>CM038673.1:656696311-657342561 GCA_021605145.1 Aegilops bicornis
CTTCTCCATGGCTCCACCAAGGAAGTTCTCGGCCTTGCAGAGAAGGGGAAGGGCCGTCAGTCGAGTCTTCCTCTCCTCGCCTAAGCGTGGTCGAGGTCGCCCTCGCAAGCACCCGTGACCTCCGCGGCGGTCCCCATGGTCATGGGGAGGCTCTCAGCGTGGCGACAGCGGCTGGCCATGGTCGGGCGTGCGGCCCGCGCGTCCCCGAGGCCACGCCTCCATCTTCTGAAGCCGGCTGGGAGTTCATGGTGAGGGCGGAGGAGCCGTCCGGCGTCCGGCTTCAGCTCCTGTGCTTCCTCCTGGGTGAGCTCCCAGATGGCGCCCTGAGTGGCCTCTGGCTCCAGGCAGATGGCTGCTGCAGCCGGGCTTCATGGGCTTCTCTGGAGGTCTCTGCTGCAGGGAACCTGTTCCTGGCCCGCGGCTGGCAGACGTTCGCTCGCGCGCGTGGTCTCTGTCGCCGGTGCTCCCTGCACTTCAAGTATGATGGCGACGCCACCCTCTACGTGAGGGTGTTCGGGGAAGACGGTCGCCGCATGAGGTGCTGCACTGAAGACGACGACCGCGGCCGAGGACTCAGCCCCGGCGTGGGCGGAGAGGGCAGCACGCGGGCGGCCGATGATGTCCGGGACTCCTCACGCTTCACCAGCTCTTCTTCGGATGGTGATTCTTCCAGCAGCGGCCGCGGCCAGCCCCCACGCCGCCGCGCCTGCTTGGGGGGTGGCAGTGGGTCCGCTTGCCGCCACGCCCCGGTGAAGCGCGAGAGGGAGTCCGCTGAGCTCGGAGGCGGCTCGAGCCTTCCAAGAGAGCCGACGCAGGCGTGCTTCACCTGCTTACATCCTTTTCCTTTCTTTTCTCCTGCGTAAAAGGAACAATGTGTGGCCCGTGGGGCGCGTTTAGGTCAACGCCGTTAATTATTGTACTGCTTTTGTTATCCTGATACTGTTCCCTTCTGCCGTGCGCCCACTCGCAAGTGAACCCCAGCCGTGGCCGCGGGGGCGACCGATCCCGGCCCCGTGTTCGCGTTGTGCTGACCGTGAGGCATGGTCAGGAGGGGTGCTCCAGCTGTGGGCCAGGGCCGTGAAAACTTGAGCGATAGGGGCAGGAACGCTCGCGGGGGCTCCCGAGGCTTCCGCCTCACGAGTCCCCGCGCAAGAGAAATCGAGGCAGGAGAGTGAGAAAGATCGAAGAACCACGGACCAAAAAGGGGCGATAGTTTCGATAAAAAACTCCAAATGGGAATAACTAGTCAACTGCAGAAAGCAAATGAAAAAGCCGCGTCCGGCACCTAGTCTAGTCTTCGACGTCTTCTCACCAGCGCGGAGCTAAGTGCTGCCACTGGGCGTGGGAGGGAGCCCCAGGCCCTGAGGCCGGCACGCCTGAGACTCCGGGGCGTGTACAGCCCCAACTCATTATTACGTGAGAGTGTCACGGGCGGCGAGCTTCACAGGCGTTCGCCTTCTTCACAGGCTCCAGGCCTTTCTTCTGGGAAGCAAGCTTCACGGGCGTTTGCCCTCTTCACAGGCTCCGGGCCTTTCCAGAACGCGACAGCTTCACAGGCGTTCGCCTTCTTCACAGGCTCTGGGCCTTTTTCCCAGAAGGTGAGCTTCACAGGCATTCGCCTTCTTCACAGGCTCTGGGCCTTTTCCAAAAAGATGAACTTCACAGGCATTTGCCTTCTTCAAATGCTCTGGGCCTTTTCCAAAAGATGAACTTCACGGGCATTTGCCTTCTTCACGAGCTCTGGGCCTTTTTCAAAAGATGAACTTCACGGGCATTTGCCTTCTTCACGTGCTCTGGGCCTTTTTCAAAAGATGAACTTCACAGGGCATTTGCCTTCTTCACGAGCTCTGGGCCTTTTCAAAAAGATGAACTTCACGGGCATTTGCCTTCTTCACGAGCTCTGGGCCTTATCTTGAGTGTGTTCCTACAAATTTGGCGGATGTCGGTGCTCTCGTCTTGGTCCCGGCTCTCGGGCTGGTCTCGGCCGTGGTGGCAAGCCAAAGTTGCGATGCCATGGACAAGACCAGGAGGGTGAGGGCCGGAGAGCCGGTAGGAGTCTGAGTCGGGATGCTCGGGCACCCCCTTTAACGCTGCAAGCTAGGTTAGATGACGCAACTCACGTCCTCGTGTCCCGGCTCTCGGGCTGGTCTCACCGTCGGCCGGCAAGACAGGTCGCGATGCCATGGACAAGACCAGAGGTGAGGGCGGAGAGCGGTAGGAGCCACGAGTCGCGATGCTCAGGCACCCCCTTTAACGTGCAAGATTCCGCCACCCGGAAAAGGCACCAAATAACAAGCATGGTGGAGCGAGAGCATAATCCTAAGGAAAAAGTAGGAAGGATACATGTCCACTGGACTGGCCCGAGCGGCTTGGGGATGATGCAGCCCGAGGGGCGCCCCCAATAGGATAGGCTAACGACATGAAATAAAAGGGATACAAGCCGCAGGGACGGACCCACGCGGCTTGGGAATAATGCAGCCCTGAAGGCGCTCCCAGCCTGAAATGAAACTTAAAGTTGTCACCTAGTGGTGTTGGGGACGAAGGGGTGTTGATGTAGCAGACTCGGTGGGCTGCGGGAGCCGATCCTCACGAGTCCCCAGGCCCGGGGGCCTCGGGAGGCTCGGGAGGCGCTGGCGGCTCCTCATAGACCATCTCCATCTCCTGCCAGGGCTGCGGCGTGCCTGACCTCTTGAGCCTCCAGGATGGTCCTCATGAGACGCTGCGCGCAGGCTGCTGCGTTGGCACGCCATAAGGCATGCGACGTAGGGCGTGGCGGCCTCTAACGCGTCCCACTCGCGAGGGGCCAGAGGCGCTCTTGAGACGTGGCTCGGTTGAGCCCTGGTATGTCGATGCAGACGCGCAGCCCACCATCCTCGCCTGGATGGGGGGCCACAGCGGGTAGGCGGCGGCTGCCCCTCATCACCCTTGACTCATGTAGCTCCTGAATGGCCTTGCTGACGAACTCCTGAGGGTTTGGCCCTCGTTGCCTTGCTTCTGCTTGCGAGAAACGTGCTTCGAAGCACGCCTCCACGTGGTGCCCAAGCGCCTCCCTCGAGACCTTGGCGAGGTCGGCGGCCCTCCACGGGAGAGCCCCCGAGCCCTGCCTGAGGAGGGCGCCGGGCGCGCTTCCCTATGCGATGGAAGGAGGCTCCCCCTGTCCCGGCACGGGCCCTAAGGGGCCTATCTCTTGAGGAGCCGAGCCGGTCGATGTCTTCTTCTTCTTGGGTGCGGCCTCGGGAGGCCTCCTGCTGCTTGTGGTGCAGGTCTTCCAAATGATGCGGCTGAAAAGCTCGCTCGGGGAGCACACCGCGTCTCTCTCTTCACGTGGCACCGTGATGACTCCGCCGCTTCTCGGCATCTTGAGGACGTTGTAGCCATGGTGGGTTACGGCCATGAATTTGGCCAACGCTGGGTACCCGAGGATGGCGTTGTCTGGCAGGCGGATGTGGGCGACGTCGAAGTCGATGAGCTCGGTGTGGTAGTTGTCGCGAGCCCGAAGGTGGCGGGAAGGCGGACCTGCCCGATCGGGACCGTGGAGCCGTCGGTGACTCGGAGAAGGGCTTGGTTGGCTGAAGCCGATTGTAAGGCACTTGAAGATTGTTGAATGTCTCCATGGACAGACGCTGAGCCCTGCTCCACCGTCGATGAGGGTCTTGGTGACTAGCACATTCTTGATGATTGGGGAACAAAGCATCGGGAGAACTCCGCCGTGGCTGAGCACTTGAGCTGGTCCGCTGAAATGAATGTGATGGCGCACGCCGACCACTGAGAGGGCGCGTGGCCTCGAGCTTGGGGAGGACTGCCTTCACTTGTGGGCGAACTGCTTGAAGATCTTGTTGAGAGGCTGGGCTTGAGCTCCACCCAGGATGCAAAGCGATCGCGACGCGCTTCTGGAAGCCCCCAGCCCCTCGTCCCCGATGACGGTCTTCAATCCTCCTTGGCGGCGGCAGCGGAGGGAGGCATGCGTTCCCCTGCGGGCGATCCTCGCGAGGCTGATCCCTCTAGCCTCCCTCGCGAGGTGGGTCTTGCCAGCGGTCCTCGCGAGGTTGGTCGCGCCACCCTTGGCGCGGGCCGCGGTCTTCCCAGCGGCCTGCATTCCTTCCTCCTCCTCGGCCGTAGCCCCGGTTGCTGCGCTCGGGGTGTCCGCCGACCCTTCCTTTGTGTACGGCCCGGAGCTCTTAACATTCATTGGTGTTGTGAGTGTGGAGGTCGTGGTACACACAGTACCGGCTGCCCTTGGAGGACTCGGGCTGATCTACGCTTGGTGTATGCAGTTCGGCGCGGTACGGCAGCCCCTTGCGCTCACGTCCTTGGCCTTGGACTTCTTCTCTTGGGGATCCGCGGGCAGCTCGAGGAGGGAGAGGCGCCCTCCTCAGCCTGGCGCACTTGGTCACCAAGTTGAACAGCTCGAGGAGGTGCACAGATCTTCATGCATCGCCAGCTCCTCCTTCATCTTGACGTCGCGACGCCCGTCGGAGAAGGCGAGATGATGGCCTCCTCCGTTACCACAGGGATCTTGAGGCGTTGTTGAAGCGCTGGATGTACTTTTGCGAGGGTTTCCGCTGCCGCTTGATTCGGTGCATGTCGCTTACGGCGGGTGGCCGGTCGCGAGTTCCTGGAAGTTGGCGATGAAGCGGGTACGCATCTCGGTCCAGGAAGAGATCGTGCCTGGGGCAAGATTCAGGAGCCAGGTGCGGGCCCCGTCCTTGAGCGTCATGGGAAACCAATTCGCATACGACCTTTTCATCCCGTTGGCAGCCTCGATGCCCAGCTCGTGAGAGCTGGAGGAACTCCGTAAGGGTCGGCCGTGCCGTCGCGGCGAGGAGGCAGGTCTGGCTTAATTTGGCGAACCCGCGACGCTGCGCACCTCGGAGGTGAAAGCGCGGCAGCCCGCCGTGGCTGAGGGGGCTTGACGACGAAGAGCTTGGTCTTGCAGGCCTCCCTGCGCCCTTGGCTGGGGGCAGCGCAGGTCTTAGCGTCCGGAGCGGGGGCGCTTAGGCAGCTTCTTGTGGGCGAGGAACTCCTTGACAGCTCTGCTCTTGCAGCGCCCGGCGCTGGCGGAGCAGGGTTTCGCCAGGGCGCGCGCTTTGGGGCTGTGGCGCCGTCTTGAGGAGGAGGCGGCTGGCGCCCAGGAGCTTCATCGCCCGTGCGCGGGCGGGGTGCGGTCTGGCGAGGCCAGACGGTGCGAAGTGCGCCTCTGCAGCAGGGCTCAGGCGACTTCGGTCGAGCCATTCTTCGTAAACGTCGTCGGCAGAAGCGGTAGCGCAGGCTTCGTTAGCGCGATGAGTGCAGCTTTCGGGCCTCCATAGCGCCGAAGCAGCGCGTGGCGAAAGAACCAGCGGGGGTGAGCGAAGGCATGGCGGTGCGGCCCTCCCGCCTCATGGACGGGTGCTGGGACGACGCTTGCTACTCGTTCCCCGCCGGGCCGGTGGCGGCGTTGACGGCGGGCGACGGGGAACGACGAGGGCGCCCGCCGACAGGAGCTGTCTGGGTGACATGGGAGGCGAGGGCGGCTCGGCGCCGGGCGCCCGACGGGCGTCAGACATGGTTGCGGTGGTCGGGGAAGAACGAGGGGACGAAAGGCAGATTCCGACGCACCCCTACCTGGCGCGCCAAATGTCGGATTTCGGGTTCCGGCAGACCCTTGAGGTTCGAACACTGGGGTGCGCGCGGAGATCCAACCCTCCACCGCCTCGTACCTCGCCGAATCGCAGGGACCTAAACTATTAAATAGAACAGCACAAGAGACACAAGTTTTATACTAGTTCGGGCCACCGTTGTGGTGTAATACCCTACTCTAGTTTGTGGTGTGGTGGATTGCCTCTTGGGCTGATGAGGAACAGTACAGGGAAGAACAGCCTCGCGAGGATCTGTTCTTGGTGGGTGTGATGAACTGCTAGGTGGTGTCCAGTTGCTCTAGCTATTGGTTCCTTGGTGAGGATTCCGATCTCATACCGGGGGGCCGATCGTCTTCCTTTTGATCCCGCTGCTCTGAGTGGGGCTACTCCTATTTATAGGCGAAGGCCTGGGCCTCTTCCCAAATATTGAGCGGGAAGGGCGCCAACAATTGGCCATTTGAAGGGAACAGCGGGTACACTTATTCTGACTAAAGTTGGTCCTCGCTTTGCCAAAGGCTCTGGTGATGGCCTTTGCTTGGGCTCCACGATGACCCCCTTCCAGCCGTTGGGGCTGGTCTTGGTCTTGTTGCACCGAAACAGATGCCTTTGCTTGATGCCCTCGCCCGCGCTAGCTCCCTTTGCACCAAAGGGGAAAGGAGGACGCTGCGCGGGCTGGCGCCCGACTGGCGCCCTCGGTCGTCATGGCTTGCGTCATGGGCACCTCGCGAGGTACCCTGCCTTGAACTCTCCGCCTCCTCATGAGCCAGCCTGACGAGGCCATGCCTGAGGAAGCTCCTCGTCGTCCGCCCATGAGGCAATCTCAGCCCCTCGCGAGGGTCTTGAGCTTGCGTTGATGAAGATGGGCTGTCCTGGGCCTCCTTTGAGCCACGCCGCAGGCCGCAGGCAGGCAAGTCTGGGGACCCCTGTTCCCAGAACGCCGACACACTGGACACTATGTCAATAGGTTAGTCCCAATAATAATATAATATTGTTATAAAATGAATATAAAATATCCAAGAATGATACTATAAAAACATGGAACATTAAAAAATTATAAATACGTTGGAGACATATCATGGCGCCGGCCGGCCGGCATGCCGGTGCGCCCCATGCCGCCATGGCTGCCTATACTTGAAGGTGAAGCACGTACTACCTTGCATCTATCTCTGCTCCGGCTATCATCTCGGTCGGCATGCGAATCATGCACGTATGGTTCCTCTATGCATGCACACGGGACGCCCGCGCGCCCGCACGTGGCCGTGTCTCCCCCCAGCCTCGCCCAGAGCTCGATCGGCATATCTCGGTGTCGTTTATTTCTTTGCATAGCCTACCATCATCCCATCGTCCCGTGTCCTGTTCGTCCGTACGTGTGATCGATCGGCCAGAACTTACCCGTTGCATGCTCACACGCCTGCGTAACTGCGAAGCGTCCGTGCGTCACTACCAGAATAAGGGTCGGTCCTGACGGCCAGATCTATGCTGACGGGGGCCGTCGGCATATATGCAGATATACCGACAGACTCGCACCACCCGTAGGTATAGGAACACCGTCGGCATAGCAAGGTCTATGCCTACGACCCCCGTCGGCATAGCTGGGCCATCGGCCTAGCAAGGTCTATTCCTACGGCCCCCGTCGGCATAGCTGGGCCATCGGCCTAGCAAGGTCTATGCCTATGACTACCGTCGGCATACAAGTGGGCCCAGCAGCCCACAAACAGACGGCAAGTAGACGCCATCAATGGTATGCCGACGGTCCTGACGACGGCCGTCGGCATATAGGCTAGCAAGGAACAACCAGGAGCTGCCAGTGGTATAAATCGGAAAAACAATAATGATTGTTTCTACAATGTTACAGTCCAAGTAAAAAAAATCGGTTAGAATGCTCGAAGTATAGGAAATTTTATTTAAAAAGCAAAGAAGGGCATCCACGAGCTTTAAAAACAAACTATATGAAGTTTAACGATCTTCCAAATAATTAACAATACAAGGATAAGCTTTAAATGGGATTCCCCTAAAAAGAGCTAAAACTGGGTTCCACCCTAATGTTCCATAGGAAGGCGTGCGGCTCACCGACGTGTTGAACTGATGAGCACTTGAAAAACTCGAATGGGTGTTTGTCACACATGTTTTTGTGAAACATTTTAATAATGTGTTTGCATATGGGAAGCATGAAATAACCATGCAAATAATAACCCGTACAGAGTGAAATCATGGATGGTATATATATAATAATGTTAAAAAAGAAAAGACATCTTCATATGTATTAGGAACTCTACTGTAGGGAATGAAATATTTTATAGTCTATGAAAAGGGGAAACAAAATATATTTATAAATATTATGCACATCTAATTTCTATATGATTTAAAGAAAATAATACTAATAGAAAGTTTCTATGTACAATATAAAGTTCCAAAATGTTCTAACCCGTGTAGGAGCACGGATTGATGTCTAGTAAAAACATAATTTTACTTGGCAAATAAAGTTTCAATACACCATCTATACGTGATTATATGATGCAAATAATAATTATAATGTACTTCACTATATAACTAGAATAAATACAACGTGATAAAATGCGTCGATCTGGGGGGCATATGCCCCCTATCCATGGTTTTTTTTTTGTTCTGCAGATATTTTTTTTTATAATTTACATGTAAAGATATATCGGACCCTTATTTAAGATGGGCCCTAGACCGCCGCACCTTTTGCCATGGCCCTGGGCCGGCCCAAATGGCGATAGCGGCCCTGAAGTTGTGGCAGTGGTTCTTTTTGAGCATATGTGCATGTCGACGTCGATGAAAGCAGTGATGGCTGCCAACCCAAGCGCTACAGCAAGAGTAAGCCCACCCGTTACCTACAAACAAGATATCAGGGATTGCATTTCTAGTGTAGGAGTCCACACGGAATGAAGGGGAAAATGTGACTAACTCAGTCCCTGATGACCTACAAGTATAGGGGATCAATTGTAGCTCTTTTCGATAAGGGAATCACAACATACATACTATCAAAATATCGAACACATATCAAATTCACATGATTACTTGCAACATGATTTATCCCGTGAACTCAAGAACAAAAGTAACTACTCACAAATAATAAATATGCTCATGATCAGAGGAGTATTAAATAGCATCATGGATCTGAACATATAATCTTTCACCAAATAAACCATATAGTAATCAACTACAAGATGTAATCAACACTACTAGTCACCCCCTAGCAACAATCTATAGTTTCGGTAACAAGATTGAATACAAGAGATGAACTATGGTTTGAGATGAGATGGTGCTGGTGAAGATGTTGCTGGAGATTGCCCTCCCCAAGATGGGAGAGTTGGTGGTGATGATGATGACGATGATTTCCCCCTCCGGGAGGGAAGTTCCCCCGGCAGAATCGCTCCACCGGAGCACAAAAGTGCTCCTGCCCAAGTTCCGCCTCGAGATGGCGGAGCTCCGCCTCGAAAGTCTTCTCTTTATTTTTTCTAGGTCAAAATGACTTATATACCAGAAGATGGGCACCGGAGGTGGGCCGAGGAGGCCACAACCCACCAGGGCGCGCTTGGGGGGCCTGGCGAGCCCAGGTAGGTTGTGCCCACCTCGTAGCCCCCCTCTAGTGTTTATTGGCTCCAGTATTTCTCAAATAATCCATAAAAAATCTCCGTGAAGTTTCAGCTCATTTGGAGTTGTGCACAATAGGTGGCCTGATGTAGTTTTTTCAGGTCCAGATTTCCAGCTGTCGGGAATTCTCCCTCTTGGTGTGTACCTTGCAAATTATGAGAGAAAAGGCATTAGAATTACTCCAAAAAACATTACTATGGAGAAAAACATTATAAATAATAGTAAAAAACATGATGCAAAATAGATGTAACAGTCCCTAATGGAGAATATTGTAGTAATTCGTAGACAAGGCCTAGTGCAATTACGGAGGCCCTACGGAGGCCCTAGTGCAATTTAGAAACAATGAATACTAACATTAGCAACATATATATTTTCAACAATATATATCATATATCATGAAAAATAGAAAGGCATTAACATCTTATATCTTATATATTTAGTAATTAGAGGCACCATATGAGCCGCCGCGTTAATCCTTGACAAATGCTTAGCAATAACCATTAGATCTTAATTTTATGTTTAGGATTAAACAATATGTGGTTTCCTCATGTAACAGGTACTTACGTTTATGAGGGAGATCCTATCGGCCACAAATGCTTAGCAATAACCATTAGATCTTAATTTTACGTTTAGGATTAAATAATATATGGTTTTCCCATGTAACAGGTACTTACGTTTATAAGGGAGATCCTATCGGTCAAAGAGTCCATATGTGATATACTAGGAAGGAAACATGCAAGAAAAAAAATCTTCTATAACAAACTATAGTTGTTTTCGGGAACAGTTTTGCTATTTCACATCTAGATGTAATAACCATTTTTGTTTGTCTTTATAATTCGTGCAACGTGATCACCTCACTCGCACGACTTGTTCGCGTCGTGTTGTTGTGCAAACTGGCAATCCCTCGCCGGCCTTGACTCTCTTCTGTGTCTTTTTTTTCGTCTAGCCTTTTTCTTGTTGCGTGTGGGACTGTGTTGTCTCGGGCTAGTGTTTTGTTGGCTTACATGAATTGTATTGTTTACGTGGGCTGCGATTTTCACCTAAGCATGGGCTAAAAGCATATCGACACGGTGTGATATCATTTAGAGGCATTTTAAAACACCTTGTAATATCATCTGTCTTGTAGTGTAGATGAGCTCACTGTCTTCTTCTCTAGGAACGATGCCAAGATAGGAGACTATGGTCTGCCCCTGAAAACCGATCATTCAATTCCATTCCAAGTGAATAGGCCCTTAGCTGATGAGTTATCCTAGGACATAGCTGCGTTGTCTTTGTTGGCTAATAAGTTAAACAGCCAGCTTAACCTTGATCAACGACGTGCTTATGGAACCATCGTAGCTGATGTATTAGAGAAAAGACCGGGTTCTACTTTGTATCGGGCTTTGGTGGAGCAGGCAAAACATTTTTGTGGAGCGCTAGTGTCACACCTTACATCTTTGCGCAGTCATGGCATACTCCTGGTTTAAAATTCCTATTGACATCGAAGAAAACACCGTATGCGATATTAAAAGAGGTAGGATGCTGGCCGAATTGATTGAACATACCTCTTTAGTTATATGGGACAAGGCGCTGATGACACATAGAAATGTTTTGATACAGTTGATAGGTCGCTGCGAGACATCCTTGTTGCCTCCAACTCATCAGCAGTAGACAACCCGTTTGGTGGCTTGATGTTTTGTTCTTGATGGTGATCGTGCATGCTCGCTGAAGATGGATGGGTTGACCGGTCACCATACCGGCGGACGATCGAACCCACCGACAGTGGCAGGGGCGGAATTGGGCCTGGGGCAACTGGGGCTATAGCCCCAGGCTTGGCCCATCTAGCAGGCATACATTTATCGTAGGGAAGAAGAGGTGAAGAAGTTTGAAGCAGATGCCAGGTGGCTGGCGATTGGGAAGGTGAATACTACTCGCCCCTTCAGTTCATCGGCGATGTTTGAGTGCATGAAATCTATCTGGTCGCTGGCGCAGGTCCCGAAGTACAGAGAGGCGGGAGAAAATCTGTTTATCTTCCAGATGTTTTGTCTTGGGGATTTGAAGAAGGTAGTGCATGGAGGCCCATGGCCTTTCAGGGGGATGGGGATGCTGATCGAGGATTACGATGGAAAAAAGGAACCAACATCTTTCGAATTTGATGGATTATACGTGTGGGCTCAGATCCATAACATACCAGAACTCTATCGCAAAGCGGAGGTTGTTGATCAACTTGCCCGCCGCATTGAAAGGGTGAAAGATGTCCAGCTCGCTCCTTGTTTGTTTTATGAGGGAGATTATGTGAGGGTTCGAGCTCGGGATCTTGTAAGCAAACCTCTAACACGGGTTACGCCTCTGAATGTCGTGGGAGAGTGAAGACTTCGCCTCCCGCTGAAGTATGAGAAGATCCCGTATTTCTGCAAGGTTTGTGGCTTCATGGGCCATAACCACGAGGAGTGTGGTGATGGTGTTTGGGAGGAGAAAGATAAGCAGTGGGGTAGCTGGATGCTGGCACAAAGAAGGGAGATTGCACCGGAGCAGCAAGGTGGATGGGCTCCTCGAGGGGGTCGCTCAGGCGGAAGAGGTAGAGGAAGGGCAGGCCGGGGCAACACTACCCGCCAGCGTTCTCCACCACGCAACCGTTCATCTCAGGACGCGGGCTTTGACTCGGCTGCGGAAGAGGAAGAAGTTACTAGTCCCCTGAAGACTGGGGCGGCAAGGCAGGAGATGCACGTTGCTGAAACTGCTCGTAGAAACTTGAATCTTGTCTTGACGGACAGCTCGGTTGTTGCTGAAGGTTTGGAGAGGAGCAAGGCACTAGACACTACCGATACGACCACAATGGCAGTCCCACCGCCACCTCCAGCATATGTCTCCCATAGGGATGCCAAGAAAGCAAAGAAGACAGGGTCGCCATTGAAGCAAGGAACTGATAAGATGGCGTTGTTGGCGGGCTCCTCCTCGGAGCACTGCCAAGCCCAATGAAAATCCTAAGCTGGAACTGTCGTGGGATAGGCAATCCTGCGAAAGTTCGAGAACTCCGCGACCTGGTGGAGCTTAGTTCGCCTTCTATTCTTTGCTTAGTTGAAACTCAGTTACAAAAAAGTCGTGTTGAAGGTCTTCGTTTCTCTTTAGGTTTCGATTTCAGTTTTGCTGTTGGTAGTAGTGGTCGTAGTGGAGGTATATGTATCTTCTGGAAAAACTCGGTGGATGTTGAAATAAAGAACTTTTCGGAGTATCATGTAGACGCATGGGTGCTTGAAACAGGAAGGGAACAATGGCGCCTTTCATGTTTTTACGGGGAAGCAACGAGATCTGTCCGGTACAAAACCTGGAACACAATGACAAGGTTGAGAGGGGAGAGCACTCTTCCATGGATGTGCATTGGGGATTTCAATGAGATTTTGCGGCCTGAGGAACAATTTGGTCCAAATGAGCGTGATAGTGCATAGATTGATGCATTCAGAGAGGCTGTGGATATATGTGGACTTGCTGATTTGGGCTACCGCGGCTTGGACTGGACTTGGGAGAAAAAAGTGTCAGGAGGTCATTTCTGCAGGGTTAGGCTGGACAGAGCCTTGGGTTCGGCCGACTGGTCTGCCCTCTTTCCTTTTGCTTCGGTGGAACACCTAACAGCGGCTAAATCTGACCACTGCCCTATCTTACTGGAGACGGATCTCGTGGACACGAGTGTGAGAGCAAAGCAGAAGAAGTTTCAATATGAGTGCATGTGGGAGCGAGATCCGAGATTTGGTGATGTGGTAGCTGAAGCTTGGAACTCTACTGGTAAGGCCCAAACTGTTGCGGCACTGACCGGTAAACTTTCCTTTGTGGCTAGTAGGCTACGCAAGTGGGGCCGAACCACCTTTGGTGCTGTCAGAACGGAGCTGCGGTCGCTACGTACGAAACTTGCAGAACTACGAGCGCTTCCAGACTGCGCAGGACCGTCGCCGGAAGAGGAGCGGGTAGAAACCCACATGGCCGAGTTGTGTTTACGCGAGGAGATCATGTGGCGTCAACGGGCCCGCATTCAGTGGTTGGCCGAGGGACACAACAATACCAAAAATTTTCATCGGAAAGCAAGGAATCGCATCAGTGATCTGCAACGAGCAGACGGTACGGTCTGTACAGATGAGCAAGAGATGGCAAGCATGGCAACAAGTTTTTACCGTAATCTTTATGCCTCTGGAAATACAATTGGGATTGAGGAAGTACTATCTCATATACCACCCAGGGTGGATGCTGCCATGAATGACATGATTAACGCTCGATATACCAACACCGAAGTGAAAGCATCTTTATTCCTAATGTTCCCTACCAAGGCTCCAGGGCCCGACGGCTTTCCTGGACATTTCTTTCAGAGGCACAGGGAGTTGTGTGGTGATGAGGTAACTGATATGGTGCTACGTGTTCTAAAGGGAGAGGATTCCCCGGAGGAGATAAACCAAATGTTCATCGTTTTAATTCCCAAGATTGCAAGTCCAAAAAACTTAGGACAATTTAGACCAATAAGTCTCTGCAATGTGATCTTCAAGATTGCATCTAAGGTTCTGGCTAATCGGCTCAAGCTCATTCTCCTCGATATCATCTCTGAGGAACAATCAGCATTTGGGACGTATCACGGATAACTTCATCTCTGCTTATGAATGTCTCCACTACATGAAAACGAGGAAGGTAAAGGGTAACAAATTTTGTGCTTTGAAGCTTGATATGATGAAAGCATATGATAGAATTGAGTGGAATTATCTTGAGCGGGTGATGCTAAAACTAGGCATAAGTGCATGTTTCACAGAGATTGTCATGAGGTGTGTTACCTCAGTTTCTTTCTCTGTCGTCTTCAATGGTGCAAGGCAAGAGGAATTCAGCCCATCCCGAGGACTCAGACAAGGTGACCCAATATCTCCATATCTTTTTTTACTGGCCATCGAGGGTCTTTCATGTTTGATGAAGTCGGCTGATCCGAATGAGAGTGTACGGGGCATCAAGGTGGCAGATGGCGCTCCTGAGGTAAATCACTTATTATTCGCTGATGATAGCCTCTTATTTTTTAATGCCACACCTAAGATGGCCATGAGGTGGACTCTTTGTTGCAACGTTATTGTGAGGCTTCTGGCCAGCGCATCAACAAGGACAAGTCATCAATCTTATTCAGCAAGGGTTGTGCGGATTCTCTGAAGCAACAAGTTAAGCAAATCTTAGAGGTTCAGAATGAGAAATTGTCAGACAAATACCTTGGCCTTCCAGCTGATG
Organism: Aegilops bicornis; assembly: GCA_021605145.1. Classification (NCBI taxonomy): domain Eukaryota; kingdom Viridiplantae; phylum Streptophyta; class Magnoliopsida; order Poales; family Poaceae; genus Aegilops; species Aegilops bicornis. Next base: position 656,710,771 of record CM038673.1, read on the forward strand.
TGGGGAGAGCAAAGGAAGGGTCTTTCAAATATCTAAAGTACCGTATATGGAAGCATGTGCAAGGTTGGATGGAGAAGGCTTTATCCGTTGGTGGTAAGGAAGTGCTAATTAAATCAGTTGCTCAGGCGATTCCTACTTATTCCATGGCTTGTTTTAAACTGCCTCGGGGCCTTTGCCAGCATATCAATGGTTTGTTTAGGAAATTTTGGTGGGGATCTAAGAAAGGAGAGAGTAAGACTGCCTGGGTTTCATGGGAAGTTATGTCACAACCAAAGAACATGGGTGGCATGGGCTTCCGCGATATTGAGCTCTTCAACTTGGCGCTACTTACCCGGCAAGCCTGGTGACTACTGACTCAGTCGGACTCTCTCAGCACCCGGATTCTTCGAGCGGTATACTATCCATCTTCTTCAATCCTCGAAGCAGAAGTGGGGAGGAACCCATCACAAGTATGGTGATCCATCGTTGAGGGGCGGGATGCACTTAAGTTTGGCCTTCTTAAGCGCATCGGATCGGGAGAGAGGACAAATATTTGGCACGACAGTTGGATCCCCCGTGACTTCAAGCTCAAGCCGGTTTGCCCAAAATCCCAGAATCCTCCTCAATAGGTTTCTGAGCTCATAGACCCGGTCACCCTCACCTGGAACTGTGCAATGCTCTATGAACACTTGTACCCGATGGACGTGGAGGCAATCCTCAATATTCCCCTCAGCAGCAAGGTTCAGGTTGACTTCTGGTCGTGGCATTACGAGAGCAGAGGGATCTTCACAGTGAGCTCAGCTTACAAATTGCTTGCAGCGACAAAGCAACAGCGTACGAATTGGCTGGAGCATAACGACGGTCACTCCAACGTTACAGCTGACAGCCGTTCTTGGGCCAAACTTTGGGGAGCAGCGGTGCCCTCAAAAGTGCAAGTCTTTGCTTGGAGACTAGCCAAAACCTCCATACCCATAGGGGTTGTTCGACAACACAGAAGTGTGACCGAATCCGCTGAACGCTCCATCTGTCACGCGGCGGTGGATACGTGGCGCCACGCCCTTTTTGACTGCCATATGGCTCGCTGTGTTTGGGCTCTCGCTGATGAAGACATCACTGAAACAATCATCTCTAATCGGATGGACGACACTAAATTATGGATGTTTTGGTTGGTGGATACCCTTCCCACGGCGGACCTGGCGCGTGTGCTTGTAACGATGTGGGCAATCTGGTGGGCGAGACGTTGAGCTATCCACAACGAGCAGTTCCAGAGCCCCCTCAGCACCCATGTTTTTATCACCAAATTCATGGGGGAGCTTGATCAAATCCCAGAAAGGGGGCGCGCACCAAGGACCTGCATGCGCAATCTAAAGACTTGCATGTAATATCCAGGGGCATGCATGCAATGCCCAGGGACCCGCATGTAATTACAGCAGGCACGGGACAGCCAACGCGGTTTGCATGGCTACCGCCGGAATTTCATGACACCAAGATCAATGCGGACGGTGGTTTCTCCAAGATTGGAGACAAGGGCGCTTCAACTGTGGTGTGTCGAGACAAAAACGGGAACTACCTAGGGGCTTCAGCGGTCATTTTTGAAGGCCCCTGGATCCGGTAATTCTCGTAGCACAGGCGTGTAGCGAGGCGCTAACACTCGCTTCAGATTTACAAGTTTAGTCTATATGTGTGGCCACAGATTGCCTAGAAGTTGTGTCAAGGATCAAGGACGACTCCCCATGCAGGTTCTTCCCAATTCTACAAGATATCAAGCATAGAGGACAGCTTTTTGTGCACTTGAGTTTATCCACGAGAGTCGGAAACATAATGGAGAGGCTCATGCGTTAGCTAAGGCTGCCGCATCTCTCCCTCCTAAGCGCCATGTGTGGCTTGCAACTTTGCCCGATATTATCTGTATTCCCATGACTTTGCATGTTTAATAAAGGGTACAGATTTCACTAAAAACCATTTATTGAAATCACTAATTGAGGAGTACTCGTTGCAAAGATCACTCCAACTTCCCACGTTGCGACAATTGGCGCACATGCATCGCGCCACTTGTCGCAACCGGGGAGTTTTCCCTTTTTCGTAGATCCGTTTATTCAAAACGTTTTATCTCTCAAACCGTGCGTCCAAATCTCGAACTGCTTTCACCGTTGGAATCCTCGCGTCGAGATCTTCAAAACTAGATCCCATGTTGATAGGTTTTGATGAGCTTTAACCGGATGAAAAAACCGAACCAGGAGGACGGGTTTTTTTCCTTTCCGAAAGAGGCACGTCCGTGCCTCTCACAAAATCACAACGATGCCTCTCGCGGAAGCAAAACCGTGACTCTCGCGGAAGGAAAAAAAGAGAAAACGCGTTTTTTTCGTTTCCGAGGAGGCACGGCCGCGACTCTCGTGAAAGCACAACCGTGCCTCTTGCGGAAGCAAAACCGTGACTCTCGCGAAAGCACAACTGTGCGTCTCGCGGAAGAAAAACCGTGACTCTCGCGAAAGAAAAAAAACGGAAAACGTGTTTTTTCCCTTTCCGAGAGGCATGGCCGTGACTCTCGCGAACGTACACCCGTGCCTCTAGCGGAAACAAACCCGTGACTCTCGCGAAAGAAAAAGAAAATAGAAAACGTGTTTTTTCCCTTTCCGAGAGGCACGGCCGTGACTCCCGCGAAGCAAAACCGTGCCTCTTGCGGAAGTAAAACCGTGACTCTCGTGAAAGGAAAAAAAACTCGTTTTTTCACGCAAAACTAATTTTTTTTTTCAAAAAATGTTTTGATTGAAAGGCTAAGGAAGACCGGTGCAAAACCAAAACGTCAAAAAAAACCCGGAAAAACCTGTTTAAAAAGCCCAAAACGCGTGTGGAAAAATAAAAAGGAACAAAATTCGAAGGGAGCACCCAGAGTGCGACACGTGGCGAATAGCTGAGAGCGCGCCAAGTGGCGCTGATCTTTCGAGGCTTCCCAAGGAGCGCTCGCTAACTAGTTGCTCTCTACATTATTAGTTTCTTTTTTATATTTATATACATACAAGGCCCAGCCCCAGGCGTGCAAGCACAGCCCCATGTTCAGCCCACGTAAGTTCCCACTTCTCAGCCCAATAGAGTCGAGATCACCACAGTTGGTTTGGTTAGTAGCGATTTCTAGGGCGTGTTTGGTTGCCCGCATCGGGCCCAACCAGGCCCGCGCAGGAAGAAGAAGGCTTGATTGGTTGCCCGTTTTCACCGTTGGGCCTGCATCGCACGCTTCTTAAAGCAGCCCAGAGCCTGGCTCGCTGGAAACGCTTGAATCAGCAGTTTCTCGCGAGCGAGCGCTAGCGAGCGGACCCTTGCACGACTGGAGACGGGAGAGATGTCAGGTGATTACTTGAGGTCTTCTTCAACCTCCAATAACCTTCTATCCAATCTCCTCTCTTTGATCTACACAATGGTGCTTCGATTCGAGGTAAGCTCTACACGAAAAAGATGCACATCGATGCTACGGCTCCATTCAGGCGATCGGTTTGTATTTCGTCGGCCGTAAGTTCTTAATCTCGTGTTCTCGTTTGGAGCTATTCTGGACGAATTTTGTCATATTCGTCACGCACGATCGATCATTTGAAATTTCCTTTGAACAGCAGCCTAATCTCGTAGTTGCTCACAACATTCGTGTTGTGAGTTTTTGGTTTCGACGATCGTAGCTTCATCTCTCTTTGAGCAGCAGTGTACTATACTGACGCCGCCATGTCCAGCTCCTCTGTCCTCTGCTCAGAGCCCTCCTACACTACAAAAAAATACACTTCCGTGATGATACGTGTTTGTCACAGTAGGTCGCGTTTTTTGTCATGCATGTACATCCATGACGATTTTATGACAGAATCAAGATAGTCATACATGTGCTGTCGTAGAAGTGTTCCATGACATTACCAAAATTATCATCACGGAAGTGTCCACTTCCATGACGATAAATCGTAGCGTCACGCGAAGTGCTTTTCGTCAAGGGTGACCGACACATGGCATCCACCATAACGGAACACGTTAAGCTATCGGGTCGAGTTTTGGATCCGATAACCCGTTAATGTACCACGACCAATGGGGATTTTCCACGTGTAAAATCATCATTGGCTGGAGGAAACACGTGTCGGCTCATCGTTGGGACAGATGTCATCCACTCATTGGACAGAAGGCGCCTATGATACGTCGACACGTGGCATGGCCCAACAGAGGCCCATTCTTATGAAAAGGCCGGCCTGTTTGACTTGGTCAAAAGGTGGCGGGCCGGCCCATGGAAAGCCTGTTAACGGCCTGTTCGCATATAGCCCATTTACAGCCCGCTAACCCAAGGCCCGTTACGCCCTATCCGAATTAGGCCCGATGAGAGTCATCTGGGCCATCCAATATGATTCCGACCCGTTTTCCGCCCATGTATGGCCCATGACGTCTTTCGGCCCATATGAGGCCCTATGTAACTCTTGGCCTATTAATGGCCCGTGGTGAAAGTGGCCCGCAATGAACAGTGTATGACTTTACACCCATTAACGGCTCGTGGTGAAACTGGCTCGTAATGAACAATATATCACTTTATACCCATTAAGGGCCCGTTATTCAGTTGGGCTGTTTCCAGCAAATGTTATCTTTCGGCCTTCTCAGAGCCCATTTATTCTTGGGCTCATTTCAAAGATTCGTTTACTTACGGCCCGTTCTTGTCATTTTTACGCTTGTGGGCCAAATTCAGCCCGTGGTTACATCGGCCCGTTTGTGGTCCGTTAATACGTTGGGCCGTTTTCATAGCGTCATCAAATACGGCCTATTAACGATGGCCCATTATGGTCATACGGCCCGTATAAGGCCCATTGATGATACGTCTCGTAGAAGGCCCATTGTTTCTACGGCCCGTAGAAGGCCCATTGTTTCTACGGCCCATAGAAGGCCTACTGTTTCTACGGCCCGTAGAAGGCCCATTGTTTCTACGGCCCGTAGGAGGCCCAGTGTCACTACAATAAATATTAGCCCATGGTTATTGTGGCCTAGTTTTTACAAATAGGTTATTGCAACCACTAGCAAACTGCGGAAAAAGAACTGCACTGACTACAAGCAAACAAATAAACAAGACAACAAGGAAATAAATAAGCAAGCAACTTATGCTAGGCTATCACGACTATTACACATATTACATCCTTTGGGCATCAAAGTTCGCCACCGATTGCAAATATAGGGAACAAAGCAGCATATCATATACCTTTGGTTGTCAAAGTTGGCGACCAGCGCAAATAAACGCCGTAGCAAAACAAATCCAGAACTGAAACCACTTCAGAAGATCTCAAGAAACAATATCCTGGGTACCCATAATGCTGGCAAGATAATTAGCAAGCATATTAACTTTCTCTTGTTTGGCTCTTAAATCGTCCAACGCTTGCTGTTGCACTAGAAAATATGCATCTGAATTCTGCAGGGACTTCCTCAGTCCTTCAGCTTCCTGTCGTAGCACATCTGGTTGATGTATTTCAACTTGAAGTTGAGACTCAAGAAGAGGAACTGATTCAGGCAGCGAGCTCGAAGAGCTTGTGCCAGCAGTAGTGGCTAGTAACTCGAACACTACATCAAGACAGGACTTTTGGGTTCCCTCACTGTCGTCAAGATAGTTTTTATCAGCTTTCTTGGAGACCAACAGGATGTCTCACTATCTTGAACCTTATCTGCATTACTTCCTTTACCATTGGATAACGCTGCATCGTTTCTCCAATATTTTGTCCGCATTCTAAAAGAGAAACAAGCGGACACATCACATGTTTACCATGTTGTATATGAAACTCATTACGTAAATGAGTTCAATAGTAAAGTGGACAGGATAACAGCATGAAACAAACATATATCTATGTACCATGGTCACTTTATGGTCTATATCATTCTAGTTTTTGTTGCCAAATCAAGATAGAGACACAGTTCAAATAATATTTGTTCAAGACAAAGCAGAATAGACAGAATATAAGTGTGGGTAACTATAGAGCAATAACAACACTTGTAATGTGCATGACATGAGAACATAATTGTTTATTCAATTGAAACTGAAATCAACATAGAGCAGGTTACAACAAAGAAACCAGTTAAAGAAACAGGTTTAAAACATACTGTTGTGCCATTGGAGTTTCAATTCCATCCTTCAAATTTGAAAATAGTTGGTATGAGTAAATATGATAATGCAAGAGCAAAGGAGTATGAACCATAGCTCTGAGAATCGACACGAGAACAAATCTTCTTCTCCTTTAAGCGTTGAGTTGGGATTCGAGTGGTGGTCCTCGTGCTTTGGCCTTTGCAGTTCCCTTACTAACTGCTTCGTGTTTGGGTGCTCTGTGGTGGAGACGGTCTTTGTGTCAAGCTGGAACTGGGTTACTATCTGTCGGGTTGGGGTTAGAAGGGGTGTAGCTGGTTCTCTGTCCAACCGGTAGGGGTACAATCTGCGAGAGTCTGGGTTATGTGTGGTGGATCTGGTCCTTGGGCAAGTACAACCGTGGTTCTATCTGCATCAACTGGTAGCACTATCTTTTCTAAAGACCGTGTTGTTACTCCCGTAGATACTGCCATCACGCTCTCCAATTCAAATGGCTGATAAACAAGAAAAGTAATTGAAAGTATAGACATTGTATGATAGACAGGTGCAATGGATAGTGGGGAATAAAAGAGGGCACGAAATAATTCATATTTATGTTGTCTAACCAAACAGGATAGCATGACACAATTTCACATATATGATGGCTAACTAAACAGGATAGCATGACACAATTTCACATTATGATGGCTAACTAAAAAGATGGAAAGACATAGTTCAAAATATGAGACTATGTAAACAGGATGACATGACATAACTATATAATGTGTTTATTAAATAGGTTGGCATGCCATAATTCACATACATTCATGGATAGAATGCCATAATTCTAAATATGATGACTGTAAACACTAAACAAGATGAGATGGTATAACTATATGATGTCTTTATTAAATGGGTTGCCATGCCATAATTCAGATAGATGATGTGTATGTACTATGTAAACATGATGGCATGATATAATTCAAATATATGATTTATATAGTAAGCAAGTAAGCAGATGGAAATCCATATATGATGTAAAAACTAAGCAATGCAAGACAACATGCATGACATGGGTAACATAACCCTGCCAAGTTTGAGCATAGACTTCAGGGGGGAAATAGGACTGGTCATCAGTCTCTGAATCCTCCTCTGAGGAGCTCTCTGTAACCAGCAAGATGTTTGCTTCAGCAGGTAGCATTGTCTGCTCTGAATACCTTGTTTTCACTCCAGATACTTCCATCACCGCTTCAAATGGCTGATGCACAGGAAGAGTAGTTGAATATACAAACGTTGTCGACAAATGGAACACGTAATACAAAAAAATTATAGCATGATATAATTCACATACATGATGATTGGCTAAACAGCATGGCATTGCATAATTCACATATATAATGCCTTTGCAACAAGATAGCATTGTATAATTCACATATATAATGTCTTGCAACAAGATGGCAATGCATAATTCACATATATGGTAATTAGACACCGAACAATTGGCATTCACACAAACCATGTCTAAACTAATCAAATGACATAGCAATGCGAGACACCATACGCACGATATGAGCAACATAACCCTACCAAGTTAGAGCATACACCTCGGGGGGAATAGGACTGGTCATATGTCTCTGAATCCTCCTCTGAGGAGCTATCCGTAACGAGCGAGATATGCGCTTCGTCAGATAGCATAGTCTGCTCTGAAGACCTTGTTTTCACTCCAGAATTTGCCATCACCGTGTCAAATGGCTGATGCACACGAAGAGCAGTTGAATGTACTAACATTGTTGACAAATGTAATATGTAAAAAAAAGGATGGCCTGATATAATTTATATATAAGATGACTGGCTAAGCAGGATGGCATTGCAAAATTCACATATATGATGCCAGGCTAAACAAGATGGCGTTGCATAATTCACATAAACGATGAATAAACTAAACAGATGGCATTCGCATAAAGGATGTCTAAACTAAGCAGATGAAATATTTGATGTATAAAGTAAGCAACGCAAGACACCATATGCATGATATAACCAACATCAGCATGCCAAGTTAGAGTGAAGACCTCAGGGGGTAAATAGGAGTTGTCTTCTCCTACGAATCCCCTCGAGCAGATATCTTCCTCTCGATTACAATCCGAAATGCGTGGAGGGGGGCTGTCTTTGCGCCTACCATGGAGCGACGTCCGCATGAAATTTTATTGCCACGCAAGGCTCGTCTCTTTTGCTCTACATGTTCAGTTCCATTGTTTACAATAACTGTCATGCATAGGAATAAAACATAGTGAGATTATGTAAGGAGTGCATGCAGAAATCCAGAGTGATGGTAGCAACCTCTGGATAGACCCAAAACCAATAATAGCAGGCAGATAATGGCTTCAGTTAAAAATACAGATAATGGCTTCTTTACTATTTGTTTCCCACCCAACATGAAACTCATAGTAGACACCGGAGATTAACCAGATAGTAGATAGATACTATTGATAGCGGCCCCGATATGTACCCCACAACCATTTAAAAACTCAAGTTTGACCATTAGTTTGGAGCTGACCCGTGTAGTGCGACCTCTCTTGCGGACCCGTGTAGTCCTCGAGGTCATCTGCTCGGTTGATGATGGTAATGCAGTTTTCATGGCTGCCAGCGGCGGGGAAGAAGATCTGAGGCGGCGAAAGACAGTCTGGAGGCTGGACCCTTCTGTCGTTGGACCCTTACATCGTTGGAGCAGCCGAGCTGGGGTGGATGACGATGCGAGGGAAGCGGGACAAACCACGCAAGGTTTTCTTTGACAACTATCTGTAAGAGAAGTAATTCTGTAAGGGCTCGTTTGAATTGGAGGATTCCAACAATGCAGGGATAGGAAATAGACATGAATAGGATAGGAATGCACGTGCAAAACAGAAAATTTAAAAACACAGGATTTCTGCCAATCTGGGTGTTTGATTCACAACAATTCGAAGATCATAGGATGCAAAGAAGCATGGTGAGATTAAGTCAAACCACAAGAAAATGTACGGTTATAATGCTATTATGCTACTATCTCTTAGTCTTGTGCTTCATGAATAGGAATTTGAAAAGGAGGACAAGTGAAAATTAAAATTCCTACGTTTTTTATTTCAAGGAGACACTAAAGGAACAAATCTGTGTGCTCGATTGGACAATATATATAACATGTAGAGTAAAAAGAGATGCAACAAGTGTACAACCTCTTTGGCGAAGCCATGTCGATCTCGGCGTGATTGGGTTGGCGGTGAGGATGCTCCGCTGACTTTGTTGTCGGAGGAGGGAAGAAGATCTTAGGCGTGCGGAGATGGAGCCCAAGGTACTGCTCATTTGTGATGGAGGGTTTAAATCGTTGGAGCAGCTCATTGAGTTGTACTGACGTCGAGGCTGAAGCAGGACAAGAGAGACAACGAACAACGTTAACTCGAGTGGAATTCTAATAGCATCTCCAATACATGACATAAAATACATAACCACAAAGTGCTAGATGTAAAATACATCAGCCGCTCATCTCTGAACGTAATATCGAAACTGAACTTAGCTGTCAAAACTGAACTTAAGCGTCAAATCGAACCTAAGCGCCGAAACTGAATTTTGATGTCGAAACTGAATTTCTTTGTCGGCCCGAACACACTAGCAAGGTGAGGCTACGTCGGTCGACTGACTTTGTCATCTCTGGTCGGTCGATTTTGCAGCCATTGGATCTGAAATCAATGGCCTACGGTTCATCTTCAACCTCCACCCCACGAGCACTTGACCACCACCGGCCAAACAGCAGCCCCCGCCGCCATGACGGTGCGCCACCCCGCCACCAAAACACTCCCCCCCCCCAGGCCCCCGCCGCCCCGCCAACCCTCTCCCCCCCCCCCCCCCCCCGTGCCGAGCTTTTTCTCCGGCGATCCTCACGTCACCGCCCCACCAACGCCCCACCACCGCCGGCGACCACCGCCCCCATCCTGAACCCTAAGATAGATAGTGGGGTACCTCTCCGGTGAGCCCCCCTCCCCGCTGCGGCTGGTTCTTCCTTCACCCCGGCGAGCCCACCCCTTGAAAATCGACTGACCCAAAAGTCGATTCAGTCAACTGAAGTGTAGCCAAATCGGAGCAACATCGCAAGCAAGAGCAAGAGCGAGAGCAGCAGCGCGAGCAAGAGCAATAGCAAGAGCAGACCAGGCAGGGGACCGAGAGCAAGAGCAGAGCAGCAGCGCGAGCGAGAGCTAAAGAAGCAGCAGCTCCTACTGATGTGGACGTTGCCGCCGAGGGAGCGACGCCGTGGAGGAAGTGGCCGGCGACGCCGCCGTGGATGGAGTTGAAGGAAATATGCCCTAGAGGCAATAATAAAGTTATTATTTATTTCCTTATATCATGATAAATGTTTATTATTCATGCTAGAATTGTATTAACCGGAAACATAATACATGTGTGAATACATAGACAAACAGATAGTCACTAGTATGCCTCTACTAGACTAGCTCATTAATCGAAGATGGTTATGTTTCCTAACCATAGACATGTGTTGTCATTTGATTAATGGGATCACATCATTAGGAGAATGATGTGATTGACATGACCCATTTCATTAGCTTAGCACTTGATCGTTTTAGTATGTTGCTTATGCTATCTTCATGACTTATACAAAGTTCCTGCAACTATGAGATTATGCAACTCCGTTTACGGAGGAACACTTTGTGTGCTGCCAAGCGTCACAACGTAACTGGGTGATTATAAAGGTACTCTACAAGTGTCTCCGAAAGTATATGTTGAGTTGGCATGAATCAAGATTAGGATTTGTCACTCCGATTGTCGGAGAGGTATCTCTAGGCCTTCTCGATAATACACATCACATAAGCCTTGCAAGCATTGCAACTAATGAGTTAGTTGTAAGATGATGTATTACGGAACGAGTAAAGAGACTTTCCGGTAACGAGATTAAACTAGGTATTGGATACCGACGATCGAATCTCGGGTAAGTAACATACCGATGACAAAGGGAACAACGTATGTTGTTATGCGGTTTGACCGATAAAGATCTTCGTGGAATATGTAGGAACCAATATGAGCATCCAGGTTCCGCTATTGGTTATTGACCGAGAATAGTTCTAGGTCATGTCTACATAGTTCTCGAACCGTAGGGTCCGCACACTTAAGGTTTCAATGACGGTTATTATGAGTTTATGTATTTTGATGTACCGAAGGAGTTGAGTCCGGATGTGATCACGGACATGACGAGGAGTCTCGAAATGGTCGAGACATAAAGATTGATATATTGGATGGTTATATTCGGACACCGGAAAGGTTCGGAAGTTTCGGAGAAAACCGGAGTGCCGGAGGGTTACTGGAACCCCGGGAAGTTATGGGCCTTATTGGGCCAAGAGGGAGAGAGAGGGCTGCACCAGAGGTGGTGCGCCCCTCCATGGGAGTCCGAATTGGACTAGGAGGCGCGAGCCCCCTTCCTCTCCCTCTCTTTCCTTCCCCTTCCCTCTTCCTAGTAGGACTAGGAAGGGAGTCCTACTCCTACTAGGAGGAGGACTCCCCTCCCTTGGTGCGCCCCAAGGCTGGCCGGCCCTCCCTTGCTCCTTTATATACTGAGGCGGGGGGCACCCTAGAACACACAAGTTGATCTACGTGATCGTTCCTTAGCCGTGTGCGGTGCCCCCTCCACCATATTCCACCTCGGTCATATTGTAGCGGTGCTTGGCGAAGCCCTGCGACGGTAGAACATCAAGATCGTCCTGCCACGCCGTCGTCTTGTGGAACTCCTCCCCGACGCTTTCTTGGATCGTAGCTCGGGGATTGTCATCGAGCTGAGCGTGTGCTAAGAACTCGGAGGTGCCGGAGTAACGGTGCTTGGATCGGTCGGATCGTGAAGACGTGCGACTACATCAACAGCGTTAATATAACGCGCTTCCGCTTTCGGTCTCACGAGGGTACGTGGACGGACACTCTCCTCTCGTTGCTATGCCATCACCATGGTCTTGCGTGATCGTAGGGAAATTTTTGAAATTACTACGTTCCCCAACAAAGGCATCGAGCCTAGGTTTTTATGGTTTGATGTTATTTGCACGAGTAGAACACAAGTGAGTTGTGGACGATACAAGTCATACCGCCTACCGGCATGTCATACTTTGGTTCAGCGGTATTGTTGGACGAGACGATCCGGACCAACCTTACGCGTACTCTTACGCGAGACCGGTTCCCTCGGCGTGCTTTGCACATAGATGGCTTGCGGAAGACTGTCTCTCCAACTTTAGTTGAACCGAGTGTGGCTACGCCCGGTCCTTGAGAAGGTTAAAACGGAGTCTATTTGACAAACTATCGTTGTGGTTTTGATGCGAGGTAAGAACGGTTCTTGCTCAGCCCGTAGCAGCCACGTAAAACTTGCAACAACAAAGTAGAGGACGTCTAACTTGTTTTTGCAGGGCATGTTGTGATGTGATATGGTCAAGACGTGATGCTATATTTTATTGTATGAGATGATCATGTTTTGTAACCGAGTTATCGGCAACTGGCAAGAGCCATATGGTTGTCGCTTTATTGTATGAAATGCAAACGCCATGTAATTGCTTTACTTTATCACTAAGCGGTAGCGATAGTCGTAGAAGCAATAGTTGGCGAGACGACAACGATGCTACGATGGAGATCAAGGTGTCGTGCCGGTGACGATGGTGATCATGACGGTGCGAGATGGAGATCACAAGCACAAGATGATGATGACCATATCATATCACTTATATTGATTGCATGTGATGTTTATCCTTTATGCATCTTATCTTGCTTTGATTGACGGTAGCATTATAAGATGATCATCACTAAAAATTATCAAGTAGTGTTCTCCACGAGTATGCACCGTTGCCAAAGTTAAATGCGTCTTGAGAGACACCACGTGATGATCGGGTGTGATAAGCTCGTCCATCTACAACGGGTGCAAGCCAGTTTTGCACACGCAGAATACTCAGGTTATACTTGACGAGCCTAGCATATGCGAGATATGGCCTCGGAACACGGAGACCGAAAGGTCGGCGTGAATCATATAGCGATATGATCAACATAAGATGTTCACCATTGAAAACTACTCCATTTCACGTGATGATCGGTTATGGTTTAGTTGATTTGGATCACGTGATCACTTAGATAACTAGAGAGATGTCTGTCTAAGTGGGAGTTCTTAAGTAATATGATTAATTGAACTTAAATTTATCATGAACTTAGTACACGATAGTATTTTGCCTGTCTATGTTTTTTTGTAGATAGATGGCTCGTCTTGTTCTTCCGTTGAATTTTAATGCGTTCCTTGAGAAAGCAAAGTTGAAAGATGATGGTAGCAATTATACGGACTGGGTCCGTAACGAGGATAATCCTCATTGCTGCCTGAAGAGTTACGTCTGGATGCACCGCTAGGTGCCCTCGCCGCTTGATACTGCAACCGACGGCGTTAAGAACGTCTGGCGAGCAAAGCCGATGACTACTCTATAGTTCAGGTGTGCCATGCTTTACGGCTTAGAACCGGTCTTCAACGACGTTTTGAGCGTCATGGAGCATATGAGATGTTCCAGGAGTTGAAGTTGATATTTCAACAGAATGCCCGGATTGAGAGATATGAAGTCTCCAATAAGTTCTATAGCTGCAAGATGGAGGAGAATAGTTACGTCGGTGAGCACATACTCAAAATGTCCGGGTATTACAATCACTTGAATCAGCTGGGAGTTAATCTTCCGGATGATTGTGTCATTGATGAAATTCTTCAATCAACGCCACCAAGCTACAAAGGCTTCGTGATGAACTATAATATGCAAGGGTTAGTAAAGACTATGCACGAGCTCTTCGCAATGCTAAAAGCTGCGGAGGTAGAAATCAAAAGGAGCATCAAGTGTTGATGGTCAATAAGACCACTAGTTTCAAGAAGAAAGGCAAAGGGAAGAAGAAGGGGAACTTCAAGAAGAACAGCAAACAAGTTCTTGATCAGGAGAAGAAACCCAAGTCTGGACCTAAACCTGAAAGCTGAGTGCTTCTCTGCAAGCGGTAGTCATCCGGAAGCGGAACTGCCCCAAGTATTTGACGGATAAGAAGGATGGCAAAGTGAACAAAGGTATATGTGATATACTTGTTATTGATGTGTACCTTACTAGAGCTCGCAGAGTACCGGGTATTTGATAATCGGTTCTGTTGCTAATATTTGCAACTCGAAATAGGAACTACGGATTGCGAACACCGGCAAAGGACGAGGTGACGATGCGGCGTGGGAAAGCGGTTCCAAAGTCGATGTGATCGCGATGGCACGCTACCTCTACATCTACCTTCGGGATTAGTTTTAGACCTGAATAATTGTTATTTGGTGCGGCGTTGAGCATGAACATTATATCTGGATCTTGTTTGATGCGAGACGGTTATTCATTTAAATCGAGAGAATACTGGTTGTTCTATTTATATGAATAATATCTTTTATGGTCATGCACCCTTGAAGAGTGGTCTATTTTTAATGAATCTCGATAGTAGTGATACACATATTCATAATGTTGAAACCAAAAGATGCAGAGTTGATAATGATAGTGCTACTTATACGTGGCACTTGCCGTTTAGGTCATATCGATTGTAAACGCATGAAGAAACTCCATCTTGATGGACTTTGGAGTCACTTGATTATGAATCACTTGGCACTGCGAACTATGCCTCATGGGCAAGATGACTAAAACCCGTTCTCGGTACTATGGAGAGAGCAACAGATTTATTGGAAATCATACATACGGATGTATGTGGTCCAATGAATGTTGAAGCTCGTGGAGGATATCGTTATTTTCTCACCTTCACAGATGATTTGAGCAGATATGGGTATATCTACTTAATGAAACATAAGTCTGAAACATTTGAAAAGTTCAAAGAATTTCAGAGTGAAGTTGAAAATCATCGTAATAAGAAAATAAAGTTTCTACGATCTGATCGTGGAGGCGAATATTTGAGTTACGAGTTTGGTCTACATTTGAAACAAAGCGGAATAGTTTCGCAACTCACGCCACCGGAACACCACGGCGCAATGGTGTGTCCGAACGTCGTGTCGCACTTTCTTTGGATATGGTGCGATCTATGATGTCTCTTACAGATTTACCGCTATCATTTTGGGGTTATGCTCTTGAGACGGCCGCATTCACGTTAAATAGGACACCGTCAAAATCCATTGAGACGACGCCTTATGAACTATGGTTTAGCAAGAAACCAAAGTTGTCGTTTCTGAAAGTTTGGGGTTGCGATGCTTATGTGAAGAAACTTCAACCTGATAAGCTTGAACCCAAATCGGAGAAATGTGTCTTCATAGGATACCCAAAGGAGACAATTGGGTACACCTTCTATCACAGATCCGAAGGCAAGACATTTGTTGCTAAAATGGATCCTTTCTAGAGAAGGAGTTTCTCTCGAAAGAAGTGAGTGGGAGGAAAGTGGAACTTGATGAGGTAATAGTACCAGCTCCCTTATTGGAAAGTAGTTCGTCACGAAATCAGTTTACGTAACACCTACACCGATTAGTGAGGAAGATAATGATGAAGATCATGAAACTTTAGATCAAGTTGTCACTTTGAACTTCGTAGATCAACCGTAACAAAATCCGCACTGAGTGGTAAGGTAATCCTGCTCGGAAGTCATGCTACTAAATCATGATGAACCTCACGAACTATGAAGAAGCGATGGTGAGCCCAGATTCCATAAAATGGCTTGAAGCCATGAAATCTGAGATGGGATCCATGTATGAAAACAAAGTATGGACTTTGGTAGACTTACCCGATGATCGGCAAGCTATTGAGAATAAATGGATCTTTAAGAAGAAGACTGACGCGATGGTAATGTAATCTGTCTACAAAGCTCGACTTGTTGCAAAAGGTTTTCGACAAGTTCAAGGGGTTGACTACGATGAGACTTTCTCACCCGTAGCGATGCTTAAGTCCGTCCGAATCATGTTAGCAATTGCCGCATTTTATGATTATGAAATTTGGCAAATGGATGTAAAAACTGCATTCTTGAATGGATTTCTAGAAGAAGAGTTGTATATGATGCAACGAGAAGGTTTTGTTGATCCAAAGGGTGCTAACAAAGTGTGCAAGCTCCAACGATCAATTTATGGTGCGGTGCAAGCCTCTCGGAGTTGGAATAAACGCTTTGATAGTGTGATCAAAGCATATGGTTTTACATGACTTTTGGAGAAGCCTGTATTTACAAGAAAGTGAGTGGGAGCTCAGTAGCATTTACGATATTATATGTGGACGACATATTGTTGATTGGAAATGATATAGAATTTCTGGATAGCATAAAAGGATACTTGAATAAAAGTTTTTCAATGAAAGACCTCGGTGAAGCTGCTTATATATTGGGCATCAAGATCTATAGAGATAGATCAAGACGGCTTAATAGGACTTTCACAAAGCACATACCTTGATAAAGTTTTGAAGAAGTTCAAAATGGATCGAGCAAAGAAAGGTTTTTTACTGTAGTGCAAGGTGTAAGATTGAGTCGGACTCAATGCCCGACCACACAGAAGATAGAGAGAAAATGAAAATGTTCCTATGCTTCAGCCATAGGCTCTATCATGTATGCAATGCTGTGTACCAGACTGACGTATGCTTAGCTGTAAGCTTGGCGGGAAGGTACCAAAGTAATCCAGAGTGGATCATCGGACAGCGATCAAGAACATCCTGAAATACACGAAAAGGACTAAGGATATGTTTCTCGTATATGGAGGTGACAAAGAGCTGGTCGTAAATGGTTACGTCGATGCAAGCTTTGACAATCGATCCGGACGATTCTAAATCGCAAACCGGATACGTATTTTTATTAAACGGTGGAGCTGTCGGTTGGTGCAGTTCTAAACAAAGCGTCGTGGCGGGATCTACATGTGAAGCGGAGTACATAGCTGCTTGAAGCAGCAAATGAAGGAGTCTGGATGAAAGAGTTCATTTCCGATCTAGGTGTCATACCTAGTGCATCGGGACCAATGAAGATCTTACGTGACAATCTTGGTGCAATTGCCTTGGCAAAGGAATCCAGATTTCACAAGAGGACCAAGCATATCAAAAGACGCTTCAATTCCATTCGGGACCAAGTCCAAGTGGGAGACATAGAGATTTGCAAAATACATACGGATCTGAATGTTGCAGACCCGTTGACTAAGCCTCTTCCACGAGCAAAACATGATCGACACCAAGACTCCATGGGTGTTAGAATCATTCTTGTGTAATCTAGATTATTGACTCTAGTGCAAGTGGGAGATCAAGGAAATATGCCCTAGAGGCAATAATAAAGTTATTATTTATTTCCTTATATCATGATAAATGTTTATTATTCATGCTAGAATTGTATTAACCGGAAACATAATACATGTGTGAATACATAGACAAGCAGATAGTCACTAGTATGCCTCTACTAGACTAGCTCATTAATCGAAGATGGTTATGTTTCCTAACCATAGACATGTGTTGTCATTTGATTAATGGGATCACATCATTAGGAGAATGATGTGATTGACATGACCCATTTCATTAGCTTAGCACTTGATCGTTTTAGTATGTTGCTTATGCTATCTTCATGACTTATACAAAGTTCCTGCAACTATGAGATTATGCAACTCCCGTTTACGGAGGAACACTTTGTGTGCTGCCAAACGTCACAACGTGAATCGGGTGATTATAAAGGTACTCTACAAGTGTCTCCGAAAGTATATGTTGAGTTGGCATGAATCAAGATTAGGATTTGTCACTCCGATTGCTCGGAGAGGTATCTCTAGGCCTTCTCGATAATACACATCACATAAGCCTTGCAAGCATTGCAACTAATGAGTTAGTTGTAAGATGATGTATTACGGAACGAGTAAAGAGACTTTCGATAGCGAGATTAAACTAGGTATTGGATACCGACGATCGAATCTCGGGTAAGTAACATACCGATGACAAAGGGAACAACGTATGTTGTTATGCGGTTTGACCGATAAAGATCTTCGTGGAATATGTAGGAACCAATATGAGCATCCAGGTTCCGCTATTGGTTATTGACCGAGAATAGTTCTAGGTCATGTCTACATAGTTCTCGAACCGTAGGGTCCGCACGCTTAAGGTTTCAATGACGGTTATTATGAGTTTATGTATTTTGATGTACCGAAGGAGTTCGAGTCGGATGTGATCACGGACATGACGAGGAGTCTCGAAATGGTCGAGACATAAAGATTGATATATTGGATGGTTATATTCGGACACGGAAAGGTTAGGAAGTTTCCGGAGAAACCGGAGTGCCGGAGGGTTACCGAACCCCGGGAAGTTATGGGCCTTATTGGGCCAAGAGGGAGAGAGAGGGCTGCACCAGGAGGTGGTGCGCCCCCCCTCCATGGGGAGTCCGACTGGACTAGGAGGCGCAGCCCCCTTCCCTCTCCCTCTCCCTCTCTTTCCTTCCCCTTCCCTCTTCCTAGTAGGACTAGGAAAGGGAGTCCTACTCTACTAGGAGGAGGACTCCCCCTCCCTTGGTGCGCCCCAAGGCTGGCCGGCCCTCCCCTTGCTCCTTTTTATACACAGGGCAGGGGGCACCCTAGAACACACAAGTTGATCTACGTGATCGTTCCTTAGCAGTGTGCGGTGCCCCCTCCACCATATTCCACCTCGGTCATATTGTAGCGGTGCTTAGGCGAAGCCTGCGACGGTAGAACATCAAGATCGCCACCACGCCGTCGTCTTGACGGAACTCCTCCCCGACGCTTTCGGATCGGAGCTCGGGATTGTCATCGAGCTGAACGTGTGCTAAGAACTCGGAGGTGCCGGAGTAACGGTGCTTGGATCGGTCGGATCGTGAAGACGACGACTACATCAACAGCGTTAATATAACGCTTCGCTTTCGGGTCACGAGGGTACGTGGATGACACTCTCCCCTCTCGTTGCTATGCCATCACCATGGTCTTGCGTGATCGTAGGGAAATTTTTGAAATTACTACGTTCCCCAACAGAGTCGCCGTGTCGGTTTCGGGACGGCGCCGGCAGCATTGTGAGATCGAATCAAGAAGAAAATGCGGCGATTAGTGTACAACCTCTTTGGTGGCGCCGATTAGGCCGCAGCTTCATCCGAGGAAACGGTGATGATGATGCTCTTCCGGTGGTGCAGGTGAAGACGACGGTGTGGGAATTGAGGTGGCGCGAAAGACAAGGGGAACATCGGGGCAGCTCCTTGGAGGTGGAGGACGGGGTGGCTGAACCGGCAGGACGATGAGATTGACGACGGATCCTCATCTGGTACGGTGGGTGAGGGACATCAAGGTGTTGCTGTGGATGACATCGTCGGGGAAGAGGCTCCGGCTGGGTGGCGGACGGAGCAGGGTGTGGGGTTTCATCGCGGGTTTTCGCGGCCTTGGTGTACGAATGGGTGGGCGGATGGGATGGCAGTGGGGAACCATGGCTTAGAGACGCGCTTGTCCGAAATGTGGGGTAAGTTATGAAAGTACCCCCACCGATTTGAGGCAGTTCTTTCGGTTCAGGGGTACCACGGGCATTTCGCGTGTCGGGATTTCACAGGAGGTGGGAGTTTTCTCGCGCGTTGTAATTTCGAAATAGCAAGGCACTGGTTGAGATGGAGGGAGTTGTCGGAGCACAACGAGACAAAGATATATCTTAAATATTTCGGGCTAACAAGGCGCGGGTTGAAATTTCCGGACAAGCCTAACGTGTACTGTACCAAATCAATGCGGACTACAAATGTCATTCAAAACTTTGAATTCATGTTATGTTCAATTAAAATATTTCGCTACGTGTATAATGCATGCAACCTACTACTCAAATGAACGTTTTAGTGCATTCCAAACGTATATACTACCGCTTCAATATGAACTAAATTTGAATAAGATCTCTGATAATGATTGTTTTGAAGTCAAAGCATTTGAATCCGTTTCTATGTTTTAATAAGATCTACAATCATCATTATTGTCAAGTTAAACCATCATTTGTGTATTATCTTCACAGCACACCACATGATTAGTCTCGAGTTACATATGAACTATGTGTACTATATGAACTCGAACTAGATTTTTTGAATCCACTTTATTTTGATTTCAAATCACATTACATTTCTAGCTCTAGCTAGATCTTCATAATCTAAACCATGTCTCATATGTATAATGTGTTTATCACATTATGTATAGTGGCCCGCCTCACGCCTACAAGTATTTAGATGTGAGTTGCAAACACCACACATTACCACAAATTCAAATAAAATGTGAGAATGTTTGATATATAGTATTGTTTAGATTGCTCGATATTTAGTTGTAAGCTGCAAACGCCGCACATTATCACAAATTCATATAAAATGTGAGATTGTTTGATGTATAGTATGGTTTAGATTGTTCGGCATTTAGCTGTGAGTTGCAAACGCCATGCATTATCACATTATGGTACAACATGTGCACAGCACGTGTATCACCGCTATATTCATGCATGCAATGTTTAAAACACTATGATCTCCTATTCAAATATATGAATCCGGTTTCATATCAAATTATGATCTTTGTTAGTCTCTTACACCCACACAATCCTCTAACCTTTGTAGCTACCACTAACTTTCTCTCGTGCATGCACACGCCCTCCTCGCCCTCCTCCTCCCTCGGCATTCTATCCACCGGGCACATTCATTTTTTCTTTAGGTCGTTCTCCCAGAGTCTCCACAACTCCTTTCCGACACACACCGATCGATAAACCTCTCCAGTGATGCATGCCTACAGCATACACACACAGCTTCAATCTCCTCCTTTATGTGTCCTTGCCTCATGTCTCTCATACGGTCAGACACACGTGTAAACGCTCGCCCCTCTTTTCATCGATCTCACAACCGCACACTCCTCCCCCTATCTAGCTAGTAGTTGGGCCTGTCGCACCACCTCCTAGCTCCATTCTCTCTGTCTATCGGTCTCGCTGGGCCTTATTTGCCTCTAACAAATGGACGTACACCGACCGATCTCTCGCTATACATATAGCCAGCTAGGTCCTTATAACACGTTTTTACCCACACATCGATCGATCTACCTCATTAGTTGTGTATCTCCCTTCCTCCGACAGACAACAATTGATCTACCGATCTAGTTAGGTGTGCTTACCAAACACATGGTTCCCCTTCATCATCCATGGATGCGTCCCGACAGATCTATCACGCACAGGCACACACAAAAACACATCCCCACTCTTATTGATAACATTGCAGTTCCACCCTCAGTTTGTCTAGTAGGCCTCTCCCAACATCTCCGAGAAGCAACTCCATCACCCATCCAGCACTCTACCCCTCTCCCTCCCTCTCCCTCCCTCTCTCTCTCTCCTCTCTCTCTGTCCCATCATATTTCCCGTCCTTCAGTTATGTATGGATGTCGACCGATCTCCCTCAAGACATAGCTGGGTCTCTCCTTCTCAACACATATACGAGTCGTTCTACCTCTATAGTTAGGCCTCTGCCTACCCCTCCCCCACCCCCCTCCCCCACACAAACACCGATACATCAAGCGCTAGTCATGTCTCCCTGCCACACACAAACTTGACATGTGCCCTCCAACGTTCCGGTAGGCCAGTCGCCCTATATCTTTGACTTGCACACACACACAATTTCGATGGCTCTCTTCATCGATCTCGCACCCACCCACTTGATCCTCTCTTCGACTCTATCGATAGCTATGACCCCTCCCTCTCTTCTCGTGGATTGCCCAACCCTCTATGTATGATATGGATAGGCCTCCATTTCACACACATTGCATGCAAAATTTTCTTTGAGATGTCATCGACACATATTCTCACAAATAATTCACGAAATCAACCCCCCACCCCACCCCCCACCCCCACCACAAAACAAAAAACACTCACGAACGCGGTTTGTATCTCTCACACACACCCACGTAGGTGGGGGACGTGCACGAAGAGAAGAGGTGCATGCACGGTGCACGTACTCCCGTCTCTTTCCCAACCACACCCGCGCGGGTACACGGTGGAGCTCATTTCTGTACGAAAAAGGCAGCCCACGTGGTAATTTGGCACGTGTACTGGTTGTCCACTTGGTGGAGGGAGGATCATCTACCACGGGTGAACAAACAAATTGCGACTTGACGCGTTATGTTAAATTAAAAAAAGAGGCAAACCATGTGGGGCCTACCTTAGAGGCAAGGCTCTATACACTGGAGTACTTTTGATGTGTCCAGTCAACTCGCAGAACGAGGAGAAGCTTGCTTAGTACGCCGTCTCCCCCGCCCACGGGCGCGGTGGCTCGCAGGATGAGGTGAAGCTTGCTCCGCCTTACGCCCGCTACCTCGCCCATGCGCGCGGTCACTCGCATGACGAGGAGAAAAATTTACTACTCCCTCCGTTTACTCCTCGTCCCTACTACCTTGGTTATAGAGATTATATCATATTGTTTGGAATATATATATGTCCTTTAGTAGATTTCAATATGAACTACTAGTACATACTCCAAACACTGATGTATATAGACGTATTTTAGAGTGTACATTCACTCATTTTGCTCCGTATGTAGTAGCACTCTCCCTCGCCCCTCGACCCTCGCCCACATGATGGACGTGAAGCAATTCATTCGGTCTCATATAGCCAGAACGATATATACTGCACTACCATTATTACTCGACTTCCCGAAGAGGCGAAGAGCCAATCGCAAGGTTAATATTTTGGAGATGCCAAGCGCAAGGTTCTAGGAGAATAAGTAGTAGGTGCCCGTCATTTATAAATAAAGTTTTTTTTCTTCAGTGGCACGTACGCAATATGATAGGTTCATATGGAGAGAAAAGGAAACCGCTCCACTATATACATAGTCAGGACGGGCCAGCCTACACGGTTGCTTGCTGGGGTTGCTCTCTTCACACTCTCTCGCACAAAACGACTGTGGCCACATCTCTAACATCCCGGCGGATCACGTCCGCTGGGGAAGGGGTGGATGCTTAGTGTAGATGCGGTGGCCGTTGCCGACGGCGAAAACCCACTGTCGGCATGTCCCGATCAGGGGTCCCTGTCGTTCTCTCTCACAAAGCCGGTGAGGTTGCCTTCGTCCCTTGCTCACTGCCGCGACGTGGGCAGTTGTCGCCTCCCGCCGCCCTCCTCAAGGTTGAGCTACGTCCCTCAGGTACAACTCCCTTTACAGCCGGCTTGCACCATCGCTCCAAATGCCCCACATAACTCCCTGTGGATATTTCTCTACTTCTTTGCCCCGCACATACCTGATACCTCTACTGGCTTCTACGTGTTGTGTTCGTGATGAGTTTATGTCTCATCAACTAGTCCCAGTAATCTTATTCTAATCACGCTTCTTCCATTTCTTTGCCACAGGGATGCTCATCTTGATTTTGGTGAAACTGCACAAAATGATCCGATGGTCAAAAGGTTGCAAACTTCATTTATTAGGAAGCTCGAACATTGCTAGAAAATTGAAGCCTGGTCAGAGTTCACGGTTCAAGGGCTAGGGACTGCATGGATCGTTTTTTTCTTTAGCTGCCTCTGTTCCAAAATAAGTGTCAACTTTAGTAGTAGTAAAACTTTGTACTAAAGTTTGCACAAAGTTGAGACACTTATTTTGGAACGGAGGGAGTACATATTTGCTATGATCTGTCAATCATTGAGATGCAATAGCATGCATGTTAGTCTCCTTAGTATTTGATGAAATGTTGCAACGGGCAACCTTGGATGCAAGATACATGTAACAGGAACTGGAAGCTTCGTAGAATTGTACAAATTTATCTCCCTGATAAATTACAGTACGTACTAGTACTATACTAGTACTTCCTCCGTTCCTAAATATAATTCTTTGTAGAGATTTCACCATGAACCACATGCGGATGTATATAGATGCATTTTAAGTGTAGATTCATTCATTTTGTTCCGTATGTAGTTCACCTAGTGGAATCTCTACAAAGACTTATCTACTAGTAATAGCTAGCCCCCACTACTAGGAATTCTCTGTCCTCTCCTTGAGTCACATCATCAAAATTGATGTAGCCGTTAGCTGAAGTAAATCAGTCATAATAGCCGTATGATCTAGACGTTGAGAGGCTCCGCACTAAGCCACATGCAAGCATGCAGAAATACCATGGCACATGCATGTGAGTGGGTTTTAAATCACATCAACATGTCTGCATGCAAGCATGCACCGGTAGCATGCATGTAAGTGAGCTTTTAAGTCCCATTATGATGTTAAAAAGAAATATATAATCCCATTATGCAGTAGGAGTTGGCTGATCTTTTTTCCTTACATGGGATGATCTAAATGATGATGGAAGTTTATTTAGTTTGGCTACCACATTTGTCATGTGGTTATAGATTTTTTTAGTTCTATGAAATTAATAATTTTGCGCAGAGAGATATACCGCTGTTCCGCGGCAACGCGCGGGGACTCACCTAGTAATATTTAGGAACGGAGGGAGTACTATGTAAAGAGTTAGGTGTCGCACGGTGATAGTGTGAGGTGGGTCATGTAATCACTGAGCCTGTGTGTTTCCACCTGTCTTGCACTCCTCCGCTGTAAGAATGGAGAAAATTGTAATCTACTACCTCCTTTCGCCGAAAGCATGGAACATCCAGCAGTCCTACCACCTCAGTAATAAAGACCGATGAGCCGTCAAATCACATAGACCCAGCAGTAAGTTGGACGGACAAAGCAAACATCACTCTTGCGCCAGTGAGAGGTTGCGTCTGCTCTGCCCGGGCATGAATGCAGCATCGATTCTTTGGAGCGGCGCTGACCGTTTCGGGCGGGAAGCCCGCGCGGGCGATGGAGGGGCTTTGGGTGGGCCAGGCTGGTCAGGAGCGGGCGTGCCAGCTGTCCGCGTGTCCCTACCGGACACGCCCGGAAACGAGAGGATGCACCTACTCTCGCGGCTAAAATCGTACACTACACACCATCTCTATGTAGGAGTAGGTCGATCTGTCACACTCTCTAACACACACATGTTGTTAAACACACACACACGCGCGCGCGCGCGCACCTTGGTCCTGTTGCACCTTCGAACGTGACTTATTACACCTAGACGGAGGGAGTAGTAAGTATACGAGATACGGTGGCGCACTGACTTAAGTCGAATACAAGTGCCCAAAATTTGTGTGCATGTTATAATAAGGATTCACTTAAAATAGTACGTGAGCAAACAGAGGGATCAATTGGACAGTGTTCCAGCAAGATGGCGAGATGTGTGAGGTAGTAAGATACACCACCGGGCGCTTTTAATTTTTCTTATTAATTTGTTTGTTTCACCCTCATTGGTGGGACCCAACGTACTACATGGAGAGAGGTAAGGTGACTAAGGTTGCATTATTTCTGCACTGTGGATAGTCTTACCACCAAAGCCACATGACACGATTATGATTGAAATCCTAATGACTCCCACACACACACAAAAACACGGCATGCACATCACACGAATGCAGAAGCTTATTTTCCTCTCGTTGAACATAACGGGAGGGTTGTGTAGCTAGTTAGCCTGCTCGCTCATCAAACTTGAGGTCTCGGGTTCGATAACTACACTTGAGCATAATTTTTGCCGGAGGATTCTTTGACTGGTCAAAATGTTTTCTAGGGTTTGCACGCTTCACACTCTCTCTCGGTATATATATACACGCTGGAGCCTCAGTGCTTGTAGTTGCTCTCTTTACACTCTCTCGCCCTCTCCCGCTGGAGCCTCAGCGCTTGTAGTTGCTCTCTTCACACTCTGTTGCCCTCTCCAGACCTAAACAAGACTTCGTTGGCCTCTCTCTCTCCCCTCACTGCTGCTCAAAGAGCCGTCAGGATCCGTCCGCCGGGAAGGGAAGGAGGCTTAACGTTGTCGCCGTCGGCGAAGGAGGGAATCCACTACCGGCGCAGTTGTTCACTTTCCACCCATCGGCGGCGCAGGAGGGCCTCCGACCCCTTCTTCTTCGCCGCCGTCCCGTCGCCCACCGAACCACGCCCCAAGAAGCTTAAGGTATATTTTACTTACTCCACATGCATTGCTCTAGCTGCATGTATACCATGAATCTAGGACGTGGTTCAAAGAGGAAAGGAGTGGGGGAAAGTAGTGGGAAAAGTTGTATATAGCATAAATCTAGGACGTGGTTCAAAGAGGAAATGAAGGGGGAAAGTTGTATAGCATGAATCTAGGACGTGGTCCAAAGAGGAAAGGAATGGGGGAAAGTAGTGGGGAAAGTTGTATCGCGTAAATCTAGGACGTGGTTCATAGAGGAAAGGAAGGGGCCAAAGTACTAGTTCAAAAAGGAAAGGAAGGGACAAGGCTGTAGAGTTTGAGCAGGACTAGATTTGCTGTGCTCACATAGGGAAAGGTGTCTAAAGATAACAAAACTGGGACCAACACAAATATGCTCCTTGGTTGTTTGTTCTTTGTTGTAACAGATTGTGCATGACCACAAGACATCGGTAGATGCACATGGTGTCAAAAGGCGTCCACTGTCCCGTGCAACTCATTAGTTGTTGTTAATCTAAGGCCCTGTTTGGTTAAAACCTCCCTAGTCCCTACCTGCTTGGTTCCAGGGACTAAACATGTGTAACGCCCTCGATGCGGCTATATCTCCCACGTGTCGAAGCACGACTTAGAGGCATAACCGCATGGAAAGCAATGTCGCAAGTGAGGTAATCTTCACACAACCCATGTAATACATAAGGGAAAGAGATACATAGTTGGCTTACGACCGCCACTTCACACAATACATAAATAAACATCCATCATCCAGATTACACTCAAGGTCCGACTACGGAACCAAAATAAAAGAAGACTACCCCAAATGCTACCCAGATCCCCGATCGTCCCAACTGGGCTCCACTAATGATCATCAGGAAAAGACACATAGTAACGACCACGTTCCTCGTCGAACTCCCACTTGAGCTCGGTTGCGTCACCTGCACTGGCATCGTCGGCACCTGCAACAGTTTTGGTAGAATCTGTGAGTCACGGGGACTCAGCAATCTCACACCCGCGAGAACAAGACTATTTAAGCTTATAGGTAGGACAGAGTTGTGAGGTGGAGCTGCAGCAAGCGACTAGCATATATGGTGGCTACATTACAAAAAGAGAGCGAGAAGAGAAGCAAGGCACGATCGTGAAGCTAGTAGCGATCAAGAGGTGATCCTGAAACTACTTACGTCAAACATAACTCCAACACCGTGTTCACTTCCCGGACTCCGCGAGAAGAGACCATCACGCAGTTACACACGCTTGTTGATGTGTTTTAAATAAGGTCAACTTCGGGTTTTCTACAACCGGACATTAACAAATTCCCATCTGCCTCATAACCGCAGGCACGGCTTTCGAAAGATAATACCCTGCAGGGGTGTCCCAACTTAGCCCATAATAAGCTCCCACGGTCAACGAAGGATATTCCTTCTCTGAAGACCCGATCAGTCTCGGAATCCCGGACTACAAGACATTTCGACAATGGTAAAACAAAACCAGCAAAGCCGCCCGATTGTGCCGACAAATCCCGATAGGAGCTGCACATATCTCGTTCTCAGGGCACATCCGGATGAGACATCCTAGGAGTAAAACCAAGCCTCAAGTCTCCCCAAGGTGGCCCTGCAGTCTGCTCGTTTCGGACCAGCACCCAGAGGAGCACTAGCCCGGGGGGCTAAAATAAAGA
Source organism: Aegilops bicornis (assembly GCA_021605145.1). Taxonomy (NCBI): domain Eukaryota; kingdom Viridiplantae; phylum Streptophyta; class Magnoliopsida; order Poales; family Poaceae; genus Aegilops; species Aegilops bicornis. The sequence continues at coordinate 656,738,413 of CM038673.1, forward strand.
TGACCCTCGGGCTCGCGAAAACCCGGGGGAAAAGGCTTAGGTGGCAAATGGTAAAACCAATGTTGGGCCTTTCTGGAGGAGTCTTATTCAAAGCGAACTGTCAAGGGGGTCCCATAAATCACCCAACCGTGTAAGGAACGCGAAATCAAGGAACATAACACGGTATGACGGAAACTAGGGTGGCAAGAGTGGAACAAAACACCGTGCATAAGGCCGAGTCTTCCACCCTTTACCAAGTATATAGATGCATTAATTAAACAATAGATATTGTGATATCCCAACAAGTAAACATGTTCCAGCAAGGAACAACATCTCCATGTTCCAACAAGGAACAAACTTCATCTTCACCTGCAACTAACAACGCTATAAGAGGGGCTGAGCAAAGCGGTAACATAGCCAAACAACGGTTTGCTAGGAAAGGATGGTAAGGGGCTTGACATGGCAATATGGGAGGCATGATAAGCAAGTGATAGGCATCGTAGCATAGGCATAGCAAAAGAGCGAGCATCTAGCAAGCAAAGATAGAAGTGATTTCGAGGGTATGATCATCTTGCCTGCAAGGTTCTCAGAGTTGTCGAAAGCTTGATCCTCGTAAGCGTTCTCAACAGGTTCCTCGTTCACGTACTCGTCTCCCGGCTCTACCAAAGCAAGAACACAAACAATGGAACCACAATAAATCACGGGCGATGCACAAACAACATGATGCAATACATGGCATGATATGCGAGGTGTGAGATGCAATGCATATGCGTGCTCCGGAAGGAAAATGATGAACCAGGAATCAACTTGGCAAACCAAGTATGCCGCTGGAAAGGTGAGATGATTTCGGTTGAAATCGATATAAAGATCACCGGAATCAGATGCACGGTTTGCAAATGACAAGCAAAACAAGAATGACACAATTCTGCCATTAACAGCATGATACCACATAGCAAGCAACAAGAAATTAATCTACTGCATCCAAACGTACCAACAAAGCATATGGCAGTGATATACTCAAGATGCTTGACAAAAGATGAATACTGAGCTACGGCTAATTCACACCATAACAGGTCCAAACAAGCATGGCAAAAGTGCAAAATATATCAGCTTCACAGACTTAGTGAAAATACTGAACATGGCAGAATCAGCATCAGGAAGCAATGTTCAGAGCAAGCAAACAACATGCTACAGTAACTTATAATAGCAAAACAAGGCATGGCATGAATCTACTCAAAGCATATAACAAAAGTCCATTACTCACATTGACATTGACAGAATTACTGAGCCAAAAAGGATCAGAAGATATGATGGCACCCACGTAAACATAGCAAGTTTCGTTAACAGATTCAGCAAACAGGGCATGACATTGACAGAATTATGAAGGCATCTTCGCGAGCTCGATGCACTCACTACAGAGCATTATATGATAAACTAAGCATACATCCATCAAGAAGACATGGCATAGAAGCTATACATGGCAAGAACAACATCATAGCATACGCGGATCAACTACAACAACCTTGGCAAAATTGAATAACATGTAAACAACCTGCCAGGAAACATTTTATAGCAAAAGTAGAGCTTGATTGACTCAATGTATGGCACTCCATAATTGCAAACAAGGGCATGGATGGATAGAGAATAACCATATGTTCAAAACATCCTTACTGAAGTATCTCAAAATAAGCATGGATCTCTCTGTAGCCTCAAGTTTACATGGCATAAAAATATCAGCAAAACAGGGGCTGAAATCAGCAACATCATGAAGCCTAGTTTGCATGCTTGTTCTAGTCACCACACAGATCAAAAAAATACATGGCATACACCCCTGTAAATAAGGCATGGCATATTACAAAACACATGTAGGACTCAAGATCATAGGATGCACACATCAATCATGGCAAAAATGACAAAAGTGCATGTTCTGATAAGAATCTGAAACTAACATCACATAGCCCTCTTCTAACAGCATTTCGGGCATAAAGATGAGCACAAATGAAAATGATTCAATGAGGTGAAATGATGAACTCATCGAGGCGAACATTTCGGTATGCTACACGCCCAAAATGGAGCCACGGGTGCAAAGTTATAGTGCGATGAACATGCAACAAAATATTTGCAGAAAAATGACTTGAGAGGATTTCGGGGGAGAAAGAAATCAACCCTAGATCGGATCCGGGCGCGGACTTCGAGGCAGGCCGGAGCCTCGCCGGAGTTGGAGCCGGAGGGGATGAAGACGGCCGGGGGAGGTGAGGGCAGACCGGATCTCGCCAGATCTGGCGCCGGCGGAGGCGGGGAGGCGACGGAAGCGGGCGGCCGCGGAGGCGCGGCGGGGAGCCTCGGGCGGCGGCGCTAAAGGGCGGCCGGCATGGCAGGAGGGAGGCGCGGGCGACGGGCGACAGCGGGTCGGCGGGGCGCTGGCTGGGCCGGGAGGCCCGGCTCGGGCCGGGAGGGCCGCTGCGGGGCCCAGCGGAGCGGGCGGGCGATGTGGCGCGGCCCGCCACGTGGCGGCGCGCAAGTGGTCCTGGGCGGCGGGCGGACGCGTTCGGCTCCGCCCGGACGTGTCTGGCGGCGGCGAGAGGAGCGGGGCTAGGGTTAGGGACGGATTTGATCCGGAATTTCGGGGGAGGAGGTGTTTTTATAGGTAGAAGGAGCTAGGAAGCTCCAAATGAGGTGTAGTTTTCGCCCACACGATCGTGATCGAACGGCGATGGACATGGAAGTGACTTAGATGGGTTATTGGGCTGTTTTGAAGGGGTGTTGGACTGCAACCCAAAAGAGGCCTTCGCGGTTACCCGGTTAACCGTTGGAGTATCAAACGACCTCCAAATGGCACGAAACTTGACAGTGGTCTACCGATGGTGTACCAAGGCCACTTGACAAACCTCGGTCCATTCCGAGAAAGTTTAGTACCGCTCACGGAAAAATGTAAAAGGGGACGCCGGGGACATAGGAGTGCGGATTGCAAAAGCGGACAACGGGAAAATGCTCGGATGCATGAGACGAACACGTATGCGAATGAGATGCACATGATGACATGATATGAGATGCATGACATGAACAAAAAGCAAAACGAAAGACAAAAACCCAACCACGGAGGGAATATCATATCACAATGCCGAAAATGGCAAGAGTTGGAGTTACAAATATGGAAAGTTACATCCGGGGTGTTACAACATGGACTAGAGCTTATTAAATGACATGCTAAAAGACCATGTTACCCCTAGTAATGAACTAATAGAAACAAGGTGCGATGCATGGCAGGGGCAACTGTTGGAAAAAGTCCCAAAAAGACTCCCTCGGGGTCTTCTTTCTTTAGTCCCAAATGCCCACTTTTAGTCCCTAAAAGTCCCTCCTGTTTGGTTTAGATGTGACTGACATGGAGTTTTTTTAGTCCCTATACCAAAATGTCCCTGTAAACAAACACCCTCCAATAATGCCGTTGGAAAATTGATGCAATGCCACAGTTAAAAGCAAATTACATGTTTAACGAATTTTATTGTTAATATAATCTCTATGTTAATATTAATCAATGCCACCGTTTGAGAAATGCTATTGTCTTGCTTTCTTTCCCATTTAGGTAAGGTAGATGCTTCTTTTTGTTGGCTTACATGTCATCCACCGTTATTGACCACTAATTGTTTCCTTTGCACCTCTGTAAACAGGGTTATGTACTTTCACCTCGTTGCCATTGTGACCTTTTGTTGCCTTTGCACAAAACACTTTTGTTTTAAGAGTGTTTTGTGCAGTTCAACCAAAATGTCACACCGACAACATTGCTTGATTGCTTGATCTTAGTGGAACTGCACAAGAGGAGATCTTACTTCCTATCCGTTAAGGAGAATTTGGTTCAGATCTTCTTCTTGTGAGTTGTTTGAATTCCGCATCATGAGAGGTCAGTACTAGCCTTCTTCACATGATTCTGCAGTGTGCTTTCATATGTTGTGCTACTTGTATGATAATGTTGCTTGATTTTAGTGAACTGCACAAATGGAGACAAGACTTCCGATCTGTATGTGCACCGTAATATCCCATTGAGGTAAGATAAGGATATTTCACAACTGCTGGCCTGTATTTTGCCACTTTCATCAGAAAATTAAGTTTAGTACTATACTTGTGCTCCCTAATTGACATGCCAACTCTTACATTGAAGGCGAAGCTTGTCTGTTATTGAACCAAGTGATGAAGGGGAAGAACAAGCGGAAGAAAAACAAAAATCAACTCCCGGTGCTGTAATGAAGCACTAGAACTATGATGACACAAGTAATGATATAGTTTTGCATCTTAATTTATTGCTATGGCTGGAACGAGCAATTGTTTTGCCACTGATTTGATGCCATACGTAATTATCTCTACTTGTGCAAACAGGGATCTTCTTTGAAGATACCATATATTTTAGTGGAACGCACAAGAAGATGTTGGAAACATTAAACTAATCGAGGAGTATATAGTAAGCATGGCCACCCCGTAGATAGCAACAGATGGTTCGGAGAAGTGCTTCATCTCAGATGCTCTACACAATCAGCCTCGACAAATGTTGGTACTCGCCCACTGATTTCATCCATATGATTGAGCTTTGTCATCTCTATTGGTGTTGTGCTACTATTTAGATACTGTCATGAAAAAGTGGTATTGTCCTTGAGAAGTGCTTCATCTGTGTTGTTTTAAACATTTCCTTTCCTTTTTTTCGAGCAAACAGGGATGCTAGCATTTAGTAGTCCTCTTGTCTTTGCACAACAGGATCATCTTCCTCTGAAGAATAATATGGAGTATGTGAAGTGACTAGTTCCGATTATGCCAGGATGAAGAAGCCATGTCTATCTTCTCATCTGAAGGAGCAGTTGAAGGATGGTTACATTACTCCCCACAAGACCAAACTAACTTCAGCTCAGAAGGACTGACAAATCTCCATTTTTCTTTGTGATCTTGTGAGTACAATGTTGTACTAGGATTTGTTCTGGTGAGTTCCATTTTTCTAAAACTGTGCTCTACATGGACCATGTATGTGCCTGTTGCAACTGTCAATTCATAGTACAGTTTGCTTTATACTAATCACTTTTTTGTATTTGTGCAAACAGGGGTGCTTAGTTTGATTTCAACGGGAACTGCACAAAATGTTCATGAATACATCGGATCATTCATTTCCACCACAAGAAAGGAGGCGCCCATAAGTTCAAGGCGTTGCAACATATAAGGGCGAAATCATACAAGGTACACGCGAATTTGGTAGATTTTGGTGGAACTGCACAAAAAGAACAGCTGGTTTATTTAGCACGAGGTGCCATGTCAATGTATGAACTGATGGCAAACCCTGCCGATTCCACAATCGTAGGCATTTGATATTTTGGAATGGGACAACCTTGTCAAATTTTGCTCATTGATTTTAGCAAGATATGCGTTTGATATTTTAGAATGGGACGCCCTTTGCTGTTAGCAGCATCGATCAATTTTTTTCTTTATTCTTTAGTTGTGAAGTAAATATTGCCTCTGGCATGTGAGTCGCTGAGATGCATAATCATCGATTGTTTTGAATGTTCTCTATGAATTGCCAGGCCTGTGTGTTTGATTGCAATGTACAGAAACGCTAAAAAGCGGCTCAAACTCTTTGTACTCATACGCTCCTTTTATTTCGCACATTGTGAAAGTGCATACTTTTTGTATAAGAATGGTCAAAGTAGAGATACTTTGACTGCAGACAAAACTTGTATGCAGACTAGAAAGGACCGGAGGAGTACATGTGAAATCGCTGCAAACATGGTGATCACCACAGGAATAATGCTAGTTCGTATTGTTTTGCATGTTCATCCAATGCCAGTGATACAGGAATTCGAACTAATCGAAATAAATTCATTCATACACGGTCGGATTTCATATAAACGTGTCGGATTTCATTACATTTCATACATTCTTCAACTAAAAAGGGGTGTTTGTGGCCGCATGCGTCTCCCAGATGCAGAGGCCGGGGGTCATCCTCCTTTTCTAAATAAACTAAAAAGGGGTGCACTGGAGGTATAATTAATTAATCGAAGCTACCCACCTGTGTCCCGCTGAGCCGAACAGAAGCTTGGTGACTTAACTGCAGGTGAAGTTGCGTAACTGACATGTGGCCTGTTGGGCCCACGTGTCAGTCAGCCAACTGCACCAGCAGTTAAGTAGAAGCAGCGTTCTTCTCCAACGCAGCTCTCCGACTCCACGTTGCCGCCAAGAAGCTAACCGGCCGTCAATGGTCAACCTGCCTAGCTTGGCTTCAACCGGAGGGTAGCAGCGGTGGCCTTACTTAGACCCGAGCGGTGGCGACCTACCGTGTTCTACTCTTCCTCGTTTTCTGTGTGGCGCGGCCTCGTTGGCAGCGAGGCGGGGCCTCGGCGGAGCCGGCGATGTCCTCTATCTCGTTGCCGGCGGGCGGCGCCTCAGCGGAGCGGTGGAAATCCTCCCCACGTTGCCGGCAGGGTGGGGCCTCGGCTGAGCCGGCGATGTCCTCTGCCTCGTTGTTGGCGGGGCGGGGCCTTGGCGGAGCCGGCGGTGTCCTCTGCCTTGTTGTTAGCGCGCGGGCCTCGGCGGAGCCGGGCGGTGTCCTTCGCCTCGTTGTTGGCGCGCTGGCCTCGGCGGAGCGAAGCGTCGTCGGCGCGCCAGCCGAGCGGGACTCGTCGGAGCTGGCATTGTCCTCTCGCTTCGTCCTCGGTCTCGCCAAGCGATGCCTCGCCCGCTTCGCCGCCCTCTTTGCTAAGCGTCTTTGTAGGCGGCCGCAGCCTCCGCCACCCGCATGCCGCATCTGCCAGGCCTTTCGGCGGCTCCTTGCGGGCCGAGCGGTGAAGTTGAGCAGTGCCTCCTGCTCCGCCCGCTCCCACGGCGATCTGCTCCTCCGCCGCAGGTGCTCACGGAGGAGATGGTGGTTGTAGGCGGCATCGGCTCGCGCCTCGTAACTGCTCCTCACGACCGCCTCACCTGTCCATATATTGGGCACGGGCCTGGCCGATGGTCATGGTGCAATGCACAGGTGAGGATGGCGCGGAGGAAGGGGTTGGCACCGGATCGTCGACTACCATGTTCTCCATTGGGACGTCGTCGTCCTCCGGCTGCCTGCCGGCCAGACGGTCGGCAGCAATGGCTGCCATCTCCTTGTGTTCCGTCGTCCGCCCGTCCCGAAGAGCGCTGGAGCGCGAGGAAGCCATGATGGGCAGTAGTGGTGTGGACAGGAGAAAGGGAACGGATGCGGATGACTGCGGCTATGGCCGGCGCAGCAGTTTATATAGCAATGGTGGGCGCGCGGAGGGACGGACGTGTGACGCCGGAGTAGCCGCCTCGGCAACCGTGTATCGTTAATGTGTGCGGCAGATGAACGGACGGACGGCACTTGTGTCGTTTGAAGGCGGAGCAATCGCTTTGCACCGGAAGCGGGCGGCCGGGCGCTAATCTGTTTGAGCGGAAAGCGACGCAGCGAGGAGATGACTTTACTTGGATAGGATGACAATGGGGACCCACCAGGTCCATAGCCTCAATGCACGCAAGTGCCTCCTTATTATATATATATATATATATATATATATATATATATAATTTATTTTGCTTCCTCCTGGTTTCCTGACATCACGGTCCCACACCATTGTCAACCTAGTCAATAAACGAGAGAATTGCACAAGAAGCGGCAGAGTTTTTCGATGTTTACCCCAGATATTAATTTTTCTCCTCTGAACAACAACGAAAACATCACTGCAGGTATTAACTGGGTGGGCTGTGGCCCGTCTAGCCCAGGCCAGATATCCAGCCCAGATATTAATTTTTTTCAAGCTGAAAATGGCTAGCCCAGCTATACTTTTTTTTAGGAATACCCAGGCAAGGTCAAGTTGTCATTCTCCGCCCTGCTGGCTGCAAATCTTTCCTAGGAGGGATGCATTAGGCTTAACAAGAAAATGGGCTTTAAGAAATAATAAATGGGATGTAATTATAAAAACTGGGTAGTAACTATAAAAAAATGCACCAAACGGTGATTACTTTATAAAATATTATTTTTGGATATTTAAAATTTTAATTTCATTAATTGTTGCGACCGCAATGTTTCGTTGGATTTTTACATAATATAAATTTATATTGAAATTGTATTTAATCTGACCAGAAATTTCGGGATAAAAATATTTGGATCCCATCAAAATGTGGGAAATTTTATTGAATTCTGTTTTGAACGGTTGGTTGAAATGGGCTGTACTTTAAAACAAACTGTAAATGGGTTGTAGTAAATTCCATTAGAATTCAAAAATGGGCTACACATTCTTACAAATCTCAAATGGGCTATAAGTTCTCTGCCACACACTTCTGGCCTTACTAAGTTGACGTGTCCCCTAAAAAAACAGAGTTGACACGTATGCAAGGCTTTGTCAACTTATAGTCAACACACGGTTCTAGCAACAGTGGCCGTTGGATGTCCATCCAACGGATGTTGTGCTTCTTCTTCAATCTCGGATATTCTAGCTTCACCCGCCCAAAAATGATTCTTCCCCTGACATCCGGCGCACCGTTTGGAAGCTGACTTAGGGCCTACTAAGTTGACGTACCAAGGGCTTTGTCAACTTAGTCAATATAAACGATTCTAGCTGCAGTGACTGTACGATGTCCATCCAACGGCCGTCGTGCTTCTTCAACCTCTGGTCTTCTTGCTCCAGCCGCCCAAAGCAGCACCGGTCGTGCCACCTGCTCCTGCCTCCCATGGCCGGCTGTGCTGCCGCGGAGGCCTCACCGCCCCTACCACTCCCACCGCTGGCCAGGCCATCCCTTCACTCACCCACACCCCCCGTTATTCTGCGGCGACGGCAGCGCAGCCGAACCAGTGAACCCTCGTTCTCCTCTCCACGTGTGCATCCACTGTCGCGTCTTCCCCGGCTCCGCGTCGTCCCCTTCCTAGGCCTCACCGTCGTCCACCGCCGTGGTGCTCTTGGCGCAGCGTGGTCAACATGGTCAAGGAACGACTTCCATCGGACGTGGACTGTACGTGGAGAGGCTGACAGCTGGGTCTACGGCAGCCGCAAGGAAGTGCCTCCTTATTACGCGCAAAATAATTATTCCTCCACCTGACAGCGGGGACCCACCGGACGGGCCACCGTATTTCGCGAAAAAAATGATTCGCCCCCTGACTGCTGGGACCCATGAGCTACATCTTCGCACGCAAGGAAGTGCGTCCGGGAAAAAAATGATTCGCCCCCCTGACTGCTGGATCCACCGGCTACATCTTCGCACGCAAGGAAGTGCGTCCGAAAAAAAATGATTCGCCCCCCGACTGCTGGGACCCACCAGCTACACCTTTGCACGCAAGGAAGTGCGTCCGGGCAAAAAAACCGATTCGCCCCCTGACTGCTGGGACCCAGCAGCTACACCTTCGCACGCAAGGAAATGCGTCCGGGCAAAAAAAAACGATTCGCCCCCCTGACTGCTGGGACCCAGAAGCTACACCTTCGCACACAAGGAAGTGCGTCCGGGCAAAAAAACCAAAACGATTCGCCCCCCTGACTGTTGGGACTCACCAGCTACATCTTCGCAGGCAAGGAAGTGTCTGACAGTCGGGACCCACCTGGTCGAAGCGTACGTAGCGTTGTCTTCCTGGTCCCGAACGTGTACGTACATACTGGTCGATGCAGAGGCGTGCACGTGTTGTAGTAGAGGCCTGCACGTGTCGTAGTAGAGGCGCGCACGTAGCATGTACACGTACGTACAGCGGCCAGGGTGCAAGAAAGAAAATCTGACCACGTATGTGTACATCTGGCGCGGGTCTCGAACGCCTAGTCGCGCATACGTACGGCGAGGGCTCGTGTTCATGGGGAGGCAACGGAATGCGTCGTGTTCATGGGGAGGCAACGGAATGCGTCGTGTTCATGGGGAGGCAACAAAATGCATCGTGTTCATGGGGAGGCAACGGAATGCGTCGTGTTCATTGGGAGGCAACGAAAGCGTGGGAGCCAACCGCTTGGACGGAAGCGAGCAATGGAAGCGAGGCTGGCGTATCGCAGAACGGAGGAAACAGCCACATGTTCGACCGCCACGCGTTGAGCAGGGTCCTGTTGATCGGGAGGGGCGTGGCATACCGCAAAACGGAGGAAAAGGACCTCCTACGGTCGAAACGGGGGTCCTGTTGATTGGGAGGGGTGTGGCGTACCGCAAAACGGATGAAATGGGCCTCCTCCAGTCGAAACGGGGGTCCTGTTCATCGGGAGGGGTGTGGCATACCGCAAAACAGAAAAAACGAACCTCCTACGGTCGAAACGGGGGTCCTGTTCATCGGGAGGGGTGTGGCGTGCCATAAGCAGGACTCCACGGGATCTGTTCATCTCCACCGTCGACCTCCTCCAGCCTCCACGGGCTACCGTCGACCTCCTCCGGCCTCCACGGGCTCCTGTTCAGCCAGCCTCCACCGCGCGCTACTCCACCGGCTACTGTTCAACCACCCCTCCACGGGCACCACTCCACTGTCTACTGTTCATCCAGCCCTCCACACCACGGGGTCCTGTTCAACCACCCCTCCACGGCCACCCCTCCATCGTCTCTGTTCATCCAGCCCTCCACACCACGGGTCCTGTTCATCCAGAGGCAATGCCACCGCTCCTTTGTTCATCCAACGCCCCAGCATAACGCTCCTTTGTTCATCCAATCGATCGGCTTGATTAGCGGCGATGGCGAAGAATCGCTCCATCGGGTTCGATTAACGACCATCGATCGATCGCCGGGTTCAAGAACGCGTAGCCTGCGGCAATCGCCGGGTTCGATTAGAGCCCAACGCCTCGCCGGGTTCGATTAGAGCCCAACGCCTCGCTCGGGTTGATTAGAGCTAACGCCTCGCACACTGCAGCAGCGTATGTGCACGAGAGAAACTTCGCATCGCCGGCCCCGACCTCCCACTCAGAATCGCAACTCCCGAAATTTTCCTACCCCTCGCTTCTACCACGGTTTTTTCCATCATGGACGGCTCAAATAATGTCATGCAGCTGCTCTCCGGCCCGCCCAGGATGAAAAGCCCATTTTCTGTCATGATTTTTTGTCATAGAAGTAGGAGCCCACCACATCTATGATGATACCGGGTTCTGTCACAATTATCGTCATAGAAGTGTCATATGTATGACAGAAAAAAATTCGTTCGGCCCAAAATGTCACGGAGGTGTCTTTTTTTGTAGTGCTATTCGTCCCTCTCGATGCCGAAGCCCTTCCCCTTGATCTCCTTGCCCACGTCCTACTAAACTAGAGTCGTTTCCGGTGTCGCTCATCTCGGCCTACTCTCTGTCGTCCTCCTACTGCACTGACGCTGCGATGGCGCGCACACTGCTTCTTGTGTCCTCTGCCTCCGTGCACACTGCAGTTCACCGTGCCACCGACGGGGTCGATCATCTTGGCCTCCTCTCTCTCACCCTACTACACTCGAGTCATTTCCGGTGTCGATCATCTCAGCCTCCTCTCTCGTCCACTGCACTGATGATACCATGGCGCGGGCATTGCATTCTCCTCCTCTGTTGACTGTCTTTGCACGAGTGAGGGAGTCCTGGATTAGGGGGTATCCGGACTGCCGGACTCTATACTTCGTTCGGACTATTGGAGCATGAAGATACAAGACTCAAGACTCCATCCCGTGTCCGGATGGGACTCTCCTTTGCGTGGAAGACAAGCTTGGCGATCCGGATATCATATTTCCTTCCTTGTAACCGACTCCGTGTAAACCCTATCCCTCTCCGGTGTCTATATAAACCGGAGAGGTTGGTCCTTAGAAGGCCGATCACAATTACAATCATAATCATCATAGGCTAGCTTCTAGGGTTTAGCCTCTACGATCTCGTGGTAGATCTACTCTTATACTACTCATATCATCAATATTAATCAAGCAGGAAGTAGGGTTTTACCTCCATCGAGAGGGCTCGAACCTGGATAAACATTGTGTCCCTTGCTTCCTGTTACCATCAGCCTAAGACGCACAGATCGGGACCCCCTACCCGAGATCCGCCGGTTTTGACACCGACATTGGTGCTTTCATTGAGAGTTCCTCTGTGTCGTCGCTGCAAGGCTTGATGGCTCCTTCAATCGTCAACAACACGGTCCAAGGTGAGACTTTTCTCCCCGGACAGATCTTCGTGTTCGGCGGCTGTGGGCCAATTAAGCAGCCAGCTGGAAGCGAATCGGCACTCGCCCCTTGCCACCAGGTCAGGTTCGGAAACCTGAACTACACGGCCGATATCTGCGGAGACTTGATCTTCGACGGAATCGGGCCTGTGCCAGGATCGCCGGACAGTCACGACGAGCACGGCTTAGACCTGTTGTCGGACAATGCTTGGGATATCGCCCCTGCAGTAGCCCCGGACCTAAATCTGGAGCAGACTGCATGGCCCAAGGACGGGTGGATGGACCCCACCCCGCAGGCCGCACACTCATCGGCGTTAGAGCCGAACACAGGCCTCACCTCTAAGGAGGCCTGTGACTCCGGACCCCCAGACTCGTATCCGGTTGTAGGTTCCAGTCCACGCGCTCCCGAGTCCGCCGAGCCTGGTTGGGCTCCGGTAATGGAGTTTACCGCTGCGGATATCTTTCAACACTCGCCCTTTGGCGACATGCTGAACTCGTTAAAGTCTCTCTCTTTGTCAGGGGGCTCTTGGCCGAACTATGTCCGACTCGAGTGGGAAGCAGGCGACGAAGGAATTCGTTGCCCACCCACCACCCACTTCATTGCCACGGTCGATGATCTAAACGACGTGCTTGACTTCGACTCCGAAGACATCGACGGTATGGACGACGATGCAGGAGAAGATTCAGAATCACTGGGGCACTGGACTACCACCTCTTCATACGATATATACATGGTAGACACGCCCAAGGAGGACGACGGCGACAATCCGGAAGATAAAACCCCTAGGCAAAAGCCAAAGCGACGGCGCAGACGCCGCTCCAAGTCCAGCAACAGTAAAAATAGCGACAAGAGCGCCAGGAAAATCGACACCTCAGTCAACTCCGAAGGCAACAACGACCATATGGACCCAGCAATGGAGCAGGATGAGCCAGGTCACGCCGAACACAGCTCGGAGCAGACGCCCGATCACAATGATCCCAAGGGACGAATCAACCAAACCGCCCCAGGACAAGAACATAGTCCGGATGATGATGCATTCATCATCCCAGAAACACGCTTGGAACAAGATAACCTCCACAGAAAGCTTCTGGCCACTGCGAGAAGTCTGAAGAAGCAGAAGCAACGGCTAAAGGCCGCACAAGAAACGCTCAATCGCAGATGGAATAAAGTGCTAGACACTGAAGAAAAGTACGGCGACGATCGCCATACAAAGAGCTATCCAAAACGCAAGCTGCTGCCAGAATTCGACGACGAGGCCGTTCCACCAAAGAACAACACGGCCAGAAGGCCGGACAAACCACTTCATAACCGCAACATAGTTGCTACTGACGCAGCACATGACTTACACGAACTCCTGGATAAGAAAGCCGGTGCGGCTAGGTCCATCTACGGATCTAAAGGACAGACCCCGGCGCAGGACTATGGTCACCAAAACGATCATACCGATCGAATACCAGTTCGGAATAAAGACCGAACACAACAACAGCCGACGGCATGCCACAGCACGTCTAGATATAGAGGGGCTGCCCACCCCCTATGCTTCACCGAAGAAGTACTGGACCATGAATTTCCACAGGGTTTCAAACCTGTGAACATAGAGGCATACGACGGAACGACAGACCCAGGGGTCTGGATCGAGGATTTTATCCTGCATATACACATGGCTCACGAGGATGACCTCCACGCCATCAAATACCTTCCCTCAAGTTGAAGGGACCAGCTAAACCTTTGGTTGAAAAGCCTCCCGAAAATACAATTGGGAGTTGGGAGGAACTCGAGGACGCTTTCAGGGCCAATTTTCAAGGGACTTATGTCCAGCCTCCGGATGCGGACGATTTAAGTCACATAATCCAACAGCCCGGAGAGTCCGCCCGCAAGCTTTGGAATAGATTCCTCACTAAGAAGAATCAAATTGTCGATTGTCCGGATACCGAAGCCTTAGCGGCATTCAAACACAGCATCCGCGACGAGTGGCTCGCCAGGCACCTCGGCCAGGAAAAGCCGAGGACAATGACAGCCTTAACAAGCCTTATGACCTGCTTTTGCACGGGTGAAGATAGCTGGTTGGCCCGTAAAGGCACCAGCGAACCAAGCACATCCGAAATAAGGGATGGCAACGGGAAGCCACGGCGTAATAAAAACAAACGTCAAAACAAGGAAGAGAGCCCGGAAAACACAAGGGTCAACGCCGGATTCAGGGGCTCTCGACCCCATCAGCAAAAGAAGCCATTTAAAGGCAGTAAAGAGGGACTGTCTGGTCTGAACATAGTCCTGGACAGACTATGCCAAATTCATGGCACCCCCGACAAACCTGCGAACCATACGCACAAAGAGTGCTGGGTCTTCAAGCAGGCCGGCAAATTAAATGCCGAACACAAGGGAAGGGAAACACCAAGTGAAGACGAGGATGAACCTCGCTAGCCGAACACTGGGGGACAGAAAAAATTCCCACCAGAGGTTAAAACAGTAAACATGATCCACGCGACTCACATACCCACGAGAAGGCACGAACGCAGGCTCAGAGACGCGTATGCTATAGAGCCCATCGTACCCACACCTAACTAATGGTTGGCTTGTCCGATCACCTTCGATCACACGGACTGCCTGACTAGTGTTCGGCGCGGAGGATCAGAGGCCTTGGTGCTTGACCCAATAATCGACGAATACCATCTCACCCACGTCCTCATGGACGGCGGCAGTAGTCTCAATTTAATATACCAGGACACTGTCCGCAGGATGGGGATAGACCCATCCAGAATTAGCCAAAGCAACACCACCTTTGAAGGGGTGATACCAGGCGTGGAGGCCTACGGCAGGGGCTCCGCTGTACTGGAGGTAACATTCGGCTCCCCAGGCAACTCCAGAAGCGAGGAACTACTCTTCACCATCGCACCCTTCCAAAGCGGCTATCACACATTGCTTGGAAGAGCGGCCTTCGCCCGCTTCAATGCAGTACCACATTATGCCTACCTTACACTCAAGATGCCCGGTCCACGTGGTGTCATCTCCGTTAACGGAAACACAGAGCGCTCTTCAAGCACGGAGGAATACGCGACGGCTCTAGCGGCCGGACTTTAAGCGGCCTCCGATACCAATAAGCATGATTGGTCGTTAAGACCACAGACACGGTTAGACGAGTCCGACAGCCCGGATAAAAATGAGCCAGGGCGCCGTATATGTAATTCCATAAAGGACACCAGGGGCTATAAATATTTAATAAAACCCCACCGTGGGCCTGACCTTATTTACAGGCCAATGCCTTACACTTTTACCATCCATCGCATGATTACGTCGTACTCTTTTACACGAGTTTTTCTTTTTCACAGACACGATGCGTGCGATACCCTTCCAGGAAACGGCACAACGGAGACAAAGGCGCAGACGTGCAGCAGGGCCCCGCTCAAAGGTTTCTCTTTAGATTAAGCCCCTGTGTAAACCTTTTATATTGCCTCTTGTTGTTTACACATCCCATGGGTACTATACCCACAGAGGATACTGCCGTTATTGGCATTTCACCACGAAAGATCAATGCACGTACCTGGAAATACAGGGTTTATAATGAAAGGGCGCTCTTCAGCCCATTTTCTATTACAAAGTCCGAATACCTTCCGGAGTGTTCGGCGTCACGAGTTTGGCCTTATATGCATCAGCTCCGAATCATGTCTTTGGTCAAATGTTGGGTTTGCCCAGCTCCTGGGTTTGCCGCCTTACGTTCCGCTCTTATCGGCTAAGGCGGCCAAAGGAGAACTACTGCGATTTTGCCCTGGTTATTCCGGATGAGCACCTCAGTAGAGAAAGCCGAAAATTGACTATCATGATACAGCGAGAGACTGTTCAACCACTCAAAGACTTATCAGAATCTTTAGGATTCCTCCACATTAACGAAGGACCGTTTCCCGGTCATGTACACACGCGCCCGTATTCGGATGCACGCGAAGGTACCAGGGGCTACATAGTAGCCCCACCGTTAAATTCCCATGGCTAAGCGAAAGTGTTACAGCTATATAGTCCAGTTGCCTAGTTCGACGTGCGATCACCTCCTTAATGGACCACGACGTTGGATCAAGTGTGATTACGCATATTTTTCGCGAACACCCCCGCATTGTATGCGTGGGGGCTGAAGCCAACGAGTGCTATCTTTCGGATTACACATAAATATAAAAACGGCCGCACAGGAGACACAATAATACTTTCAGGCAAAAAGTATAAATATAGCCTTGTAATCAAAATAACATTATTTTTACAATGATTTGATTTGTCACTCGAACAAGACATTCTTCGAGCACTGCGCCTCTATTAAGCGGGCACCTTCTGTTACCTGATCCAAGTAGTGCTCGGCCGAATCATGGCCTCTCGCCGGATTCTGGGTCGCTACAATGGTGGCCTCCATATCTGTCCAATATGCTTTAACGCGGGCAAGGGCCATTCATGCACCCTCTATGCACGCCGACCTTCTCATGGCGTCGATCTGAGATACGACCCCAAGGAATTATTGCACCAAACCAAAGTAACTATCCGGCTTAGGCCCCTTCGGCCAAAGATGGTCTATTACAGACCGCATCGCA
Source organism: Aegilops bicornis (assembly GCA_021605145.1). NCBI lineage: Eukaryota > Viridiplantae > Streptophyta > Magnoliopsida > Poales > Poaceae > Aegilops > Aegilops bicornis. The sequence goes on from CM038673.1 coordinate 656,755,048, forward strand.
AGCCCGGACAGCCTATGAAGCTCCGCCACAGCAGCCATCTTCTCACTTAACGGCAGCGGGCGCGCGGGAGCATTGAACTGCGACCAGAAAAGCTTCTCCACTTCTTTATCACCTTGATCCTCGAAAAACTTGGCTGCATCAGATGTACTCTTCGCCAAGTCCGCATACGCGTCTGCAGGACTCCAGCGTCCATCCAGGGGAGCATACTTCGGATCCAAAAACTTTGTCCGCAGTAAGTAGGAGCCCTCATCCGCGATTTTACCGGCCTCTCGAAGCTCCTCCCGCACACCCTGACTTCGGTCCGCATCTCCTTGGTGGCATTAAGTGCCTGTTTCAGGTCAGCCGAATTAACCTGATTCTCCTTTTCAAGGAGTTCATACCGGTCAGCGGCATTTTTCAACTCCACAGCCATTTCGGCTATCTTTTCCTCGCTTCGGCGATGAGCAGCCTATTCGGCTCTCAACTCTTCGGTCGCCTTTAGGGCAGCCGCATTACCAGCCCGAGCTTGTTCCTTGGCCTGGACAAGTTCCGCCCTCAGGGCTTCCACGGCAGCAGCTCCGTCTGCAGTCCAAACATGTGGTATTAATATCATGCCCCTCTCAAATTTTCCTATAAAATATATTTAGGAAAGCAGAGCACATACCTTGTGACTCGTTCAGCCGCTCATTCACCAGCGTGATATCGGCATTAATAGCCCCAATCTGCCTCCTTAATTCGGCAACTTCAACGGACTGCTCGGTTGCAGGATCCTTAGACACCTGCGCATACATATAGCACATCCATTACTTATACAATATGATCCTCCGTTTGCCGCCTAGGGCGGGCAACCAGCGTCTCAGGGGCTACTATCCATATGGAGCACACCTAGCGCGTGCCTCACTGCTAAAAATTATGTATTTTTCATTACATACCTCAAAGCCTCTGAGCAGGCTCGTAAATGCTTCATTCAAACTGCTTGAGGCGAACGAAATCTTCTTGAGCACCGTGCTCATTAGTGAGCGGTGCTTCTCTGAGAGTGCGGCTCGCTCCAGAAGGCCCGTCGGTATGTCCGGCCGGACACCAAACTGTGTCGGACCCTTCTCATCGCCCCCCGTGGGAGCCGAACGCTCCGGGCTCAGGGCGGCTGAAGGATTAGCTCCTGCCTTCGGCAAATCCGGACTCCTCCGTGACGACACCTCGGTGTCGCCCGCCTCATGAGGCGGAGAGGTGGGTGGGGTCTCACTCTCCATCATCTCCGGAGGAAGATCCCCCGAAAACGAACTCTATTGAGAAGAGCTGCTAGCCGGGCTGCAAAAAAATGAATCATGGTTATTGATCTCGGAGGAATGCAGACCTTCGAATTAACGATTAAACTCACAGCTCGGTTGAGGGTTGGCCCGTTGGCGGGCATGACGTGGTGAGGACGCCCGTTGGGGCAGAGCCCCTTGGTGACGCTTTCTTCCCCTGTTTGGGCATCTCCGTCTCCAAGTCTTCGGAGGCGCCCCTTTTCTTCCCGCGTGGGGAGGAGGCCTCGGATTCCCCTCCCTGACTCTCCTCCTTTGGGGAGGAAGCAATTCCCCCGGTTCGGATGTGCAGTGTGTGAAGTTCGGCTTCACTGTCCTTCCCTTCGTCTCTCCTAGAGGGCATTTTGCTGAGCACCCGGCCAAGCATCTTGCAATGGTTGGGCTAGGTGAGCCTTCGGGAAGTGGCGCCGGACACCTGATTCTCTCCGCCTTGCTAAGCCATTCCTGGCCGCGGAGGATTTTCAGAATAATGACTATGACAAATATGAACGAAGTGTCCGGTTTCAAGGTTACTTACTTGGGTATCTAGGCGATTGCAGCTTAGGCCCGCATCCTCGATGGTGTCCGGACACTTTACTTGTGGTCCGAAGAATAATTTACACATCCCTTCGAGCTTCAGGCCGAAAAAGTGCTTAATAGTCCGCGGACCCTCCGGATTGAACTCCCACATCCGGAGAGGTCGGCGTTTGCACGGAAACATCCGTCGGATTAGCATTACTTGGATTATGCTGACAAGGTTAATGTCCTTCTCAAGAAGCTCCCTGATACGGCTCTGCAGTATTGGAACATCACTAGCGGGCCCCCAATTCCGTCCTATGTCGGTCCATGACGCCAATTGTGACGGAGGGCCCGAGCGTAACTCGGGGGCGGCCACCCACTTTGTGCCTCTGGGAGCCGTGATATAAAACCACCTCCGCTGACATACATCAGATACTTCTGGGAAAGAGCCCTCTGGCCATGGGGCATCAGCGTTCCTGCTTATTATGGCATCTCCGCACTCCGCATGTCGCCCCTCGATCATCTTCGGCTTCACATTGAAGGTCTTGAGCCATAAGCCGAAGTGTGGAGTGACGTGGAGAAAAGCCTCGCCCACAATGATGAACGACGAGATATGGAGGATAGCGTCCGGCGCTAGATCATGAAAATCTAACCCATAATAGAACATGAGCCCCCTCACAAAGGGATCAAGGGTGTGGCCCAAGCCGCGGAGGAAGTGAGGGACAAATACGACGCTCTCATTGGGCTCGGGAGTTGGAAGCCTGTGCTGGATGTCGGCAGTCAGATATCCGACCTCCCTAAGCCTCGCAATGTCTTCCTCTTGGATGGAGGAGGCCACCCACCGGCCTTGAGGGTTGGATCCGGACATATTGGAGGATCTGGGGTGTTTGAGCTTGGGTCTCGGGTGTTAGAACTCGAGGTGCGAAAAGGCGCAAGGGTGGTGGAAAAGAGGTATAGGCCTCGGCCCCTTTATAAAGGGGGTGAATATCAAGAGTCCTCAGCATGACCGCTTGAGACTTATCTAAAAAACACACGGAGTCATACCAACGGTCGTCGTGGGGTTGCGCACGCCCGTATTGATGGAAGATCCCGTAATAAGGGGAACACGATCTCTGCTTCGGAAAGGCATGCCAATAAAACCGCCTCGCAACGCGAGTCAAGATGGGCCAAGAAACCCCGGTTCGTGTTGGGCCGGGCCACGATGCAAGGGCACGACGTACGAAGATTGCCAGCGGATCAGATTTATGCTATGTGAAGATCATTATTGCGGATCCGGACACGGTCTAAGTGTTCGATAATTACTTTGGAGTATTCGGAGATGGAACCCGCCTTGCAATGCCGAATACAAGACTGCGCGCCGGACTCATCGTCATTGAAGCCTGGTTCAGGGGCTACTGAGGGAGTCCTGGATTAGGGGGTATCCGGACTGCCGGACTCTATACTTCGTCCGGACTATTGGAGCATGAAGATACAAGACTCGAGACTCCGTCCCGTGTCCGGATGGGACTCTCTTTTGCGTGGAAGACAAGCTTGGCGATCCGGATATCATATTTCCTTCCTTGTAACCGACTCCATGTAAACCCTAGCCCTCTCCGGTGTCTATATAAACCGGAGAGGTTGGTCCTTAGAAGGTCGATCACAATTACAATCATAATCATCATATGCTAGCTTCTAGGGTTTAGCCTCTACGATCTCGTGGTAGATCTACTCTTGTACTACTCATATCATCAATATTAATCAAGCAGGAAGTAGGGTTTTACCTCCATCGAGAGGGCCCGAACACAGGTAAACATTGTGTCCCTTGCTTCTGTTACCATCAGCCTAAGACGCATGAGATCGGGACCCCTACCCGAGATCCGCCGGTTTGACACCGACAATGAGCACCGCAACTAGTTCGTCGGTGTCGCCGTCGTCGCCGACGGGGTCGCTAAATCCACGACTCCATGCTCGTCATGTCGGACACGGCGCCACGGCCACTATCCACTGCAGTCGCCATGGTCCGGCGCACACTGCATTTCTTCTCCCACTTCCTCTGCTATCTCTTAACCATGTGTGCTAAGTGCAAGTGCTAACTCTTAATCATACCCCATGCTAGCAACCAAATAGCGTGTAGTTGCATGCGTCGAGACAATGCAGGCAACCAAACAACGTGCCAAAGTTGATCTCCTAATGCAGGTAGTCCATATGCGGGCAACCAAACAACTCACAGATGTCGCATTGAGGCTGTTTTTCTAGAGCCAGGCTGAGTGGAGATGTGTATGCAACGCAGGTACTGTAGGCGACGACAACTAAACACGCCCATAATGAATCAATCGTCCAGTGTTTCGCCTGATCTTTCGCCCAATTGATCAAAAAATGTATCCCGTTCACAGCTGCGCCGCCTCAGCCGCCCGCCGTTTCCCACGGGACAGATCGGCGTCAGCGTGCATGCTTGCGCCCAGGCGGCTGGCGCTCGCCGCTCAGAGCACGGATCATCGCCTCGTCGACTTCTAGCAGTGCCCTCCGGGCTCCAGCCCTTCTTCCTTTTCATCTTCAGAATCGGCTAGACAGCAAGACAGGACAGGTAATCTTCAGTTTATTGTATCTGTCATCTAATTTTCCCTAGTTTTCTTTCTATTTGCCAAAATCAATGAGTTTGTGACATTCAATTGTATTACTTTAATCACTTCTATTTCATTGTTATTTGTTAACAGGAAATATTGTTCAAAATCCAAGATGAAGAGGACTCGAACAATTGAAGAGGAAATATTGTTCAAAATCCTTGATTCTGCTTGTCACTACAGCAACCGTAGAAAGAGCTTGCTCAGCTATGAGCGTTGTCAAAACTGAGTTGCGGAATAAGATGAATGATGAATGGATGAATCATCGTTTGGTGTGCTATATTGAGCGTGATGTATTTGCAAGCATTGATGATATTGAGATTATACAGTGCTATCAAAAAATGAGGAAACAAAAGAGGCTACTACCTCGTGCACTTTGTGACAATGGTTTTTTTTTTTTTGCAAAATATCATACGAACAATTGATTTTAGTATATGTCCAGTGTCTTAATTTTAAATACTCAATTTTATGTTTGCAGCTCCAGCTCCTTCTACTATTGCTGGTGAAGAAACAATTGCCTAGAATTAAGCAAGTCTTCATTAATTTGGTACCAAACTATGTGTGCAAAAATGCACTTTGTTAAATTATTTGTTTTATCGAATTTTCTCTCGTGGTAATAATGAATTTATATTTCATCTTTAATGTGAATTTGTGGCATACTTCTAGTATACGTTAATGTGCATGTAAATTTGAAGTTATTTTTAGTCAGTTAGTTTTAGCCCTAGACTTTGAGAAATCCTGGCTCCACCTCTGGGCGGTGAGGTCTCGGAGGTTTTAATTCCTTTCATGTGCGCTTGCCGGGCTGGGCTGGGCTAAGGCTACGCTAGGCTAGGCAAGCGGTGTAGCAGCGCCACCGTACCTGCACTGCACGCACGTAGCGTGCGGTTGCGCGTCGGGGTCGCGGTCGCCGGCGGTCCCCCTCCGATGGTGCAGTACAGTGGATGCATGCTTCTTTTCTTGCCTTCTCCAAGCTCTGGTTGGCTAGCTAGGTTAGCTGTTGGATCATGTCTCGCCAGTCTGGCTGCACGCCTCCATGCCTGCTGCTAAGTTGTATCATGAATGCACGGTCATATGTGTCGGTGAGGCATTTGCTGCGAGTTTAGACTCTGTTTGCGGCATGACACGTGTGGTTAGCTTCCATCAATAATCGATCGATTGCTCTCCCCGGCCCTCGTGCGCAAGCTAGCTAGAATCAGAACGCACAGACTCTTTTTGGTAGAGTAGAGGATCCCTTCATGGCAATGGCACCATAACTACTCTCGGCTCTCGCACGATCGCACCTCCAAACTGGCGAGGGAAAACAGGAGACCTACATATACTAAGAATACTAGGCCCGTAAGGGATTCATTTACCTGGTTTTTCTGGATTTTTTTTACGGCCTCCAAAAGTTGACACTTGTTACAGGAAACATGCAGGGAGCGACTTCCGCGTGGTGGTTACTCCCTTTTTTTTCCTGTGACGCGTGTGTGGATCAATTCCAGGATGTGTTTTCTTTATTCATCTGGTTGGCCGTTTTGCACGTGCCATTTTGATGTGACGGATGTTTTTTTTAGGGAGACGTGGCGGTTGTTGCTTTAGGTAGATTTGGGCTGAGTTACACGTACGTTGACTCGTGAGTTCTTTCATCGACACGTTTAGATTTTATATGTAGCAGCGACCTTTCTGGGCTTTTCCGGTGAGCTTTGTTTACTATTTTTTTCCTCTTCCTAGATAGAGATATTTTGGCTTCGTCGGTCCTGGAAGGCTCCCGTTGATTCTGGCGAGCAACACCCATTGCTGAGTACTTCGCTGCCCTTCCACCATCTGCCGCGTGCTACCGCTAAACTGCCGGTATGTATATAGCCCTATAAAAGGGCTTCCCCTTCGACATCCTACCTCACAGCTGCTTCCCAGTGTCTCCCAAATCCCGTCTACGCCCTACCTCGCCGACGGCCAGTGCCTGCTAGAACCCTCGATCGTCTCCTTCTGTGCGTCCGAGGTGGTAGTGCACACAGGAGAGACGGCACACGAAAGGTGCTCATGGAGGTCACGACCGAGGTAAGGTGTTCACCATCCAAAAAATCCGCAAGCCAGCCGTCTGCGCTACTGGCCTTACTCGGCTCTTCCTGATGCCTTTCTATCCTCTTACGGTTTCTCTTTTTTTTTGCCTTCGTTCCAGATAGGGCCGCACTTGGCCGGCAACAGACTATGCGCGCGGCGGGAGGTGGCCAATTTTCACTGCTGGCTAACCTATCCGGCTCGCCCCATGGAGGTGGACAGCCATTGGGAGGTCACGGCCGTTGCGAGAGGTTGGGTGGAGGCACAGCGGGGCTTCAACGTTCTTGCATCTGGACGGCCCGGACGATCATCCGTGGCTTTTATGGTTCCGCTGCCTGGAGGCGTTCGTCACCGGGCGAGGTAGGCCTTGCTCCCATTGCTGATGTCCATGGCGGCCAAGATGGACATGGCAAACTGCGGCTATGTCGCATCCTTGCCGCGGTGAGATGAGCCGAGGCGAGGAAGGTGGAGCGCACGGGAGCACGTGAAGGGAGGAGATGATGAAATAGCCGACCTGCTGGGTGCGTGGGGCCGGAGAACCAAAGTAGCATCAACAATAATAGATCTTTCCCGCAGCTGGGCGACTATTTCGTCACACGCAAGAGCTTCCGCGCTTGGCCGAACACTGGGGCTCCTCGACTGTGCGGAGGTGTTCAAGAATCGAGACCCACGCATACTATGATTTGGGCATCGGTGTCCGGCAGACCGGCACCATCAGCTTCCCGCATCCATGCCTTCAACGAGCCATCCGTGTCCGACTCCCTCTTCCTTGCAATCGGTGAGTTCAGCATACAATCTTCAGATTAACAAGCTTCTATGTACTGATGTTCTAGACAAACAATGACAATGATGACTTTTTGTTCTTAGTACTAACTAACATTTCGCCGAACAAAAATACTGTTGTTGCTTCTTGAAAGTTTTTTCTGGTTGTTTTCAGTCTTGGGTACATGAGGATCTCATGTCACAATCTGAAAAGTGTGTCAATTAAGTTATGCTAATTCTTCACCCCCGCTGAGTAAGATGTAGTCATTGGTGGCGCGTATTGGGTACAACTTTGGCGTGGGATGCCCAAAATGTACTTGTAGGACTCCTGTTATGTTTTGATTTAGCTTGCATTGATTGTTTTGTGCAGGTGTAGTCTGATATGTAGCTGTCAAGGTTTGTCCTACTCCAGTTTTTGCTGTGAAAATACGGAGAAGAATACAGGGCTGGGCTGCTGGCCCCCCGTCAGATTGCGGCCCTTGCCAGATACGGCATAGTTCAGCAACTCGATATGCTTAGATTATCCCATAATTTACAACCAAAACATTAACAAAACTGTCATCTTTTTGCAGGAAAAAGAGATAGCACAGCTCCTGTTGGCGTGTGGCCCACCCTCTGTCCACCGTTTCTCCTGTAAGTTCCCAATCATACTCAAGACTCTTTCTTCTCCATCGCTTCTGGTATGAATTCCAAGAAAACTTATGTGATATTCTTTCAAATTTTATGAATTTATTAGAAGTACATATTTGCTATTCCTGACATTACTTTGATTTTTATAAGATGTAATGCTAAAATTGCATGGAGAAGTCTGCACCGTGCGCAATTTTTTGGACGATCGCCGTTTTGTGAAAATTCAAAGCGAACAAAACAGGGCTGCACAGGTGGACAGTCTTTCTGAAGTTCAGCTTGGCCAGGCTCCACCTTTATTTCTTTTAGTATGCTGGATGATTGTAACTAGAACACTGATTTGATGCAATAAAGCTCCCTTTAACCCAAAAATGAATGGAAGGGTTGTTGAGCTTTTTTTCAGACCATAATTTGTCATATAGCTCTTTTGAAATAAACCCTCACTTTCCTACTATTCTTCCTACTAAACATGTGTCTCACAGAAAAATATGTTTGTTAGCGCTGCATTGCCACATTTTATGTCTCCGTTATAGCTGGTAACTTGCACACTATGTCAGGTTTACTTCTTTCTGGCAGTACATTACTAAAATCGATAATATGTGTCATATCAATCAGATCTTGCTTGACTTGTTATGTAGTTCTATCCTTGAAATACTATGCTTTCTCTACAATTGAAATGTTCTTGCTAGAAACAATCTAAAAGAAAAATCAATTCATTGTATTGTTGAAAACTCAGCATTAATTCCTTCATTTGGCTCATGTTTATGTTCTTTATATGGAAGCTTTCGGAGTGCCGATGGCTCATGTCTTCATTTCTGTTTTAACAGCCAAGATCCGGACAAATTGTGATGGGCGTTTATCTCCTGTTTGCGCGAAGTCATCATATGGATGTGTTTCTTAATCTTGAAATATTGTGCTTGAGGTGTTAATGCTGAAGAATTAAGACTTAACTGTATTGAGTTTGATTTGTGGATAGGCGTCATTTTACATTGTACTTTGTGTAGGAACAATATGTTGTACATCTAGATTGTGAGCCCAATTGACTTTTGACTACATTGAATTGGAGAAGCATATTCCCTGTCTCTTTTGTAAATAGAAGTGCTGAAAAATTGCTTCCGTGCATTTGTACATTCCAAATTATTGCCCATGCTTTTATATTCCATAGTATTTCCTACCAAGAGGGGTGCTGCAGTTTATATGAAGTGCCAACTGAGAAGCCTCATTGTAACTATACTGTAAAATTAAAGGACAGTTTTTTATTAATGCTTAGTTTGTTATCAAGTACTTCCACTGATGATCATTTTTGAAGTATAGTTTGGTTGATGAACTGGCCTATTGTGCAAGTTATCTCGCGGTAAATATTCTCTTCTCTCTTCATCTCTAACATTGACAAATTCAATGTTTATGTGTGTGTGCGTGTATCCATTGTCCGTTGTATTTTGAAACAACATTTTTAATTAGTGTTCTTAATTATGTGCTTCAGTTTATTACATACTATAAAGCATTATGAAACAATATTACCTATGTGACTTTGTTTATAGATTGTCAAATCGAGCTTTTAGTTGTATTAGTCAAGAGAAGTACCTCTAGCATTAGTGCACATAGTATTTTTTGTCAACTTTTACTGATGGCTCTTCTCTTTATATAGGTTGTGAGCCCCTATTCTTACTTCCTGCTGGACAATTGGTTCAGGAGCTGCTTATTATTCAAGTATATTGCTCCCCCTCTTATATATATGCTTTATTTTATTATTGTTGACAGCAAACTATTTTGTCACGTACATGCTGTTTTAACTCTTTTTAATTTGAAATATATTATTTGTTATTATTCTCAAGTCAGTATACAAACCACCCTATGTAGCGATCTTTCTGTCATGCTTGCTCGCAGCACAGCAGTCACAGCCTCACAGGTGTTCCAGAAGGTGTTTTTTTTAGCATCAGTATAGACATAAGCGCTCATATACACGCGCATACACTCATCTCTAAGAACGCACACACGCACACCCTACCCCTATGAGCACCTCTGAGAGACTGAGCCGGCATATCATCTTGAAATTTACGAAGTCACCGTAGGCGCCTCGTCGTCGACGGGAACGTCTCCTCCCACTGAAAGCGCATCGCCGGAAATTCTGAAATAAATTCAGGAATAATGCGAGCACCAGGATTTGAACCCTGGTGGGTTGGGGATACCACTGTCCACCTAACCAACTCAACCACAGGTTGATTCGCTGTTCCAAAAGGTGTTGTTCGTCAGCCTGGTTACTGTTCTTGTATGAACTTCTTCGCCACATAGAAGTTTTGGGTCGTACTTACCAAATATTACAAAAAAATCTAAATATTTAATTAGTCCATGTGGCGCGACGTGCCACCGCGCACTATTCGCTAGTAATTGTTGACGAGGCTAAGGTACGTAGGGGCCGTTCTGCTCTGCTCCAGTGTCAACACGTACACTCGATGGGCACCTCGATCCAGACCACCACGACTACGCGGTGAACAATGATCAATGACCAATGGTCAATTCCTCTCCCCGGCCCTCCACTAGTGGAAAAACAGGCTTCCGTCCAGCCCCATAAGTCGCGAAGCTGTAGGAACCGCGACTAATGGGACCTTTAGTCGCGGTTCTGGAGGTGAACCGCGACCAAAGGCTGGGCCCAGGCGCTCGGTGGCCAGTTGGTGCCGCGTGAGGGGCTTTAGTCATGATTGGCGGTGACAACCGCGACTAAAGGTTTTCGGGCACCTTTAGTCACGGTTTGCCGTGCCAACCGCAACTAAAGCCCCTCCTCAGATATACCCATCCGCAGCCAACACTTAGCCATTTGGAGCCATTCTCTTCACAAGTGGGTGTAGGTTTGCTTTTGGTTCCTCTTATGCACATAAGGTGTTTGATGAAATGCCCCAAGAGCATGAAACAAACATGACATGAAGTGTTGGAGCCACACTCTTCGATCGCGTTAGCAACTTGATGAACCTTTGATGTGTCAATATGCATGTGTGTAGTTCATTGTTTAATTTATATTGTTTGTAGCTAGTTAGTTTAACAAATGCATGATGGTTAATTATATATTTTATATTATAATAATGCAGATGAATCGGCAATGGATGTACGGTAACCGACTCTCCGGCGAGTTCACTACGGGTTTGAAAGATTTCCTCGTAGTGGCTAATGTGAACAAGCGGGGGGGTTTTGTTATCTGTCCATGTGTTATCTGTAAGAATGAGAAGGGTTACTCTTCCTCAAGAGTTGTTCACATGCATCCGCTTGAGAAGGGTTTCATGCCAAGCTATAATTGTTGGACCAAGCATGGAGAAAGAGGGGTTATAATGGAAGAAGATGAAGAAGGGATGATTTCATCGATGAAAGCTATCTTGCTCATTTCGGTGATACTTTCATGGAGGATCTTTGAAGGTGAAGGGAAGGTGAAGAAGAGGCACGTGATGATCCCGTTGATGATCTTGGTGGGACCATTGCCGATGCACGGAGACGCTGCGAAACCGAAAAGGAGAGGGAGAATTTGGATCGCATGTTAGAGGATCATGAGAAAGGCGCTGTACCCGGATGCGATGATGGTGCGAAAAAGCTGGGCTGCACAATCGGATTTGCTGAAATGGAAGGCGAGGCAGGTGTAGCTGACTCGGCATTTGAAAACTTGCTGAAAATGTTGAAGAATATGTTTCCAAAGGATAACGAGTTGCCCGCCAAGACGTCTGAAGCAAAGAAGGTTGTACGCCCTCTAGGTTTAGAGGTTACGAAGATACATGCATGCATCAACGATTGCATCCTCTACATGTGAATACGAGAATTTGAATGAATGCCGGTATGCACTGCATTGCGTTATAAGATCGAGGCGATGACCACGGTGGCGATGTTGAGGGCCGAAACCCAGGAAGAGGGTTCCGCCAAGGTGATGTGGTATGCTCCTATAATACCACGGTTGAAACGCGTCTGCTCAGGAACAAAGAGCATGCCAAGTTGTTGCGATGGCACAAAGAGGACCGTAAGTCGGACGGGAGTTGAGACACACCGCAGATGGAACGCATAATGGAGAAAGATCGACAGATGGTTCAAAGATTTTGCGGTGACGCAAGGAACATAAGATTTGCTCTAAGTACGGATGGCATGAATCCTTTTGGCGAGCAGAGCTCCAACCATAGCACCTGGCCCGTGACTCTATGCATCTACAACCTTCCTCCTTGGTTGTGCATGAAGCGGAAATTCATTATGATGCCAGTGCTCATCCAAGGTCCGAAGCAACCCGGCAACGACATTGATGAACTTTTACAGCTGTGGGGTGGTGTCCGTGTGTGGGATGAGCACAAACAAGAGGAATTTGACCTACGAGCGTTGCTTTTCGTAACCATCAACGATTGGCCTGCTCTTAGTAACCTTCGGGACTGTCAAATAAGGGATACAATGCATGCACGCACTTTGCTTACATGAGACCGAAAGTGTACATTTGCCAAATTGTAAGAAGAACGTGTACCTTGGGCATCGTCGATTTCTTCCAAAAATTCATCCGAAGAAAGAAAGGCAAGCATTACAACGGCAAGGCAGATCACCGGCCGAAACTGCGGAACGACCGGTGCTGAGGTATTTGATATGGTCAAGGATTTGAAAGTCATCTTTGGAAAGGGTCTGGCGGACAATCAGTTCGAAGGGAGGCGACGGGCACGCAGCCATGTGGAAGAAGAAATCTATATTCGGGAGCTAGAATATTGGAAAGTCCTAGATGTCCGCTCTTGCAATCGGCGTGATGCACGTTACGAAGAATATTTGCGTGAACCTCCTAAGCTTCTTGGGCGTGTATGGGAAGACAAATGATACAAAGGAAGCACGGCAGACCAGCAACGTTTGAAAGACCACGATGACCGCATCCGGAATGGTTTCAAGGTCGTGCCGCCTACGCTCGACCAAAGAAGAGAAGGTCATCTTTTTGAATGCCCGAGCGGTATGAAGGTTCCGTCTGGATTCTCGTCCAATATAAAGGGAATAATAAACATGGCGGAGAAAAAGTTCCAAAACCTGAAGTCTCACGACCGCCACGTGATTATGACGCAATTGCTTCCGATTGCTTTGAGGGCTCTGCCGGAAAATGTTCGAGTAGCCATTGTGAAGCTATGTGCATTCCTCAATGCAATCTCTCGAAGGTAATCAATCCAAGTTCTACCACGGTTCTGAGCGATGTGATCCAATGTATTGTCGATTTGAGTTGGTGTTCCGCCATCCTTCTTCAATATTATGACGCACCTCTGGTTCACCTAGTCGAAGAGATTTTCGTTCTCGGTCCCGTATTTCTACACAATATGTTCCCCTTCGAGAGGTTCATGGGAGTATTAAAGAAATATGTTCAGAACCGTGCTAGGCGAAGGAAGCATCGCCAAGGGCTATGGAAATGAGGAGGTAATTGAGTTTTGTGTTGACTTTGTTCCTGACCTTAAGCCGATTGGTCTTCCTCGATCGCGTACGAGGGGAGACTAAGTGGAAAAGGCACGATCGGAATGAAATCAACAATATGTATGGACGGCCATTCTCCGATCAAGCACACCACCTTTATCTTGACCAATTCCAGCTTGGTGGCTCCGTACTTTCGAAACACAAGAATATTTTACGTTCGACAACCCGGGAAGCCTGAATCCTGGATTAGGAAGGCCCACATGGAGACTTTCGGCAGTTGGTTGAGAAAACATTTAATGAATGACAATGATGTTGTAGATCAGCTGTACATGTTGGCCAAGACACCATCTTGACTATAACGACTTTCCAAGGGTACGAGATAAATGGGAATACATTTTACACGATCGCCCAAGATAAAAAGAGCACCAACCAAAACAGTGGTGTCCGCTTTGATGCAACAACCGAGAATGGGCAAGAGGTCACATATTATGGTTACATAGAGGAGATATGGGAACTTGACTATGGACCCTCCTTTAAGGTCCCTTTGTTCCGGTGCAAATGGTTCAAGCTAACAGGAGGTGGGGTAAAGGTGGACCAGCAATACGGAATGACAATGGTGGATTTCAACAATCTTGGTTACCTTGACGAACCATTCGTCCTAGCGAAAGATGTCGCTCAGGTTTTCTATGTGAAGGACATGAGTAGCAAACCGAGGAAGCGGAAAGATAAGAAAAGCGATCAAGACATCATGCGATGATCCAAAGCGCCACATTGTTCTTTCAGGGGAAAAGAAACATCGTGGGAGTGGAGGACAAGACAGACATGTCGGAAGATTATAATATGTTTGCTGAAATTCCGCCCTTCAAAGTGAACACCGACCCAAGCATTAAGTTAAATGATGAGGATGCTCCATGGATACGGCACAATCGTAAGCAAGCAGGGACACAAGGGAAGAAATGATGTGTAATAATTTATTGTACCAAACTTTGTTGAATGGATCATGTGAATTATATTACCCGTGATGTGTTTGGTGTCCATTTTGAATGATTCGAGATACCACCGATGATACATGAAATTTGGAGTGATTTAGTCATACTCCTGCCTAGGCGTATAATATGCATACCGTAGTCTTCATAGCCGCCGTCGTCGTTGTCTTGGTAGTCGTCGCCTTCTAAGTTGCCGCCGCCGTAAATGCGTCATTTCTTTGTCGTCGCTTGTGATGTAGTCCATGACGCTCTGCAGTCGGCCATACCACCATAGCCGACGGCCGGCCTCGTGGAAGTTCCGGGAGGCGAACCGTCCTCCTCATACTGGCGGCGCCCTCTCACGCCGATTGATGAAGAAGGCGTCCCAAGTATCTTGGTTATCGGGATGCCAGCGGGGATTCATCCGCTGCTCCGGCGTGAGGTCGAGGTAGTAGTGGTTCGTGATGGCCGCCCGGCGCGCAGTACCCTGAGGGACGGGAGGGATGAGAGATTGTAGAGATGTGATAATGCTGGCAAAGCCGGGCTACATATATGTAGTGAGAAATGGCGGGAAAAATGGGAGCGGGAAGACAGGAGGCGGGAAGAAAGTGGCGGGAAGAAAGAGGCGGGAAGACAGGGAAGAAATGGCGGGAAAACCCTAAACTGCGGCGGCCTTTAGTCGCGGTTGGGCAAGCGACCCGCGACTAAAATAGCTATTTTGTTGTAAGTAGAAACAAAATAAAATAAATAAAGCAACAAAGAAAACAAAAAAAGTGTTTTCAAATTTGAAAACTAATGGCACTAACAGAAAGTTTATAATTTTTCTAAAACTAAAAGCAAAAATAATTAAAAAATAAAGCAAAAAACAACAAAAAATAAATAATAATGCAGAAAACAAAACAAAAAACTGGAAAAAAATAGTGCATCTCATCGGACCCCACGGCCTGAATACGACTAGAAACCCTACATGGGCTGTGATTCAGGCCCGCAGGAGGCCAAGTAGGCCTGAGCACATAGCTAGTGACAGATTAGGCTGAAAGCCTGCGGTTGAGAGGAGCTCGAGAGGGTGGGCGCGGCGCTTATAAACCACTCTCGAGCTCTCTCAACTAGCGAGGTGGGACTAAACTTTTGGGCGCTGAGGCAGCACAAGGCCTTTAGTCATGGTCGCCCGAGACCAGCCGCGACTAAAGGTGGGAACCTTTAGTCATGGTCGCCCGGACCGGCCCGCGACTAAAGGTGAAGCGTGAACGCATAAAAACTCCGCCCAAAAACCTTTAGTCGCGGTTGGGCGGGCGACCCAGCGACTAAAGGTACCTTTAGTCGCGGGCCTCGTAGCCCACCGCGACTAAAGGGGGCTATAAATACGCTCCGATCTATTCTCGTCTTCTCCGATCGGTTCGTCTGCCGCGCCCTCGGCGCCGCCCGCCGTCGCCCTCGCCCCGTCGCGCGGACTGCCCGTCCCGCCTCTCCTTCGTCGGTCCTCCCGCAGCCGCCGCCCTCTCCTTAGTGAGCTCCCCGGGCCCGTCCGGCCGTCTCCCGGCCCCCTCCGAACGCGCCCGCCCGTCCGTCGCCGCGCCCGCCTGCAGATGGCGGCGCGCGTCGCGACTCCTGCGTCGATTGCGGCGCTTGCGGACGGCCACTTCCTCCGCCTGCCGCCTGTTCCGGCGGCGCCATCGCGACCATGGCCGCCGAACTCGTGCCCGGCTCCCCTCGCCCGGGCAGACTACGGCCTCGGGCATGGGCACCACACCCGCTGCCCGCTAGCGCGGCGCCATTAAGGCCCCAGCCCAATGACAATTGGGGCCCACGCCCCAACTTGATTTAAAAAAGGAGAGAAGAGAATTTAGAAAATAAATAAATAAATATATTAATTAATTAATCAGTTAATTAAATTAATTAACTTAATTAATTGTGTTTAGTAAACCTAATTAAATAACTAATATAACTAATCTGTTAATTAATCTAATTAACTTGGTTAATTAGTTAACGAGACAATTTAATTAATTACATTAATTCTAAAAATGATATAAAACTTTAAAAATTAATATAAAATAATCAGTAACTCGGATGAAAATACTTTGTACATGAAAGTTTCTCAGAACGATGAGGCGGATCCGGATACGCAGCCCGTTCGTCCGCCACACATCCCTAGCATAGCAAACACGTAACTTTCCCCTCCGGTTCATCTGTAAAACGCGAATCACCGGGGATACTTTCCGGATGTTTCCCCCTTCGATGCGACCCTCTATCGGCGTTAGGGCACACCTAGCACCGTGTATTGCCAGGTTACGCTTTGTGATGCTTTGATTGCTCTGTTATTTATTGTGTTCCCCCTCCGTTACTTCTTTCCTAGAGACCCGAGGGCCGGCGACCCCAAAGTTCGACTACGGAGCACCGTCTCGCGCTCTACCGCGACACCCTCTCCACCCCTTCCTCGCCTCCTTTTGCCACCGGCCCTTTCGCCACCGCCACCGCCACCGCCCCTTCTTCACTTAATTAATTTGTTTTTACTACATGTTTTCAGGGGTGACATAATGGCGGACGATAGAGCTGACCGATTATGGACAACTATGATCCGGACGGTGAAGCACATATGTTCGGCATCATAAGCGGCGATATTCAATATGTGCCGACGGAGAAGAAGAAGATGATATCTCTTCTTATCTGAACCTTGACGGTGAAGATGAAGGGCGCCGTCGGCAAGAAGATGTCAAGAAACGTCGATAAACGCATTTATCTTCAAATGGAAGTAGCAACCACCTCCGGCCGAGGTATATATATACATTGAGCCTCTGGTGATACAAACTAACTGATTTGAATAAATATGTGTGTACTAACGCAGCGACTCTCTTTCTTATTTTAGCCCTCGGCGGATCGTCGAAACAATCGAGTACGTCGTCAAAGCGTGGGCGCAACCAAGACGATGAAACAAGGAGAAACATGCACCATCGAGGTTGTCGACAAGGTAACCGGCAGGAACCGGAGCCCCGCAAGAACGCCACCAAGTTTGTCAGCCAATGCGGAGCCATTGTTAGAGACAACGTCTCGATCACCGTCCAGAGTGGAATGAGCCAAAGAAGGCACGAATTGATGGTTTCACTTTTGTCGATAAGAGAACAAAAAAGATTGCTTCAAGAAGCTTATGGAACATTTCGTTCTACCTCCGGAATACAACAAATTCGATGAGGAGGGTAACAAGATTGAGGAAAACAAGGAGAGGAGGAGGCTAGTCAAACAGTTCGCTCTTCATAAGATGGCCGACGCATTCCGGAAATTCAAGCAAAATCTAGCCCGTGACTTTGTCAAGCAGAACAAGACTCCGGATTTCAAAGGACAATATGAGAAACTGAAACATGATTGGCCGAATTTGTGAAGCAAAAGAAATCGGAGCAGTTCATTGAAATATCGAAAAAAATAAGGAAAATGCGGCTAAGAAGGAGTACAATCATGTTATGGGGCCAGGAGGGTATCGCATTTTGGTGCCTAGGTTGGAGAAGATGGAGAACGAGATGAGGCGCGAGGAATCCGTCCAGTGCGGAGGATGGGACCCAAGGGCCAAAAGCTGGTGGTACGGGCATGGGGAACGCTGAACCCGGAGACAGGGGAGTGTGTTTACGGGGCAAATTAATTAAACCCACCCAAGCCCTTATTGACGCAATGAAGGATGCTCAACGAGGGAAGATCAAGTTCAACAGAGAGAACGACGCTACCGACAAAAGCCCTCGAATCCACGAACACGGAGGGCGTGTACGAGGCATGGGGCACATTCCGTGGAAAATAGGGTTCCCCGAGCGATGACCCGTCTGATTCTGAAGCCGTAAGAGAAAGATGGATCGGGAATCGGATGTTGTGGCGCGGTTGGCATCGGAAATGGATGTGATGAAGAAAACCATGAGTGTACTAGTAGCGAAAGAGATGCAGCTCGGTGCAGCATGAAGATCATCCAGCGGATCTCGGAAGCCAGGCGGAGAAGCAGCGTGGCTTCCACGGAGGCCCACCGGCTGGTGCAGATGCACCGACGATCGAATTACTGCACCGGAGCCTCCGGTGGTCGAAATTACTGCACCGGAGCCTCACGGTGGTCGAAATTACTGCACCGGAGCCTCCTCGCTACCCGTGGGCGATATAAAGGAGATGAAAGAATGTCATCTGTATTATCCTATCGGGAACATGTCCATGAAGGTAGCCATCGGCAGTGCTTTACCATGTTTATTCGGAGCACTCCACCACAACAACCCCATTCAAGATGGCTATGCTCGTGTCACGGTGGAGGACATAGTCCAAGGGTTTGAGGACACGGAGATTGACATTGCTACACCAAGGGGAGAAAAGACTTGGAGATGTCAAGCGCCATTTCATTCTATGGCAAAAGAAGTTTATCAAGTTTCCAGCGAGGCGCCAAGGACAACAAGTCCACCCCTACGGTGGTGGTGGTGGCGGTGGCGGTGGTGGTGGTGGTGGTGGTGGTGGCGGTTCACCTACACCTCCGTCACGTCGGCCGACGCCGCCCCGATCCACAACGTCCGGCGGGTGATCACCGCCGCCCCGATCCTCGTCCGGCGGGTGATCGACGCCGCCCCAATCCACCTCCGACAAAGAAGCGAAGCAGTCCTGGATTATTAACCCGGACCCTTATGTACCTAAGACCACAAAGGTACGGAGCCATCACTGAAGCCTCTCCCCACAAGGCCTTGGGAACGTAGTGCCGAGGAAGTCGACGCTGCGGCTGCTCATTATGAGAAATGGAAGGCGGACTGCAAGAAGAAAAGAGAGCCCGAGCCCAAGCCAAGATATTCTCGATGAGCAAAAGAAGTGGGCTAAGTCATTTTGAGCACACCGTCCCAAGCCGCGAAGAATCTGCCTAACGACTATGCACGTGAACTTCGCAGGCAGGCACTCATGTTCAACGAGAACAAAGAGCGGAGAAGGCCGAAAGTAAAATAAGCGGAAACAAGTTGCCCAGCTCGGGAACAAAGTAAACAATCGATTGCCCGCTTATAGTGGAAGCCTTACATCCGGATGACCCGAGATCATACAAGCTGCGACAGCACATGGATTGAGTATAACGAGTGCCGAGAACAAGCGGCCAACTTAGGTATTACTCTTCGTGAACTGTTAGGCCTTGATGAGGCGCCCGATGAAGGAGGTAGTAATTACATATGTCAAGAATGGGCCTCTCGTCGAGCTCACAGAGGAAAATGATCTACCTCCACAAATGAAAGGTCTGCTGAATTGGTACAAGGGTTACATAAAAAATAAAAACGCCAAAGAATATATTTATGCGGAAGTTAGACATGAGCATCACTTCAAACATTACTATGTACAAATTGAACTAAGTGAATTGTTTCATCTTTTCAATCTGCGCGAGCTCGACAAATCTATCATCAGTTGCTACGTTCTGTAAGTGATTTATTAATTTCTACCCCATCTCGTTCATATTGCCTGCACTATATATATGTCCTAACTATATTGTTGTGTCCGCTATTATACATGCAGAATGAAGATTAAGGAATGCAGAGTAAGGAACATCCATGATGTTGGGTTCATTGACCCACACATCGTTAATGGACATGTGTTGGAGCGTCACCCGCCGACGTGGAGGCAGACCTGTGGCGGTTTCTTACAAAGCAGGAACTCAAAAGTGATATTCTATTTCCTTACCATTTTGGGTGAGTGTTTCTGTCTTGAGCACATTCTCTTTTGTTTACTCCATGTGCATGGTATGTGGCCGGCTAATCGATGAGTTATGCATGACGTATTGTGCTTTTATCGTGTCCGCTGGTTCCACTGGATTCTGCTAGTAATTAAAGTTAACACCTCATATTGTCTCGTCCACGACTCTCTGAATATGGATCCAAAGCTTTGGGCCGACATGAGAAGAATGCTGCAGAAGTAATTATTTTCATTCATTTGCGCTCTATATCGATCGGCCTATTTCGTTTCATTTCCTAATATCAAGTAACTAATAACTTTCTTGTTCATTTAATTTTCTTTGCCTCGTAGGGTTTGGAGACGGTTCGTAGATACAAAGGTCGGTGAATTCAAAAAAGAGCTAGAATTCAAAATGTTAAAGCCTAAGAATGCTTGGGATATTCAGCCACCGGAGACCAATCTATGTGGATACTATGTCTGTGAGAGGATCCGGAGATACACCTCTGAGCGGGTTCCGAGTGATACCAATGCTCGAGGAATAGCCTCCGGATGATGCTTAGTCCAAGCTCGCTTCCGACCACTTCAAGAGGAACTAATTTGGATGGTTCAACAGGAAGTCCTCCATCCTAAAGGAGAACACTATTACGAGGACGTAGAACTTTATATGCATTAAATCATGTATGGAAACTTGTTCAAAATTGTATATGGTCATCCGATGATATTGAATATATATTGTATATTCCTCTTGAATTCTTTTGGTTCTAATTTCAAATTTATTTGAAATTGTACATTCATATGCATGTATGTAGTATCGTAGAATATATGAAACTCCTTCGAGATTAAAATAAAGCCCAAAAGACATAAAACAATACAAATTCAACAGAAAACAGGTTTAGGGGGGCTAAAACCCTAAACCTGTGGCGGCTTTAGTCATGGTTGGCGAAGAACCGCGACTAAAGGTCCTCACCGACGGTCGCTTTGGCGCCCACGTGGGCCACGGGCCGTTAGTCGCATGTTCTTAAGCAGCCGCGACTAAAGGTGGGGGGCTTTAATCGCGCTTATTTGAGTCGCACAAGAACCGCGACTAATGGCGATTAACCGCGACCAGCCTTTTTTTCCACAAGTGCTCGTGCACAAGCTAGAATCAGAACGCACGTACAGCTTCTTTTTGGTAGACTAGAGGATCCCTTCATGGCAATGGCACCATAGCTACCCTAGCTACTCTCGCTCCCACAATAGCAGATTCAAACTGGCGAGGGTAAACATGCATGTAAAGTTGGTGTCAACACACTGGTTTTGCTATGTTCCAGTTTCAACACGTACACTCGATGGGCACCTCGATCCAGACCACCACGACTACGCGGTGAACAACACGCACGCGCCAACTTTCGAGCGCGACGGCGACACGGCGAAACTGTAAAGCAGCGCGCAGTAGGTCGATCGCGCGCGTACGTAGTGCTCGATGTCGGATCCGTATCAAAATCACGCTAGCTTCGCGCCCACTGTTTTTCTTTTCTTTTTTGCGAAATCACGCCCACTGTTGTGTCACCCGGTGACCGAGGGCGCGCGCACTAACCCGCCCCGGTCGTGTCGAGGACGGCCAGCTCGATCGCCAGAGCAATCATCACGTACGGCGACGAGGAGAGGAGAGAAAAGCAAAAGCTCCCATTAACCGACGTCGCTCGCGGCCGAGAGCGAGCGGACGCCGACGGCGACAGGGGAGCGGCACGGCCGGCCGAACCGGCTGCACACATGGTTGGCTTGGCCCTGCTCTCAGCCCACCCATACGATCGATCACCGAGATCCATGCACCGCCAGTGGCTCTGTTTGGATCCCAGGGCTAGAGCTACTTTGAGCTAGTTGGGGCTGAACTAACCCTTAAAATATCCAAACACATGTTCTGATTTGAGTTAGATTAAAACTAACCTATAAAAAAAATATCTCTGTAAAGAGGTACTAATTGGAGCTAGTTGTACTGGGCCTTAAAAAAATCTCTTTCTGCCGCATGCAGTCGCACCGGATTCTATCCATTCGTCCCCGCCGTATCTCGTTCTCCTCCTCCCGCTGGCCCCTGTCGCCCTGCATTGCCGCCGCGTCCGCCCGTCCGCCCCCGCCGCCCCCGTCCGCCTTCATCCCGCCGGCAAATCCGCCCGCCCCGGCTCCGCCTCCATCCCGCATCAGTCCGCCCGCCGCGGCCCGTCTGCCTCCATCCCGCCGCAAGATCCGCCCGCCCCCGTCGGCCCCGTCCGCCTCCATCCCATCGCCCCTCCCGTTCCCATCAATCCGCCCCATCTCCGACGTGACCTTCGCCGGCCACGGCATCGGTCACCCCCACGCCCCACCCTGCGATGGACGAAGACGGCTTCGACACGTGGGGTTCGCAGCCGTCGGCAAGCGGCCCCTACCCAGGTCGGTCTCGACCTCAACTCGCAAGCGTCTGCGTCGGAGGCGTTCCTGGGGCTTGGGCTCTAGGGAGCTTTCCTCCAGAACGAGCTCATGCTCTGTTTCATGGAATGTAATTTATCATATTTTGGATACTTGATTTGCAAAAATGATTTCTTTATGTCATTTGTGAGCGGGCGGAGGCCACACAAGAGCCGGCCACAGCAAATCCTGGTTAAAAGAACCAAATGATTAAAAAAATGCATTTATTGTCAAACTTACCCTCTCATCCAAACACCACCAAAGGCTAGAGTTAGTTTAAGGTTAGTTTAGAGCTAGAAATTAACCCTAACTTCTAACCAAGTTAGAATATCCAAACAGTGGTGTCGTCGTCGTTTCTGTCTCGGGTTCTAGGTAGAAGAGGATACGGAGTACGGAGATCCGGGGGCGTGAGCGGGTGACGGTGAGCTGCACGCACGGCGCGTTCGCATGCAGCGCCCCGGAATGGGTGGGTGCGGCTGCCAGGGCCTTGTCGTCGTCCACGCGACCGTCTACTCGGGGGCAGCGGGTACTGGCAGGCAGCTCAGCCATCCCACGCTTTGCTCCACCTACACTCGACATACGCCGGCCGCAAAGTCTCTTTTACCGGTTCAGGTAGCTACCGGTGAAGCATCGACCAGTCATTTTGCTCGTGATTCATGCTATGGTGGCCCACATCCAATGTATAAGAGTGTATTTGTGGCAGCTAATGTTTTGTATATAGTTAAATCAGTGTCAGATGAATAGTGTCCATGCCAGTACTTTTTATAGTGGGATGTACGTATGCATGCAATGTCTTTCCCCTCTCCCTCTTCCAAACAAATCCATGCATTTTATTTTTGTTTACATATTTGGATGGCCAGTATTTTTTACAGTAATGCTCTATGATTTAATTTTTTCATATATTCACAACTTCCTGAACATAAAATCTTTAGAATAAGACCAATCTTGAATATATTTAAACTATTTTAATTTTTACTATTTCAATCATAACAAAATATTAATTTCACTCATTTCAAGTTTCAATTTTCTAAATAATTGAAACCACTTTTCTGAATATAGTTTTCTTAAGTTGTTGAAACCAGTTTGTGTGAAATTGATTAATTCAAATACATTGTACCAGAAAACTATGAGATGTGAGATTTCAAATCTATGAAATTGAATGATTCATTGTGTGAAATCAATTTTTTCAAATCCATCATCCAAATCTCCCATCCCACAAATCCATGGCTTTTATTTTCTCTTTTACATTTCCAATCGTTTATATATTTTAAACCGTAATTCCGTTTTTGAAACATTTGATATATTTGGACTCGTGTTCTCGTTTTTGAAACATTTTATATATTTTAAACCGGAATATGTTATTCGAAATGAGTGAAAATATGAGAAACATGTTCTTTCAAACATGTGAATTTGATTGTTTCAATGCGTGAATTAAATATTTCAAATATATGAAATGGTATTTTTTTTAACTTACGAAACATATTTCAAACTTATTTGAATTTTAGGGAAATCATTTTTTTGAACATAGTGAAATTGGATATATTTTTGTGTAAATATAATGTAACTTTTCATTGAAATTAGTGAAATATGTTTTTTGAAATGAGTGAAATCATTTGAAATAAGTGAAATTGGTTGTTTCAAATGAGTGAAATCTGGTTAAAATTTGAGTGAAATATTTTTTTTGAAACGAGTGGAACTGAGTGTGAAAATATGTTATTCCGGTGTGTGAAAAGATGTCAAATTGGTTATTTACAATATGTGAAACTTACATTTGTCGACATGTGAAAGTTATTTCACTAAACTTATTTAAATTTTAGGGTAATCATTTTTTGGAACTGGGTGAAATCCAATTTTGAATGTAATGGAAAGATAACAAATCATTGAAATGTCAAATGACTGAGAACTATTTTTGAAATGAGTGAAATATTTTGAAATGACTGAAATCTTTTGAAATTAGTGAAATCCATTATCTAAAATGAGTGAAATCATTTGAAGTTAGCGATTTTTTTATATAAGTGAAATATATGTTTTGAATTGAGTGAAATCCGTTTTTTGAAATCAGTGAAATTAAAACTAGTTCAAATGTATCCAAAATTGGTCTTGTTCTGAAGATCTTCTCACTATGAATTCAAATATGTATAAAATATCAAAATTGAAGTTTTGATTCAAAAAATATCTACCATCCAAATTCCACAATGAAATTAAATGGAAGTCTTTCGATGGGGGAGAGAGATTATTTTATCATATGCATGCAGGTGGTCTTCTCTCCATTCTTTCTCTCTGCTGACATAAAGCTTTTTTTTAGCATCAGTACAGACATAAGCGCTCATATACACGCGCATACACTCATCCCTATGAACGCACACACGCACACCCTACCTCTATGAGCACCTCCGAGAGACTGAGCTGGCATATCATCTTGAGATTTACGAAGTCACCGTATGCGCCTCATCGTCGACGGGAACGTCTCCTCCCACTGAAAGAGCATCGCCGGAAATCCTGAAATAAATCCAGGAATAATGCGAGCACCAGGATTTGAACCCTGGTGGGTTGGGGATACCACTGTCCACCTAACCAACTCAACCACAGATTGATTCGCTCTGCTGACATAAAGCTGACAAGAGCAGAAGGCCCACAAGTATTCCTATGTATTTCAATTCGTCCTTTTATACACAAAACAGGGGCCCAGATCCCTGAAAGCTCTCCAACGGTGGATGCTCCACCGGTACCTCCCCCCACCGGTAAAAAAAACTTATCGATGCGCCGGCCTCTTCTCCCTTCCTTTCCTTCACCCGCACTTCTACTTCTATCACGACCGATCTTGATCTGCTACTACCTAGTGGCGATTCCGTTAGCTCCGATTTCCAAAGAGTTGAATCTTGCTTCGGCCTAGCGAAATGCAGGCACAAAGTGAAGTGTTTACCTGGCTTGCGCAGTTGACCTACCGCACCGGAAAAAAACAGCATCACTACTACTCCCTCCATTTCTTTTTAGTCTGCATATAAGGTTTGATCAAAGTCAAACTTTGTAAAATTTGACTAACTTTATATTAAAAAATATAAACATTAACAATATAAAATTAACATTATCAGATGCGTCACGAAATATATTTTCATACTATATAGTTTTAATATTGTAGACGTTCATATTTTTATATATAAATTTGGTCAAACTTTGTGTAGTTTGACTTTGACCAAATTTTATATACTGAGTAAAAAGAAACAAAGGGAGTACGAACGTAGCACCAACTGGTATAGCACAGTTTCTTGGATGCAGTTTCTTGGATGGATCCGTGGAACGAAGCCTCGCTCTATTCCATCGTCTCTCTCTGGGCACATGCAGCGGAGCATATTTCTAGACAAGGCCGTGGAGGGGGCTAAATTTTATGTTTTGACCATTTTCTAAAACCTATTCGACATCTGAACCTAGTATGATAAAATTTCGAGATCTGATCTTTTTTGCTACCACCAGGATCCATGGCGGTAGGGTCTAACAGCCTACCGCCAAGGTCCCTGGCGGTAGGGTTGCATGCCCTACCACCAACTGTTGAACGCAGTACGTGCTCGTGCCTACCGCCAAGCACCTTGGCGGTAGGGTTGTACAGGCTACCGCCAGTTCGTTTGGCGGTAGGGATGTTTTCTACCGCCAAGGTCTCTGGCGGTAGGTTGTTATACCCTACCGCCATGAACCCCGGCGGTAGCAAAAGGGTTAGATCTCGAAATTTTATCAGACTAGGGTCACATGTCGAATAGGTTTTAGAAAAAGGTCAAAACAAGAAATTTTGCCCGTGGAGGGAGGTGTGTTGTATATTCCGGCTGGCGCAGGAGTTGTATATTTCTCGCAGCTGCTGACTTGCTTGCATGTGTACTATCCCGTCGATCGGCTCTAATGCCCAATCACACAGTCGCTCACTTGCTTCATGGGAGTATGTTTTCAGCGCCAAGGGCCAAGTACAAGTGCAAGAACAAGAGCTAAACACGGGGCAGTAAGAAGAGGACGACGGAGAGGGAAAGGAACGGGACAGGAGTAGTCGAGAGTGACTATGATTTGGTCCGGAGTAGGGTATATGTGAGGTCGAACTGGGTTAGCCTAGGCCAGTCCAATGTGGCGGCCGTGTCCGGGCATGTCTGGACCGCCCCCCTGTCCACCCCCATATGTGTTGAGTTTGATGGGTGCTTTAGGCTGACTATGAGGGGTCAGGTTGGGAAAATGTCCGATAGTGGTTGGGTTGTCCGCCAGTTTGAGGCGGTTCAATTGTAGATGCCCTTTGTTATGGCTAAAACTATCAGTAAACTTTAGTTTGACATCATCCAAACATGTCAACAATGACACCAATTAGGCGTGGAACTGGCAATTTGTGCCTTTTTTTGCATATTAAGTCACGTAAACAAAACTGAGAAAACAGTAGAACCTTAGCATTTGCTCAAAAACCATCAGCCTAGACAAAAATCAAGACCAAAGAATTCTCTGTGCATGACGCCAAGGCCCATCACCGGCAACCATCAAAAGAATCATGGCAGATCACCTCTTCACCCAAGCTCGACGCAGCTCCATCGCTGGTATGCGGTTTTTTGGACCTCCAAAATAGCCATTAATTCTTCTTCTGTTCCCATTTCCTTTTTTTGACTTCTTTGTATTGAAACATATGAGAAAAAAGAAGAACAAAGGGGAAAAGTTTTATAGCTAAAATGTATGCACCTCCTGTGGGGATGCATTTAGTTTGGGAGCTAGCACTTGGGGAACCTGAGAACTGGTCTAGATTGCCAATGAAATAGGGTTGATCTTAAACAGTAGGTATCAATTATCATGCAACATGTTTCCAAGTTTCTGGTCAAGTGAGTAAGCCAACACTGTTCAGCCAATCAGCAAAGACGACCATCCATTAAAGCCAACACAAACCAGCCATTAGACAGACCCTAAGCTAGCAACAAACAGTCAGCTGCATTGACACAAACTGCATGTGGGTGACTTCTGACAGAATTATAATAGACTTCTAACAGTTCGACTTCGCTTAGACTCCATTGACACAAATTGGACCACACCGGCACACGGCATTACAGACAGCCGTGCCCAAGTTCCTGCTTGTTCCGCAGCCTGCGCGCCCAGTCCACAATCCGACGAGGCAGCTGCGCGCGCCGATGCAGAAGGTGAATGGCGATG
This sequence comes from Aegilops bicornis, assembly GCA_021605145.1. Classification (NCBI taxonomy): domain Eukaryota; kingdom Viridiplantae; phylum Streptophyta; class Magnoliopsida; order Poales; family Poaceae; genus Aegilops; species Aegilops bicornis. Next base: position 656,782,447 of record CM038673.1, read on the forward strand.
ACGTTCAAATCCCCGCTGATGTAGCTCTCCAGGGTGCGGTCATTGTGCAGTGGCTTCCCAGCAAAGAAGAGGCACTGCTGGGATGGGGGAATCCCCTCCTCCTTGTGAATCATCGCCTTGACATCCTCAATCGTGTCTTTAATGCCAACCGCAGGAGAAATGGTCTTGCCAGTCCGCGTCTTGATGCGAATCACTCCATACCTACAGCGCACGACAAGGTGAAGCATGCAGCGCCAGTACTTGTGAATATTGTAGTCCGCCAGGGTACGCTCATGCTCATCCTCGAGCACCCTGCCGGCAAAGATGAAGCGCTGCATGTACGAAGGAATGCCCTCCTGATCATAAACCATCGCCTTGATATCCTCGATTGTATCTGAACTCAAAACCGCAAGATCAATGCTCTCGCCGTTCAGCATATTGACTGTCACATGCAGGAAAGGGACAAGCTCAAAGGTGCACGAAGTCTCACTGTTGTAATCTGCCAGGGTGGGGCCATCCTCCAGCCGCTTGCCGGCAAAGATGAGACCCTGCTTATCCCAAGGAATGTTCTCCTGACTCTGAACCATCGCCTTGACGTGCTTGATGGTATCTGAACTCTTAACCGCAATATCAATGATTTTGCCAGTCAGCGTCTTGACAGAAATACGCAGGTGAAGGACAAGCTGTAGGGTGCTCAGATTCTTAATGTTGTAATCTGCCAGGGTGCGGCCATGCACCAGCTTCTTGCCAGCAAAGATAAGACCCTGCACATCTAGATGGTGATCATGCATTTTAGCCTCGACATCCTCGATCTTATTTGAACTCTTCACCTTAAGAGTGTAAGTCCTGCTATTTGTGGTCTTGACTAAGATTTGCATCTGTTGAACAAGCATACGAAACATGGGCTATTTTTAGACAAAGAGCTTCCATTAAAGCCACCGAACACAAATATCATCAAATTGGTAAAACCAAGAACCAAAATCCACTCGCCAGCCACAACAAATCGACAGATTTTATGGGGTTAACAATTCCAGTTGCATGGGTAAGACATCTAGTTCAGACCAGACCGACTAGGGACGTTTACACTACACATGGACTAAGAATGAACGACCAACATGAATATTAGGACTATCTTTGTTTATCCTGTTACACTTTTTCATAGATTATTAAAAAAATCAAGGACCTAACACAAAATTGTGAAGCTAAAAACACACACACAAAATTGCAAGCAATCAAGTATCTCACACAAAATAGATAGATGGAAGATAGATAAGGACAGACTACTCAAGAATAAAATACAACGTATCATGTTTCTTCTTATAGATAGGAACAGAAGACGGACTATTTTGACAACCTCCATCTAATAATTCCTAAGGTCTGATGTAACGCCCCGGATTCGATGCGCCAGGTGTCTGCCAGTTATTCGTCGTCTTTGCCATGTCATGTGCTTGTGTGTTGCACTTTGCCATGTCATCATCTGCATTTTATATCATGTCGTCATGTGCATCGCATTGGCATACGTGTTCGTCTCATGCATCCGAGCATTTTCCCCGTTGTCCGTTTTGCAATCCGGCACTCCTATGTCCCCAAGCTCCCTTTTACCTCTTTTAGGTATGCGGGTTTTAAACGTTCTCGGAATGGACCGAGGTTTGCCAAGCGGCCTTGGTATAGCACCGGTAGACCGCCTGTCAAGTTTCGGATCATTTGGAGGTCGTTTGATACTCCAACGGTTAACCGGGTAACCGTAAAAGCCTCCTTCTCTTTGCAGCCCAACACCCCTCCAAAGTGGCCCAAAACCCAGCAAACTCTCTTCCATGCTCTCGGTCGTTCGATCATGATCGTGTGGGCGAAAACCGCACCTCATTTGGACTCTCCTAGCTCCCTCTACCTATAAATTAGTCCACCTCCCCCGAATTCACGGTCAAATCCCCCCTAACCCTAGTTTTTCTCCTCTGCGCCGCGCCGGACATGTCCGTCCCCGGCCGGACATGTCCGCTGCCCTCAGCCACATCACCCCGTCAATAGGACGCCGACACCTCAGCCACGCCCCTCCTCCACTCACAGCCACGTGGCGTGGCCGCAAACTCTCGCGCCCGGCCGTCCGCAGCCAGAGCCGCCGGGCAGACCACGCCCGCCGCCTTCCAGCCGCGGCCGCCGACCAAACCTCCGCCGCCGTGCCCTTGGCGACCGCCCTTGCTTGCCGTCGCCGTACTCGGCCGCCTTGCCATGAACCCAGCGTCTCCGAGTCTCGCTGCCGCCCGGGCCTCCTCGTCGCCGGCCTCGCCTCCATGGCGCCCTTGCCATGAAACTCGGCCCGGCCGGATCCGCCCCGGCCGCCCGCACCCGGTGCCGCCCCGGTCCCTCTCCGGCCAGATCCGGCGACCCCGCGCCCGGATCCGGCGATTCCCCCTCCTCCGGCGACCCCTCCTCCTCACTCCGGCCGCCGTCCCCGTCGTCTCCGGCGAGATCCGCGCCGCTTTGAAATCCGCGCCACGATTGACTTTCTCCCCCCTCCTTCAAAAATCTGCTAAGTCCTGTAAATTTTGCACATTATATGCTCATGTTCATCATGCCATAACTTTGCATCCGTAGCTCTGTTTCGTGCGTGTAATATGTCAAACTGTTCGTCTCGACGAGTACATCATTTTATCTCATTGCATCATTTTCATTTGAGCTCATCTTGATGCCTGAATCATCGTTGCAAGAGGGCTATGTGATGTTAGTTTCAGATTCTTATCAGAACATGCACTTTTGTCATTTTTGTCATGATTGATGTGTGCACCCTATGAACTTGAGTCCTACATGTGTTTTGTATTATGCCATGCCATCTTTACAGGGGTGTATGCCATGTATTTTTGTGATCTCTGTGGTGACTAGCACAAGCATGCAAACTAGGCTTCATGATGTTGCTGATTTCAGCCCCTGTTCTGCTGATATTTTTATGCCATGTAAACTTGATGCTACCGAGAGATCCATGCATATTTTGAGATACTTCAGTAAGGATGTTTTGAACATATGGTTATTCTCTATCCATCCATGCCCCTGTTTGCAATTATGGAGTAGTCTAGCTTGATTCAATCGAGCTCTACTTTTGCTATAAATGTTTCCTGGCAGATTGTTTACATGTTGTTCAATTTTGCCAAGGTTGTTGTAGTTGATCCGTGTATGCTATGATGTTGTTCTTGCCATGTATAGCTTCTATGCCATGTCTTCTTACTGTGAGTTGCCTTGCCATGCCATTTATTGCTCTGTGGTGAGTGGTTCAAGCTCACCAACATGCCTACTTATTGTTGTTCCTGCCATGTTTGAATCTGTAATATAACTTGCCATGTTTACATGGGCGCCATCATATTTTCTGTGTCCTTTTTGGCTCATGGTCAGTAAAGGACTTTTGTTATATGCATTTAGTAGTATCATGCCATGCCTTTGTTTGCCATGATAAGTTCCTGTAACATGTTGTTTGATAGCTCTAAACATTGCAACCTGATGTTATTTCTGCTAAAGTCTGAAACTGTTATTATTTGCAATCTTGCCATGTCATTTTGAGCATGTTCTAGTGATTTCTGGAGATAGCTCAGTGTTCATGTTTTGTCATGCTTTACCTGTACTTCATGTCCATGCCTTTTGTTTTCACGTTGAGATGCTGTAGCATAGTGTTTTGATGCTTGCAATATGGCTAGTTGCTGTTTTGGACAGATTGTTGCTATAACTTGTATTGTGTGTATGTGTTGAACCGTTGCTCCGTTTTGAGTGTGCTCTATATGGAACTTGCTTGATTTTGCATGTAGTTTCATGTTACCATGTTGCATCCTTGTTTTGAGGTGTTTGCTTGATGTTTGTATGCATTTTTGCATCAATGTCATGTTCAACTTGTTTTGCTCATATCTTCTAGGCCGTAGCTCCGAATCTAATGAACTTTATATGTAACTTGAATAGAATTTCGTGTAGATCATCTTGGTGCATCTTAAATTGCTGTTTAACAACTTGAACTTAAGGTTTATTCAGATCTGGACCAATTTCGAAATTTACATATGAGGACTTACCGGAATTGTTATATGTTGTTCCCGGCCTCATTTAAACTTGCTTTGATGTGTTGCTCTTGTTTGCATCATCTCTTGCCATGAGTAGCTTCATGTAGCTTTGTCATGCATCATGCTTGTTGTGCATTCTGTCATGTTCATGTGTGGTGTGTTTAGCTATGTTGTGTGCTTTTCTTGTTAGTTCATGTTTCGTCGCGATCGTGAGGGTTCGTTCGTCTACGCTCGGTTCGGCTTCATCCGTTCATCTTCTTCATGGACTCATTCTTCTTCCTAGCGGGATTTCAGGCAAGATGACCGCTACCCTGGATCTCACTACTATCTTTGCTATGCTAGTCGCTTCGTTCTATCGCTTTGCTGCGCTACCTATCATTTGCTCTTCAAGCCTTCCCAATTTGCCATGTCAGCCTCCAACATTTTTCCCCTTCCTAGCAAACCGTTGTTTGGCTATGTTACCGCTTTGCTCAGCCCTCTTATAAGCGTTGTTAGTTGCAGGTGAAGATGAAGTTTGTTCCTTGTTGGAACATGGAGATGTTGTTCCTTGTTGGAACATGTTTACTTGTTGGGATATCACAATATACCTTATATTATTAACGCATCTATATACTTGGTAAAGGGTGGAAGACTTCGGCCTTATGCCTGGTGTTTTGTTCCACTCTTGCCGCCTAGTTTCCGTCATATCGGTATTATGTTCCCGGATTTTGCGTCCCTAACGCGGTCGGGTGATTTATGGGACTCCCTTGACAGTTCGCTTTGAATAAGACTCCTCCAGCAAGGCCCAACATTGGTTTTACCATTTGCCTCACCACCACCTACATTTCCCTTGGGAGTAATTAACCCGAGGGTCATCTTTATTTAGCCCCCCCGGGCCAGTGCTTGTCTAAGTGCTGGTCCGAACCGAGCTGCCTGCGGGGCCACCTTGAGGCAACCTGAGGGCTGGTTTTACTCGTAGCTAGTCTCATCCGGTGTTGCCCTGAGAACGAGATATGTGCAGCTCCTATCGGGATTGTCGGCGCATCGGGCGGCTTTGCTGGTCTTGTTTTATTGTTGTCGAAATGTCTTGTAGCCGGATTCCGAGATCGATCGGGTCTTCCCGGGAGAAGGAATATCCTTCGTTGATCGCGAGAGCTTATCATGGGCTGTTGGGACACCGCAGGTATAAACTTTCGAGAGCCGTGCCCGCGGTTATGTGGCAGATGGGAATTTGTTAATGTCCGGTTATAGATAACTTGACACCTGATCCGAATTAAAACGCATCAACCGCGTGTGTAGCCGTGATGGTCTCTTCTCGGCGGAGTCCGGGAAGTGAACACGGTTTCTGGGTTATGTTTGACGTAAGTAGGAGTTCAGGATCACTTCTTGATCATTACTAGTTGACGACCGTTCCTTTGTATCTCTTCTCGCTCTCATTTGCGTATGTTAGCCATCATACATGCTTAGTCGCTGCTGCAACCTCACCACTTTACCCCTTCCTTTCCCATTAAGCTTTACTAGTCTTGATACCCATGGTAATGGGATTGCTGAGTCCTCGTGGCTCACAGATTACTACACCACCAGTTGCAGGTGCAGGTTTGCGATGGTCATCGTGAGAGCGATGATTGCTTGTCTTGGAGTTCTTCTTACGCTTCTTCTTCGATCAGGGATAGGTTCCAGGTTCGGCAGCCTGGCTAGCAGTGGTGGATATTGTTTGAGTTTCTGTTTATGTTTCATCCGTAGTTGGATGTTGATCTTGTATATGATGTTGATGTATTCTTGTGGCATTTGTGCCTTATGTATGTATCCCCATCTATTATGTAATGTTGATGTAATGATATCCACCTTGCAAAAGCGCTTCAATATGCGGGTCTATCCTTGGTGGGACCTTCGAGTTCCTTTTGGATAGGGTCGCATATTGGGCGTGACATCTGATCCATTGTATGAGATCAGCCACATATTTTATGAGTCACCCCTCCAAATTAATCCACATATAGCAAATACATCAGGAAGAAGTTCACATTTCTACTCTAGCCTGAAGTGTAGGGTTTGTCCACTTAATGCCCAAAGTATTTATTTGTTTTTGGGTCCATTTTATGTATGTGGTCACTGCACCCCTCAAACCGGTATTTGACAGCAAGATGAGTATCAGTACCACGCCGAGGAACAGGTGGTAATTCAGAGAGGTGCAAGAGAATGGCAGAGGAACAAGATGACTCATCAGGATTTTCTGCGATTAATAATGTTCAAATGTGATACTAAGTCACAAAACCAGACGTTGTGGATGAAGTATTCATACTTAGATGGAGTAAATGGAGAACAATAATACTTTGGTGCACTTGAAGATAATGAAAAGGGCCTTTTCCACCTAAGTATTATCCAATACTTTCTACTCCCTCCGTTCATAAATATTTGTCTTTTTAGAGATTTCTACTGGACTACCATATACGGATGTATATAGACATATTTTAGAGCATAGATTCACTCATTTTGCTCCATATGTTGTCACTTGTTGAAATCTCTAGAAAGACAAATATTTAGGAACGGAGGGGGTAGATGTCATCCACATCATAAATTTGTATGCTACTAGTATCATCAACAACTGTATTATGATTTAGAATATCTTGTAACATATAAGCATCAACAACAACGTATTATGGTGTAAAACATCATCCCATAATACATTATTGTCCAACACAAAATGTCAAGGATTTATGAAGTTTCTCGGATCAGTCATTGTCCAGAAACAAGATAGTACAAGGCAATGCTAAGTGCTGAACAGGTAGAAGAAAATTTTGAGATGATATAATCGTACAAGGCATATATCATTGTGCAAAAAAAAAACTCAGATAGCAGATGCAGAACATGAAGACAGAGGTCTACTCAATTCTAGATAAGAAGGCACTGCAAGATTATTTAGCAGGAGATTAACCAATGAAATTCATTAGAACTTGAGGAGATTAGTAACAAGAATGTAGATCTGGGATGCAGTGTAAAGATGGAGTTGGGATGGGAAATGGCGAGTGAAGGGAGACTCACTGTGCGACGTCCAAAACACTGTCTGCCGGACTTGCATCGCCGAATAGAAGCTATATGCATTCCAATGATATCCGTCCTGCGCTTTTTACTAGTCTCCTGTTACAGAACATATTCATTAGCACTCTCCACAAGAGCATTATGATGATTCTATATAGATACCAGATACGAGTATCAGCAAACCTAATATATACACTTTATTCTTGGTCTGTGTTTCCAACAGCACATAGCTGATGCATGCATCCAACGAAGAATTTGGATCCTCATGTCCTTTCAGCACAAAATTACAGTGGCACATATAAGAATACGATCATTGGACTATAAAGAAATTTTAGTCTATTCGAATATATATATATTAGAAAATTCGCACAAGGTCAGTTGACCATCACACAGCATGAGGCGAAACGACCAAACTGACAGAAGTGAATTTAGAAAATTAACTTTTTCAATGTTAACATTTATCAAGCAAATTTACATGGTAAACAAAATATTGTCCATTGACTATATGTGGAAAGACATGATCACGACACAAATAACACTCAAAGGATACTATACTTGGAAATGGCGTACTTACATTTGATAAGGAAGAGGCACACTTGCGCTTCAGACTAGCGATCTCAGGTTGGCGATTTTTGAGTTCTTTGATTTCGTCATCTTTCTCCTTCGCTAAGGAGTTCATCTCCTTTAGCTTATCCTCTAGAATCAATAGCTTGTTTCCATAATCAACATTCTCCTTTACAAGCTTTTGCGTTGCTTCAGTAGCTTGTGTTGCCGCCAGTTCCTTGTTCTTAAGAAGCACAGCATAGTCCAGCAACTCCTGCTCCTTTATATTGAACTGACTCCAAACAAAATCCTTTACAGCAAGTAATCCAATGTTTTCTGCACGGAGTTTTTCAATAACTTCATCTTTCTCCTTCAGCAAGGAACCCATTTCATGTAGCTTATGTTGAGCCACAAGAGCTTCTGCTTGGAGTCTGCCAATCTCATCGTCCTTGTTTTGGGTTGCGGCGTGCAGCACCTGTACATTCTGCTGAAGCTTCTTCGCTTCTTCAGTAGCTTGTGCTGCCTCTAGTTTCTTGTTCTCAAAGAGCGTTTTGTCCTTTTGAATTGTCCTCAACTGATTCAAAAGAACATCTTTGACTGAATAAACATCCTTATCCTTCTTCGACAACAGGGTCTCAAAAGCTCCCTTTAGTTTTCTAAGGTTTGCTCTCAACGCTTTTATGATGTGCTCGTGATCCCCAGTGTTTTCACCAAGCTCTAGACGATCTTGAACTTCCTTCAGTTTCGATTAACATTAAGAGAGCAGACCAGAGATACAAAGACGGAATTAGTGAAGTCGATGAGATGCACAAGTTGGAGTGCAAGCTTTTGAGCAATGCATCTTATTTCTCGGCCAGTACATTACCTTAGATTCAGTGTTACCAAGGGCAAGAAGGCCTCTACAGGCTCTGACATCCTCCAAATCACCCTCTTGGAGTTCTACATCGAACGCACAAGGCAGCGATATCAGTAGCAACATAAATTCCTTTCTGAATGAGGAAGCTAACACAAATTGAAATGTAACGTGAAGGTAAAATCTGTACAAAGTAACATACTCACACCGGTCAAAATGCAAAAGATGGTCGACATAAAGACCAACATAATATGAAATCAATAAGACTGTTGCTGCAACATCGTTAAGAGAATATCTCTTCCCAACTTCACAGTGTACTTTTCAACTGAACCTTTATTCTGGAGCTACACAATAGCAAGAGCTCCCAGTGACAGATCTTCGCCACTGCCATTTAATACTCCCTCCGTTCCCAAATAATTGTCTTTCTAGCCATCTCAAATGAACTACAACATACGGATGTATGTAGACATGTTTTAGAGTGTAGATTCACTCATTTTGCTCCGTATGTAGTCACTTATTGAAATCTCTAGAAAGACAATTATTTAGGAACGGAGGGAGTATATACGATGCTCCAAAGCATGAAAGCACATGCTGCTAAATGCTAAAACAACGGACAAGAGTGGGGCAACTTTGCTTTTCTTGACGATCTGTACAGATTCGAGTATGTTGCTGTCCACCACGCCGGCTGAAGTAGATTGATGTGTTGCCAAAGCTTCAGGCAACCTCACATCACGGCGCAGGACAATCTCACACCCGACATTACCAATTCAGCAGCGCAACATGCCGGAACCAAATTAACCCCAAATGTGGGGAACAAGTCGAAATTACGGAACGAGGACGGGGTGGACGGAGTCATCTTACCGGCGAGCCTGTCCACCGGAAGTATCGCTTCCTCCCCCTCGCCCCTTGTCGCCTCCAGATGCTGGCGGTCGGCGGCCAGCGCCTCCACCTGCGCCTCAACCAGATCGTAGAAGCGCAGCCACTCGGCCCTCCCGTCCTCCCCGCAGAGGCGCAATGCCGGTGAGGACGGCCCCGCGCCGGCGCCGGCCCCGGCGCTGCCGCCGCTCATGGGTGCGAGTCGCGCCGTCGGGGACTAGGGTTTTTAGGGAAGTAAGCAGGGAGAGGAGACGACGGAGTGATCGGATTATTCCTCTTCTTCCTCGTTTGCTCTGATCGTGAGTGTGGACTGGACTGGACCGGACCGCACTCGTGGTCGTGGTGAGGTATAACTGGACCGGTGCTAGACCCCGAGAAATGGCCAATTTGCCCTTGTTTTACATGTATCTGCCCAAATTGTAGGGCAACTCTTTTGGTTTGGAGGATATGAAAATGTAGGATACAAAAGGGGATTCAAAGGATTTTCATAGGTTTTTTTTGGAATTGGAATTATTAGTAGTTTTTTCTATGTTGGTCGTTCGATTTGTAGGATTGAATCAAGGTTTTTTTTTTCAAAGAAATTATTTGTGTGCTACATTTTGTAGGAAAAAATCTAGTATCCTCTTCAACCTCTTCAAAAAATCACTTGTTTTTTCTGTGATGAGATCAAACAAACTAAAATCATGTGGGGTAATGGGCATGCTATTCCAATCCTTTGTTTTTTCTATTCATGTAGAAGATTTTTTTTTGCGGGGGCTATTCTTGTGATTTTACAGTCCTGCAAATCAGAGAGGCCTCAATAGTGCGGGAATGTGATAGGGTGGCAGTTGCAAACTTTAGGACCTTTTTTATTCAGTGGATTTATACAGTGGTTTTGGAAAATCTTGGACGGAAGATGGGGTGCAAAGCGACATAATATCCATACAACACGGTGATTCAGGAAGTGACTCGAAGCGCTTTGTGCGGTCGGTGGCCGCACATGGCGACTAGACGCTAGTGCTCAAGCGGGCCAAGGCGTCACACGAGCTATACTCGCGACCGTAGCCAGCTGAACCTTGGGAGGAACAAGTCATAGGCGCATGCTGAGGACGATTCGATATCTGATGTTGGTTCAACAAGCTCAACCTCTTCGAGCTCAAGTGTTGCTCGCCAGCGCAGCTCCTGCACCATGGGTGGCTTCATCGCACGGGCGGTGAAGCTTGGGTGCTTCCTATGGTTGGAGATGAGGCGAGCCTTTACGCCAGGAGCCCGGGGTTCCAGGCGTGTGGTGGTGCGGTCCTGGACGTCGGTGCCTACTCCCATGTCGCGATCGGAGTGCCTGCGGGAAGTAGGCTCGTCTCAAGCCTCGGTGGTCACCGCAGTGGCGGACATGCGCTTGCGCTGGTCGCGGCGCCAACGACGTGGCGGTGGAGGTGTCGTGCATTTCACCTAGGGTTTTCATCTATGGGTGGTCCTCTCTTGGGCCCCTCTCAAAGCCCCGACGAAGACCAGTTGATGGACCGTGTTTCTGGGCCTTGGCCTACTAGGAGCCCGTCTTCACCTGAGCCCCTTTCGAACACCAATTAAGCGGTGTCAGTCGCTCCTACTACCTAGGTGCCTCTACCCAAAGCCATGGCCTATAAATATCTTTGGTTTTCCTAAGGGGCCGCAAATCCAGGGTAAAGGTTCCTGCCTCTCGATCTGAAATCAGGAGACTATGGTTTCCAGCGTGTTTGCTATTCCGTTTTCCCGAGCCTCTTCCTATATCCTGATCCTTTGTATACATGGAAGAAGAAGACACCGTCATGGAGATCTCACGTGAAAGGATCTACCTCGCAAGGGCCAGCTCAATGGGGACATGGTCAGAGATCCTCTGGCCAAGAAGTACACGAAAGCAACAACGTTATTGGTGGTGATGTCTTTGAAGACAAAGTCATCCTCCTCTAAGGGAATGATGTCAGTGCCCATCCCAGTGGATGAACTGGGATGGAGGAGTGCTTGAAAAGTGGCAGATCTAGGCATTTCTAGTCACAACTCAGTTCTTGCCTTGTGTATTGTGCAAGCAGGAAGGTCACACATTTGCCAACTGCCATTCGATGTCAAGCCACTAGTGATGCACACGACGGGATCATGCGATTCCCGGCGAGCGTTTATTTTTCTATGGTATGAAGATGATGAAGGAGAGGACTTGGGGGTCCATTCCAGTAATGCAACCATTATCTCTACCAACCCTGGTCTCCTCTCTGTCCGCATCCTGGAACACAAACTCTGGCACTTAGTGTTGGGGAACGTTGCAGAAATTTAAAATTTTTCCTACGGTTTCACCAAGATCGATCTATGAGTTCATCTAAGCAACGAGTCAAGGGAGTGAGTTTGCATCTACATACCACTTGTAGATCGAAAGTGAAGCGTTCAAGGGATGGTGATGATGGAGTCAGACTTGCCGTGATTCGGATCACCGATGACCAAGTCTGAACGGACAGCACCTTCGCGTTCAACACACGCACGATGCACGGACGACGTCTCCTCCTTCTTGATCCAGCAAGGGGGAAGGAGAGGTTGAGGAAGATGGCTCCAGCAGCAGCACGACGGCGTGATGATGGTGGAGTGACAGTTCTTCAGCAGGGCTTCGCCAAGCACACGCGGAGGAGGAGAGGTGTTGGGGAGGGGAGGGGTTGCGCCTTCAAGTGTGTTGCAGCCCTTCCCTCACCCCTCTATTTATAGGGGGAAGGGACAAGGGGGCCGGCCCCTCTAGATGGCATCTAGAGGGGGCGGCCAAGGGAGGGGGACTTGCCCCTGCCAAGGGGCCCCCTTTAGGGTTTCCCCCCCAACCCTAGGCGCATGGGCCCAAGGGGGGGGCGCGCCCAGCCCACCAGGGGCTGGCTCCTGCCCCACGCAGCCCATGTGGCCCCCCGGGAGGGGTGGCCCCTCCCGGTGGACCCCCGGAACCCTTCCGGTGGCCCCGGTACAATACCGATATGCCCCGAAACTTTCCGGTGTCCGCTTGACAACTTCCCATATATAAATCTTTACCTCCGGACCCTTCCGAACTCCTCGTGACGTCCGGGATCTCATCCGGACTCAACAACATTCGTAATCACATACAAGTCTTCCTAATAACCCTAGCGCCACCGAACCTTAAGTGTGTAGACCCTACGGGTTCGGAGACACGCATACATGACCGAGACGGCTCTCGTGTCAATAACCAACAGCGGGATCTGGATACCCATGTTGGCTCCCACATGCTCCTCGATGATGTCATCGGATGAACCACGATGTCGAGGATTCAAGCAACCCCGTATACTATTCCCTTTGTCAATCAGATGCGTTACATGCCCGAGACACGATCGTCGGTATGCCAATACCTCGTTCAGTCTCGTATCGGCAAGTCACTTTACTCGCATCGTAATGCATGATCCCGTGACCAAACAATTGGTCACTTTGAGCTCATTATGATGATGCATTACCGAGTGGGCCCAGAGATACCTCCCGTCATACGGAGTGACAAATCCGGTCTCGATCCGTGTCAACCCAATGACACTTTCGAAGATACCGTAGTGCACCTTTATAGTCACCCAGCCACGTTGTGACGCTTGGTACACCCAAAGCACTCCTACGGTATCCGGGAGTTACACGATCTCATGATCTAAGGAAGAGATACTTGACATTGAAAAGCTCTAGCAAAACGAACTACACGATCTTGTGCTATGCTTAGGATTGGGTCTTGTCCATCACGTCATTCTCCCACGTGATCCCGTTGTCAATGACATCGATGTCCATAGTCGTGAAACCATGACTATCTGTTGACCAACGAGCTAGTCAACTAGAGGCTTACTAGGGACGTATTGTGGTCTATGTATTCACACGTGTATTACGATTTCCGGATAATACAATTATAGCATGAATAAAAGACAATTATCACGAACAAGGAAATATAATAATAATGCTTTTATTATTGCCTCTAGGGCATATTTCCAACAGTCTCCCACTTGCACTAAAGTCAATAATCTAGTTACATTGTGATGAATCAAACACCCATAGAGTTCTTGTGTTGATCATGTTTTGCCCGCGGAAGAGGTTTAGTCAACGGATCTGCGACATTAAGATCCGTATGCACTTTGCAAATTTCTATGTCTCCATCTTGAACATTTTCACAGATGGAGTTGAAGCGACGCTTGATGTGCCTGGTCTTCTTGTGAAACCTGGGCTCCTTGGCAAGTGCAATAGCTCCAGTGTTGTCACAGAAGAGTTTGATCGGCCCCGACGCATTGGGTATGACTCCTAGGTCGGTGATGAACTCCTTCACCCAAATTGCTTCATGCGCTGCCTCCGAGGCTGCCATGTACTCCGCTTCACATGTAGATCCCGCCACGACGCTTCGCTTGCAAATGCACCAGCTTCTGCTCCACCATTCAACATATACATGTATCCGGTTTGTGACTTAGAGTCATCCAGATCGTGGTCGAAGCTAAGCGTCGACGTAACCCTTCTGACGAGCTCTTCGTCACCTCCATAAACGAAACATGTCCTTTGTCCTTTTCAGTACTTTAGGATATTCTTGATCATTGTCCGGTGTTCCTTGCCGGGATTACTTTGGTACCTTCCTACCAAACTTACGGCAAGGTTTACATCAGTGTCCGTACACAGACATGGCATACATAATAGATCCTATGGTCGAGGCATAGGGGATGACGCTCATCTCTTCTTTATCTTTTGCCGTGGTCGGGCATTGAGCTGAGCTCAATCTCACACCTTGCAAAGACCTGGCAAGAACCCTTTCTTGGACTGATCCATTTTGAACTTCTTCAAAATCTTATCAAGGTATGTGCTTTGTGAAAGACCTATGAGGCGTCTCGATCTATCTCTATAGATCTTGATGCCTAATATATAAGCAGCTTCTCCAAGGTCCTTCATTGAAAAACACTTATTAAAGTAGGCCTTAATGTTGTCCAAGAATTCTATATCATTTCCCATCAAAAGTATGTCATCTACATATAATATGAGAAATGCTCTGAGCTCCCACTCACTTTCTTGTAAACGCAGGCTTCTCCATAAGTCTGCATAAACCCAAACGCTTTGATCATCTCATCAAAGTGAATGTTCCAACTCCGAGATGCTTGCACCAGCCCATAAATGGATCGCTGGAGCTTGCATACTTTGTTAGCATTCTTAGGATCGACAAAACCCTCCGGCTGCATCATATACAGTTCTTCCTTAAGATGCCCGTTAAGGAATGCCGCTTTGACGTCCATCTCGCCATATCTCATAATCATAGTATGCGGCAATTGCTAACATGATTCAGACGGACTTAAGCTTCGCTACGGAGAGAAAGTCTCATCGTAGTCAATCCCTTTGAACTTGCCGATAACCCTTAGCGACAAGTCGAGCTTTATAGATGGTGACATTACCATCCGCGTCCGTCTTCTTCTTAAAGATCCATTTATTCTCTATCGTCGCCGATCATCGGGCAAGTCTGTCAAAGTCCATACTTTGTTTTCATACATGGATCCTATCTCGGATTGCATGGCTTCAAGCCATTTGTTGGAATCTGGGCCCGCCATCGCTTCTTCATAGTTCAAGGTTCACCGTTGTCTAACAACATGATTTCCGTGACAGGGTTGCCGTACCACTGCAGTGCGGGCGTGTCCTTGTGGACCTACGGGTTCAAGAGCAACTTGATCCAAGTACCTTGATCATCATCATTATTTTCCTCTTCAGTTGGTGTAGGCATCACAGAACATTTTCTTGAGCTGCACTACTTTCCCGCTCAAGAGGTAGTACTTCATCGAAGTTCTACTTTCCTCCCACTTACTTCTTTCGAGAGAAACTCTTTTTCCGAAAGGATCCGTTCTTGGCAACAAAGATCTTGCCCTCGGATCTTAAGTAGAAGGTATACCCAATGGTTTCTTTAGGGTATCCTATGAAGACGCATTTTTCCGACTTGGGTTCGAGCTTTTCAGGTTGAAGTTTCTTGACATAAGCATCGCATCCCCAAACTTTTAGAAATGACAGCTTAGGTTTCTTCCCAAACCATAATTCATACGGTGTCGTCTCAACGGATTTTGACGGTGACCTATTTAAAGTGAATGTAGCTGTCTCTAGAGCGTATCCCCAAAATGATAGCGGTAAATCAGTAAGAGACATCATAGATCGCACCATATCCAATAGAGTGCGATTACGACGTTCGGACACACCGTTCTGTTGAGGTGTTCCAGCGGCGTGAGTTGTGAAACGATTCCACATTTTCTTAAGTGTGTACCAAATTCGTGACTTAAATATTCTCCTCCACGATCCGATCGTAAGAATTTTATCTTCGGTCACGTTGATTCTCTACTTCATTCTGAAATTCCTGAACTTTTCAAAGGTCTCAGACTTGTGTTTCATCAAGTAGACATACCCATATCTACTCAAGTCATCTGTGAGAGTGAGAACATAACGATATCCTCCACGAGCCTCAACACTCATTGGACCGCACACATCGGTATGTATGATTTCCAATAGGTTGGTTGCTCGCTCCATTGTTCCGAGAACGGAGTCTTGGTCATTTTGCCCATAAGGCATGGTTCGCATGTGTCAAATGATTCATAATCAAGAGACTCTAAAAGTCCATCAGCATGGAGCTTCTTCATGCGCTTGACACCAATATGACCAAGGCGGCGATTACACAAGTATGTGGGACTATCGTTATCAGCTTTACATCTTTTGGTATTCACGCTATGAATATGTGTAACATTACGCTCGAGATTCATTAAGAATAAACCATTGACCATCGGAGCATGACCATAAAACATATCTCTCATATAAATAGAACAACCATTATTCTCAGATTTAAATGAGTAGCCATCTCGTATCAAACGAGATCCTGATACAATGTTCATGCTCAAACTTGGCACTAAATAACAATTATTAAGGTTCAAAACTAATCCCGTGGGTAAATGTAGAGGTAGCGTGTCGACGGCGATCACATCGACTACTGGAACCATTCCCGACGCACATCGTCACCTCGTCGCCCTTCGCATCTCCGCTTATTCCGCAGCTCCTGCTGTGAGTTACAAATATGAGCAACGCGACACGGTATCAAATACCTGTGAGTTACTACGAGTACCGTAAGGTACACATCAATTACATGTATATCAAATATACCTTTGGTGTTGCCGGCCTTCTTATCCGCTAAGTATTTGGGGCAGTTCCGCTTCAGTGACCCTTCCCTTGCAATAAAAGCACTCGATGTCGGGCTTGGGTCCATTCTTTGACTTCTTCCCAAGAATCGGCTTACCGGGCGCCGCAACATCTTTGCCGTCCTTCTTGAAGTTCTTCTTACCCTTGCCCTTCTTGAACTTAGTGGTCTTATTGACCATCAACACTTGATGTTCTTTCTTGATTTCAACCTCTGTGACTTGACATTGAAAATACTTCAGGAATGGTCTTCACCATCCCACGCATATTGTAGTTCATCACAAAGCTCTTGTAGCTTGGTGGGAGCGATCAAGGATTCTGTCAATGACCGCCTCATCCGGGAGGTTAATGTCCAAATTTGGGACAAAGCGGTTGTGCAACCTGACATTTTGAGTATGTGCTCACCGATGTAACTGTTTTCCTCCATCTTACAACTATAGAACTTGTCGGAGACTTCATATCTCTCGACCCGGGCATGAGCTTGGAAAACTAGTTTCAGCTCTTCAAACATCTCATATGCTCCGTGTTGCTCAAAACGCTTTTGGAGCCCCGGTTCTAAGCTGTAAAGCATGCCGCACTGAACGAGGGAGTAATCATCAAGACGAGACCGCCAAGCATTCATAATGTCTTGGTTCTCGGGACGGTGCATCACCTAGCGGTCCTTCTAGGACATATTGTTTCGGCAGCTATGAGGATGATCCTCGGGTTAGGACCCAGTCCGTATAGTTGCTGCCATCATCTTTCGACTTGGTTTTCTCTAGGAGCGTTGAAGTTCAAGTTGACATGAGCGTTGGCCATTTGATCTACAAGACATATTATGCAAAAGTTATAGACTAAGTTCATGATAATTAAGTTCATCTAATCAAATTATTTTAATGAACTCCCACTCAGATTAGACATCCTCTAGTCATCTACGTGTTACACGATCCGAGTCGACTAGGTCGTGTCCGATCATCACGTGAGACGGACTAGTCATCGTCGGTGAACATTCTCATGTTGATCGTATCTTCCATACGACTCGTGTTCGACCTTTTGGTCTCCGTGTTCCGAGGCCATGTCTGTACATGCTAGGCTCGTTAAGTTAACCCTAAGTGTTCTGCATGTGTAAAATTGTCTTATACCCGTTGTATGTGAACATAAGGATCTATCACACCCGATCATCACGTGGTGCTTCGAAACGATGAACTTTAGCAACGGTGCACAGTTAGGGGAGAACACTTCTTGAAATTGTTGTAAGGGATCATCTTATTTACTACCGTCGTTCTAAGTAAACAAGATGCATAAACATAATAAACATCACATGCAATTATATAAAAGTGACATGATATGGCCAATATCATATAGCTCCATTGATCTCCATCTTCGGGGCTCCATGATCATCTTGTCACCGGCATGACACCATGATCTCCATCATCATGATGTCCATCATCGTGTCTTCATGAAGTTGTCACGCCAACGACTACTTCTACTTCTATGGCTAACGCGTTTAGCAATAAAGTAAAGTAATTTACATGGCGTTCTTCAATGACACGCAGGTCATACAAAATAAAGACAACTCCTATGGCTCGCCGGTTGTCATACTCATCGACATGCAAGTCGTGATTCCTATTACAAGAACATGATCTCATACATCACAATATATCATTCATCATTCATCACAACTTACGGCCATATCACATCACATGACAATTGCTGCAAAAACAAGTTAGACGTCCTCTAATTGCTGTTGTTGCATCTTTTACGTGGCTGCAATTGGGTTCTAGCAAGAACGTTTTCTTACCTACGAATAACCACAACGTGATTTTGTCAACTTCTATTTACCCTTCATAAGGACCCTTTTCATCGAATCCGCTCCAACTAAAGTGGGAGAGACAGACACCCGCTAGCCACCTTATGCAACTAGTGCATGTCAGACGGTGGAACCGGTCTCACGGAAGCGCACGTGTAAGGTTGGTCCGGCCGCTTCATCCCACAATACCGCTGAAGCAAGATAAGACTAGTAGCGGCAAGCAAGTTGACAAGATCTACGCCCACAACATAATTGTGTTCTACTCGTGCAATAGAGAACTACGCATAGACCTAGCTCATGATGCCACCGTTGGGGAACGTTGCGTAAATTTAAAATTTTTCCTACGGTTTCACCAAGATCCATCTATGAGTTCATCTAAGCAACGAGTCAAGGGAGTGAGTTTGCATCTACATACCACTTGTAGATCGGTGCGGAAGCGTTCAAGGGGATGGTGATGATGGAGTCGCATTTGCCGTGATTCGGATCATCGATGACCAAGTGCTTGAACGGACAGCACCTCCGCGTTCAACACACGTGCAGACGGACAACGCCTCCTCCTTCTTGATCCAGCAAGGGGAAGGAGAGGTTGAGGAAGATGGCTCCAGCAGTAGCACGACGGGCGTGATGATGGTGGAGTGGCGATTCTCCGGCAGGCTTCACCAAGCACACGCGGAGGAGGAGAGGTGTTGGGAGGGAGGGGCTGCGCCTTCAAGTGTGTTGCAGCCTCCCTCACCCCTCTATTTATAGGGGAAGGGACAGGGGGCCGACCCTCTAGATGGCATCTAGAGGGGGCGGCGGCCAAGGGAGGGGACTTGCCCCTCAAGTGGCGCCTCTAGGGTTCCCCAACCCTAGGCGCATGGGCCCAGGGGGCGCCCAGCCCACCAGGGCTGGCTCCTGCCCCACGCAGCCCATGTGCCCCCGAGGGGTGGCCCTCCCGGTGGACCCTCGAACCCTTCCGGTGGCCCCAGACAATACCGATATGCCCCCAAAACTTTCCGGTGTCCGCTTGACAACTTCCCATATATAAATCTTTACCTCCGGACCCTTCCGAACTCCTCTTGACGTCCGGGATCTCATCCGGGACTCAACAACATTCGGTAATCACATACAAGTCTTCCTAATAACCCTAGCGCCACCGAACCTTAAGTGTGTAGACCCTACGGGTTCGGGAGACACGCAGACATGACCGAGACGGCTCTCGGTCAATAACCAACAGCGGGATCTGGATACCCATGTTGGCTCTACATGCTCCTCGATGATGTCATCGGATGAACCACGATGTCGAGGATTCAAGCAACCCCAGATACTATTCCCTTTGTCAATCTAAGACGTTACATGCCCGAGACTCGATCGTCGGTATGCCAATACCTCATTCGGTCTCGTTCACGGCAAGTCACTTTACTCGCACCGTAATGCATGATCCCGTGACCAAACAATTGGTCACTTTGAGCTCATTATGATGATGCATTACCGAGTGGGCCCAGATACCTCTCCGTCATGCGGAGTGACAAATCCAGTCTCGATCCGTGTCAACCCGATTCACGTTGTGACGCTTTGGTACACCCAAAGCACTCCTACGGTATCCGGGAGTTACACGATCTCATGGTCTAAGGAAGAGATACTTGACATTGAAAAAGCTCTAGCAAAACGAACTACACGATCTTGTGCTATGCTTAGGATTGGGTCTTGTCCATCGCGTCATTCTCCTAATGACGTGATCCCGTTGTCAATGACATCTCGATGTCCATAGTCGAAACCATGACTATCTGTTGACCAACGAGCTAGTCAACTAGAGGCTTACTAGGGACGTATTGTGGTCTATGTATTCACACGTGTATTATGATTTTCGGATAATACAATTATAGCATGAATAAAAGACAATTACCACGAACAAGGAAATATAATAATAATGCTTTTATTATTGCCTCTAGGGCATATTTCCAACACTTAGTCGGGTGACTGGGATTGGTTGGTCATGAATGATAGGACGGAACACTTTGTGGTGTTCCCTTCTTCGGAGATCCTGCATATGCAAACTCGCGGCAACAAGCTTCCCCTCTCACTGAATAATTTCATGGCCAAGATCCGGGAATCTTTCTTCGAACAATAGGAGGGCAAAGATATGCTAGAAGTCTAGGTGCACCTTTCGAGCATCCCCAAGAAGCAACTCGTGATGATCGCCTCATATGATGGCGTCAACGTTGATCGGTCGTCCTATTGTGGTGGATGAGTTATCCCTTATCTACTTGGCACCGCAAGGATGAAGTTTGCATGTCATGTACCGTCCAAGCTCAGGGGCATGATCTAGTTTTGGTTCAATAGTAAAGGTTACAACATTAAATTGGAACCTGAGACCAAGCCAGACGCAGGGCAAAGAACGACCCTCTACCTCCCAAGCCTAATGATGATAAAGGCTCGAAGTATGATGACAAAGACCAGAGCGTAGATAATGACTCCATGGATATGGATTATGGAAGCTTGGGATAAGTTGCGCGATAAAGGTTAGCCGGCCAAAACCGGGGCTTCTAAGGTTGGTGAGGTGGTGGATTCGACTCAAATGAAAGAGTTGCCAGACAAGTAGGCAACCGAGGTGCCAGGGGGCTCCCCCTTTTGACCCCTTGGCAGATCTCGAGTATCACTGGCACATACGCCGGGCAATACATCATGCAGGGTTTCATGGACATCAAGACGAAGGAGTGGGTGGAATCTAATGACCCGCAACATCGTCAATTCGCCATAGCGCCCAGTTTGGCTCTCTCCATTATTGGAGGCTCTAGCGACATCGGTTATGTTAGTATGATTGCATTGGTAGATATATTGTTCCCACCCTGGCGTCGAACATATAAAATACGACATCATGATATATATTGCTAATCATCCGGAATAATGTGTGACTCATGATATTTATCGCTAAACATCCATTTTTGTTATCATGCATTCTTTCGATAAAAGGGGCCACACAACCCTCATACATCATGGCATGATGTGTGGCATACTTGCATGGTGAGCAAACTAAAATTAATGAAACATGCATGGTGACATTATGAGTCGGTAATTGCATATTAAGTGAATTGAGTTACTAGTAGGGATCAACTATTTATGTACTCAATTCATATGATCTGCAGCGTATCTTTCAAAGCTCTTAGAAAAAAGAAACCCACCGGACAGAGAGGGCTGACCGTCGGATTTCGATCCAACGGTCCCGACGGACCACAGAGAAAAGAAGCAGGGGGGACGAAACAGCCAAGCAGGCCGGGAAAAAAAGAAAGGAAAGCAGAGCTAATGGCAGAGGGCTGGAGAACATAGCAAAACCCTAGTCGCCACGCCACCGCCCGCCGCCCGATTCCGATGGACTTCGCGGAGCTGGAGGCCGTGGAGGGCCTCCGGTGGCCGTGGCACTCGTGGCCGCCGACGCCCTCCGCCGCGGAGGCGCTGGTCGTCCCCACCGCGGTGCTCTGCACGCCGCTCCACCCGACGGCGCCCGACCTGCTCCCGATCCTCCCCTACCCGCCCCTCCGCTGCGCCTCCCCGGCCTGCGCCGCGGCCCTCAACCCCTTCTCCCGCGTCCACCACGCCTCCGCGCGCTGGTCCTGCTCCTTCTGCGGCTCCATGGCCAACCCCTACCCGCGCCACATCTCCCCCGATTCGATCCCCGCCGAGCTGTTCCCCACCCACTCCAGCGTCGAGTACACGCTTCCCCCGGACCCTGCCGAGGTGGGGGGTGGCGCCCCGCCCGCAGTCGTGTTCGTCGTCGACGCGGCCACCGCGGGGGACGAGCTCGCCGCGCTCAAGGCGGAGCTGCTCAGGGTCGTGCAGGGGCTGCCTGAGGGGGTCAGGGTGGCCCTCATCACGTTCTCGGCGTCGGTGTGGGTGCACGATCTCGGCTTCGAGGGCTGCGCCAGGGTGGTCGTGTTCAATGGGGAGCGTGAGCTCGAGTCGGACAAGGTCGGTGAACTCTGAATTTGTGATGTGATCCTACTATCCTGGGGTGTTACTTAGTTACATTATATGCTTATTATTGGTGAAACAGTTCAGTGCACTGTGCAAGCTGTATAGTCGGTAGGAATCACATTTAGTCCACTGTTTTTGCCTGGAAAAGTAATATAAACATGATATATGGTGAGAAAAGAACAGTTTCTGCTTCCAAGCATTGCACATATTGACTTAAACCTCCCACATCAATGGGGATCTTACCTTGGCTAAAAGACCTAGCTTCTCCGAATGTCCTGTTTCATAAACCGCCTATAAACAAGCTCAAGTGAACATATTGAAGAAAATCACAAGACAGATTAGAACAGTTCCTAGGTTCAAGCCAGGCTTATGGGGGCACAAGCCCCTGCACCCCGCGAACGGGTCGTAGCTTTGGTTTCTGAATTCCAAGTTGAACATTGTACATTGTAAATTAAGGCTCTCAGTTTGCGGTTGCTGAACTTTTATATATAATCTGCTGTGAGTAATAGCCATGAAATCACAAAAAGTTGGTTAAACATAGGGTAATTGACAAAAGTGGGATCATCATAATCCACCGCAGTGCCAAACGCATCCTAAGTAGCTCGCTCTCTACATTCTGAGTGACCTTAAAGTTTTACTCTGCAGCCTTGTTATATACGAATGCAGTTTTTTTGTCTTCTAAGATTGTTCTTGTCAGATGTTTGACTGAAGAGTTTCTGCATTTGGGCCTCTAGGCTAGTAACACGCATATGCTCATGTCCATTAAACTAAGGTGAGTCTGGCCCCTTTTTGTAAGTGAGAATCAAAAAAATTTAAACCTGAACAGCAAGATGGGACTTTCAGTATCTAATCAGTGACTTACTGGAAATTGTTTCCTGGATGGCGAATGATTGTTTGTTTCACATCTGTTATTCAATTGGGTCAGTCACAGACTCACTGATAACGTCATTCACTGATCTCTTACGATAACTGATTTACTTTGTATAATTTATCATGGTTTCTGTGTATCTAAGAGGCTTTCTCGTATGTTTCAGATACATCAACTTCTAGGTGTTCGACATTCACGATACAACAAGTTGGCTACACTGAAACCCATTGAAGCTCAGAGATTTTTGTTGCCTGTTTCTGAATGTGAATTTAGCATTACATCTGCAATAGAGGACCTGAGTTCTATGTCTACTTGCCCACGGGGGCATCGCCCATTAAGGGCTACTGGCGCTGCTATTTCCACAGCTGTTGCTCTTCTGGAAGGTTGCTGCTCACCTAACACTGGTGGCGAATCATGGTTTTACATCTGGTCCCACGACAGTGGGCCCAGGACTTGTGGTGGAAACCGATCTCGGAAGGCAATTCGCTCAAGCATCGTGACATTTTCAATGGCAATGTGCCTCTTGTTGAAAAAGCCCAGGATTTCTATAAGAAGGTTGCCAAGAGATTGACAGACAGTGCATTAGTTCTTGATCTTTTGGCTTGCTCTCTTGATCAGATTGGAGCTGCAGAGCTTAGGTATCCAGTTGAAGTGTCTGGGGGCTTAATGGTGCTTACAGAGTCATTTGAGTCTGAACAGTTCAAAAGCTGTTTAAGGCAAACCTTCAAGCGTGAGGGTACTGATTACCTTAACATGAACTTTAATGCAACGATTGAGGTAGTGACATCAAAGGAGGTCAAGATTTGTGGTGCCCTTGGTCCTTGCATCTCCCTTCACAGACAAAACAGCTCGGTTAGTCATAAAGAAATTGGTGAGGGTGGGACAAATTATTGGAGAATGAGTACATTGAACAGCAAAACCTGTATTGCTTTCTTCTTCCGAGCTGATTGTAGCCGTGATACCGATCCCCAACTGTCTTCTTTATTCAGTTCATGACAAGATACCGACATGGTGATGGTAGCAATCGCCTAAGGGTAACGACTGTTGCGAGAAGATGGGCTGGACCTCGATCTCCAGAAATTGCTGCAGGGTTTGATCAGGAAGCTGCTGCAGCAGTTATGGCCAGGCTTGCTGTTCACAGAGCAGAGACATACCATGTTAGAGATGTAATACGATGGCTTGACAAGATGCTTATTCGCTTCACTGCTAAGTTCGGAAACTATGTCCCTGAAGATCCGTCTACATTTCGCTTGTCCACTAATTTCTCCCTGTATCCGCAGTTCATGTACTACCTGCGAAGGTCACAGTTCATTGATGTTGGCAACAGCTCTCCTGATGAAACTGCTTTCTTCCGGTTGATGTTGAATAGGAGGGAGTTGTGGGATCCCTGATCATGATCCAGCCAACTTTATTCCAGTACTCATTTGATGGACCACCTATCCCTGTGCTGCTAGATGTCAGCTCCATCTCTCCTGATGTCATTTTGCTATTTGATTCGTACTTCTATATAGTGATTCATTATGGCTCGAAGATTGCTCAGTGGAGGAAACTTGGCTATCATAAAGACCCAAATCATGAAAACTTACGGAAGCTGCTTGAAGCACCAGAAGTTGATGCAGAGGCACTATTGGCAGACCGTTTTCCAGTGCCAAAACTCATAAAATGTGATCAGCATGGGAGCCAGGCCAGGTTTTTACTAGCCCGATTGAATCCATCTGTGACACAGAAATCACAGCTTTCTGAAGGATCTGAAGTCATATTCACCGACGATGTTTGTCTGCAAGTTTTTATTGAACACTTGCAGGAGTTGGCTGTTCAGGGTTAGCGACGCATGGACCTGCCCATGGTTCTGCTATCTCAGTTGGGCCCATCTCAGATCCTGAAGATACGGCTTTCTGATAGATGGAATGTCATATTCACGGGTGGTGTTTACTTGCAAGTTTTATTGAACACTTGCAGTAACTGGCTGTACAGGATGAACGAGTCCATGTGGAATTAGTTACGTGTTATTTCTGGCCGTATGTTATCTTGAAAATATTGCCAGAGCTCTACTGCCTGGAGGAATGAGATCTCCTTGATTTGTACATTTGCTCCAGCTCCAGTTTGATGTAAGCCAGTTACCTTTTAATTTTTGTATAGACTGATGTTATTAATCTTTACCCCCCATGAGCATTGAGATGCCTCTGGTTACATTTGATATGCAATAAATCACTCCACCATTCTTGTTTTAGTTATGCAGCAGGACAGTGACAATATTTTAAGGAATTAATGTCTAGATGCTACTCCCTCCGATCCAAAATAAGCGTTGCAGTTTTGAACTAAGGTTAGTTCAACCTTGGTTCAAAACTGCGACACTTATTATGGATTGGAGGGAGTATTTTATAGGCATCCGCATAATACATCCTTTAAGCAGTTCATTTCTATTACGCAAACAGTGACATGTAGATGCCTCTGATCGTCTTCACACAACATCTGCATATTCCTTTTGAGGATGTGATTGCACAGCTGTGTGATTCCAATGGTGTGTGACATCTTGCAGACCAACCATGATACATGCATCCTATATAAACATTTCCCTGCCATAAATGCATGATGATTAGACTATGTTTGATTAGCTTATGCAATGTACTTAACCCTGTTATCACCACAACCCTGGCAGAGCAAGGAAGCTTCTTGCTATGATCGTACCCATCATTCCTCAAGACCCAGCCTTCTCAATAACTCAATGACAGATAGGCTAAGTTATAGTAATGGATTTCCCATCACCAAGCACATGGCCTGTTCCTTCCACTTGACCACACACAGATTACAAAAATAGTGTGCTTATAATTAACAAACAGGTTAACTTACAAGATACCATAATAATAATAGTCTCATTGATGCCCTTTACTTAACAATCACACATACTTAATTGACAACAGTAGAATAAAATCACCAAGTAGATTCTGGGACACATGGTAGGGAACATCACATAACACCAATCCAGCTACACACAGATAGATTATTGCTTCTGGTCCACCAACAAATTAAACATGGCAACTCTCCCTTCTTTTAATCCAGCTAATAATTGAAAACATTATATATCTAAGAAACCATAGCACACTGCAAGAACACCATCCTTATGGCATCATAAGTCTTCCTCTTACTGCCCCATCTTTAGCTCTTGTTCTTGTACTTGTCCTTGGCCCTTGGTGCTGAAACAAAAAAGTCCCATGGGGGTTAGAATTGAGATATAACTCTTGAATTGTAAGAGAATTTTAACTGAAGATACTGACCAAGACCGATGGCTTCGGACCCCTTCATGATCCTCAAGCGTTTGCATGAAGCAACAAACATCCTGCAGGGTAATTGATCATCAGCCACGAAAGAAACTGAAGCGTGGACCTCGCTTAATTGCATTCTAAGCACGGGGTCGTAAATACGGGAGTAGATAAGGGGGCGCAGGAGTGAAGTAACATACTCCCATGGGACGTCTCCAACAAGCATCCAGTCTCCATCCTTGTCTTCGTAAGTAGTAACAACATCTGAACCGTTCACTGCCTCAACCATCTTCCCCTCATTCCCTGGAAAAAAAATAGTTGATGATTGCGGCACTTGTTAATTCAAAGTAAGCTCCATCCATACCAGCCGAGGCAAAATCATTAACACCAGTTGATAACATGCTCTTGCAGGTTCTGATGCCGACGGTGACGGGTCTTACCAGTTGCGGTGAAGGTGCTGAACATCTTCTGCAGAGCAATGGAGAGGTCCTTGTAGGTGTTGTACATCTTGAGATCCACCTTGCGCAGGTAGGGCGCGCCGTCCATGCTCACCTTGACAAAGTTGGAGCCGTTGGCGCCAGCAGCGGCCGCAGCAGGCTGCTGCTTCTCGGTCTCCTCCTCCTTCTTGATCTTGACCGACTGGACGGTCATGGCGTTCCTGCGGTACGACCGGACTGGTGGCCAACCCACAGCCTGTGCCCTGGTCGACGCATGACATGCAAAATTAGCCACAAATTTACATTTACCACTTGCAAATCAGTTCGTAATATAATGTAGTCCCAAGTCCAACCCACTGGTGCTGTAAAAACAAATAAGATTCTCCATTGCAATTGTAGCTGGAGGTTCCATCCATCTCGATCACGCACGTTACTATATTCTTTCCGGCAGCCAGCTCCGTTTAACTAATCCATGTACGCCTGTGGCAACTTTATGGTGGTAGCAGTACCACCACCATTATGGTGTATAATTGAAACGGCATCAGCTTTAGCCAAGCGCCACATGAATCATGACCAGCATGATTATGCACAGCCCCAATCATCTATCTTCTACAGACTAAACATTTCTCCGTTTTCATCACAGGAAATGGAACTCCTTTTGCAGCGGAATCTGCCAAGAGATGGAAAGTGCATGCACCATCATTTTCTTCCCCTCTCTGACATATTATGTACCGGCTGCCGCACAAAGCAGGCATCAAGTGCGCATATGTTTATGGTTCGGAAAGGCGTTAATAATTTCGCGTCGGCGCTTTGGAGGCGACAAAGAACACACAGCGGATGGTGTCGCCTTGCGCGCTTTCTGCCATGGGATCTCCTTTGTGGATATTTTGCCCTACTTAAAGCGTTTGCCCATTTGCGTGCCATGGTTTGTTCAACATCCTATGAGTATATAACGAATCCGAACTCGAGAAAACTAGTTTATAACCGGAAAAAGGATTGAAGGCCTGCACATGCTCGAGCTCTACATATATATGTCTAATTATGTTTATGTGTGTACTTGTGGATCTTTAGCTAAACAACCAGAATGAAAAGAGGGAAAGGAGATAATTAATCAGGTTCCATGCATAGAATCTAGAAAAAAACATACACATGTTCAAACTCTACATATGTCTAATTATGTTTGCACCTATGGATCTTTTGCTAAGCAACCAGAATGGAAAGAAAAGGAAAGGAGATAATCAGGTTCCATTCGTAGAAGCTGGAAAATCAAATTACCCGATGCTATGTTAGTTAGAAAACAAAACAAACTACCTACCAAAATAAGTTAAAATCTAACGAAATGATTATGTGTGATAAGGGAAGCATATGCAGGCATACTTGGGAGCAGGTGGCTTCTCGGGGTCGGCGGCCGCGGCCTCTGCGGGCCTCTTGGCCTTGTCGGCGGCCGGCTCCGGCTTGCCTGCGGAGTCTTCCTGCATGCCGCCGGTGGGCAGCGTCAGCTTCAAGTCAATGGTGTCCTCATAGCCCCTCTTCCCGGCCTTGGCCGCCTCGGCGCCGCCCCCGGGCAGCCCGAGCCTGAGCTCCGTCCCGACGTCGACGTCGGCGCCAGCCATAGGCTCCGGTGGAGCAGCTGGTCGGCTAGCTAGCCCGTGCTTAGGTCTCCCACCTTGGACACCTGCACGCGAGCTACTCGAGCAGCTGCTGATCTCTTGGCTTCTCTTAGTTTCTTTCTCCGTGTATGCAAGATGACTTGTGATTACGAGATGGTGGTGGTGGAAGAGAGAGAGGAACCAAGAACTGGGTGGGGGTGCGTATATATAGAGGGAAGAGAAAGAGAGAGAGGAGGGAGGAGGGAGATGAAGTGGTGAATGCTCTGCTGGTAGGGTGGTAGAGAGAGAGAGCGCGCTGTGGGGTTACTAGAACAACAGTTAGTTAGAGCATGAGTGAGGCTACTTGGAGGTTGGAGCCAATAATTTTTGTTTCCATGTTTCCCCGGCTTGGATTGTCTGCTCAACGACTGATGCAAGCATAGGTGTTGCCGTGTTGCCAGTTAGCACACTGTGGAGGCCTGCCAACTTGGATCCACTGCTATGAAATGTCAACAGGGTGAATGTTGTAGGCCAACAAATAAGTGGTTTGCTTGTCTAATTAATTAGTGGGTCGAAATATAATTAGTCACCAGCTAAAATCCCCAAGGGAGATGAGCTGCAGGGTGCTGGTGTCCAGCTATCCATTGTGACAGTGTTTAGCTCTTTGTGGCCTATGAGTTTTAATCGATGCATTTAAGGATTATTTTTGGTCCAAGATCAATAGCAAAATTGCATGAGTTTATGTCTCATGATTTGAAGGCTCAAATTAATATGAGTTTTTTTTTCTTGCGAAAACAACTCAGATCTATTATCAAAGTTCACGGAAGTACAAAGCACCTCAAATTAATATGAGTTGTTGCAGTTATCACATACGAAATTGCTTCATGCACGATCCTGCTGCCCGATGCATGCACGACATCGATATCCAGCAGCCGGTGCCCAATGTATATATGCACGTATGTGTGGCCGGATTTTAAACATCGTCTATGAATCGTTCATACTTTGTCATGTGTATAGCACAGCTCTATCATATATATTGTTCTTACTTGGTTTATTAAGGTGCTACTATTTCTTGCTTTGCTTGAACTTGTTTTTTTAAGGTACTGTTTACGAAAATCGGGTGAAACCCTTTCATCTAATTTTTGTTGGTTGTGTGCTTGAACTTGTGTACTTTATTTATCTAGAGCATCAATGAGAGTGACTAAAGTGATGGCAAGAAGTAATTTTGCCAGAAAATAAGGAAAATTACAATTTTGTCTCACTACCTGGTATATAGAGACACCGTTCCTTGATATTTATCCTATCCGCTTATATCTTTTATAAAGTTGTCGGTCGGCTGTCAATACGGTTAGTAGATTATTTCTGTGAAAGAAAATTGCGCTGAAAGGAAATAAAGAAATTATAAGTGTGTGTTACTATCTGATAGATAGATGATGAATCAAGTGGAACACATGAATTTCTTTCTCAAAAAGACAACCAACATGTTTAGGCAAAGGCCAGGTAACCAAAACAGGGGCCAAGAAGAAAAGAGATTGTGCACCATCTACAACTCACTCAACTTTCAAATCCTTGAGCTTTACCATCAATGTCAACAACAAAGGGATTAGTTCGAGAACACTAAAATTATTCTATTTATCATTCCATGTAGCAATGATGATAATGGTTGGATACATGGCTTTTTTCAGCATGCCTCTCGAGGCGGTAACGCGCCCACAACTTTTCACAACTAACTCTGCGCTAGACAACACACGGGCCATTTTAGGCATAACATGGCCGCATCCGAAATATGTGTGTAGTATGTGCGCTACCACGTCTACTTTGTGCGAGCGGCGACGCATATGAACCAATGCTTGTTTTAGAGCATCTACAGCCGGAGTTGGCAAATCCGGTCCCTCAAACGCCCGCAAACGCGTCCGGCGGGCATTGACCGGGCAACCCTCATATTTGTCACACTACATCCGCGTATCTCATATCTGGCGCCTTATATCCATACTACACATGCAAACATTGATCTACCCTACATGATCAAACGACAAACAACAAAAATCGGGTGCAAAGGGACACAAGACCGGCTGCAAACGGACATTAACATACTTCACCACATCCAAAAGATCATAGTTCGGTCCCGGACAAGTTCATAAACTTCTGCAACTGAAAATGATATAAACATTAAGGAGGAGGGGCGGAATCACCACTTTGTCGTGGAATTGTCACGACAGATGTCCTCTTGCAAGGACTTAGTCGTGGAGCCATCGCAACTAGGAAGCTTAAAGGGGTTAACGGGACAAGGGACACGAGAGAGGTTTGATACTAGTTCGGCCCCTTACGATGAAGGTAAAGCCTACGTCTAGTTGGGTTAGTATTGCTTGGGTTTTGATGACCAGGGAGCAAGATACGCTATGCCTGGCTCTCGATTAGATGTTACTTGCCCTAAGCCGCCAGCGGGTCGTCCCCTTATATACACGGGTTGACGCCTGCAGCCTCTGAGTCCCGGCCGCTCATAAACAGTGTCCGGCTCGGTGACTAGTTAATCTTGCCTTATAATACAAGTCATGCCATTACGGCGGTTTATCACTACGGGCCTTAAGTCGCCTATGGGCTTTAGACCCTTTATTGAACCGCCATCTTCACGCTTGATCTTGGGCTTCATATGATGAATCACCTTTGCATAACCCGGCCCCTCCTAGGCGGCTTACACAAATAGTTATATCCCCAACATTAGGCCCCAGATTGATTTGAACCGGTTCATGTCAATCTTGAAATACCTTAAAGAAAAGCCTTCTGTCTTCTGTCTGTGCAACGGTTATACCCCGCCGTGACGTCATCTTCTGAATCCGTGACCACCCGTCGTGACGTCATCTTCCATTAAATTCATATTTTACTCCATCATATCTTTAACGGATCTTTATCTTTACTGACCATTCCGAAAATCGAGGCGTCGGAGTCGTTGGATAATGATGCCTGGCCTCCTCGTTTCTCGCGCTTTCTCAGTCGGCCCTTCTTTATAAATAAGCACGACCCCTAGGTCTTTTTCCATTCTTCCCCTTCGGTCGTCTTCTTCCTCTCGCGACCCCGCTGCTGCTCAAGCTCCGCCGCTGCCGCAGCAGAGCATCGCACCTTCATCGACCTTGGCCGCTGCATCGACCTGAACCGTCCAGAGATCCGCGACGAACCCCCGCAGCAAGTCTGCATCTGTAAGTTTTCTTCTTCCCTGTACCTCAGATCCACATTAGGATTCTCGAGTTCCTCGGTGTTCTTCGCTGTTCGTCACGAACCCTTCATAGATTTCGCCACCGCAGCCTGATTCGATCTATAAGAGAGTAAAAAAACTCATGCAGTAGCTGTTCCGCCCCCTTTTAAAATGTAAACAAACCCCTTTTCACTTGCATAGAGGTCTCGTTCGAGATTATGAACTCATCTGTATTGGCTTTAGGTCTGGAATATTTTCTTTTTTGGAACGACCATTTGATCCAAAATAATAACTGCAACTTGTGGAACCTGTTTGTTCCATACTTAGTCAAAAATCTGTTTCTGCCAGATCCATTTAGCCACAATGACTCTCACCGCCGTTTAAAAGACCATCTTGATTGACAGCCTTGCCGACTTCTAGCGGTTTAAAGTAGCTTAACTGCTTCTGATATTCATAGCGGCTTAACTGACCAGATACAATTAGCCATATGTCATTAGGTCCCTTCGTAAGCCGCCATATTGAATAGAATTTGAAATGTTTTTCTCCGGATTAAATTGAACCGGAAAATTTTATTTTGTCATAGGCTTTCATCTGCATAATGGCACCCAAGGCTCCCAAAGCACCTGTGGACTCAGAATCGGGTCAAGTCCATTGTTACCGAAAACACCTTTGTCTGATTTCGTGAGGATCGGCTATCCGCCCGAGAAAGAAGGCATGTCCTATCGTGCTCCTAATCCGTCAGAAGAAAAACATCAACCCAAGGAGGGCAAGTGATCGCTTTCTTGATCATATGAATCGGGGCTTTTCTCCACCCGGCTCAAAATTCTTCAGGGATGTTTTACACTTTTTTGACCTCAGACCTCAAGATACCGGGCCCAACTTCGTGTCAAACATTTGCAACTTCCAAGTCTTTTGCGAGGTATATCTTGGAGAAGAACCCAACCTATTGCTTTTCAGAGAATTGTTTTATTTAAACCGCCAGAATGAACGTGCCAACGGGCCCAGCCTGGAACTTGGTGGTATCTCCATTCAGCGACGGAGGGACTGCCTTTTCCCATATGCTGAACCGCCAAGCCACCCTAAGGATTGGAACCAGACGTGGTTCTATTGCCAGGATACTTCTCCGGTGATGAGAACCGCTGCGGCTTCAGCGCTTCGCGCCTTTGAATCCAACCATCCACCGCGGACAAGTTATTCCGCCATTGAACGCCTCTGATTGCTCCTACCATAAAGAAAATCAAAGCTCTCTTGGGGAACGGCTTAGATGGCATTGATTTGGTCCGTGTCTGGATCTCATGGCGGGTGATTCCGTTAAGCCGCTACCGCTTGATGTGCACTTACACAGCGAAAAGGACGACCATCAAGGCCATTGTCCTCGATGACTTACCCGATGACATGATTGAAGCCACGACCCAATCTCTTTTGAAAGAGGGCTCGGTGGTCAAGAACACCTTCGGCTTACTTCCATTCTCGCAAGAATAATCCGCCTCGCAGAAGTCATCAATCTAAAAATTTACTCTTTTTGTGGAATGCCTTGCTTTTACTCATAACCTTTTCTCATTATTCGAAGGCAAAAGAAAATTTCTGGAAGGTCAAATATGATCATGAGGCTGCCAAACAGGCCAGAGCGGCCAAAAGAGCCGAGAGGAAAACCGCCAAAGCAGGAACCCAGAGGAAGAAGAAGCCAAGTGCTTCAGATTTGCTCAAACTGGATGATTCCTCTGATGATGAAGAAGAGGTAATCCTTAACTCCCCTGATTCCTTTACCATCATCTTATTGACATTAATTTCCTTCAGGAGGACACGGGAAATAGCCAAGCAGTTGAGGAAGAGGTAACTATAATTTCCTCGGACTCGAGCCTCGCCAAGGCAGAAAGTCCGAAGAGTGACCCGGAAAGTAAGATTTTCACATCCTTTAGCTTACCAAGATCCTCAATTTCTTTTGAAGCGACAGACTCATGAGAGCCGAGGCGCACCCGGACCAAAGAAGACGTTAGAACTCTCCTCCGCTTACCTGATGTGACAAGGAAGCGCCGGACCGAGGTTATCTCCGATTTACATTCTTTTTCACCTTTGGCGGGTTTCATTCGTCAACCCCTCAATTCATCTGACTCAAACTATCAGGACACTTCACCTTCCTCCGGCGAATCCATGCAATCCAACATGCCGGCTTTCAAACCTGCTCCAGGGTAATGTCAACTTGTTTATCTTTATGCTTATCTTACTTATGTTTTTGTACTAATCTTTCTGAATTGCACACAGCGTACAAGTGAAGCCCAGCAAAAGGGCGAAGAAAAATAAGCCGGCTGAAAAACCGGTCGTGGATCGACCCGAGCTCGGAACAACCGCTCCTGGCACCTACACACCTGAGCCGCCGCCTGAACCCGCCCATGATATTCCAGCACCAACTTCTGATCCGCCTGTCGAACAAGCTCTGGACGGCTCTGATAACCCGGAGACTCCTAGCCCGACCAAAACAGATGCCCCGGAAGTTGAGATTCTTAAGGTTCAGTTTGTTGAACCGAGAAGACCCACTGTTCTTGCTAAGTGCTCTGCCAAGGAAGAACTTTCGGAGCGCCAAAAAGCCAAGCTAGACGTCACTGATTATACTCATCTCAGTATTGGAGAAATTGTCTCTGGCTATATAAGTCAAGTGCACAGCAGCCGTGACCTGGAAGTTGATATGGTGAAGCAAATACACCAAAAATCTGAGGTATACCTCTTGTTGATATTCCTTATTCCTCCTTACTATACCAACCCCCAAGTCTATTGCTTATGAGAAAAAAATATGATGTAGACTTAGAATCCGCTTAGCACTGCTTGTCAGACGCCCGACTTATCCTGTAACACTCGAAGGCCGGCTTTAAAAGAAGATATTTGAACCGGCATAGTATAATACTTTGAACTGCAATATGCATTAGCCCCCAAGTGCCAAGTATCTTTTGCTTGCAAAGTGCTTGGGACTTAATTTCCATGAACCGCCGTAGTAATTCAGAGTTCTTCAGCATACATTAGCCCCCAAGTGTCAAGTATCTTTGCTTGCAAAGTGTTTGGGACTTAATGCTATATTATAACAATGCTAACTGTAGCCCAGCTTTGATTTAGGCCACCATAAGTCAATTTGAGTCGGAGATTGCTGATTTGAATAGTCGCCTGGCAGCTCAAGAGACTGAAATCCAAAAGGCCAACTAAAAATTTGAGTTCAGCGTATTTGAACAAGAGAAATTGAAGAAAAGCTTTGAAGCTGATAAGAAGGTATGGGCTGATGAAAAGGCCTCCTTGGTCACCCGGGCAGAGAAAGCAGAAGTGGCCCTCGTAGACACAACGGCTGAGTTAACTGGCTTAAAACGCCATATATCTCAGATGGTCTCAGCAATCTTTGGTAAGCTATTCTGCAAGTGTTAAATACTGTAAAAAAATTTCCGACAAGTATCTTGTTTTTCATCTCCGGCTCACCTGATGTTTGTTAATGCAGGCCCCAGGAGCTCTAATCTGAACCAGAACATGTTAACAAAGCTGAAGGCGGTTTATACCTTGGTGGAACAACTCTACACCGGGTCACAACGCGCTTTAGCCGTTGTGGCTTTGTCAAATGACGTTCCCAATCTCCTGGCTGATGTATTGAAGCGGCTTGCTGTGCTCCCTCAACGGGTCCAAGAATTGAGACGTGCTTCTGCAAGAGCCGGAGCCATAGCCGCCTTAAGCCGGGCCAAGGCATGGTTACCAGAGCTGGACCCGGCCGACATCTCCCTTGGATATCCAAGCTTTAAGGAGGATGGCGCCCCATCTGAGGAGAAGGACTTCACCGCCTGTGTGAAAGAAATACGTCCTGTGGCCACTCTGATTGGGAATGATACGGGCCTCACCAAGTACCAGCCAGGTTACGACAGCCAAAATTAGAGGATCGCAACGCCACATTATGATGCAGTCCGCTTGATCCCTCCAATTCGTAAGCATACCTTCACCCCCGAAGTCGATCCGGCGAGGTTAATTGATGATGAAGCTGAATTTGAAGCTTTGAGTGGCATTGACTGGTCATCATCAACCTTTCAGGACAGGGCAGGCGACGGAGGAGCGGAAAGGGATGACCCGGAAGCTTCAGGCCAACAAAATGAGTGATCCGTCAAGGCGCCTTATTTTATGCCTTGTAGAAAACAATGATTCCTTACCCAGACTCGGGGAGTCTTGTAATAGGGTAGAAGAAAGACTTGACTTTGTCGTGCCATCGCGCATGTTTGAGGCGCTCAACACTTGTTCAAGCCACTGTCGTTATATTCTTCCGGTTTATATTGATCTTCTGCTTTAGTTGCCCTGCATACAGAACAAAAATGCAAGTCCCTTGGCGGCTTACCGCATGGCAGGTCATATGTTTTACAGATAACCCGGAGTATGAATCAAAAAATCATAAAAAGGCCGGTTCTCAATTATATCCTTAAGACATAATTGTAACAGCATACATGTGATCCTTTGATTACCTTGCCGGCTTATGCGGCCCGAACAATGAGGGTAAGCTTTTTAATCCTGAAACCTTGCACATATGATGCTTGTTATGCACCAACAATTATATTTGATCAAAAGTAAGCCGGTGGGATAAAAAATCACCCCATAAGTGCTTTCAGAAAAAGATCAGCAAACCGTCAAACAATTGTGATTTGCAAAGTTTTATAAGAGATAGACAAAATTCAAAGGCTGCTGATTCGAATAAGATCAGTAAACCGTTCCAAAGGGGTTAAGCTAAGATTCGGATACGATCATATAGCCCCAGTGGCTCTGGCGATGCCGATCAAATGGGTATCGACAGCTATGTTCTCTCTGGTTCGAATACGACCTATGTTTGAACAGGAAGCCCCCAAGTGACCATAAGAGTTGTTTAATGACGCCGATTCGGATACGATCCACGTCAGACCCAAAGGGGTTGAGCTATGATTCAGATATGATCAAGAAGCCCCCTAGTGGGTTTGGCAGTATGCCGATCAAGAGGGTATCGACAACTATGTTCTCTTTGGTTCGAATACGACCTATGTTTGAACAGGAAGCCCCCTAGTGATCATGGCTAGATTCAGATATGATCATAAGCCGTACCAAAGGGAAAGCCGGATTCAAATATGATCCGCTCCCTATTGGTTGTTTCAACAACATAATAAGGAAGACATGTAAACATTTGAGGATGAAAAGGACATAGGTCCTGCTTTATTGCTTTTCATAATATATACATCTCAAAATATATGTACATCCTGAGAGCCGGTGGCTCAAGTATAGTAAGGCCGAAGATGAGCGATATTCCACGGCCGACGGGTCTCCTCCTCCGACTTACGTGAGTCTTTGTGTTCTCGAACATCAATGAGGTAATATGACCCGTTGTTCAGGTTCTTGCTGACCACAAAGGGTCCTTAACAAGGGGGAGATAGCTTGTGCATATCGGATTGATCCTGGATGAGCCGGAGCACCAAATCACCTTCCTGAAAGGTTCTGGACCTAACTCGGCGGCTGTGGTAGCGGCGCAGGTCTTGCTGGTAAATCGCCGAGTGGGCTATTGCCAAGTCTCGCTCTTCATCCAACAAGTCAAGTGCATCCTGACGATCTCGTTCATTATCAGCTTCAACGTAAGCCGCCACGCGGGGCGAGTCATGACGGATGTCACTTGGCAGGACCGCCTCTGCTCCGTACACCATGAAGAAAGGTGTATAACCCGTAGATCTGTTAGGTGTAGTGTTGATGCTCCAAATCACAGAGGGTAATTCCTCCACCCAACAACCCGGCGTCCGCTGTAAGGGCACCAAGAGCCGGGATTTTATACCTTTCAAGGTCTCCTGATTGGCTCTTTCTGCTTGACCATTGGATTGAGGATGAGCTACTGCCGGAACATCAAGCCGGATATGTTCTCGTTGACAGAATTCTTCCATAGCACCTTTGGAGAGATTAGTGCCATTATCAGTTATGATGCTGTGTGGAAAACCAAAGCAAAAAATCACCTTTTTCATGAACTGAACCGTCGTGGCTGCATCACACTTACTGACCGGTTCTGCCTCAACCCACTTTGTAAATTTATCCACCGCCACTAGGAGGTGTCTCTTTTTATCCTTAGACCTTTTGAAAGGCCCGACCATATCAAGCCCCAGATCGCAAACGGCCAAGTAATTGGAATCATCCTCAATTCTTGAGCCGGCACATGAGCTCGTCGTGAGATTTTTGACAACCGTCACATTTACTGACCAGATCTTCCGCATCAGCATGAGCCGTCAGCCAATAAAAACCATGGCGGAAAGCCTTGGCCACAAGATATTTTGAGCCGGCATGATGACCACAATCACCTTCATGGATCTCCCGAAGTATTTCCTGACCTTCCGCAGGCGATACACAACGTTGAAACGCCCCAGTGACACTGCGATGATGCAACTCACCATGAACAATTGTCATGGACTTAGACCACCGGGTGATTTGTCTCGCCAAGGCCTCATCCTCAGGCAACTCTCCCCGGGTCATGTAAGCCAAATATGGCACTGTCCAATCCGGGATGACGTGAAGAGCTGCCACCAACTGTGCTTCCGGTCCGGAACAGCTAAGTCCTCCTCTGTGGGTAACTTGATGTAAGGATTATGCAAAACATCCAAAAAGGTGTTAGGCGGCATGGCTTACGTTGAGATCCCACCGGCTTAAAGCATCAGCCGCCTCATTCTTCCTTCGATCAATGTACTCCACTTGATAACCCTTGAAGTGCCCAGCTACAGCATCAACTTCACGACGATAAGCCGCCATGAGGGGGTCCTTGGAGTCCCACTTTCCTGACACCTGTTGAGCCACGAGATCTGAGTCGCCCATACATCTTACCCGGCTCAAATTCATCTCTTTGGCCATCCGAAGACCATGGAGTAAGGCCTCATATTCAGCTGCATTATTAGTACAAGTAAACTTGAGCCGTAGAACATAAAAAAATTTTCCCCCTCGCGGGGATTTTAACACGACTCCAGCCCCCGAGCCTTCCAACTGCCTGGATCCATCAAAGTGAATAGTCCAATATGTGTTATCCGGCTTCTCCTCAGGTGTCTGCAGCTCTGCCCAATCATTGATAAAGTCCACCAGGGCGTGAGACTTAATAGCAAAGACGTGGCACATACTTCAAACCATGAGGCCCAAGCTCGATGGCCCACTTGGCGACTCGCCTTGTGGCCTCTCTATTCGGATGATGTCTCCCAAAGGAGCAGAGCTTACCACGTTGATGGGGTGACCGGGAAGTATTGCTTAAGCTTCCGCTCGCCATGAACACCCCATAAACAAGCTTCTGCCAATGCGGATATCTTTGCTTAGACTCAATGAGGACCTCACTGATGTAGTAAACCGGTCGTTGAACCGGATGCTCCTTGCCAGCCTCCTTGCGCTCCACCACAATTGCAACACTGACAGCACGTGAGTTAGCAGCCACGTATAATAGCAGCGGCTCCTTATCAATGGGAGCCGCAAGAATCGGCAGTTCAGACAACTATCTCTTTAAATCTTCAAAGGCAACATTAGCAAAGATCACCCGCATACAAACCTATCTGCTTTTCTTCATCACCGACATACCGGTATGGCCTTCTCACCTAACCGCTTATGAACCGCTTAAAGCAAAGAATACGACCCGGCCACCGCTGAACATCATTGATGCACGCAGGTTTAGCCAAAGAGGTGATTGCCTTGATCTTCTCCGGATTGGCTTCAATACCTCTGTTAGAGACTAAAAACCCCAAAAGTTTGCCTACTGGCACGTCGAACACACATTTGGCCGGGTTAAGCATCATCTTGTAGACCCGGAGATTTGCAAAGGTTTCCTTGGATCATCTATCAAGGTTTCCTTCTCTGGACTTCACCACTATATCATCCACATAGGCGTGAACATTGCGCCCAATCTGATTGTGGAGACAGTTACATACACACCATCGATAAGTCGCCTGGGCACTCTTGAGCCCAAAAGGCATAGACACATAGCAGAAGGCTCCAAACGGAGTAATGAAGGCCGTCTTCTCCTGGTCCTTAACTGCCATCTTGATCTGATGATAACCAGAGTAAGCATCCAAAAAGCTCAAGCGCTCACAACCCGCCGTAGCATCAATGATTTGATCAATACGGGGGAGAGCAAAAGGATCAGCCGGACAAGCCTTATTTAAGTCCGTGTAATCCACACACATCCACCAAGTGCCATTCTTCTTAAGTACAAGCACCGGGTTAGCCAACCACTCAGGGTGAAAAACTTCAACAATAAACCCAGCCGCCAAGAGCCGGGCCACCTCCTCACCAATAGCTTTCCGCCTCTCTTCGTTGAACTGCCGAAGAAACCGCACGACCGGCTTAAACTTGGATCAATATTAAGAGTGTGCTCAGTGAGTTCCCTCGGTACACCCGACATGTCGGAAAGGTTTCCATGCAAAGATGTCCCGATTCTCACGGATGAACTCGATGAGCGCGCTTTCCTATTTAGGATCCAGATTGGCACTGATGCTGAATTGTTTAGATGAGTCGCCTGGAGTAAAGTCAACAAGCTTGGTTTCATCAGCTGATTTAAACTTCATCACCGGGTCATGCTCTGTGGTCGACTTCTTCAGAGATGTCATATCTGCCGGGTCAACGTTATCTTGATAAAACTTTAGCTCCTCCGCTGCGCAAATAGACTCGGCATAAGCCGCATCGCCCTCCTCACATTCCAGGGCTATCTTTCGACTCCCATGCACAGTAATGGTGCCCTTATGACCCGGCATCTTGATCTGCAAATAAACATAACACGGTTGTGCCATGAACTTGGCATAAGCCAAGGCGTCAAACAGAAGCGTGATATGGGCTTTTGAACTTGACCACCTCAAAGGTTAATTTCTCAGCCTAGAATCATATTCATCTCCAAAGGCCACCTCCAGCTCAATCTTTCCAACTGGGTATGCCGACTTACCAGGCACCACTCCGTGGAAAACGGTGTTGGATGTCTTCAAATTTTTGTTAGTCAACCCCATACGTCGAAAGGTCTCATAATAGAGGATGTTGATGCTGCTACCTCCATCCACGAGTACCTTAGTAAATTTATATCCACCGACTTGAGGTGCTACCACCAAGGCTAACTGACCCGGATTGTCAACACGGGGAGGGTGATCCTCTCTACTCCACACAATAGACTGCTCTGACCACCTTAAATAACAGGGGATCGCCGGCTCAACAGCGTTCACAACCCTTTTATGAAGCTTCTGGTCCCGCTTGCATAAGCTAGTGGTGAACACATGATACTGTTCACTATTCAGCTGCTTTGGATTGCTCTGATAACCTGACTGCTGCTGCTGCTGACTGTTGGGGAACGTAGCAGAAATTCAAAATTTTCCTACGTGTCACCAAGATCTATCTATGGAGAAACCAGCAACGAGGGGAAGGAGAGTGCATCTACATACCCTTGTAGATCGCTAAGCGGAAGCGTTCAAGAGAATGGGGTTGAAGGAGTCAGATTGCTGTGATCCAAATCACCGGAGATCCTAGTGCCGAACGGACGGCACCTCCGCTGCTCAACACACGCAGACAGCCGGTGGACGTCTCCCATGCCTTGATCCAGCAAGGAGAGAGGGAGAGGTTGAGGAATACTCCATCCAGCAGCAGAACAACGGATTGGTGTTGATTGAGGAGCGTGGTAATTCAGCAGGGCTTCGCCAAGCACCGCGAGAGAGGAGAAGGGAGAGAGGTAGGGCTGCGCCAAGAGGGAGAGAAACTCATGTGTTGGGCAGCCCCTAGACCTCAAGTATATATAGGGGAAGGGGAGGGGCTGCGCCCCCTCTAGGGTTCCCTCCCCAAGGGTGGCGGCAGCCCCCAGATGCCATCTGGGTGGCAGCCAGAGGGGGAGAGAGGGGAGGCGCGGTTTGCCCCCTCCCACTCTTCCCTGCGCTTTGGGCCCCTTGTGGGGGGCGCACCAGCCCACCTGGGGCTGGTCCCCTCCCACACTTGGCCCACGCAGCCCTCCGGGACTCCGAACAACATTCGGTAACCACATACAAACTTCCTTTATAACCCTAGCGTCATCGAACCTTAAGTGTGTAGACCCTACGGGTTCGGGAACCATGCAGACATGACCGAGACGTTCTCTGGTCAATAACCAACAGCGGGATCTGGATACCCATGTTGGCTCCCACATGTTCCACAATGATCTCATCGGATGAACCACGATGTCAAGGACTCAATCGATCCCGTATACAATTTCCTTTGTCTAGCGGTATTATACTTGCCCGAGATTCGATCGTCGGTATCCCGATACCTTGTTCAATATCGTTACCGGCAAGTCTCTTTACTCGTTCTGTAACACATCATCCCGTGATCAACCCCTTGGTCACATTGTGCACATTATGATGATGTCCTACCGAGTGGGCCCAGAGATACCTCTCCGTTTACACGGAGTGACAAATCCCAGTCTCGATTCGTGCCAACCCAACAGATACTTTTGTTGATACCTGTAATGAACCTTTATGGCCACCCAGTTACGTTGTGACGTTTGGTACACCCAAAGCATTCCTACGGTATCCGGGAGTTGCACAATCTCATGGTCTAAGGAAATGATACTTGACATTAGAAAAGCTTTAGCATACGAACTACAATCTTTGTGCTAGGCTTAGGATTGTCTTGTCCATCACATCATTCTCCTAATGATGTGATCCCGTTATCAACGACATCCAATGTCCATGGTCGTGAAACCGTAACCATCTATTGATCAACGAGCTAGTCAACTAGAGGCTTACTAGGGACATGGTGTTGTCTATGTACCCACACATGTATCTGAGTTTCCTATCAATACAATTATAGCATGGGTAATAAATGATTATCATGAACAAGGAAATATAATAATAACTAATTTATTATTGCCTCTAGGGCATATTTCCAACAGTCTCCCACTTGCACTAGAGTCAATAATCTAGTTCACATCGCCCTGTGATTAACACTCACAGTCACATCGCCATGTGACCAACATCCAAAGAGTTTACTAGAATCAATAATCTAGTACACATCACTATGTGATTAACACTCAATGAGTTCTGGGTTTGATCATGTTATGCTTGTGAGAGAGGTTGTAGTCAACGGGTCTGCGATATTCAGATCCCTATGTATTTCGCAAAACTTTATGTCATATCGTAGATGTTGCTACCACGTTCCACTTGGAGCTATTCCAAATGGTTGCTCCACTATACGTATCCGGTTTGCTACTCAGAGTCACTCGCATAGGTTTTAAAGCTTGCATCAACGTAACCCTTTACGCCGAACTCTTTATCACCTCCATAATCGAGAAACATGTCCTTATTTACTCCTGTGACAATTTTGATCGCTGTCCAATGATCCATTCCTGGATCACTCTTGTACCCTTGCCGGACTCATGGCAAGGCACACTTCCAAAGGCGGTACACAAGATATCATACTCTGTAGCCTATGTCCGAAGCATAGGGACGACCTTAAATCCTTTCTCTCTCTTCTGCCGTGGTCGAGCTTTAACTCTTAACTTCATACCTTACAACTCAGGCAAGAACTCCTTCTTTGACTGATCCATCTTGAACACCTTCAAGATCATGTCAAGGTAGGTGCTCATTTGAAAGTACCATTTAGCGTTTTTGATCTATCCTCATAGATCTTGATGCTCAATGTTCAAGTAGCTTAATCCAAGTTTTCTATTGAAAAACACCTTTCAAATAACCCTCTATGCTTTCCAGAAATTCTACATCATTTCTGATCAACAATATGTCAACAACATGTACTCATCAGAAATTCTATAGTGCTCCCACTCACTTCTTTGGAAATACAAGTTTCTCATAAACTTTGTATAAACCCAAAATCTTTGATCATCTCATCAAAGCGCACATTCCAACTCCGAGATGCTTACTCCGGTCCTTAGAAGGATTCTTTGGAGCCAAAGATACCTTTTCGCATCCTTAGGATCGACAAAAACTTTCGATTGTATCACATACAACCTTTACTTACGAAGACCGGTAAGGAAACTTCGTTTTGACATCCATCCGCCAGATTTCATAAATGCAGCTAATGCTATCATGATTCCGACGGACTTAAGCATCGCTACGGATGAGAAAATCTCATCATAGTCAACTCCTTGAACTTGTGAAAAACTCTTCGCCACAAGTCGAGCTTCATAGACGGTGACATTACCGTCCACGTCCGTCTTCTTCTTAAAGATCCATTTATCTCAATGGCTTGCCGATCATCGGGCAAGTCCACAAAAGTCCATGCTTTGTTCTGATATATGGATCCTATCTCGGATTTCACGGCTTCTAACCATTTGTCGGAGTATGAGCCCACCATCGCTTCCCCATAGCTCGTAGGTTCATTGTTGTCTAGCAACATGACCTTCAAGACAGGATTACTGTACCACTCAAGCAAGACGCATCCTTGTCACCCCACGAGGTACGGTAGTGACTTGATCCAAGTTTCATGATCACTATCATAAGCTTCTACTTCAATTGGTGTAGGTGCCACAGAACAACTTCCGTGTGCCCTCGCTACACACTAGTTGTAGTGACGGTTCAATAACCATATCAAGTCTCCAAAGATCCTCCCACTCAACTTTTCGAGACAAACTTTTCCTCGAGAAAGGACCTGATTCAAGAAACAATCCCTATTGCTTTCGGATCTGAATTAGGAGGTATACCCAACTGTTTTGGGTGTCCTATGAAGATGCATTTTATCCGCTTTGGGTTCGAGCTTATCACGATGAAACTTTTTCACATAAGCGTCGCAGCCCCAAACTTTCAAGAAACGACAGCTTAGGTTTCTCTAAACCATAGTTCAAACGGTGTCATCTTAACGGAATTACGTGGTGCCCTATTAAAGTGAGTGCGGTTGTCTCTAATGCCTAACCCATGAATGATAGTGGTAATTCGATAAGAGACATCATGGTACGCACCATATCCAATAGGGTGCAACTATGATGTTCGGACACACCATCACACTATGGTGTTCAGGCGGTATTTATTGTGAAACATTTCCACAATGTCTTAATTATGCGTGCCAAAGCTCAGAATCTCAGATACTCATCTCTATGATCATATCATAGACATTTTATCCTCTTGTCACGATGATCTTCAACTTCACTCTGAAATTACTTGAACCATTCAATAATTCAGACTTGTGTTTCATCAAGTAAATATA
This sequence comes from Aegilops bicornis, assembly GCA_021605145.1. Classification (NCBI taxonomy): domain Eukaryota; kingdom Viridiplantae; phylum Streptophyta; class Magnoliopsida; order Poales; family Poaceae; genus Aegilops; species Aegilops bicornis. Next base: position 656,827,123 of record CM038673.1, read on the forward strand.
CTCAACATCTACTCGAATCATCTGTGAAGTAAAGACCATAATGATATTCATCCATGCCTCAAAGACTCATTGGACCGCACACATCAAAATGTGTTACTTCCAACAAGTTGCTATCTTTTTCCATCTTCTTTGAAAACGAGGCTTTTCGGTCATCTTGCCCATGTGGTATGATTTGCATATCTCAAGTGATTCAAAATCAAGTGAGTCCAAATGATCCATCTACATGGAGTTTCTTCATGCGTATACACCAATAGAGATGGTTCGTGATGTCTCAAACTTTTAAAAACGAGTGAGTCCAAAGATCCATCAACATGGAGCTTCTTCATGCTTTACACCAATATGACTTACATGGCAGTGCCACAAGTAAGTGGTACTATCATTACTATCTTATATCTTTTGGCAAGAAAATGTGTATCACTACGATCGAGATTCAATAAACCATTCCTTTTAGGTGCAATACCATTGAAGGTATTATTCAAATAAATAAAGTAACCATTATTCTCCTTAAATGAATAACCGTATTGCGATAGACATAATCCAATCATGTCTATGCTCAACGCAAACACCAAATAACAATTATTTATGTTTAACACAAATCTCGATGGTAGAGGGAGCGGGCGATGCTTGATCACATCAACCTTTGGAAACACTTCCAACACATATCGTCACTCACCTTTAGCTAGTCTCCGCTTATTCCGTAGCTTTTATTTCGAGTTACTAACACTTAGCAACCGAACCGGTATCTAATAATGGTGCTGCTAGGAGTACTAGTAAAGTACACATTAACATAATGTATATCCAATATACTTCTATCGACCTTGCCCGCCTTCTCATCTACCAAGTATCTAGGGTAATCTGCTTGGGTGTCCGTTCCTCTCATTACTGAAGCACCTAGTCTCGGTTCGGGTTCAACCCCAGGTTTCTTCAATCGGAGCAAAGAATCGATTTGCCGTTTCATGAAGTACCCCTTCTTGCCCTTGCCCTTCTTGAAACTAGTGGTTTCACTAACCATCAACAATTGATGCTCCTTCTTGATTTCTACATTCATGTGTCGAACATTGCGAATAGCTCAAGGATCATCATATCTATCCACGATATGTTATAGTTCATCACGAAGCTTCTAGCAGCTTGGTGGCAATGACTTTGGAGAAACATCACCATCTCATCAGGAAGATCAACTCCCACTCGATTCAAGTGATTGTTGCACTCAGACAATCTGAGCACAAGCTCAACGATTGAGCTTTTCTCCCTTAGTTTGCAGGCTAAGAAAATCATCGGAGGTCTTATACCTCCTGACGTGGGCACGAGCCTGAAATCCCAATTTCAGCCCTCAAACATCTCATATGTTCATGACGTTTCGAAAACGCCTTTGGTGCCTCAACTCTAAACCGCTTAACCGAACTATCACGTAGTTATCAAAACGTGTATGTCCGATGTTCGCAACATCCACAGACGACGTTTGGGGTTCTGCACAATCGAAATGTGCATTAAGGACATAAGCTTTCACCGATCGCATAATCGCCATCGTCAACTTTCAACCATATTTTCCCTAGGAACATATCTAAACAGAGAAACTAAAGAGAGAGCTTACGACAAAATTTGCAAAGAACTTAAGAATATGTTCATGATAATTAAGTTCATCTCATGAACTCCCCTCGAATAGACATCCCACTAGTCATCTAAGTGATTACATGATCCGAGTCAATTCAGGCCGTGTCCGATCATCACGTGAGACGGACTAGTCATCATCGGTGAACATCTTCATGTTGATCGTATCCTCCATACGACTCATGCTCGACCTTTTCGGTCTCTTGTGTTCCGAGGCCATGTCTGTACATGCTAGGCTCGTCAAGTTAACATAAGTGTTTCGCGTGTGTAAATCTGGCTTACACCCGTTGTATGTGAACGTAAGAATCTATCACACCCGATCATCACGTGATGCTTCGAAACGACGAACTTAACTTAGCGGTACACAGTTAGGGGAACACTTTCTTGAAATTTTAATGAGGATCATCTTATTTACTACCGTCGTTCTAAGCAAATAAGATGCATAAACATGATAAACATCACATGCAATCAAATAGTGACATGATATGGCCAATATCATTTTGCTCCTTTTGATCTCCATCTTCGGGCTCCATGATCATCATCGTCACCGGCATGACACCATGATCTCCATCATCATGATCTCCATCATCGTGTCTCCATGAAGTTGTCTCGCCAACTTATTACTTCTACTACTATGGCTACCGGTTAGCAATAAAGTAAAGTAATTTACATGGCGTTGTTCAATAACACGCAGGTCATACAATAAATAAAGACAACTCCTATGGCTCCTGCCGGTTGTCATACTCATCGACATGCAAGTCGTGATTCCTATTATAAGAACATGATCAATCTCATACATCACATATCATTCATCACATTCTTCTTGGCCATATCACATCACATAGCATACCCTCGCAAAAACAAGTTAGACGCCCTCTAATTGTTGTTTGCATGTTTTACGTGGCTGCTATGGGTTTCTAGCAAGAACGTTTCTTACCTACGCCGAAAGCCACAACGTGATATGCCAATTGCTATTTACCCTTCATAAGGACCCTTTTCATCGAATCCGTTCCGACTAAAGTGGAGAGACTGGCACCCGCTAGCCACCTTATGCACCAAGTGCATGTCACCGGTGGAACTCGTCTCACGTAAGTGTACGTGTAAGGTCGGTCTGGGCCGCTTCATCCCACAATACCGTTGAAACAAGATTGGACTAGTAACGGTAAGCATATTGAACAAAATCAACGCCCACAACTACTTTGTACTCTACTCGTGCAAAAAATCTACGCAATAAACCTAGCTCATGATGCCCTTTGTTGGGGAACGTGGCGAAATTCAAAATTTTCCTACGTGTCACCAAGATCTATCTATGGAGAAACCAGCAACGAGGGGAAGGAGAGTGCATCTACATACCCTTGTAGATCGCTAAGCGGAAGCGTTCAAGAGAATTGGGTTGAAGGAGTCATACTCGTCGTGATCCAAATCACCGGAGATCCTAGTGCCGAACGGACGGCACCTCCGCTGCTCAACACACGTACAGCCGGTGGCGTCTCCCATGCCTTGATCCAGCAAGGAGAGAGGGTGAGGTTGAGGAAGTCTCAATCCTTCAGCAACACAACGGCGTGGTGTTGATGGAGGAGCGTGCAGTTCAGCAGGCTTCGCCAAGCACCGCGAGAGAGGAGAAGGGAGAGGTAGGGCTGCGCCAAGAGGGAGAGAAACTCATGTGTGGGGCACCCCCTAGACCTCAAGTATATCTCGGGGGGGGGGGCTGCGCCCCCTCTAGGGTTCCCTCCCCAGGGGTGGCGGCAGCCCCAGATCCCATCTGGGTGGCGGCCAGAGGGGAGAGAGGAGGGCGCTGGGGTGGGCCTTAGGGCCCATCTCGCCCTAGGGTTTGCCCTCCCACTCTTCCCTGCGCTTGCCCCTTGTGGGGTCGCACCAGCCCACTGGGCTGGTCCCTCCCACACTTGGCGACGCAGCCCTCTCGGGTTGGTGGCCCCACTTGGTGGACCTCGACTCTCCGGTGGTCCCAGACGCATCAAAAAACCCAAACTTTTTCGGTGACCAAAACAGACTTCCCATATATAAATCTTTACCTCCGGACCATTCCGGAACTCCTCGTGACGCTCGGGATCTCATCCGGACTCGAACAACATTCGGTAACCACATACAAACTTCCTTTATAACACTAGCGCCATCGAACCTTGCGCGTAGACCCTACGGGTTCGGGAACCATGCGACATGACCGAGACGTTCTTCCGTCAATAACCAACAGCGGGATCTGGATACCCATGTTGGCTCGACATGTTCCACAATGATCTCATCGGATGAACCATGATGTCAAGGACTCAATCGATCCCAGATACAATTCCCTTTGTCTAGCGGTATTATACTTGCCCGAGATTCGATCGTCGGTATCCCGATACCTTGTTCAATCTCGTTACCGGCAAGTCTCTTTACTCGTTCTGTAACACATCATCCCGTGATCAACCCCTTGGTCACATTGTGCACATCATGATGATGTCCTACCAAGTGGGCCCAGAGATACCTCTCCGTTTACACGGAGTGACAAATCCCAGTCTCGATTCGTGCCAACCCAACAGATACTTTTGGAGATACCTGTAATGAACCTTTATAGCCACCCAGTTACGCCAGGACGCTTTGGTACACCCAAAGCATTCCTACGGTATCCGGAGTTGCACAATCTCATGGTCTAAGGAAATGATACTTGACATTAGAAAAGCTTTAGCATACTTAACTACGATCTTTGTGCTAGGCTTAGGATTGGGTCTTGTCCATCACATCATTCTCCTAATGATGTGATCCCGTTATCAACGACATCCAATGTCCATGGTCGTGAAACCGTAACCATCTATTGATCAACGAGCTAGTCAACTAGAGGCTTACTAGGGACATGGTGTTGTCTATGTACCCACACATGTATCTGAGTTTCCTATCAATACAATTATAGCAAGGGTAATAAACGATTATCATGAACAAGGAAATATAATAATAACTAATTTATTATTGCCTCTAGGGCATATTTCCAACACTGACCTCCCTGACCAGACTGCTAGTGATTATAGCCACCCTGATTTCCCTGAAAGCCGGAATTTGAACCGCCACCCGGGCCATGAAAACCGCCGGCACCTGAGCCGCCACCCGACCCATGATTGTCGTCGAACGTGTAGGAATTCTTGAAAGCCTTCATGATCGTGCAATCCTTTCATAAGTGAGTGGCCAACCTTTCCCTGCTGTCGTGTCTCGGACAGGGTTCATTGAGTAGCTGCTCAAGAGATGGACCTGACCCGCCAGATCGAGGGGGTGGCCTCCCCTTGTGTCTCTGATTGTTACCCTGTGCATTAGCATTGGCCACAAACTCCGGATTACCATCGGCTTTACGCTTGTTGCCTCCTTGATTTGCCGGGTTATATTGCTGGCCCTTTCCATTGCCGTTCTTCTTTCTCTTCCCCGTCTTGTCCTCGTCAGATGCAGGATCGTTGGTACTATCAGAATCGGCGTATTTGACTAGAGCCGCCATCAGCTGACCCATATCATTACAATCACGCTTGAGGCGCCCCAGCTTCTGTCTCAGCGGTACAAATCGGCAATTTTTCTCCAACATGAGGATTGCAGAGCCGACATCCATCTTGTCGCATTTAATGTATTATCTCCTTGACCCAAATAGCACCCAATGAGTGGTAGATTCACCCTCCTCTTGCTTACAATTAGTTAAGTCCACAATTGACATGGACTGCTTGCAGGTGTCTTTGAAGTTCTGAATGAATCGAGCCTTTAACTCCGCCCATGAGTTAATGGAATTAGGCGGCAGACCCTTCAACCAAGTCTGGGCCGTTCCATCCAACATCATGGTGAAATATTTAGCCATTGCCGCGTCACTGACCTCCAACAACTCCATGGCCATCTCATAACTTCCGATCCATGCCCCGGGCTGTAAGTCGGCCGTGTAATTTGGCACCTTTCGGGGTCCCTTGAAATCCTTAGGCAGACGCACATTGCGTAAAGCCGGCACCAAACAAGGAACACCGCCGGTTCTGGTGGCCACTCTTGCCTCAATAGAAGTCGTCGGATAATCCGGGAAAGCTTGATGAGCCATCTGCTGAGCCGCCAGTTGAGCCGCCCGCTCGTCCTCCTGACGTATCCGGTCTCAAGACCGGGTTATAACCACGGGTTGGTTACGGCGCTGGGCATTGCTTGACAAAGCCTCCGACTCCATGTGCTCGCTATAACTCAGACTCGGCTTGGGCGAGGAGTCGAATGAATCTGTCTCGACTATAGGAATAAGCCTCTTGCCGAGCGAGAGCCGCTCGACGAAGTTCTCTGATCCTTCGCGTCTCCACCGCTGTTGGATCGTCGCCGTCCACTGGGAGAGCCGCCAAACGTGCCGATGCTGCGATCAGGTTCTCCATGGGGTTAGAAAAATGACCCGGTGGTGTTGGTACGTAGCGGGGCGGGGCCATATTCACAGGTGGAGGTGCCATCACCCGAGGCTAAACCGGTCCCCCTGCTCCGGGTGTTATGAACTGGTTTGCTTCTGGCGGGTTACTAGGGCCGGTTCTGGGTGTGGAAAAAGGCTCCGAGGATCATAAACCGGAGGCAAACGGGATTGAGTTTTCTTGTGTCTCATCCTTATCACCTCGTTAGACGCTGCTCAGCTCATCGAAGTCGGAAAGCCTCGACCGAGCTGTTGGGCCTGTGCATCCAAAGCCGCCTGCTTCTGCGGCCAACCCGGTGTCCTCACCGGTAAGGCCTCCTTGGCCCGAGCTATTTCCTCACGCACTTGTGCCACCTACGCATCATGCTCATCTTGACTTGCAGGAATAATCGTGGCGGTTAACAGGGCCGCCTTTATCGATGAGATCAAGCAAGACTCGAGCCGGCGGGCGACAGGCCTCCCCGCCCGCCGCTCCTGACCCGGACGTTATTGCTGCCGCAGCTGTAGAGTTTTGGCCGGGTTGAGTACCAGCCATGAAGACCCCTACCCAGCTTGGCGGCTCAAAGGTGTCGGGAATACTGCTGCCATCGGAACAGCCCCCCAAGCCTACAATCTTGCAATTGATACAACGAATCCGTCTCACCAGTGGATGAATCACCATCGGAGTGGACGACCGTCTCACCGCCGTCTACAGATCCTTCGGAAAGTTCTCCTCCGTGGATGCAACCCACGAAGGCACGCTTCACGACGGGTTGAGCACGGGCGGGTCCCGCATGCTGAGCCGTCTCGACGAGGTGGTGCAGTTGTCCGTTTCAGGGCCCAGCTCACCTATCCGGCCGATGAAGACATGGATTCCGCCGAAGGGAACCCGGTACCCGTACTCAATTGAGCCGGCGTCGGGGCCCCAGCCTTCGTCGTCGATGTAGATCTTGCCGCGACGACTCTTGGTCATCTGGCCCACAGCGTATCCCTTGATCCCTTCGAAGTTGCTCTTCAAGAACTCAAATCCACCGTGTGCTGGCCCCACGGTGGGCGCCAACTGTCGTGGAATTGTCACGGCAGATGTCCTCTTGCAAGGACTTTGTCGTGGAGCCATCGTAACTAGGAAGCTTAAAGGGGTTAACGGGAAAAGGGACACGAGAGAGGTTTTATACTAGTTCGGCCCCTTACGATGAAGGTAAAGCCTACGTCTAGTTGGGTTGGTATTGCTTGGGTTTCGATGACCAGGGAGCGAGATACGCTATGCCCGGCTCTCGATTAGATGTTACTTGCCCTAAGCCGCCAGCCGGTCGCCCCTTATATACACGGGTTGACGCCTGCGGCCTACGTAGTCCCGACCGCTCATAAACAAAGGTCCGCTCGGTGACTAGTTAATCTTGCCTTATAATACAAGTCATGCCATTACGGTGGTTTATCACTACGGGCCTTAAGTCGCCTGTGGGCTTTAGACCCTTTATTGAACCGCCATCTTCACGCTTGATCTTGGGCTTCATATGATGAATCACCTTTGCGTAACCTGGCCCCTCCTGGACGTCTTACACAAATAGTTATATCCCCAACACACTTCCTCGCCGGGCCTTTGCCCTTCCGGTCGTCGGCGCAGTTGTAGGCGTCCGCGGCTGGTGGAGGGTCTTGGTCGTCGGCCGAGGAGGTGCAATTGTCGCCGTCGGCGGAGTCGGAGTTGGAGAGAACGATGAGCCCCCTCATCCGACGGACCACCCTCCTGCTCCCGCTTCAACCTTGCCACCCGAGCCTTCTCCGCCTCAATCTCCTTCGCCTCGCGCTCCGACTGCTTAATAGCAAGCTGGAGCGCCTTGGCGTTCTTCCGTCAGAGGGTCATCTCCTCCTCGTAGTCGAGCTCCGAGGCGGAGTCGCTGCGGGACCTGCTCATCGTGGTGGATGGGATCGGATCCGAAGAGGGAGAGGAGTGAACGGAGTGAGAGAGAGACGGACAGAGTGAGCTAGGGTTTGAGCTCGCAGCCCGAATTGGGGTTTTTTGTGGGGTCAGGGGTGGGCCGGACCTGTCAGGTGGACGCACCCGGACGTGCCCGGGCCGCTCCATATCCGCCCTATATTTGGGCTGGATATGAGGGGTGCCGCTCAGCCCGGGCTTTTGTCCACGGTTTGAGAGGTCCGGTTGGGCCGATTTTTGTTGACCGGTCAGTGACCGGACGGCCTGCTCAGGCGTTTGAGACGGTATGAGAGGCCTGGCTGTTGATGCTCTTAGTAATGTGTGTTAGCGGGCGAGTCTTGATGAGTTTTCATCTTCTCACCCATAGACAAGTGTTTGTGAGTGGTGATCTTCTAAACTAAATTCTGGCTAATTGAAACCCATCATCCAAACAGTAACACTCACCCACATATATACATTTTTTTAAATCACATATATTCTCTCTATTTCTAAATATTTGTCTTTCTAGAGATTTCAGTAAGTGAGTAATACGGAGCAAAATGAGTAAATCCACACTCTAAAATATGTTTATATACATTCGTATGTGGTAGTCCATTTGAAATCTCTAAAAAGATAAATATTTGAAAACGAAGAGAGTATATACTACAGGGTATGCTCGATCGACAAGAAGTATTCGCAAAAAAAAAAAAAGACAAGAACGCAGGCGTAGCTTTTGTGGCCCGTGATGAGCAATGAAGTGAAGCAGAAAGGTACTGCCGGGTACTGGGTACGCGTGCAGGGGTTGCGGGACGCAGACGATCCACGGCCAGCCCGTCCGCCGCGCCGGTGCCGGTGCACGGAAGCGGAGCGAAACCATACGGGGCCAGGCCGGGAGCCGAAACGTGGCGCAGGGATGAGCTGGCCAGCGCCGGTTTTGCCGGTGCGTGCCGGTTGGTCGCGACGCGCCCCATGGCGTCACCCCTCTTCTCCCCGGAGCCCCAGCTAGTTTTCACCGCGGGCCCGCCTCGTGGGGCCGGCGCGCTGTAGTGGCCCCGGCCCTCGCTCCCGTTCCCCAGGGCCCACGTCGCGGCAGGATATATCGCCTTCTCCTGTTCCGTCCGGACCCCACGTCACAGGCAACGAACTGGCCTTATAGTACTATAAAAAAAAGGGCAACGAACTGGCCGAGCTGGACACGGAAATTTCTCGGAGAAAACCGGGCCGAGTTGAAAAACCGGAAAAGAAAAAAGCTCGGCGATCCGCGACTTTGGGCGAGCGTGGAGCGGCTTTTGGAATCCCTGGGGCGGTGGGGCCCGCGTGCCGGGAGGGGTGGGGGCAGGTCAACTCAGGTGTCGGCCCCACGGCTCCGCGTGCATGTGGGGGATGCGATGCGATGCGAGAGAGCACTGTGAACGGATTCCCAGCGCCACGCGACCACACCTTTTGTATACTACTAATAATAAATAATCCCGGCCGATGAGATTAGATTAGTTTTTGCAAATAAGCTAGGCCGAATTTGGGCTTAGCCGCATGACAGCGCATGATTTCTTGGCCACCAATCATTCCCCGGCCACCAATCGAGTTTCACTCGTGGCGCCAGCTGAATTAGTTAATTAGTTAAGCACGTATATGCTTATGTATGTATCGTCGCTGCACAAGGGGCCGGGAATTAAGGCACTGCGCAATGGAACAGAGCCAGCCAGCTAGGTAAGGTAATTACCCGAACGGGCATGCACCTGGCCTGGATCTGGTTACGTTTAGGAAACTCGGCGGAGAATCTAAGCAGATGGTGCACATCAAGGCCGAGTAGACGCACTTAATTTGCAAGTGAACAAGGGTCTTCCAGCCTAGAAATACTCCTGATTCAAACAGAACCTGGGGCCCCGATCGTAGCAGCAGCTAGCCATCTGAACCTACTATTTGCACCATTTGCATAACTACTTTGTCTACCTACTGATTCCTTCATTTTCATAAGCTAGCAAAGTGTTCTAGACATATCACAAATATATTCATGCTAATGACAGATCTGAACCTACATAAAAACTACCCAGCCATCTCAAATCCATAGGGGAAGAGGAGGTTCTAGTGACAGATCTGTACCTACATAAAAACTACCCAGACATCTCAAATCCATAGGGGAAGAAGAGGCTCTGGTGACAGATCTGAACCTAAAAAGGAGAGGGGGAGGCGATGGGAGAACAATGCATTGGTGCTAGACATGGAGTAGGCCTCTTTCCCGTCCATGACCACGGGAGGCCGCCGCTTCATCCATCCGCATCAGAGAAGAAGCATCATGAAAGTGCAGCGAAAGGCAGAGAGATGGGGATGGGAGGGAGAAGAGATGGATGGGGATGATGTGGGACATGAAGAGGGAGGGGAGGAGGGTTCTACCTCCGCAGCGGCGAGGATGCCCGCCGGCGATGTCGACGGAGGCGACGGGGCTGCGAGATCCACCGCTGTCGCAGGAGAGGGAGGCGAGTGAGGAACGGCGTGAATGAGTCGGGTGAGAGCGACGAGAGCGGAGAGAAACCCTATCCTTGCTCGCGTGGGTGCAGGCGCGCGTGCAGCGGCGGGTGCGGGCTCGCGGAAACGCCCGAAACCTGCGTTTCCCGTGAGCCTGGCTGGGAGCCTCTTTTTGCATGCGTCGGACCTGGCCCAGTTAGACGTTCAGGCTACCAAACAACGAGAAAATTACACGGTGGGTGCGAGCCAGGTGCGAGGCAAGGAACCAAACACGCCCCTAGTGGCCCCGTGCACACAGAAGTACTACTAGATCACAATATGCAACATACTTTGGATTGTTGGATGTGTAAATAATAGCTATGTTAGCCGTGATGTCGTACACACATACGGTAGCAGTAGAGTGGTGGAGCAATGGAGTAGCTAGAGGAGAGAAATGCATGCTGGACCGATCGATGGGCCCTTGTGAACGAGTCAGGTATAGGTACCGGTAGTAGGAGGAGTATAAAATAGACGAGGTGGGGTAACCGACGATGGGCATTGGTACGTACAGTACAGTACGCGTATATGCACGGTACGTTGGTACCAGCGGACGGACGGCTGGCCGGGTATAAGGCCAACTTCACCGCGCAACCCTAAAGACACGTCCGTTTTGTCCGGATTATGTCTGTTTGGGTAAGGATTTGAGGTCATGTCCGGACGTATGGCCGCATCCATTTGCTCCATCCTATCCACGTGTATTTAAAAAACTAAAAGCAACGTTTCAAATGTCCGCACTAGTTAAGGTATAGGTACTATTAGTAGTAGGAGTATAAAATAGACGAGGTAGAGCAACCGACGATGGGCATTGGTACGTACAGTACAGTACGCGCATATGCACGGTACGTTGGTACCCGCGGACGGACGGACGGCCGGGTATAACGGGGAGGAGATGGCGCATGCATGTGGGGTGGGTACGGGTGTGTCGCCGGCGCGCGGAAGGCTGAACCCATGCCCATGTGCCCCGGGCCGGTGCACCCCACCGCCCGGCCCTCCCACGAACTCTCCTCATGCCTGCCCGTGCATATGCGGATGTGTATGTACAAATGCTCGCCGATCCCGATGCATAGGTTTTCGCTCGAACTGTCTGTCTGTACGTAGCTAGGGGCCCTGAGCTCCCCTGGTCGACGATCGAGCTCATCTGACTCACTGGGCTATTACCCATGGCATATACCGATCTCCCCCTTTTGAGTGCTTTCTTCTGTTACTAGCCTTTTTGAGTAATAAGATTGTGTGTCGACCGAGTTAATGGAGTTCTTTAATTATATACGGCTTCATTCTCATGCCCTCTCACCAAGAATGAGAAGCGTGACCAGAAATCAGTTTGGTTTTATGCCTGAAAGGTCGACCATGAAAGCTATTGTCTTGGTACGGCAATTTATGGAGAGATACAGGGAGAAAAGGAAGGACAAGCATACGATGTTCATTTATTCGGAGAACGTTTACGATAAGGTACCACGCAATGTTATGTGGCGGGCCTTAACACAAAATGCCAACAAGGTACACTACTCTCATTAAGGACATGTATAGTAATGTTGTAACAGCTATTCGAACAAACGATGACGACACTGATGACTTATAAAATAGGACTATATATATATACCAAGGGTCAGTTTTGAGTCTTACCTTTTTTGCTTTGGTGATGAATAAGGTTACAAGCAATCTTTGGAATCCCGACCCCCGCGTCGCTCCGCTCGGGCGACTCGGGGGAAAACTTCGCTCGTCGCCGGCGGCCACCTCCCGTGCGCCCCTCTTCGCCGCGGTGGCGGCGGCCCCCTGCCTCCGAAGGTGGCTCGGGGAGATCCCGTGGCGGACGCGTGGTGCCGGGTGGTCGGGATCGTCCCGGTGGCGACTTCTCCCGTGCTCGGCGGTATTTGTCTTGGCAAGCGGTGGCGGCGTGGTGCCGCGAGGCTTTCGCCGTCGGCGTGGCGTGATGCTGGCGTTCCCTCTGCGGCGGATCTGGCCGGCTGGACCCCAACTGCGACCGGTCAGGCGTCGGCTGCGTTCCCTGGCGTCGCGCGTGGTGGTCACGCCGTCTGCGGTTGCTCGGGTGGCGTGGCGGCGGGGCCAGGCCGGGGGTCCAGCCACTTCTCTTTCCTGCAAGTTCCAACTCAGGGGCGGCTAGGTGCGTGTTCTGCTCCCATCCTCCCGCGGATCTCGCACTCCCTGACGCGCCTTGCTCGGTTCCACCTTCGCTTCGCCGGCTCGGTGTTAGTCTGGCAGGCGCTCGGTCGCCGTTGCAGGAGGTTTTCCCCACCTTGCGGTGGTGGCTCCGGTCTCAGCAGCGACGTGGCTCAGCCAAAGGGTGACGAGGGTGATGCTATGGGCGAAAGCCCTATGTTGGCTTCGGTCAGCATCGGCGGTAGCGGCGGTCTGCAGCGTCGGATCCCTCCCTGGAGGTACCGTTGTGTGATGCATTGGTTCCTTCGCCTACTCTGTTCTTTCTCCGGGTGAAAGCCTTAGATCCAGCTCCTGGATCGGACGACAGCGGCGTCCACGACGTCGTTACCACCTTGGTGGTTCCTGTCTTCGGAGACGTTGCTCCATGTTGCTTACCTGAGGTTTGGGTGGTGTTTGGCTGGCTTGCGGTCGGTGGTTGGTGGTGGTGGTGCGACTGGTGTGGTTGTGCGGCCGACTGGGGTCGACGGTGGTGTGTGTTGTGGTGGTGGTGGCGGCGGCTGCTACCGATGTGCACGGTGAAGCGATCCAGGTGTAGACTCGGCTCCTTGATGCCCTTCGGCTTCGCCGGCGGTGCCGCTTTTGTGATGTAGACTCGGTTGCGTGTGACTCTTCGTCCTGGTGTGGACTCGGTCGCTCGTTGTCCTTCGGCTGCACCAATAGCCTTGAGGCATCATGGATGGTCTCGGTTGATTGGACCTCTTCGTCTACGGTGGTGGTGTTCTCGTGCGGCTCAGGTTGGTGATGATTGCTCAAGACTCTCTCATGGTTACCTTTGTGTTGCGGCGAGCTTCGTGCTCTTGGTGTTGTCTCGACTCATCTTTGCTCAAGGATGGCGCAAGATGCCTCTCAAACTTGCTAATCGTTCCGTTCTTCTGTGGCGGAGCCCCAGTCAAGGTTCGTGTCTGGGATGACACTCGTCGATTGTGGTTGCTCCTGAGTTGTGCCATGGGGGCCGGTATGCCCGCCGGTGCGTTCGGCTGTTTGCAAAGTCCTGGTATTGTGATCTCTCGACGACACCCCACATCTACTTGTGTCTCTCGTGGTGATGTCTTATGTCTGCCAGCTAGGTCGTGCCTTGTTAGGTTTTTCGGCCTGGTTTCCCTTATAAATGGGGTCAATTTGTTAAGGTTTTCGATCCGGTTTTCCTTATAAATTGGATCACTCAGGCTTTTTGGCCACTTTGAGCAATTTATTCCGGTGTGGAATCCCCCCCCCCCCCCCCCCGGTGATTCTAAAAAAAATGTTACAAGGGATATATATTTTTGCTTTGGTGATGAGTAAGGTCACAAGGGATATATGGTGTATGTACTTTACAGATGGTGTGGTGCTAGTCGATGATAGTCAGACGGGAGTTGTAGCAAGCTAGACCTCTGTAGATGGATTTTGGAGTTAGAAGGTTTTATACTTTTTAGAACTATAAAATTGAGTATATTAGGTGCAGTTTCAGTCCTACTTGGTACGAGGGAGCGTATGAGTATGAGGAGGAGGAGGAGGAGGAGGAGGAGGTTAACCTTGACGGACAAGTGATACCTTAGAATGACACCTTTCGTTATTCCAGGTCAATGATGCAGAACGATGGTTATTAATTGATGAAGATCTGAGTCATTGAATCAAAGCCGGATCAATGAAATGGAGCCAAGCTTCTGCCGTCCTCGGTGACAAGAGGGTACCATAAAAGTTAGGTAGATAGGACGTTGATTCAATCAACCTGTGTGATCGTGATGTTGACCAAGTAAAAGGTGACATGTCCAACGGTAAGTGTAGTAGAGATAATATGGGTTTCATTTCTCTAACTCACTACAATTTGTTTGTGATGATTGGAACCCAAGCTCCATTCTGAACATCCAGTTCTCCTACTACTTACTTGGCTCTTCTAGCTAAGAGGCGGTGCTCCTTTCAACTATACTTGATTTTTCTTGCCGCAAGTTGCAAATTGCATTTTGCGGGCATATAACCAAACTACTCATTTGATCCATTATTAAAGTGCATGTGTGAACTTTGAGGGGCGAGAATAGATTGGGAAGCACACCAAGGGGCAAGGAGGAGCACCACTTGTGATCAATCATCAGCATGATTGGCATCCCCTCCATCGCAAGCAAGCGAGCAACGGTGTGATTGGGATTAGAGCCGACGATACACATGCAAGCAAGTCAGCCACTGCTTGATTGGGATTAGAGATAGAAGCGGTAGACTCTCGAGCTAACCCCCCGACGGAATATACAACGCACCTCCCTCCCCGGCCCTGTCTAGAAATATGCTCCGCCGCATGTGCCCGATCGTTTCCTGCTGCCCGACGATGGATCCATCCAAGAAACTGCATGCATGATGCTGATGCATCGAAGAATGATGAGAGACGGTAGCTGCATGCGCAGCCGGGGCCAACAAGTTTTACTCGCAGCCTGCATGCTGCATGCTTGTCGTACGTACTGGCACACTGCAAGGACAGTTTTACTTTTCCTGTACGGTTTTCCACCGTCTGCAGCCGGCCGGCAGGCAGGCCTTGGGAGGCGTGCCCCCCCCTAGATCAACTCGGAGGTTGAAAAAAATGGCGGCCCTGTCTGGTTTCGAGATGGAAACTGCTCCTGTTGCTGCTGGTTTTACACTCTGGGTCAGTCGCTACTACATGAGTGAGCGAGCTGCGTGGAACAAACCGCAGATGTCGTGTCTCGGCGGGCAGCGACGACGCAGAGGCACGTCTGGGTGTCGCGGGCGGGCAGGCAGGCAGGCACCGAGCCCACGCGCCCTAGCTGGCTCCATGGACGTACGTATACGGCACACGCCGTACGTGCTGTTTTGGACTTCTTCTCCCGGGAATTCAGTGGTGCCTAGCTAGGATCGGGCGCTGCCACTATTGTTTTCTTTTTCCCGATCTCGTTGTCAATTTGACCTTATGATCACTCTACCAAGTAGGATAGGAGTACTAGTGCTGGCTACTACGTTCATACCGTTGGTGCTGTTTGTAGGTTGATCGAGTGCGATCGAGTGGGGTGTGCAGGTCAACTGACAACTGAGCAAGCAAGCCAGGCAACACCTCACTTTGTGCCCTGTGATTCGTTAAGTCGAAGCAAGATTCCCAGCTCTTTGGAAGTCGGAACCGACGGGAACGCCACTGGTGGCAGTAGCTAGGAGCGGATCGGTCGTGGTAGAAGTGCGGGTGAAGGAAAGGGAAGGGAGCTTGGGGAGAAGATGGCCGGCCGGCGTATGTCGAGTGTGGGTGGAGCAAAGCATGGCCGCGCTGCCTGCCTGCCGGTACCCGCTGCCCCCGAGTAGACGGTCGCGTGCACGACGACACGGCCCGCACCCACCCATGCCGGCGCGTGCATGCATGCACGCTGCATGGGAACGCGCCGTGCGCGCGTCCGTGCAGCTCACCGCCACCCCAGCCGCCCATTCCTAGCCCGCCCCACGCCGAGATCTCCCGTACGTCGGTCCCCGTAATCCGTGTCCTCCTCTAGATCTCGAGACAGGGACGACACTGCCGGCGCATGGATCTCAGCGATGGCATGGGTGGGCTGGGAGCAGGGCCGAGCAGCCAACCATGTGTGCAGCCGGTTCGGCCGGCCGTGCCGCTCCCCTGTCGCCGTCGGCGCCCACTCGCGACGTCGGTTAATGGGGGCTTTTGCTTTTTCTTCCTCTCCTCGTCGCCGTACGCGATGATTGCTCTGGCGATCGACGCTCCCGGGCCGGGTTAGTGCGCCCGCTCCCGCGGTGATCGGGCGACACCAACAGTGGGCGTGAACCTAGCGTGACGTTGATAAGGATCCGACATCGAGCACTTCGATCGACCTACTGCGCGCTAGCTAGCTAGCTAGCTGCTGCTTTACAGTTTCGCCGTGTCGCCGTCGCGCTCGAAAGTTGGCGCGTGCGTGTTGTTCACCGCGTAGTCGTGGTGGTCTGGATCGAGGTGCCCATCGAGTGTACGTGTTGAAACTGGAACATAGCAAAACCAGTGTGTTGACACCAACTTTACATGCATGTTTACCCTCGCCAGTTTGAATCTGCTATTGTGGAAGCGAGAGTAGGGTAGCTATGGTGCCATTGCCATGAACGGATCCTCTAGTCTACCAAAAAGAAGCTGTATGTGCGTTCTGATTCTAGCTTGTGCACGAGGGCCGGGGAGAGGAATCGATCATTGATCGAAGCTAACCACACGTGTCATGCCGCAAACAGAGTCTAAACACCCAGCAAATGCCTCGCCGACACATATGACCGTGCATTCATGATACCAACTTAGCAGCAGGCATGGAGGCGTGCAGCCAGACTGGCGAGACATACATGATCCAACACCTAGCTAGCTAGCTAACGCCTAACGAGAGCTTGGAGAAGCCCCGAAAAGAAGCATGCATGCATGCACTGCACCATCGGAGAACGGGGGACCGCCGGCGACCGCGACCCCGACGCGCAACCGCACGCTACGTGCGTGCATGCAGTGCAGGTACGGTGGCGCTGCTACACCGCTTGCCTAGCCTAGCCTAGCCCAGCCCAGCAAGCGCACATGAAAGGAATTAAAACCTTGGAGACCCCACCGCCGGTGGGTTCGATCGTCCGCCGTAACGCCGGTACGGTGACCGGCCGGTCGACCCATCCATCTTGAGCGAGCGCGCGCACGTACGCATCGCAGTTACGCAGGCGTTCGAGCATGCAATGGGTAAGTTCCGGCCGATCGATCACACGCGCGCACGGACGGGAGGGGCGAAGTATGCCGAGCGAGCTCTTGGTCTTGGCGAGGCTCGGGGGAGACACGGCCACGTGCGGGCGCGCGAGCGTCCCATGCGCATGCATGGAGAAACCGTCCGTGCATGATTCGCATGCCGGTCGAGATGATGGCCGGCCGTGGCGGAGATGGATACCGGTCGAGATGATGATGCCGGTCGAGTACATGGCAGTACGCGCTTCACCTTCAAGTACAGGCAGCCATGGCGGCATGGGGCGCGTGGACCGGCATGCCCACGGAATGGAAGGTGCAGTACGTACGTGCCGATGCATGGGCTGTTCCTTGTCCTTCCGCCTCGGGGGCCCGGAGAAGCGCGACGTTGTTCGATCACGTCTCACGGCTCCCCCGCGGCACCGTGCACGCGCGCCCGCATGCAGTGGGGATCGACTTATTATCCGTTCTGATCTCCTGTTCCCAGACACCGCGTTCTCCCTGGACCGTTGGTCCATCGTCTCGCTCGCAGCTCGCCGGCCGAGCTCACGTGGTAGTGGCACCGCGCCAAAACCATCGATCCATGCAGGACAGGACCACGCTTAAGGCTTAACCACCGTATTATTGCGTGTATTTGGGCATGTTGTTAGTCATAATCGGCTGCATGGCACCCTACTGGCTTCTCCAAATGCCACCGGAAAACGGAATAATATGGGTCCCAACCATAGCCAGCTAGCTACGTATAGCAACGTAATCCACGCTTTTGCATTGCTTTGATGGAGACGTATACCGTTTCCTAGCGAGCCGAAATATTCTTTTCACGTCGATCGATCCAACGGCCGTGGATGGACACATGGTGCCCGGCTTTTGTCACGTAGAGAGATGTCCTGGATAGATAGACAGGCAAAACATGACATGATGGAGCTCTGAAAGTGTGACTTTTTTCCTTTGCTTGAGATGACTCTGACAGACTTAAAGATACGGCTGCTCAGCATTGAACGGGCTTTACTGGATGGATTTGACGGCCACTATGTATGCACGGATCCTTTTTTCAGCCAGGTGATGCGCACAGACCATGATATGATTCCCGGTGGACAGGATGAGCTGGCACTGTCTCATTGGCCATTCCATGATGGCATGATGCATCTTTTCGCTTTTTTTTTTGAGACACCGATGCATCTTTTTGCTAAAGTTAATTACAATAAATGGGCCACAGTTTGCACACGGATCCATTTTAAATGGGCTTTAAGCCAACCCTCAAGTTCGTTAGATTTTGAGAATTCAGGGTGTGGCCTGTTCTCGAAAAGAAAAACAATACTATGTGCTACCATGAGAATCGCTCATGCAATCAGAGATTTGATTCCGCGAGAAACACATATATTTGCTTCTGTGAGCTGTGTTTATGGGGAAACAAACCACGCTTCCATGAGAAGCATATATTTTGCTTTCGCGATGTGTTTCCCGGAAAAGGAAAAATTTCCGTGCTTCCACGAGTGCTTCTGAAAAAAAAAACCCTGTGATTCTCGAAAAGGGGGAAAACCACAACCATGCTTCCAGGATCCTATTTTTTCCTTACATTTTTTGTTATTCGTTTTCTCGGTGACCTTTTTTGGGGGGTTTTACCGATTTTTTTTTTACTTAGTTCTTCTTTCTGGGTTTTTTTTTGTCGAATCCTATTTACATGGGATCAAGTTTCGAAGATCTCAACGCGAGAAATCGAACGATGAAGACATATCGGGATTGGAACACACGATTTAAGAGATAAACCATTTTAAATAAAAAATCTACGAAAGATGGAAAACTCCTCGATTGCGGCAAGTGGCGCACACGAGTAACCTTTTCAGCGAAGTACCCTTTAACTAGTAGTTTCGATTTAACAGTCGTTGACATTAGATAGTCGAGGATACACATGAAGCGAGGCACAATTGGCCAGCACACCGGTGTTGTGTAAAGAGGCCCATCGGCTTGCTGGAAGTTTGACTTTGTATGATGTTTGTTGCTGCATGTGGCTGAAAAATCTGCCTAAGCCCTGAGGGCATTTGCATCCCAGTTATTATTGAATTAACACATTTTTTCCTCTAGTTTTGTTTTGTTTCTTTTTCTTTTTTGGTTTTCTTTCTCTTTTTTAATTTTTTATTTTCATTTTAAATTGTGAGTTGGTTTATCTTTTTTCTTCTGGGTTTGTTTTTATTTTGGTTTTTTCCTTTGCATTTTTTCATTTTTATAGTTTTTATGCAAAAAAATAATATATTGTGAACATTTTTCTCTAATTGCATTGAAGTTTTTGCATACATGGTGATTCTTTTTAAATATGCAGTGACCTTTTATTATATATACATAACATTTTTAAATACACACTAAAAAGTTTAAACACTTATGGAATAATTTGGTTATTTTTTAATTACTTAATAGGTTTTAAATATTTAGTATTGTAAAAAATTCCAACAACCATTTTTGATAGAAAAACCAATAAATAAAACAATCAAGCCAGCTCGTTACAGTGGGCCAGCCCATAGCACCTCATTTCAAGCATAACCTCGGCTATTTGACACCAACATATATGTCTCAAATATTCAAATAGGAGGTCTATTATTATTGTTATTGGGGAATTCTCTAGTTGTTGTTCTATGCCATAAGTAGCCGCTATAACACTCACAACACCGCTCGTTGGGTCGACCCATGTGGTGTTTTTTTCCTCTGGTTCCTTCTCAGCGATTTTTGTTTTTCCTGAGTTGGTTTTTGTATGTTTGTTTTTATTTCTTCCATAGGTTTTCGGCCGGTTTTTTCATTTGATTTATTTTTAAATTTCATTTTTTTAAATCCATGAACAATTTTAAATGCATGGGTATTTGTTAAACATGAAAATGTTTAAAATGCCTGAACATTTTTAAAAAATCCATGTCATTTTCTAAAATCGATTTAACATTGTTTTTCAATTCTTGAACATTCTTAAGCGTATGATACTTTAAAAAATTAATGATTATTTTTAGGAATTTGTGAATATTTTAGAATTTTGCAGATATTTACAAATTATGAACAACTTTTTAATATGGGACATGTATTTTATTATTATTTTTTGAAGTATACATATTGAAAACAGATGGTGAATCGTGGACTGAACTGGACAGGGAGCGCATATCGCAGGCCGACCCACATTTGAGTCTATTTCACTCCAGATTGTTGCGAATCGCACTATAGCATCCACCCAATCATCGAAACCGCTGGACCACCCTTTACTCATTAGCGTCGGACGCTATCGCTAGCTCCACGAATCTTCTCATGCGAGACCGATGCCCCCGCACTAGAAGAAAGTCTCCTTTTGCAACATTAGCGAGCTTTCACAACAATGCTTGCGACCAACATCATCGTGTCTCTAGACACACTGATGTGGTTGCAGATGCGCTCTTGTGTCCCTTGATCTCCTGGTTGCGATCACCAAGGGTCGTCGACCAGATCTGTTTGGTCGATTTTGAGCCGCCAGCAAATGCAATGGTCTAGCATGGCAATCCAACCCTTTCGGGGCATCCTTGGTAATGACGAGCTACAACGCGGGCTAGCGGTGACGGTGCACAATCCCTGCCGCATACGTCACTGTTCATGTCATCATGGCGAGAGACGGTACTCCCACATATCTGATTGCTTCTTCCCCCCACGATGTGCAGCATTGCCACGGCCGCGACACAGCTTGTCACCTGCGGGCGCCGACACAATCGCCTGAGCAAAGAATCGGTCGAAGATGGGGCCTGGCGCCACAACCGTGATCCACGCCGGCTTGCCGCGGTTTTGGCCTACGTCGCGAGAGACACTCTCCCAAGGATCTGACCTCCTCCTTTGCCGCAACCAACAAAGGATACGAGGTGGTGGAGACACGCACACAATGCGAGAAGGTGGAGGAGACACGCACCCCACCAAATCCCGTAGCAACGGCGGCTTCGTTGACACGTTCCTTGGTGGCGTCCGGCCCTAAGTTGTCCCATGGTGAAGTGCATGGTGGTGCCCTGCAGGCGGCCGTGGTCGGTAAGCTAACTGGGTTGCGAGAAAAGGCCCACATGTGTTATCAGAGGGCTCTGAGTTTTCTTCTGGACTGGCAACTCTTGGACTTCTGGCCTATATAATAGGACGTGCGGTGGAGGCTGAACTACACAACAGATCCTGCGAGCCAAAAATGTTTTAATCAAGAAAAACGGACAACCAAAATGACAAGAGCATGAGAAGGCTGAGAAAGAGCTCAACTTTATTGTCCTAAAATAAATATGAGAATAGGGCTAAGGGTGAAGCCCCTTTTGTTAAAAAAGAACAGTAATATCAAAAAATGTGGCATTAATATTTTTCCATGGTTGCTAAAGAAATTTATCATCCTCGCGACAACATTATTTTGCTATAAAAATGTTAGATTTGCCATGCCTGAAAAAAAATCTGAACTTCGACTTGTATATAGCGAAATAAAAGAACCGAATCCATGGTTAGAGCAAGCAATGAAAAAAATGAAGGCCTCCTTTGATTTGGAGGAAAAGGGACTTCATAGGATAAGATTTCTATAGGAAAAGTTCCTTTAGTGTCCTTCGGTTTGTATAGGAATAGAATCATATTTTTGTGGAGGAATTCTTTCTATCCACCATATTTCATAGGAAAATAAACATTAATGACTCAATGAAAAGAAAATTATGATGTGAATCAAAGGGCATTTCTTTTCCTATTGCTGCTCATAGAATTTTCCTACCCTATATATCTCTCTTTCCTGCTCATAGGATTTTCCTACCCTATGTATCTCTCCGTCGTCTCGTCTCGTCTCCTATTCTCCGACAGTCCTCCGACTCGAATCCATGAGCGGGGCCGGCGCGGCGCTGGCCTCGCCGGCATTGGACCTCCGCCGGGAGGACGGGAGGGCGGAGTGGCTGCGCTTCTACGATCAGGTCGAGGCGCAGGTGGAGGCGCTGGCCGCCGACCGCGCGCATCCAGAGGCGACAAGGGGCGAGGGGGAGGAGGCCTGCAAGGCGATACTTCCGGGGGACAAGGACACGCTCGCCGGTAATAAGACACCGCCCATTGCCTCGTACGTCCTCCATATTCAGGGTTAATTTTGGTCCCCGTAATAACAAATTTAGGGTTGTGTTCTTGTGGCTCTGCTGGATTGATAAATGAGACACGCGCTGCAATCCAGTCAGTTAGCCATACCGTCCTGCGTCCTGAGGTTCTCTGAAGATTTGGAACACATCGGTCTGCTTCACCCGGCGTTGTAGACTAGCAGCATCCTCGAATCTGTACAGATCTGTCGCAATAAACAAAGCTGCCCCCCACTCTTTTCCGTTGTATTAGAAGCATGCTCTGTCATGCTTTGGAGAGCATCGCATAGAAATGACAGCGGCGAAGATCCGTCGCTGCACTGCATATAGGCTAAGCATCAGAGAGCTCTTGCTATTCTGGCCATCGTGAACATGTTACTCTGTGCAGATTTTACCTTCACGTCGCATTTGCATTTGTAATTTTGCATGGTAGAGTTCTCTACCTTCCACTTTCAGAAAGGAATTTATTTTTTGGTACTGATGTCGCTGCCTTGCGTATTCAATGTAGAACTCCAAGAGGGTGATCTGGAGGATGTCAGTGCTTGTAGTGGTCTTCTTGCCCTACCAAGTACTGAATCTAAGGTAATATAGTTACCGAGATATCAGATGCATTCTCAAAAGCTTGCACTCCAGCTTGGGCATCTCATTGACTTTCCTAATTCCATTTTTTGCATCTCTGGTTGGTTCCGTTAATGTTAATCGAAGCCAAAGGAAGTTCAAGATCGTCTAGAGCTTGGTGAAGACACCGGGGATCATGATCACAGTGTAAAAGCGTTGAGAGCAAACCTTAGAAAACTAAAGGGAGCTTTTGAGACCCTGATGTCAAAGAAGGGTAAGGATGTTTATTCTGTAAAAGTTGTTCTTTTGAACCAGTTGAGGACAATGGAAAAGGACAGCATGCTCTATGAGAACAAGAAACTAGAGGCAGCACAAGCTACTGAAGAAGCGAAGAAGCTTCAGCAGAACGTACAGGCGCTGCGCGTCGCAACCCAAAACAAGGACAATGAGATTGGCAGACTCCATGCAGAAGCTCTTGTGGCTCAACAGAAGCTACATGAAATGGATTCCTTGCTGAAGGAGAAAGATGAAAGTATTGAAAAGCTCCGTGCGGAAAACATTGGATTACGTGCTGTAAAGGATTTTGTTTGGAGCCAGTTCCGGATAAAGGAGCAGGAGCTGCTGGACTACGCCATGCTTCTTAAGAACAAGGAACTGGCGGCAGCACAAGCTACTGAAGCAGCGCAAAAGCTAGTAAAGGAGAATTGCACGATGGAGGCAGAAGTTGTTGATTATGGAAACAAGTTATTGATTCTAGAGGATAAGCTAAAGGAGACGCGCTCCTTGGTGAAGGAGAAAGATGACGAAATCCAAGAACTCAAAAATCGCCAACCTGAGACCACAAGTCTGAAGCGCAAGTGCGCCTCTTCCTTGTCAAATGTAAGTACGCCATTTCCAGGTATAGTATCCTTTGAATGCTACTAGGTAATTGCCCGTGCGTTGCTACGGGTGTAAAAATATTTTGGTTGTTACACACTAATTGTGCAAGCGTGTCCCTTCAGAATCCGCACGCATAAATCATGCTTCGATTTTTCAGGAAAACACTGTAGATTTCTCAAAAGTCCATCTTCTTCCTCCATCCGATATCTGTCTCCACAACACAAATATGCCACTGTTAAAAGCGCATCAGGCACCCCCACAAAAGAACACAAAATACAACCTACACATGAGCAATGATGTAAACATATGTAAATATATGATCTGCAAGAAAATCACTCTGAAAATAACTTGAATGGAATACTTTGGAGACCCTAAGGTGTTGAACTATAGAATGCAAGTTACAACTGCTCATACATGAGCATTACTTGTATGGATTACAAAAGAAATATTGTTGTAGAAAATGGTCTACTGGGAACTGCTACTAAACTTCAGACATCTTTACTACACCATGAATCTTGCACACAAAATACTGCAGGACATAGAACAAGCACACCATCTTGTAATTCTTTAGTTGGAGAGGTGCATGCATGATTACCCAGCATATATAAAGTCTGCAGGCCATCGAATGTAATGAATTGTGCTCAATGGTGAAGAATCTTGCAGCAAAGTGTTTCCTACTTTTTACTAAATGACCTATCAAATTCAATGTTGGTAGTTCCGCTCGACTAAGGTCTGCTATGTCAATTACAAAATATACTTGTTTTATCCGTGGCAATCATCAAAGGTAAACTGATTTTTTTGCGGGCAAAAGGTGAACTGATTTTCAAATATAAGTTAATCTAAAGATTATGTCGTGTTCTCAACTTCTCCCTTATGGCTCCTTTCTCTTTCTTCCCTTCGGTCCATTGAGTCCCTTCTTCAAAATCACAATGAGTAGCAAGAAAAAAATTAGTACATTGCAGAAGCTTATCTTGAGAGAAAATTTATACAAGTCAAAATTTAGCAGCTTGAGAAAAACTTGCAATCGATATAAAACACTGTGATTTCTGCATAAGAACAATACAAATTGTAAAATTTCTTAAAAAACTGACGAAAACACCTTTATTCTATCTCAGTGCCGGATGTAAGTCTAAAAGAGTGACAGCAAAGAGGTTGATCACTTCATGAACTGAAAGCTCATAACTAGGGCAATATATCCTTTCTCAATATCATAATAATTCCAGCGCTCATCTCCTAAATTCTCAAGCAAGCATTTTCTCCTAAAGAAAAATTGGTGACGAATTTCATACTACAAGTAAATTAGAGAATAGATGAAAGTATCATATGAGAATTACACGTGTGTTTTACTCGACAAACCCAACTCTAGATGGTTTATGCCTGCTGCTGCTCCTTCGATGCCAGCAGCAGCTAAAACATTTACCTTCCTTTGATGTAGATATATCAAAGACCCCAGGGCTAAATTTCCTTGTAAAATTTGTACACAGACATAAGCTAAAAACACATGTCGGAGCAAAGAGAGATAATAGAGAGAGGACAGAAAAACAGAATGCAAAGGACTGTTTGCAGGGGGTATGAAAAGGCTAATAATTCTGCCGTGGCAGATCTCGAATAGCTTTGCTTGTACATCCGTACAAGCCCTAAATAAAGCAGAATGCTTACAATTTTGAGCATACAACCAAATTACAACAATTCAGTATCATTATCATAATATAGTTGTGGTTGGTTCAATCAGCAATTCATATCATTATGTATTAGTGAAGGTGAGAGTACATACAAATTTCCTTTGTAAAATTCTCAATATCTGCACTAATTCAGTTGCACTACTCGACATCCATTGGTTCTGCAAACAGGGTAGTATTTCTTGCATCCAACAGTAGCCGGTTGCCATGAACTCCTGGATTGTTCTAAAAGCCTCTTTGTGCTTCCTCTCCAGAATTCAATGGGGCAACAACAATTAAAATAAAAAGGCACAGAAGAAAAGGAAAATCATGTCCGCTGGCCACTGAAGAAAGTGGACGGCTCTAGGAGACCTCCTGCAGAAGATTAAGGTTTTCGCTAGCCCGCGGAGAAAAACGGAGATGTGATGGGGCTGCTGGCGGAGGTCGTGGTCGGACTGATGGGGTTAGGTTTGAGGGAGGTGGCATGGCCTGATGCAGTGCTCACACGCGCGCTGCTTAAGGGCTCGCAGCGCACACTGATTTGGACCCCGGCAGCCATGGCCTGGCCTCTGTCAAGAGAAGTCACAAAGTTGCTTCTCATGACGTAGGCAGCGCTTCAATTAGGGGATGACTAAAAGGAGAGCTCCGATCCCGATCTGGCCAGTCTCGGTGGTGCTCGGCAGATCCCGTCCGTCACATCGGGGGAGAGAGCAGGCACTGGTGGACGACTTGGGTGCCCCTTTCCTTGTCGTGGTTGTGGATCCCTTCAGATCGGGGTCTCCGTCGTCGATCTAGGAAGGATTGCAGGTAGGGGCTGGACAACTGCGCCCCGTGCCGGGAGCTGCTGCTGGTGGTGTTTGGCGGGGGCTGCCACAGCTAGGCGATAGGAATGGCGTAGGGGCGAGGCCACGGATGGGGGAGGGCTACGCCGGATTCGGTGGCGACGACACAGGATCGGTGGCGACGACCATGGGAGGGGTAGCGCCAGGGGAAGGGGAACCGATTGGGGGAGATCGTGGGTTCGGCAGCGAGAGGGAGAGAGAGGGTTGTGGATTCTGTTTGAGTTTTTTTTCCAGTGGAAAACCAACGTGGGAAGACGCGATCGAGTGGGAGGAGGGATCGACGAAAGGTACGACGTAAGAGGGAGACGGAACCTTACGTTTTTAGATAGTAGAGATTTGTGTCGTGACCATGCCTTGCCACATATAATCAATGGACAGTATTTTGTTTACGTGATAGGTTTTAACATTAAAAAAACTGTGTAAAAAAACATTTAAAAAAACTATTTTTTCTAAATTCACTTTTGGCAGTTTGGTTGTTTCACCTCATGCTATGTGATGGTCAACTGACCATGTGCTATTTTTATAATATACTAAATAGTTGAATAGACTATTTTTCTTTATAGTCCAATGATTGTATTCTTATATCTGCCACTGTAATTTTGTGCTGAAAGTACATGAGCATCCAAACTCTTCGTTGGATGCATGCATCAGCTGTGCTGCTGAGTGTTATTGGAAACACAAACCGAGAATAAAGTGAATATATTAGGTTTGCTTTATATGATTCTCGTATCTGGTATCTATATAGAACCATCATAATGCTCTTGTGGAGAGTGCTAATGAGTAATGAATATGTTCTGTAACAGGAGACTAGTAAAAAGCGCAGGAGGGATATCATTGGGATGCATATAGCTTCTATTCAGCGATGCAAGTCCGGCTGACAGTGTTTTGGACGTCGCACAGTGAGTCTCCCTTCACTCGTCATTTCCCGTCCCAACTCCATCTTTACACCGTGCATCCCAGATCTACATTCTTGTTGCTAATCTCCTCAAGTTCTAGTGAATTTTCATTGGTTAATCTCCTGCTAAACAATCTTGTAGTGCCTTGTCTAGAACTGAGTAGATCTATGCCTTCTTGTTCCGTATCTGCTATCTGAGTTTTTTCTTTTCTGCACAATGATATAAGCCTTGTGCGATTATATCACCTCAAAATGTTCTTGTACCTATTCAGCACTTAGCGTTGCCTTGTACTATCTTGTTTCTGGACAATGAGTGATCCAAGAAACTTTATAAATCATTGACGTTTTATGCTGGACAGTAATGTATTACGAGACGATATTTTACATCATAATTACGTTGTTGTTAAAGCTTATATGTTACAAGATATTCTAAATGATAATACAGTTATTGATGATACTAGTAGCATACAAACTCATGATGTGGATAGCATCTAGAAAGTATTGGATAATACTTAGGTGGAAAATGTCCTTTTTGAATATCTTCAACTGTTGGGTTTGCTTACCCAACAAATTATTCTTGTAGTCCATTTACTCTATCCAAGTAAGAATACCTCATCCACTACGCCTGGTTTTGTCACGTAGCATCACATTTGAACATTATTAATCACTGAAAACCTGACGAGTCATCTTGTTCCTCTGTCATTCTCTTGCACCTCTCTGATTATCCACTTCTTCCTCTGCGTGGGTACTGATACCGTGATACGCATGGCACTGGCAAATACTGGTTTGAGGGGTACAGTGACCACATGCAGACCCGTAGGAGGAGTAAAGTGGGCCCAAAAAAATTGCCTTGGGGATTAAGTGGACAAACACTGCACTTCAGGCCAGGGTAGAAAAGTCAACTTCTTCCTGATGGTACTGATTCTTCGAATTGTTTTAATTACATATTTAAGTATAACAGGACAAACAAAGATAGTCTGAATATTCATGTTGATCATTCATTCTTAGTCCATGTGTAGTGTAAACGTCCCTAGTCGTTCTGATCTGAACTAGATGTCTTACCCATGCAACTGGAATGGTTATCCCCATAAAATCTGTTGATTTGTTTTGACTGATGGGTGGATTCTGTTTCTTGGTTCTACCATCTGACGGAATTTCTTTTCGGTGGCTTTAACGGAAACTCTTTGTCTAATAATAGCTCATGTTTTATATGCTTGTTCAACAGATGCAAATCTTTGTCAAGATCGCAAATAGCAGGACTTACACTCTTAAGGTCAAGAGTTCAAGTACGATCAGGGATGTCGAGGGCAAAATCCGTGATCGTGATCACAGCCTAGACAGCTTTGGTCTCATCTTTGCTGGCAAGAAGTTGAAGTATGACCGCACGCTGGCAGATTACAACATTAAGAATTTGAGCACACTAGAACTTGACCTTTACCTGCATATATCTGTCAAGACGGTGACTGGCAAGATCATTGATATTGGTGTTTGGAGTTCAGATAGCATCAAGCATGTCAAGGTGGTGATTCAAAGTCAGGGTGGAATGCCTTGGTACGAGCAGCGCCTCATCTTTGCCGGCAAGGAGCTGGAGGATGGCCACACCCTGGCGCCTCATCAAAGTCAGACTACAACATTGAGGATTCGTGCACTCTTGAGCTTGTCCGGTGGCTGCTTATCTATGTCAAGATGCTGACCGGCAAGACCATTTATCTTGCGGTTTTGAGTTCAGACAAGATCGAGGATGTCAAGGCGATGATTTATGACCAGGAGGGCATTCGCTTGTTTGAGCAGCGCTTCATCTTTGGCGGCAAGCAGCTTGAGGAAGGCCGCACCCTGGCGGACTGCGGCATCCAGACTTTCAGCACGCTTCACCTCGTCCTTCGCCTAAGAGGGGGTAGAATGATCCACATCAAGACGCGGACTGGCAACACCTTTCTTCCCACAGGGGTTTGGACTGACAACACGATTGAGGATTTCAAGGCCGCGATTCACAAGGAAGAGGGCATTCCCCCATCGCAACAGCGCCTCTTCATTGCCGGGAAGCCGCTGGAGAACGACCGCACCCTGGGGAGCTACATCAGCCATGATTCCGACATCGTCTACGTCAGCCCTGATTCCAACGTCGTCATTCACCTTTTGTGTCGGCGCGCGCGGCTGCCTCGTCGGATTGTGGACAGGGCGCGCAGGCTGCGGAACAAGCAGGAGCTTGGGCACGGCTGTCTGTAATGCGGCGTGGTCCGATTTGTCTCAGTGGAGTCTAGGCGAAGTCGAACTGTTAGTTAGAAGCGTCTCTAATTACAAAACAGTAGTATAACGGAACCATCCACGCCTGCTCGCAGCGAATAGAGTTCGCCAGCCGTAGATGTCACTTCCGAACGTCCCAGATCTTTTTACGTCCCGCGGTACCCTATTGGGCCTTTCTTGCCCCCCGTAACTGCATGCTAGCGGCCAGCCCAAAGTAATCGGGCTGCTGCTCCACAAATCGAGCTGGGAGTCTTCTCCTTATTCCATGCGGCCGCCCGGCGTACCTGCTTTCCTACGCCCGTCGCAGCTGCCCGGCATGTGTACGCCTTTGAGCTAGCGATTGCTATTCCTGTAAATGTTGGGATTGATCAATAAAGCCTAGCTTTTTTGCTTAAAAAAATATATATACACCTTTGAGCTACCGATGGTCAGGATCTAATTTTCCCGATAGTCAGTGAGTGATATAATGGTGCATGGCAGGGTGGGCTTACAAGCAAGAGGAAAACTGAGAAAAGATTTGTTTTGCCCTTTTCCAATCTGGTTTCAACCTGCGCCCATTACCTCGTTCCAATCAGAAAGTACTGTTGTTCTCGCATCATGTTCCAAATTATTCACTGAGGTAAGAAAGATTGATCAAGTGCGGTTCTTTTTGTACATACATTTCATTCTATTTTCATTAATCTGTTTGTTGTTGGGATCCAAATGCCCTGTTGGGTTTGAGATACGACGTGTCTCCTTCAAGATCACAATTTGTGAACCTGACTAATTTTTCCTAAGTCTTAATGTTAGGAAGAACCTGCAGAAATGAACAATTCAAGAGTACTACTGAGTGCTAACTTACTATTCAAGATGTTTGATTTCTTGCTATTTCTGAGTTGCAGGTCTCTAAGCATGGCCATGTTACCTAAGGACTAAGGTATTGTATCTGCTTTGACCATATTTGTGTCGGATTCATGTTTTATGTGAATATATTAGAGATTTTCCTCTAAATGATGGGTGTGTGTCGTACAGTGAAAATAATATGTCATCTTGTGACGAATAAACCCATAGTTTCTTCAAGTTCTCTGTAGAAATAAAGCAGAAATAGCATTGGAGAAGACAAGCAGTGATGTAAAATATGCTTCAAGGCATCCGTATAGCACAAGCTAAGTTATGGGATAATATGCAGCCCACAGTGCAATTCTTCTCCTTGTGCTAACACACTTTCTGCACATATATTTTTTTCAGCTGATTGACGAAAAAATTTATTTGATAATTATATTTTCCATTTGCATGAATGTCTATATTGTTCTAATATTCATAAAATTGGGCGGGCGTTGCAATGTCTCTAATGTAGTTGTGTGACAAGTCGCCCACATGCAAATTTGCGATGTGCCTTGCTTCATGTTGCTGTGTCTGTGAAGTACTGCACATCTGGGAAAGAATTCCAAGCGTTTATTACAATGTCACATTTTTTTGGAAGTGTACATGTTAGACTGTGTCCACTCATATGTTGTCTTTATCCTGTGGCTCATATGAAGGTGGATTATAATGATAAAATTTCTCTTAACGAATTGAACCACTTGAAACTAAAGCGCAGAGGCGTTAGGCGTTAGCAGGAAGCACGCTACCTTAACCAATGGCTTGAGAACTGAATCAGCAAACAATAGCAAGACGCAGAACAGTCTTAGGACGCAGAGTCCAGAAGTTTGTCAAAAAAAGAAGAAGAAAAACTACAGAGTCCATAAGCTGCTGGTGTCTTCGCCACTGAAGACGAGACAATGTCGCTGATCCGCCGCAGCAACGTGTTCAACCCCTTCTCCCTCGACCTGTTCGACCCCTTCGGCTCCGGCAGCGGCAGCGGCGGCCTCGTCCCGCGCACCTCCTCTGACAAGGCGGCGGGCTTCGCGGGCGCGCGCGTCGACTGGAAGGAGACCCCGAGGCGCACGTGTTCAAGGCCGACGTGCCGGGGCTGAAGAAGGAGGAGGTGAAGGTGGAGGACGGCAACGTGCTCCAGATCAGCGGCGAGCGGAGCAGGGAGCAGGAGGAGAAGACGGACACCTGGCACCGCGTCGAGCGCAGCACAGCAGCGGCAGGTTCCTCTGCAGGTTCCGGCTCCCGGACGACGCCAGGGCGGAGCAGGTCAGGGCGTCCATGGAGAACGGCGTGCTCACCGTCACCGTGCCCAAGGAGGAGGCCAAGAAGCCAGAGGTCAAGTCCATCCAGATCTCCGGCTAGCTAGGCCTGCTGCTGCGTCCATGGAGAATGGTGGCGTGGAGATCTTGATGAAATTATTTCGTCGAGTCCGGCCGTGTGTGTGTAGTGCAGTGGTGTGCGTCGAAGTCAGTGTTTGAGTCTCTCGTCGTGCCTGTTGTTTTCTTCACCGGTCTGTACTCGATCGGCAGCAGATAGTAACTCTGACTGCTACCTTCTTTGCTAATTTGTGAATGGCCCTACGGATCACATAAAGTTTCTAAGGGTAAGAGTATCTCCAGCCCCGCCCACAACGCCCCCCAAATGCGTTTTTTGGCGCCGGCGGCCGAAAATCGGGCCAGTCGCGAGCCCAGAAGCCCGTTTTCGCTGGTTAGGGCCGAAACTGGCGCCGGCAGATCCAGACCGAACCCGGCGCGCCGGGGGGCGCGTTTTTGGCGCGAACGGGGATGGGCCCACCGAGTCAGCGAGACGCGCTTCATTGTCCTCATCGCCTCGGTTTCCGCGGGAATCAATGCTCCGTGCTGCCGCCGGTCAACCTCCATTGATGCCTCACGAGCGGCGCAGTGAAGGCGCCACCAATGCGCGTCCCGCCCGCTCCCGCGACGCGTCACCCGGCATGCAAGCTCTCGCCGCCCCGCTGCGGCTATAACAGCCGACCTCCCGGTCGGGCAGCCACACATCGCCTCGCATCGCCACACAAAGCAACACACATCCCCCATTCCCGCCGACGAGCAATGGCTGAAAGGTACCCAGGCGACGGCGCGGCGGCGAACGGGGTTCGGCCGCCGCCATCTCCAAGAGCCGCAGGCGCGCCTCCTCTACGAGGCCGAATTCCCGACGCCCCCGGACATGCGTGTGCCGGGGGCGTGGAAGTTGAGCGCCGGCGGCGTCCTGGTGCCACCGGTGCCCGAAGGGGCTACATGGTGGGCCGAGATCGCCCGCATCCGCTCGTCGCTGACTGAGGAGCACCTGAACGAGCCGAGGTACGCCGCCGACAGCCACGCGCTGTGGACGATGTACTTCGAGCGCCGCCGCGAAGACCAGATCGCCTCCGCCAACGGCATCATCCCCCGCGGACGCCACAACGCCGACGGGCGGCGCGAGTGGTGGGTGACGAGGACATGTACCTAGGGTAGGGTCTTAGGCCTGACCCAGACACCCTACCCAAGGACACTGCCCTATAATCAAAGACATTCAAAGACCAACAGAGAGTACCGACTTCAATCACCTTGAAATGCAATCCACTCGACAGAAGACTCCACTCGGATATCTCAATTCTACTCGACGACAATAGGGTCATTCAACCATATGAAGAACCACTCGGAGTACAGAAGATGTAAAGCCATCCCGGGATGGCAACGGTCAGGCGTTCACTCTGTAGTCTTAAAGATCATTAATGGCTGGCGTTACCAGTAACGCCCCTATCTTAACTCACATTGAACCCTGTGTAACTGAGGGCTGCAAGGGTCCTGACGCACTCTATATAAGCCACCCCCCTCCTCAGGCACAAGGGTTCGCACCCCTTGTAACATCTACGCATAATCCATTCGACCAAGCCTCATGGCACCGAGACGTAGGGCTTTTACCTCCTTCAAGAGGGGCCTGAACTTGTAAACTTGCGTGTACAATCTCACCATAGCTAGGACCTTGCCTGCTCCTACGTACCCCCCTATTCTTACTGTCAGACTTACTCCCACGACAGTTGGCGCCCACCTTGGGGCAGGCGTCTGAGCGACTTCCGGTGAGGTTGCAAATTTCGTTCTCCATCAACATGGTTTCCGGCGGTGGTTTGGCTTTGGGCTGCGAGATCCATCTCGGCGCGCTCGTCTTCGTCGCCGACGACTCCGCCTGGCTCCTACAAGCTCCCCTTGACGTCGAGGCCGTCCCCGTCCGTGGGGCAGCGCACTTCCGTGCGAGTGCCTGCGGCGTCCTCCTTCGTTAGCCGTCGACTAAGTATCGGTCGGCTCTCGTCGCGTCCGTCCGCCGTCGCAAGCGGTCCAGCCGTTCATGACTCCAACGTTGGGTGAAGCATGCGGTGGCTCGTCAATCGACCACCCTTCAAGTCGCGGCAATCGAGCCTGGCGAATCCCTTTACGATCTGTTTGATCTGCCGACTGGTCACTCGGATTCGCTTTCCGAGTGCGAGAGCAATGATCCAGCGGCAGAAGTCCTCGTGGTCGACTCCCAGCACGGTCCGCCTGGATTTCGTCGCAACGGTGGCGACAACGGCGTTGGAGGCCCGTCGCAGAGTCATGACGAGTACATCCCTGAGGCCCTCACTGCGGAGCAGAGGGAAGAGCTGCATCGTCGCAACGTCCAGGCGCTCCAGACTCCCATCATTGGGGAGACCTCCGAGGCTCGGGCCTTGGAGGCTGCGCGCTTGGCCACCTTGGCTGAGCGCACGCGTTTGGAGAATCTGCAGAAGGCACTCGACGAGCGCGCTCGTCAGCGGATCTCCGAATCCAGTCAACGTGTGCGACAGCTGTTTCCGACTAAGACTCAGGTATACTGCACTCCGATCCAAAATGTTGCAGTAGCATCACGCATAGGAGAGTCAATTCAGCCATCTCGTTCAGAAGCGGGTAGAGGCTTGTTGCAGATCCGAGCATTGCTTAGAGCCGTTGGGGAACAGAACTCTGCTGTCTCCTAGTCGCATAACAGAATTCATAGTAGATCAGTGGTTGCAGACACAGTTCAGTCAGCGCATAGTTTGCGGTCACCCCGGTGGCGTGAGGATCGTGGTCCCCGCCAGGATCAGTACCTGGGATGAGGACATGGGCAGTATGATCATCAGTTTCCCTGTGATGACCACCATCGAGTGCCTATGCCCCCTCTGAAGGGCGGGTCGTACGCTCCCCGGCGGTATGATGATAGGCACCCGTATGGTGACGAGCGGAGAGCCCTAGTCGACCCTAGAGAGCCAGGGTTCTATGTGAGATCACTCTTGTGCAAGGTTTGGTCGACAGAGGCTGAGCAAACAGAGAAGGGCAAGGCAGAGATCGTCCGACTGGAAGCAGAGCATTTGTTTCTGGGCCCGAGTGTTTCAGCATGGCCATCCGATCGGCTGAGATCCCTCCCAACTTCAGGTTGGCAGCGGGCGTGAGTAAGTTCACCGGAGAATCAAAGCCGGACACCTGGCTGGAAGACTACCAAGTGGCTGTGCAGATTGGTGGAGGCAATGATGATGTAGCCATGAAGCACCTCCCCCTGATGCTTGAGGGTTCGGCCAGAGCCTGGTTAACTCAATTGGCCCCTGGGAGTATTTTTTGCTGGGATGACTTGGCTCGAGTGTTCATCAAAACATTCGAAGGCACTTGCAAATGACCTGCTGGGTTGACTGAATTGCAACACTACGTCCAGAAGCCGAATGAAACTTTGAGAGACTTCATCCAGAGATGGACTACCCTTCATCATACGATAGAAAATGTGTCAGATCACCAGGCGGTTTGCTCCTTCAAAGAGGGCATTCGGTACAGAGAGCTTACACTGAAATTCGGTCGTTCCGGAGACATGACTCTGACCCGAATGATGGAAATAGCCACTCGGTATGCTAATGGTGAAGAGGAAGACCGACTCCACAATGGCAAGGGAAAAACAGTTGTCCAGGACCCAGGGACTGGAAATTCCAGTCGGAAGCAAAAACGTAAAGCTGAACCTACAGGTCCGATACGTCTCCAACGTATCTACTTTTCCTCTTGTTTTGGACTCTAATTTGCATTATTTGAATGAAACTAACCCCGGACTGACGCTGTTTTCAGCAGAACTACCATGGTGTTGTTTTTGTGCAGAAATAAAAGTTCTCAGAATGGAACGAAACTTTGCGAGGGTTTTTATATCAAACAATAGAATTTAAGGAACCAGGAAGGACCTGAGGGGGGCAACTGGGTGGGCACAACCCCCGAGGGTGCGCCAGCCCCCCCCCCCCCCAGGCGCGCCCAGGTGGGTGCTGCCCACATGGTGGCCCCGCTGACCCTGAAACCGATGCTATAAAATCCCATATTTCCAAAAAAAATTAGGGGAAAGAATTATCGCGTTTCACGAGATGGAGCCGCTGCCAAGCCCTGTTCTTCCTCAGGAGGGCAGATATGGAGTCCGTTTGGGGCTTCGGAGAGGGGGATCTTTGATCTTCATCATCACCAACACATCTCCATCGCCAATTCCATGATGCTCCCCATCGGGAGTGAGTAATTCCTTCGTAGGCTCGCTGGTCAGTGAGGAGTTGGATGAGATTCATCATTTAATCGAGTTAGTTTTGTTAGGGCTTGATCCCTAGTATCCACTATGTTTTGAGATTGATGTTGCTATGACTTTGCCATGCTTAATGCTTGTCACTTTGTGCCCGGGTGCCATGATTTCAGATCTGAACCGTTTATGTTATCACCTTTTATATCCATGTTCTAGATCCGATCTTGCAAGTTATAGTCACCTACTAAGTGTTATGATTCGTCAACCCTGGAGTGACAATAGTCGGGACCACTCCCGGTGATGACCGTAGTTTGAGGAGTTCATGTATTCGCCGTGTGTTAATGCTTTGTTACGGTTCTCTATCAAAAGGAGGTCTTAACACCCCTTAGTTTCCAATAGGACCCTGCTGCCACGGGAGGGTAGGACAAAATCATGCAAGTTCTTTCCATAAGCACGTATGACTATTTACGGAATACATGCCTACATTATATTTATGAACTGGAGCTAGTGCCGTATCTCCCTAGGTTATAACTGTCTCATGATGAATATCACCCACGAGTCACCGATCCAATGCCTACGAATTTATCATATATTGTTCTTGCTAAATTCTGCTTTGTTACTCTTGCTATAAATTCTTTGCTACAATATATCACGCTATCATTATTCTTTACCGTTACTCTTGTTGCTATCATCAAAACTATCATAATCTTTGTGCTACTAATCACTTTGCTGCAGATAATTAATCTCCAGGTGTGGTTGAATTGAAAACTCAACTGCTAATACCTTCAAATATTCTTTGGCTCCCCTTGTGTCGAATCTATAAATTTGGGTGAATGCTCTAACCTCGAAAACTGTTGCGATCACCTATACTTGTGGGGTATCAAGACCTTTTTCTGGCGCCGTTGCCAGGGAGCATAGCTATATTTTTTCAATCGCTTGGGGTTATTATCATATTATCACTATGAAGAATCTGAAGGATGCTAAGACTATGATTTTTCCCTCAAAGACGAGGGGAGGTAAGGAACTGCCATCCAGTTCTGCTTTAGATTCACCTTCTGTTATAAGTAAACTTGCAACACCACAACATGCTATTAATTCTGATATGTCGCAAGTTATTGATGATGCTACTTTTGCTATGAATGCTACACATGATGATGCTAGTACCTTGCTTGTTGATGATGTGCCACTAGGTGAATTTCCTGATGAACAAACTGCTAAAGTAAGACAACATGATATTGTTGAATCTGATGATGAACTTGAAACTAAAAATAGCGAAACACCTACTAGAACTAGTCCTCCTAGATATGAATTGCCAAAGGTACCGGAAGGTTACACTATGAGTGAGGAGGCAACTAGAGGTATTCTTGCTTGTAAGGATATAGATGATCTAGAGAAATTACTATGCAAGTATAAAGAAAGATCTCTGAATGCTAAAATCAAATGTGATCCTGAGTTTGCTACTTCACCTATTGTTATTGCTGATAGGGATTATGAATTCTCTGTCGACCCAGAGTTAATCACTTTGGTCGAATATGATCCTTTCCATGGTTATGAAACTGAAACTGTTGTGGCACATCTTACTAAGTTGAATGATATAGCTATCCTTTTTGCTCATGATGAGAAAATTTGCTATTACTATATTCTCAAGTTATCCCCGTTCTCATTAAAGGGTGATGCTAAAGCTTGGTATAATACTCTTGCTCCTGGTTGTGTGCGTAGTCCCCAGGATATGATTTATTACTTCTCTGAAAAATATTTCCCTGCTCATAAGAAACAAGCTGCCTTGCAGGAAATATTTAACTTTGTGCAAATTGAAGAAGAGAGTCTCCCACAAGCTTGGGGGTGGCTTCTCCAATTGCTTAATGCTTTGCCTGATCATCCTCTAAAGAAAAATGAAATACTTGATATCTTCTATAATGGACTAACCGATGCTTCTAGGGACTTCCTAGATAGTTGTGCTGGTTGTGTTTTCAGGGAACGAACTATTGAACAAGCTGAAGAATTATTAAATAACATGTTGAAAAATTATGATGATTGGACTCCTCTTGAAACACCTATTAAACCAACTCCGAAGAAGAGGGGTATCTTATATCTCAGTCCTGAAGATATGCAAGAGGCAAAGAAATCTATGAAGGAAAAAGGTATTAAGGCCGAGGATGTTAAAAATTTACCACCTATCGAAGAAATACATGGGCTTGAAGCACCACCACCACCCAAGGTGGTAGAGGTAAAATCTTTAATGAAATTCAATGATAGTGATGATCCTCATAATAAACATCCTAGCAAATGCCTTTATGAGTTTGATAATTACATTAGAAAGCAAGATCACTTCAATACAAATGTCATGAAACAATTGAAATACAACTCTGATATGATTGCTCGCTTAAGTGACTTGTTATTTAAAATCTCAAATGATGTCAGAGGTGTAGGAAAACATGCCTCTATGGTTCAAACTCAATTAGAACAAGTTGCTAAATCTCAAAGAGAGTTACTTGATGAAATGAACAATAATATAAGTGACTTTGCTGTTAGAGTAGCAACTAGAGGAGGTAAAATGACTCAGGAACCACTTTATCCTGAGGGACACCCAAAGAGAATTGATCAAGATTCTCAAAGGAACAACACCACTACACCTAGTTCTTCTAAAAAGAAAAAGAATAAGAAAAATGATAAGAGTTTGCCTGCCTCTAGTGAACCTGAAATAGAAAAACCTCCTGATAATGATAATGAAGTTTCTATCTCTGATGTTGAAACTCAATCTGGTAATGAACACTCACCTTCTGATAATGAATAAGATAATGATGAGGTTCATGAAAACACTCAACCTAATGATAAAGAAGCAGATAAAAATGTTGAGATAGAGCCAACTGTTGATCTTGATAACCCACAAACCTAAGAATAAAAGATATGATAAAAGAGACTCTGTTTCTAGAAAACATGGAAAGGAAAGAGAACCATGGGTTCAAAAGCCTATGCCCTTTCCACCTAAGTCAACTAAAAATAAAGATGATGAAGAATTTGAACGCTTTGCTGAAATGATTAGGCCAGTCTTTTTGCGCACTCATTTGACTGATATCTTGACCAATAAGAGAAAAATACCGGAAGCTAAAATCTCCACTATGCTTGCTAATTACACTTTAAAAGATGGAGTACCTAAAAAAATTGGAGATCCGGGAATACCAACTATACCTTGCTCCACTAAAAGAAACTATGTAAAAACTGCTTTATGTGATTTGGGAGCTGGTGTTAGTGTTATGCCTTTATCTTTATATAAAAGACTTGTTGAATAAACTCACACCTACTGAAATATCATTGCAAATGGCTAACAAATCAACTGCCATACCTATCGGTATTTGTGAGGATGTGCCCGTTGTTGTTGCTAATGTTACTATTTTGACTGACTTTGTTATACTTGAGATGCCCGAGGATGAAAACATGTCTATTATCCTTGGTAGACCCTTCTTGAATACCGCAGGGGCTGTTATTGATTGCAATCAAAGCAAGGTCACTTTTCATATCAATGGTAATGAGCATACGGTGCACTTTCCGAAGAAACAATTCCAAGTGAATGGTATCAGTGTTATTGAAAAATCTCCGACAATCACTATTGGAAGTTTTCAACTACCTCTACCTATTGTCAAAAAGAAATACTCCCTCCGTTCCTAAATAATTGTCTTTCTAGAGATTTCAACAAGTGACTACATACAGAGCAAAATGAATGAATCTACACTTTAAAACATGTCTACATACATCCGTATGTTGTAGTCCATTTGAGATTGCTAGAAAGACAATTATTTGGGAACGGAGGGAGTATGAAATACTTATTGTTGGGGACATTCATATACCCATTGAGGTAACTTAGTGATTTATAAAATTTCTTCGGTTTCATGCTAATCGAAAGTGGTTGTTAATAAGACTTGCACTACTGCAGGATGCTGCTAACGCGACACTACGATCAGAGACCCTTCGAGAAACTGTGTGCGATGTAATAATCGGAAACGGTGGTGTCAGATAACCGTCAAAAATGTCCAAAACGTTTGCGATGACGGATGCATCAAACACGGTTCAGATTTTAGTTGCGTGTGTGATGCAGGGCATACGGTTCAGTTCAATTAACTATTTGCGATGAGGAATAACAAAAGAAACGGGCAGCCAAATGAAGGTGTGTGCGATATACAGCATACGGTTCACTCGGATGAACTATTTGTGATTAGGCAACACAAAAGAAACGGTCAGTCTGATGAAGGTGTGTGCAATATACATCATACAGTTCATTCGGATGAACTGTTTGTGATTAGGCAA
The DNA here is from genome assembly GCA_021605145.1 of Aegilops bicornis. Lineage (NCBI taxonomy): Eukaryota > Viridiplantae > Streptophyta > Magnoliopsida > Poales > Poaceae > Aegilops > Aegilops bicornis. The sequence goes on from CM038673.1 coordinate 656,867,159, forward strand.
CACAAAAGAAACGGTCAGATAGATCAAGGTGTGTGTGATATACGCATGCGGTTCACTCGGCCCTTGTTGTGAGTGTGTGACCTCTGTGGCAACCGTTCGCTCCCAACTTCCCCAGGCGCCTCTTAATGTACCATGGCAACCGTCCACCGCCTCTTCACCTTTCCCTCTCCATTTGGAACTGTTGTCGCACGCTCTTCCTCCCTCCATTTGCCTTCACCCTTCCTTCTGCTATTGTTCGATCATCTTCTCCATGGAGGGAGCAGGCCGAAAACGACCCCATTATTCTTGCCTCGATCTGAAGGATGACATGGTGGAGGAAGTGATTGATCGGTGCGACATCATCACCTCGACTAGCATGGCGGGTTCGTTCAAGACCATTCTCGACTCAACTAATAACATCATTACAAGGAACCCAAGGGTCCAGGAGCGGTTTGATCTCCCCTATCTTCTTCGCCGTGACCCTGTTGACTGGAGCGGGGACGAGGGAAGCCTCGCATTATGCAAGTTGGTGCCGCTTGATAATGATACATATGATGTTAAGATGCCATCGCTTGAGGTCAAGGCTTGGGCATGCACAAATGGAGATTGGGTTGTTTATATTGGGTACAACTGCGAGTGGGAACTTGTGAATGTGTACACTCGTCACCGGGTTCCACTTCCAAAAATCTCAGACGACTGCCCAGAGGTTGAGTACACCGGTATTGTACGTGAGTTCAAATACGATCATGGTGGCTGTCGTCTACGGAAGATAGCAATTTGTCGAGTTCCTAACCGCTCTTGGGATTACACGAACTATGAAGTTGTTGCTATCTTCGACAAGCTTGTTGCCGTCCTTACTTCCACGCCTCGATGGATATTGCTCAAAAATCAATTTCTGTACACAGATGAGTACTGTGATGCAATTCAATACGAGGGTCTTGTGTTTGCTGCCACCACTCGTGGCACTGTTTTTGCATGGAATCCTGATGCTTTCGGTATGTTTGTCTTCCACCGTAATTATAATTGTTTCATCCACATGCATGCGGGTTAGCTAGTTTCCCTTTATAATTAAACTTCTTGTGTTTCCAAGGTCCTGTGAACATTCCACCACCTATACTTGAAAATTTTATAACCAAGGGGGAGATGACGATGCTGATGATCACAAGCATGAGGACGAGCAGGACCCATATACTCAGTGGCGCCTGGCAACTTATTCCTATGGATCACCTCTTCTTGCCTGTATACAGGGCACTGCTGATGTTACCAAGGAAGCAAGTGTTGTCTCGCATGGTCGCACTCTCCGGACCTATTCCAACATCTGTTGCAGGGTATTCGGGATGGATACTGGTGTACTAGCGCCAACACCTTCTCCCTGGTTTAGTATTGAAAGTCTTGGAGGAAACTTGCTCTTCCTTGGACAAAACCATCCAATGATGGTGGAAGGCGATCCAGCTGCTGTTGACACAACGTTACTATCATTTATGAGAAGCAACTGTATCTATACCTCGGACATTGCTATGCTTCCCTACCGTCCCAATATGGGTCTTGACATAGGCCGTTTCAGCCTGGATGATCAGTCCCGCGTTGGTCTCGAGATTGACAGTAGCTGGCCCTTTCCAGAGAATCACTTCTGGTTCAAAGCAAGCATTTCCAACGCCGACTAGTGGTTGAGATGAAGTTCATTTCATCACTTTGTTATTTGTTGTGTGATAAAAACTTTACTACAATGTTTTGTTGGAAATGATCTATAATCCAACATGTATCCTCGTTGTCGTTGTGGGTTGATGACTTGTTGTATGTAATCAATGGTACATTTGCATATGCGTCCATCAACTCACGCCTGCTAGTGGTGTCCATATGAATAGTGCTAGTGATTTTAGTTGCAAAAATTAGATAGTGCTAGTGATTTTTAGCTGCATATTTTGACAAATCGCAGTGTTACAAGGTCGACAAATGGCAATGTTTCTAGATAAACAAATGTCAATCTTTCCAGTTTGACAAATGGCAACATACCCAAAATGACAGATATGCAAATCTTACCCAATTGTTTGTACGTGGTTGCACACGGGTCATGCAAAACAACTGTTTGCGTTGAAGGGATGCAGAAATCCTGCTCGGCACATTTTCCCTTGGCTTCCTGGGGAAGGTGTCGGTTTGCATACGGGTGTTCCAACTAAAACGTTTGTGATGAGAGTTTTATATTTAAAAACCATTGACTTTTTTTAAAAGAAAATCGTTTGATAAGTCTGTACATTAAGAGAGAAAAACGCAAGTTTGTTCAAACCATATCTTTCATTCACTCACACTGCAAAATTTATATTCATATGGTTGAGAATTCGAGATACAGTATTAAACCCCAAAAAAAAACTATTTCCGACGGCGGCGGAGGCGGCGTGCCGCGCCGTTGTTGACGTTGTCGTCCTCCGGGACGCCATTGTTGAAGTCTTCAAGGCAACACAAAATGTTCTTCACTTGTAAATCAAACATCATGTCGCCGCGCGATCGACGGGCGGGGTGCGGGAGGACGACAACTGGCGCCGCTGAGAGGTAGCGGTCGACGATAGCATCCCATGGAAGTCAAAGTGCTGGCTTCCCGTTGAGCCTGCGCATTGGAGGACAGCATGCACGCCTCTCGGTCAGCCTGCACACCGAACTGCACTCACACGCCTCCCGTTTAGTCAAGGTCAAGCAGCTGTCCGCACGATACCTCCTACAACCATTAAAACCAAGACACGTGGTGTCACGTGAATGGTTAACAGAATGCACATGGTTTGAATTATACAAACATTTGAGATATTAAAGTGGCAGCTATTTTTTCAAAATGTCTTTGTTGGCTGTCATTATTCGAGTGGGCCTTCTCTCAAAATGGACACAAAAAATGCCACAACATGTCGGGTGCCATTCCATGATAGCATGCCAAGTTTCATGAATTTCAGACGAGTTTTGGATTTACTAGAATTTAAAAACCAGGCATCTTAATGTTTTGCCGGCAATCAACGGTGCCCTGGTGTATGAAATTCATTACCATTTCTTGCATGGGACCTAAGAATGCACCCAAGGACATAGATTTGATTTTTCAACCAAATTATATGCACTAGAGCATGTGCATGTGGTTCAAATTTGAATTATGCACATAAATGCATTGGAAACTCAGTTAATGCATAAAAATGTCCAAACGAACCCCGAAAAATCCCAAAAATTGACACAACACTCCTGTTGTTCTATGTTGACACGAGAAATTTTTTGAACGCAATAAGAGGCAATGGATATCGTTTCATCCCCAAAGGCGGGCCGTTCCCTACCGAAACCATCATGCTTGTTGTGAGAAGCTCTGGTTTGTGAGAAGCATATACCCGAACCTGCCCCAAATGGTACTAATTTTTTACCACGGCATGTTGATGCCGCTCCATGATAGCATGCCAAGTTTCATGAATTTCAGAGAGTTTTGGATTTACTAGAATTTAAAAACCAGGCATCTCAACGTTTTGCCAGCAATCAACAATGCGCTGGTGTTTGAATTTCATTCCCATCTCTTGCATGGGACCTAGAAATTCATCCATGGACACAGATTAGATTCTTCAACCAACTTTAGTGCATTGGAGCATGTGCTTGTAGTTCAAATTTGAATTATGCACATAAAATGCCTAGAAAACCCAGTTAATGCATAAAAATGTCCAAACGAACCCCGAAAAATCACAAAAATTGACACAACACTCCTGTTGTTCTATGTTGGCACTAGAAATTTTTTGAAATCAATAAGATGCAATGGATATGGTTTCGTCCCGAAAGGTGGGACGTTTCCTATCGAAAACCATCATGCTTGTTGTGAGAAGCTCTGGTTTGTGATAAGCTTATACCCGAACCTGCCACAAATGGGACAAATTTTTTACCATGGCATGTTGATGCCGCTCCATGATAGCATGTGAAGTTTCATGAATTTCAGACGAGTTTTGGATTTACTAGAATTTAAAAACCAGGCATCTCAACGTTTTGCAATCAACAATGCCCTGGTGTTTGAATTTCATTCCCATCTCTTGCATGGGACCTAGAAATTCACCCAAGGACACATATTAGATTTTTCAACCAACTTTAGTGCATTGGAGCATGTGCTTGTAGTTCAAATTTGAATTATGCACATAAAATGCCTAGAAAACCTAGTTAATGCATAAAAATGTCCAAACGAACCCCGAAAAATCACAAAAATTGACACAACACTCATGTTGTTCTATGTTGACACTAGAAAATTTTTGAAAGCAATGAGATGCAATGTATATCGTTTCGTCCCCAAAGGTGGGACGTTCCCTATCAAAAACCGTCATGCTTGTTGTGAGAAGCTCTGGTTTGTGAGAAGCATATACCCGAACCTGCCCCAAATGGGACAATTTTGTTACCACGGCATGTTGATGCCGCTCTATGTTAGCATGCCAAGTTTCATGAATTTCAGACGAGTTTTGGATTTACTAGAATTTAAAAACCAGGTATCTCAATGTTTTGCCGGCAATCAACAGTGCCCTGGTGTTTGAAATTCATTCCCGTCTCTTACGTGGGACCTAAGCATGCACCCGAGGACAGACATGTGATTTTCCAACCAACTTTGGTGCATTGGAGCATGTGCTTGTAGTTCAAATTTGAATTATGCACATAAAATGCCTAGAAAACCCGGTTAATGCATACAAATGTCCAAACGTACCCTCAAAAATCACAAAATTTAACACAACACTCATGTTGTTCTATGTTGTCACTAGAAAAAGAATTGAAATCAAGAAGAGGCAACGGATATCGTTTCGTCCAGAAAGGTGAAACATTCCCTACCATAACCATGAGGCTTGTTGTCAGAAGCTTTGGTTTTTGAGAAGCTTATATACCCCAACCTGCCCCAAATGGGACAATATTTTTACCACTGCATGTTGATGCCGTTCCATGCTAGCGTGTCAAGGTTCAATTCAGACGCGTTTTCGATTTACTAGAATTTGAAAACCAAGTATCTCAATGTTAGTGGCCGAGCGCCGGTGGCAAGGTGTTTGACATTCATTCTCAATTCTTGCATGGGACTTAAGCATGTAACCAAGGACACATATTCCAATTCTGAACCACTTTATATGCACTGGAGCATGTGCATGTAGTTCAAATTTGAATTATGCACATGAATGCATAGAAAACTCAGTTAATGTATAAAAATGTCCAAGCTAACCCCGAAAACTCCCAAAAATGATATAACACTCGTGTTGTTCTACGTTGACACAAGAAAAATTTAGAAAGTAAGAAGAGGCAACATATATCGTTTGTCCGCCAAGGTGGCACGTTCCCTACCGAAACCATCTGGCTTGTTGTGAGAGAAGCTCCGATTTGCGAGAAGCTTATACCCAAACCTGGCCCAAATGAGAAAATATTTTTACCACGGCATGTCGATGTCGTTCCATGATATCATGTCAAGTTCATGAATTTCAGCCGAGTTTTCGATTTACTATAATTTTAAAACCATGTATCTCAATGTTAGCGGCTGAGCGACAATGTCAAGGTGTTTGACATTCATTCTCATTTCTTGTATGTGACGTAAGCTTGCAACCAAGGACAAACATTTGATTTTGCAACCCGTTTTTAGGGACTGGAGCATGTGCTTTGATTTTGAATTGTGCACCTGAAATTGCTAGAAAACCAATTTAATATATAAAATTTCCAAACGAACCCTGAATAATTCCAATTTTTTTACGACACACATATAGTTGCATGTTCACTGCAGATAAAAGGTCTAGTAATTCAAACACTGTCCATTGCCGCTGTGACCCCATTATGTAATTCAAATCAAAATGAAAAATCAAGTAGATCCCACATAGTTTATTGTCACCAACCGTGTGAGATGCAGTACCAAATATCCTGGAGCACCGTCGGTGTATAGTACGCCTATGGATTACGCGAGAAGGTGCGTCGACTACAGTCCACAGCCGGCGTGTCAAACACACTAGCTCGCTCCCCAAATACTCCCGCCTCTGCATCCCTCGCAATCTCAAAAATATCTGCTCGCCCTTATCCAAATTTTCAGTAACCCCGCCTTGTTACTCCCGCCTAGATTTTCAGTTGCCGCGGTATTTCCTCAAACACCACCTTACCCCCCCACACACACCACACACTCTACAAAACCTGTGCTCACCAACACACACCACCCCCGTAACCATTGGTAGGTCGCCGCCATCGCTGCCGCCTCCATCCTCAACCTCTGCCTGTGTGCCGGGGAGCTCGAGGAGCCAATGGCCCAAGAGAGGTTTATCACGGCCTCTTCGCCTGATGCCGGCGAGGTGGCCGCTGAGGTGTCCCCATCATGCTCCGCGGGCTCTTTATCGATCAGCCATCGCCAGTCCCTCGATCCGCCAGCCGCCACGCCCCTACGCCAGTTCGAGGACTTCCCCGTCCTCCCTCAGACCCGGCAGCCGACGAGGTCCTACTGTTGGGGAACGTAGTAATTTCAAAAAATTTCATACGCACATGCAAGATCATGGTGATGCATAGCAACGAGAGGGGAGAGTGTTGTCCACGTACCCTCGTAGACCGAAAGCGGAAGCGTTATAACAACGCGGTTGATGTAGTCGTACGTCTTCACGGCCCGACCGATCAAGCACCGAAACTACGACACCTCCGAGTTTTAGCACACGTTCAGCTCGATGATGATCCCCGGACTCCGATCCAGCAAAGTGTCGGGGATGAGTTCCGTCAGCACGACGACATGGTGACGATCTTGATGTTCTACCGTCGTAGGGCTTCGCCTAAGCACCGCTACAATATTATCGAGGATAACTATGGTGGAGGGGGCACCACACACGGCTAAGAGATCTCAAGGATCAATTGTTGTGTCTCTAGGGTGCCCCTGCCTCAGATATAAAGGAGCAAGGGAGGAGGTGCGGCCGGCTAGGAGGAGGCACGCCAGAGGAGTCCTACTCCCACTGAGTAGGACTCCTCCCTTCCTTGTTGGAGTAGGAGAGGAGAGGGAAGGAGAGAGGGAAAGGAAAGGGGGCACCGCCGCCTCCTTGTCCAATTCGGACTTGGGGGAGGCTGCTGCCCTTGGCCGCCTCTCCTCTTCCTCCTCTTGGGCCCATGAGGCCCATTAACCTCCGGGGGGGTTCCGGTAACCCCCCGGTACTCCGATATATATCCGATAACTCCCGAACCATTCCGGTGTCCGAATATAGTCGTCCAATATATCAATCTTCATGTCTCGACCATTTCGAGACTCCTCGTTATGTCCGTAATCACATCCGGGACTCCGAACAAACTTCAGTACATCAAAACTATAAACTCATGATAAGATCATCATCGTAACGTTAAGCGTCACGGACCCTACTGAGTTCGAGAACAATGTAGACATGACCTAGAACTGTTTTCGGTCAATAACCAATAGCGGAACTCGGATGCTCATATTGGCTCCTACATATTCTACGAAGATCTTTATCGGTCAAATCGCATAACAACATACGTTGTTCCCTTTGTCATCGGTATGTTACTTGCCCGAGATTCGATCGTTGGTATCCAATACCTAGTTCAATCTCGTTGCCGGCAAGTCTCTTTACTTGTTACGTAATGCATCATTCCGTAACTAACTCATTAGCTACATTGCTTGCAAGGCTTATAGTGATGTGCATTACCGAGAGGGCCAGAGATACCTCTCCGACAATCGGAGTGACAAAACCTAAGCTCGAAATACGCCAACTCAACATGTACCTTTGGAGACACCTGTAGAGCTCCTTTATAATCATCCGCTTGCCAGGACGCTTTGGTAGCACACAAAGTGTTCCTCCGGTAAACGGGAGTTGCATAATCTCATAGTTGTAGGAACATGTATAAGTCATGAAGAAAGCAATAGCAACATACTAAACGATCAAGTGCTAAGCCAACGGAATGGGTCATGTCAATCACATCATTATCCTAATGATATGACAACACATGTCTATGGTTAGGAAACACAACCATCTTTGATTAATGAGCTAGTCAAGTAGAGGCATACTAGTGACTTTAAGTTTGTCTATGTATTCACACATGTATCATGTTTCCGGTTAATACAATTATAGCATGAATAATAACCATTTATCATGATATGAGGAAATAAATAATAACTTTATTATTGCCTCTAGGGCATATTTCCTTGATCTCCCACTTGCACTAGAGTCAATAATCTAGATTACACAAGAATGATTCTAACACCCATGGAGTCTTGGTGATGATCATGTTTTGCTCGTGGAAGAGGCTTAGTTAGCAGTGCGGAACATTCAGATCCGTATGTATCTTGCAAATCTCTATGTCTCCCACCGGACTTGGTCCGGGATGGATTTGAAGCGTCTCTTGATGTGTTTGGTCCTCTTGTGAAATCTGGATTCCTTTGCCAAGTCAATTGCACCAGTATTGTCACAGAAGATCTTCATTGGTCCCGATGCACTAGGTATGACACCTAGATCGGTAATGAACTCTTTCATCCAGACTCCTTCATTTGCTGCTTCCGAAGCAGCTATGTACTTCGCTTCGCATGTAGATCCCGCCACGACGCTTTGTTTAGAACCGCACCAACTGACAACTCCATCGTTCAATATAAACACGTATCCGGTTTGCGATTTAGAATCGTCCGGATCAGTGTCAAAGCTTGCATCGACGTAACCATTTACGACTAGCTCTTTGTCACCTCCATAAACGAGAAACATATCCTTAGTCCTTTTCAGGTATTTCAGGATATTCTTGACCGCTGTCCAGTGATCCACTCCTGGATTACTTTGGTACCTCCCTGCCAAGATTATCACTAAGCACACGTCAGGTCTGGTACACAACATTGCATACATGATAGAGCCTATGGCTGAAGCATAGGGAACATCTTTCATTTTCTCTCTATCTTCTGCTGTGGTCGGGAATTGAGTCTGACTCAACTTCACACCTTATAATACAGGCAAGAACCCTTTCTTTGCCTGATCCGTTTTGAACTTCTTCAAAACTTTATCAAGGTATGTGCTTTGTGAAAGTCCAATTAAGCGTCTTGATCTATCTCTATAGATCTTGATGCCCAATATGTAAGCAGCTTCACCGAGGTCTTTCATTGAAAACTTTTATTCAAGTATCCCTTTATGCCATCCAAAAATTCTATATCATTTCCAATTAACAATATGTCATCTACATATAATATCAGAAATGCTCCAGAGCTCCCACTCACTTTCTTGTAAATACAGGCTTCTCCAAAAGTCTGTATAAAACCATATGCTTTAATCACACTATCAAAGCGTTTATTCCAACTCGAGAGGCTTGCACCAGTTCATAAATGGATCATTGGAGCTTGCACACTTTGTTAGCACCTTTTGGATCGACAAAACCTTCCGGTTGCATCATATACAACTCTTCTTCCGTAAATCCATTCAGGAATGCGCTTTTACATCCATTTGCCAAATTTCATAATCATAAAATGCGGCAATTGCTAACATGATTCGGACAGACTTAAGCATCGCTACGGGTGAGAAAGTCTCATCGTAGTCAACCCCTTGAACTTGTCGAAAACCTTTCGCAACAAGTCGAGCTTTGTAGACAGTTACATTACCATCGGCGTCGGTCTTCTTCTTGAAGATCCATTTATTTTCTATGGCTTGCCGATCATCGGGCAAGTCAACCAAAGTCCATACTTTGTTTTCATACATGGATCCCATCTCAGATTTCATGGCCTCAAGCCATTTTTCGGAATCCGGGCTCATCATCGCTTCCTCATAGTTCGTGGGTTCGCCATGGTCAAGTAACATGACTTCCAGAATAGGATTACCGTACCACTCAGTGCGGATCTTACTCGTAGATCTAGGAAGTTCGGTAGTAACTTGATCTCAAGTTTCATGATCAAGATCATTAGCTTCCTCACCGATTGGTGCGGTTGTCACAGAACTGGTTCTTGTGATGAACTACTTTCCAATAAGGGAGCAGGTACAGTTACCTCATCAAGTTCTACTTTCCTCCCACTCACTTCTTTCGAGAGAAACTCCTTCTCTAGAAAGGATCCGAATTTAGCAAAAAAATCTTGCCCTCAGATCTGTGATAGAAGGTGTACCCAATAGTCTCTTTTGGGTATCCTATGAAGACACATTTCTCCGATTTGGGTTCGAGCTTATCTGGTTGAAGTTTCTTCACATAAGCATCGCAACCCCAAACTTTAAGAAATGACAACTTTGGTTTCTTGCCAAACCATAGTTCATAAGGCGTCGTCTCAACGGATTTTGATGGTGCCCTATTTAACGTGAATGCGGCCGTCTCTAAAGCATAACCCCAAAATGATAGCGGTAAATCAGTAAAAGACATCATAGATCGCACCATATCTAGTAAAGTACGATTCTGACGCTTCCGGACACACCATTTCGTTGTGGTGTTCCGAATTGGCGTGAGTTCAAACTATTCCGCATTGCTTCAAATGTAAACCAAACTCGTAACTCAAATATTCTCCTCCACGATCAGATCGTAGAAATTTTATTTTCTTGTTACGATGATTTTCCACTTCACTCTGAAATTCTTTAAACTTTTCAAATGTTTCAGACTTGTGTTTCATTAAGTAGATATACCCATATCTGCTCAAATCATCTGTGAAGGTGAGAAAATAACGATACCCGCCGCGAGCCTCAATATTCATTGGACCACATACATTAGTATGTATGATTTCCAATAAATCAGTTGCTCGCTCCATAGTTCCGGAGAACGGCGTTTTAGTCATCTTGTCTATGAGGCACGGTTCGCAAGTACCAAGTGATTCATAATCAAGTGATTCCAGAAGTCCATCAGTATGGAGTTTCTTCATGCGTTTTACAGCGATATGACCTAAACGGCAGTGCCACAAATAAGTTGCACTATCATTATCAACTCTGCATCTTTTGGCTTCAACATTATGAATATGTGTATCACTACTATCGAGATTCAATAAAAATAGACCACTCTTCAAGGGTGCATGACCATAAAAGATATTACTCATATAAATAGAACAACCATTATTCTCTCGATTTAAATGAATAACCGTCTCGCATCAAACAAGATCCAGATATAATGTTCATGCTTAACGCTGGCACCAAATAACAATTATTTAGGTCTAAAACTAACCCCGATGGTAGATGTAGAGGTAGCGTGCCGACCGCGATCACATCGACTTTGGAACCATTTCCCACGCGCATCGTCACCTCGTCCTTAGCCAATCTTCGCTTAATCCGTAGTCCTCGCTTCGAGTTGCAAATATTAGCAATGTAACCAGTATCAAATACTCAGGTGCTACTGCGAGGATTAGTAAGGTACACATCAATAACATGTATATCACATATACCTTTGTTCACCTTGCCATCCTTCTTATCCGCCAAAAACTTGGGGCAGTTCCGCTTCCAGTGTCCAGTATGCTTGCAGTAGAAGCACTTCGCCTGTGCTTAGGTCCAGACTTGGGTTTCTTCTGGCTGAGCAGCAACTTGCTTGTTGTTCTTCTTGAAGTTCCGCTTCTTCTTCCCTTTGCCCTTTTTCTTGAAACTGCTGGTCTTATTGACCATCAACACTTGATGCTCCTTCTTGATTTCTACCTCCGCAGCCTTTAGCATTGCGAAGAGCTCGGGAATAGTCTTGTCCATCCCTTGCATATTATAGTTCATCACGAAGCTCTTGTAGCTTGGTGGCAGTGATTGAAGAATTTTGTCAATGACACTATCATCAGGAAGATTAACTCCTAGTTGAATCAAGTGATTATTATACCCACATTTTGAGTATATGTTCCTTGTGAACTATTCTCCTCCATCTTACAGCTATAGAACTTATTGGAGACTTCATATCTCTCAATCTGGGCATTTTCTTGAAATATTAACTTCAACTCCTGGAACATCTCATATGCTCCATGACGTTCAAAGCGTCGTTGAAGACCCGGTTCTAAATCGTAAAGCATGACACACTGAACAATTGAGTAGTCATCAGCTTTGCTCTGCCAGAAATTCTTAACATCGCCAGTTGCACCTGCAGCAGGCCTGGCACCCAGCGGTGCTTCCAGGACGTAATTCTTCTGTGCAACAATGAGGATAATCCTCAAGTTACGTGCCCAGTCCGTGTAGTTGCTACCGTCATCTTTCAACTTAGCTTTCTCAAGGAACGCATTAAAATTCAACGGAACAACAGCACGAGCCATCTATCTACAACAACCATAGACAAGAAAAATACTATCAGGTACTAAGTTCATGATAAATTTAAGTTCAATTAATCATATTACTTAAGAACTCCCACTTAGACAAACATCTCTAGTCATCTAAGTGATCACGTGATCCAAATCAACTAAACCATGTCCGATCATCACGTGAGATGGAGTAGTTTCAATGGTGAACATCACTATGTTGATCATATCTACTATATGATTCAAGTTCGACCTTTCGGTCTTCGTGTTCCGAGGCAATATCTGTATATGCTAGGCTCGTCAAGTTTAACCTGAGTATTCCGCATGTGCAACTGTTTTGCACCCGTTGTATTTGAACGTAGAGCCTATCACACCCGATCATCACGTGGTGTCTCAAAGACGAAGAACTTTCATAGCGGTTCATACTCGTGGAGAACACGTCTTGATAATTAGTGATAGATCATCTTAAAATGCTACCGTCAATCAAAGCAAGATAAGATGCATAAAGGATAAACATCACATGCAATCAATATAAGTGATATGATATGGCCATCATCATCTTGTGCTTGTGATCTCCATCTCCGAAGCACCGTCATGATCACCATCATCACCGGCGCGACACCTTGATCTCCATCATAGCATCGTTGTCGTCTCGCCAATCTTATGCTTCTACGACTATCGCTACCGCTTAGTGATAAAGTAAAGCATTACAGGGCGATTGCATTACATAAACTAAAGCGACAACCATATGGCTTCGCCGATTGCCGATAACTCGGTTACAAAACATGATCATCTCATACAATAAAACATAGAATCACGTCTTGACCATATCACATCACAACATACCCTGCAAAAACAAGTTAGACGTCCTGTACTTTGTTGTTGCAAGTTTTACGTGGCTGCTACGGGCTTAGCAAGAACCGTTCTTACCTACGCATCAAAACCACAACGATAGTTCGTCAAGTTAGTGCTGTTTTAACCTTCGCAAGGACCGGGCGTAGCCACATTCGGTTCAACTAAAGTTGGAGAAACTGTCACCCGCTAGCCACCTATGTGCAAAGCACGTCGGGAGAACCGGTCTCGCGTAAGCGTACGCGTAATGTCGGTCCGGGCCGCTTCATCCAACAATACCGCCGAACCAAATTATGACATCTTTGGTAAGCAAGATGACTTGTATCGCCCACAACTCACTTGTGTTCTACTCGTGCATATAACATCTACGCATAAAACCTGGCTCGGATGCCACTTTGTTGGGGAACGTGGTACTTTCAAAAATTTCCTACGCACACGCAAGATCATGGTGATGCATAGCAACGAGAGGGAGAGTGTTGTCCACGTACCCTCGTGGACCGAAAGCATAAGCGTTATAACAACGCAGTCGATGTAGTAAATGCGTCTTCACGACCCGACCGATCAAGCACCGAAACTACGACACCTCCGAGTTTTAGCACACGTTCAGCTCGATGATGATCCCCGGACTCCGATCCAGCAAAGTGTCGGGGATGAGTTCCGTCACCACGACGGCGTGGTGACGATCTTGAAATTCTACCGTCGCAGGGCTTCGCCAAAGCACCGCTACAATATTATCGAGGAGAACTATGGTGGAGGGGGGCACCGCACACGGCTAAGAGACCTCAAGGATCAATTGTTGTGTCTCTAGGGTGCCCCCTGCCCCCGTATATAAAGGAGCAAGGGGGAGGTGCGGCCGGCCAGGAGGAGGCGCGCCAGGAGGAGTCCTACTCCCACCGGGAGTAGGACTCCCTCCCTTCCTTGTTGGAGTAGGAGAGGAGAGGGAAGGAGAGAGAGGGGGAAAGGAAAGGGGGGCACCGCCCCCCTCCTTGTCCAATTCGGACTTGGGGGGGGGGGGGAGGGGTGCGCGGCTGCCCCTTGGCCGCCTCTCCTCTTCCACCACTTGGGCCCATGAGGCCCATTAACCTCCGGGGGGGTGGTTCAGTAACCCCTCGGGACTCCGGTATATATCCGCTAACTCCCGGAACCATTCCGGTGTCTGAATATAGTCGTCCAATATATCAATCTTCATGTCTCGACCATTTCGAGACTCCTTGTTATGTCCGTAATCACATCCGGGACTCCGAACAAACTTCGGTACATAAAAAACTGTAAACTCATAATAAAACTGTCATCGTAACGTTAAGCGTGCGGACCCTACGGGTTCGAGAACAATGTAGACATGACCTAGAACTTTTTCCGGTCAATAACCAATAGCGGAACCTGGATGCTCATATTGGCTCCTACATATTCTACGAAGATCTTTATCGGTCAAACTGCATAACAACATACGTTGTTCCCTTTGTCATCGGTATGTTACTTGCCCGAGATTCGATCGTCGTTATCCAATACCTAGTTCAATCTCGTCACCGGCAAGTATTTTTACTCGTTACGTAATGCATCATTCCGTAACTAACTCATTAGCTACATTGCTTGCAAGGCTTATAGTGATGTGCATTACCGAGAGGGCCCAGAGATACCTCTCCGACAATCGTGGTAACAAAACCTAATCTCGAAATCGCCAACTCAACATGTACCTTTGGAGACACATACAGAGCTCCTTTATAATCACCCAATTACGTTGTGACGTTTGGTAGCACACAAAGTGTTCCTTCGGTAAACGGGAGTTGCATAATCTCATAGTTGTAGGAACATGTATAAGTCATGAAGAAAGCAATAGCAACATACTAAACGATCAAGTGCTAAGCTAACGGAATGGGTCATGTCAATCACATCATTCTCCTAATGATGTGATCCCGTTAATCAAATGACAACACATGTCTATGGTTAGGAAACATAACCATCTTTGATTAATGAGCTAGTCAAGTAGAGGCATACTAGTGACTTTAAGTTTGTCTATGTATTCACACATGTATCATGTTTCCGGTTAATACAATTATAGCATGAATAATAAACATTTATCATGATATGAGGAAATAAATAATAACTTTATTATTGTCTCTAGGGAATATTTCCTTCACCTACCTCGATGTCCGACAGCGGCGGTGGGGGACGTGGGTCGCCGAGATTACAGATTGGGATACCCACACCCGCCGGTGGCTCAGTAGCTTCCACACGGTCGAGCTCGCGGCCATGGAGTATGACCGCTGGCAGGTCCTCTACCACGGCATGGCGGCTAGGCTCAATTTCCCCTTAGGCACACGTCCGTTCCACCTTGTTCCACTGGAGCCAGGGGTGGTGAGCTCGGCTATGGCACGGGAGGACTGCGAGGCGTGGGAGCTCCTCGAGGCTGAGGCCGCCAACGAGGCCTACATGCAAGAGCTCCGCCGGCAGCACCCGAAGCTCTTGGAGGTGGAGCGGGCGATTTTTGCCGACGCGGAGGGCGGCGAGGTTATCGCGCTCTCCTCCGATGACGAGGTAGAAGGCGGCAAGGATGGTGGCATGGAGGGCGGCGAGGTTATCGCGCTCTCCTCCGATGATGAGGTCGAAGGCGGTGAGGACGGCGGCGCGGAGGGTGTCCAGGTGGGCGGCGAGGACAAGGAGATCGACGTCGACGAGTGGAGGAGTGCCTTCCCCAACAACCCCGATGACGGAACCGGCCCGGACCCGGCTCGTGGCACATCGTACCTGACGAGGAAGGATTGGCTCGACCTCTAGTTTGATCGAAAGTAGTTCAGCTTAGTTTAAATTTATGTTTTATGTTCGCTTATGCAAAACTATGTATGTTTGTGTTTGAATGCATGCTACTTTCGGTTGAACCTACTTTGAACTTGATCAAATTGAAGTTTACAACATTAAGTTTAGGCACACATGTCATTGCCAAAGATCCACACTTCGACCCTTTCTGCGTATGTGGCAATGAGATATTCATGAACCAACATCAAGTGATGAAACTGATAAAGACTGTTATTAAAATGGGTCAAAATATGTCAATTGAACTATATGTTTACACTTTATGCAAGACAACCGTGAACTGCAGGATGGTAAGTAAGAACCCTGTAGCCTTCTTTTTATTGCCCGTAATGAGTTGTATTAGATGACAATGTCTGCATCTTTTTTCTTTGCAGTGGATCCTGAAGTAGTTTACTCAAGATTACCTCTCAAACTACATGATTGGCAGCCGGCCATCACAAGGGGTTGGACTAGAGTCGTGCGTGCCTTCTACATCTAGGAGAGCACAATAGGGCCATTCTGCTTCACCTTGTTCAGCAACCAGAATGTATGTCGCCTCTTTCTTTACCATCTGTAGTAGTACAAGTATAGAACCCTGGTTCATCATTCTTTATTTGGTGCTCATGTAATTCTTAAACATATGTACCTGTGAATTGAATAATGCACTGATTGTTTGAACTTCATGGATATGAATAAAGCTATAGCCTACTTTCAAGTTTAAATTAGGTACAATTTTAAATAGCAGCAATTAAATTAGGGCGAAATTATGGTGTGCAGGTCATTACGGCGCACACGATTAATAAAGCACAACATGTGCGATATACATCATAATCCGACATGGTTCACGGAGTGGAAACGTGTGTAACAATGCACACAGTTGCTATTTGCAAAGTGTGTGTGATGTCAGACACTATCACATACGATGCGGGAAAAATAATTGTGTGTGAATGTCTACCTATCATACATGGTTTATAATCATGAACTGTTTGTGATGTGCCAGGCATCGTAAACATAGAGCCGTGCCTGGAATCTGCCTGGGTTTAGGTAAAAACCACAAAACTCCGACTGCGATGGCAATGACAGCACAAACGAGTAGCAAGGATGAATCGTTTCGGATATGTGAGACATCGAAAACGGTTATAGAGGGGCAACTGTATGCATCAAGGCTTCCTATCCCCGACGGTTTCTGGGTCGTCTGCGAAGGACCCCCTAATCGCCCACACTCACTAGGCGACGGTTCCAAATGCCGTCGCTAAAAGGGGTTTTAAACCGTTTGTATAGCACCGACGCGTACCAGTGTTGATCAACCTTATTAATGGATCATTTTTGAGAGGTATGAAGTTGATGAATTTAGTAAGCACTATCTTCTGTCCCTACCTTTTGTTTTATGTTTTTATTAGTTAAATAAAATAAAATGCCATGCTTTGTCTGTTTTCTGCTTTTACTGTGCAATAAAAAATGATCCAAAAATAAAAGTTCTCAGAATGCTCTGAAAATCTAACACAATTTGTTTATGAATATTTATGAATTTCTGGTGCAAATAATACCTGAGGGAGGTGCACCAGGTGGGCACAACCCACCTGGGCGCGCCAGCACCCCCAGGCGCGCCTGGTGGGTGCCGCCCACCTGGTGGGCCCCCTCACTTACTTCTTCCTCCCACGCCACTCCATTCACCCGGAAAAAAAATCACCAACACACACTCTCTCGTGTTCTTGCTACCGAGACCGTGGATTTCGATCTCTTTGCTCGAAGCTCTGTTTCTGAAATTGTTTCGGGGATTTGTTGCTTGGTATGTGACTCCTCCATGTGTCCAATTAGTTTTTGTTTTAGTGGTTTATATTTAGAATAATTAGCTACTCTTATTGCTGTTGTAGATGAGCTTGCATGTTGAATTATTAGAGTTCTAAGTAGTTTGAATGCTTGCTATGGCCTCTATACATCCCTATGAGTAGTTGCTATCAATTTTGTGAAGTTTGGTTGAGAAAAATTTTGTGGACTAAAAATTTCAGAATTTTGTTCATAGGAAAAGGATGAATATCTTCAGGAAGTTTGCTTCTAAGAAGAACTCCAAGGGGGTTATTGGGCAGTCCTCTGACAATGATCTTCTTACCCCGAGGTTGGCGGAACTACGGCCGTGTGAGTGGCCGGACAATAATTTCATGGAAGAGGCTGGAATCCTCCAAGAGTTCAACCAATATGCTGCTAGTGCCGGCCTCACCGACTTCATCGCAGCTGAATGCAAACAGTATCATCTCCTCACAAATTCCTTTGTGCAAAACTTTCTTTTTCATTCTAGGAATAATCCCCCAGAGGTGTCATTTAATTTATATGCTGAAAACCGCCAGATCCCACTTACTGAATTTTGTTACATATGCATGCTTCCTTCTGATGGGGATTTGGTAGAGCCTAGGCCCTGAGAGTTTGATAATTTTTACCGTACTTTGATAGTGGGGGATGAGAGAGGAGTATCGGGCACCACTGCCACTAGCTTGCATTTTCCTGCCGTGCATTATCTTGCTTTATTTATCGCAAAGTGCTTGCTAGCGAGAGAGAAGGTGGGTTCACTTAGCGCCCCAGACTTTGCTATTTTTGCGTCGCGCACTTTATGGCGACAACACTTTTAGCTTGGGAGCTATTGTGGCACGTCGCCTTCACCTTAACAGATTTAGGGGTAAAATACATGGGGGCATTTACGCTACTCGTTTGTCTACTCACTTCAATGTGCAGATACGCCAACATGATCACCCCTTGCCCAAGGTTTACCTAGATATATTATCTATGAAGGACCATCAGTTTCTTGCTGTCGATCACCCTGATCTCGACTTGCCTTACAATTTCATTTTTAGTGAGGACACTCGTGATGTTATCCCTTTGCCTGCACCTGCTTTGTTTGATTATGTTGCCAGGAACGGATACAGAGTTATGCCTGAGGACATTGTCGCTTATCGAAACAACCTGGCAGCAGCACAGGCGGAGCCCCAACAGTGGGACCCTATGGTGCCTTCTCCCCGGCACTTCAACATTGGACCTCACGGCTTCTATGACTGGTGATTACCAAGCTAGGCCAAAATCCTAAGCTTGGGGGACTACGTATTCCCACCTACATTACATTCATGTTCACACATTTCACTCCAGTTGTCGGTGTCCACACTTTTTCATTGTATCATCCATGTTTAATTTATTTTCTCGCTTTCTTCTTGAGTGTTTGAAAAACTTTGAGAAAATCCAAAAAAATATGTTTCTTTCTTCTTTTTTATTGTTCTTTCTAGTTTAAATTATTGTAGCACTAAAATAAAACCCAAAAAGATTTCCCTTATTCTTCTTTTACTTGTTGGGAGCTTTCCCGTGTAAATAGTTTTTCTCATTTTTTCTTTTCTCTCTTGTTTGCTTGCTTGCCTTCGAAAAACCAAAAACTCCAAAAATACTTTAATGTGTTTCTCTGAATTTCTTTTTCTTTTCTTGAGTCATACCGAGGAGAAGACCACGATGAAAATGTTGAGTGGCTATGATTTGCATTATGTTGATCTAACAAAGAGCCCATATTACCTTGTCTTCTCCTCTTGAATAAAATGTTTGCAGATTCCATCTTAGTCCACGACACTCTTGCACTATTATTATTTAAAATCGTTCAGTCGTGCAAGTGAAAGGCAATAATGACGATATTAGATGAACTGGCCGTGGCAGAGAGAAACGGGTATGAAATCGACTTGTTCTGCTTTTGTAAATATGTTTAACCTAGTATCCATGCTTCAGCCTATTATGATCAAACATGTTTGCAATGACAATTAGAGATTATAGTTTCTCATGCCATGCATAAGTAGCTACAAGTGAATAATGACTTATCTTGGATATCAACATTGCGTTAAATGATTGTGATGTAGTATGATGATATGGTATCCTCCTCTGAATGTTCGAGTGGCTTGACTTGGCACATGTTCATGCATGTAGTTTACTCAAAACAAACATAGCCTCTATGATATTTATGTTCATGGTGTTCATATCCTACTCATGCTAGTGTCCAATGTTACTTATGCATAATGCATGTTCATGACCGTTGTTGCTCTCTAGCTGGCCGCTTCTCAACCTATTTGCTAGCCTTCGCGTGTACTAAGTGGCAAAAACTCTGCTTGTACATCAAAAACCTGAAACCCGAGTTATTCCAGATGAGTCCACCATACCTACCTGTATGTGGTATTACCCTGCCGTCCTAAGTAAATTTGCATGTGCCACCTCTAAAAACTTCAAATAAATATCCTTTTTGTGTGCCTGGATCGTTCATGGAGCGATAGGAGGTGGTCGGTATCTTCCATGCTAAGTGGGTTATTCTTAGGTCGAGTGTTTAGTCACTTGCCATCACACGAGAAAAGGGCGGTAATAGGGATGCCCAGTCCCAAACTGCAAAAATAAAATAGCTTACAAATAATCAAACATAAACTCCCAATGGAGTCATAACCTTTACATTTCCACTTGGGAACCACCACTAGTGTGTTTAGCATGGAAGATATTGATAACTGATGGTCGTGAAGTGAATAAGAAGGGTGCATGTCTCAAAATATCATTTACCTCTGTTTTAAAAACTTGAGCTCTGGCACCTCTGCAAATCACTGCTTCCCTCTGCTAAGCGACTATCTATTTACTTTTATGTTGTGTCATCACCTTCTCAACTAAGCGCCAGAAGCTGAGAGCACTGCTGTCATGTTGATGCATTGTGTATAGCTAATGTTGGGTGCATCATGACTGGATCTTTTCTACCATGAATTACAATGTTTAGTCGCTGCTTGAACTTTGGGGGTGCACTGCATTTATGTTTTGCGGTCTCAGAAAGGGCTAGCGAGATACCACTATTGTCATATTATATCATGGTTGTTTTGACAACGTGTTGCTATTTGAGATATCTTATGATTGCTCTCTAGTTGTTTATGTCATTGATATGAGTTAATATATTTTTTAAGAGTTATTGTCGACATGGTTAGTTATAATCCTTGCTGAAAACCTAGGTGCTGCTTAAGCTTATTTATGAAACAAGAGCAAAAGAGTCCTTAAAAGTTTTTATTTTTCACTTTCTGTTTATCAACTGAATTGCTTCAGGACAAGCAAATGTTTAAGCTTGGGGGAGTTGATACGTCTCCAACGTATCTACTTTTCCTAACGCTTTTCCTCTTGTTTTGGACTCTAATTTGCATGATTTGAATGAAACTAACCCCGGGCTGACGCTGTTTTCAGCAGAACAACCATGGTCTTATTTTTGTGCAGAAATAAAAGTTCTTGGAATGAAACGAAACTTTGCGAGGATTTTTATATCAAATAAGAGAATTTCTAGAACCTGGAAGGACCTGAGGGGGGCACCTGGGTGGGCACAACCCACCGGTAGCGCCACTTCAGCGCGCGCCAGTGGGTGCTGCCCACCTAGTGGCCCCGCTGACCCTCAAACCGACGCTATAAAATCCCATATTTCCAGAAAAAAATAGGGAGAAAGAATTATCACGTTTCACGAGGCGGAGCCGCCGCCAAGCCCTGTTCTTCCTCGGGAGGGAAAATCTGGAGTCCGTTTGGGCCTCCGGAGAGGGGGATCTTCAATCTTCATCATCACCAACACATCTCCATTGCCAATTCCATGATGCTCCCCATCGGGAGTGAGTTATTCCTTCGTAGGCTCGCTGGTCGGTGAGGAGTTGGATGAGATTCATCATGTAATCGAGTTAGTTTTGTTAGGGCTTGAGCCCTAGTATCTACTATGTTCTGAGATTGATGTTGCTATGACTTTGCCATGCTTAATGCTTGTCACTTTGGGCCCGGGTGCCATGATTTCAGATCTGAACCGTTTATGTTATCACCTTTATATCCATGTTTTAGATCCGATCTTGCAAGTTATAGTCACCTACTACGTGTTATGATCCGATAATCCTAGAGTGACAATAGTAGGGACCACTCCCGGTGATGACCATAGTTTGAGGAGTTCATGTATTCGTCATGTGCTGCCCCGCTGCCATGGGAGGGTAGGACAAAAGATGTCATGCAAGTTCTTTCCATAAGCACGCATGACTATTTACGGAATACATGCCTACATAATATTTATGAACTGGAGCTAGTGTCGTATATGAAAGGATTGAGATGGACCTAGAGGGGGGTGAATAGGTACAATTACAAATTTTCATTGTTACTTAGCAATTTTAGGCAATAATGTGGAATATGAAGTTGAGCCTAACAATTGTAAGTGTGATGCTATGAGCTAAGCAAGGTAAACAAGTAACTGAAGTAGGAGAGTAAGAAAGCACAATATGATATAAGTAAAGACTAAGAGACAAGTAACCACAAGTAGGAAGTTAGGGTTAGGGATAACCGCAACTCCGAGAGACGAGGATGTATGCCGATGTTCACTTCCTTGGAGGGAAGCTACGTCACCGTTAGAGAGGTGGATGTTACCACGAAGGCACACCAACGCCACGAAGGCTCACCCTATTCTCCCTTTGAGACAACACCACGAAGGCATTTCTCAACCACTAGTGGTAGACCTTGGGATGGTCTCCAAACCCTCACAAACTTTTCGGGGGTAATCACAAAGAACGATTCCTCTCTGAATGACTCCTACCGCCTAGGAGTCTCCAACCTCCAAGAGTAACAACAACGATGGGAAAAGCTCAAGAACTTTCTCAAATCACGAATTCATTTGGTGCAAATAAGGGGAAGGAGTGGATCAATCACTTGGGTGGACAACTTCTCTCAAATGCTCTCAAATCCCTTAGGGATCTAAGATTTGGTGTTGCAGAGTGTGTGAGAGAGAGAGAGAGTGAAGGTGTGTTCTTGAGGATGCTTGAAGTGAATGGTCAACCCTCTCACGGGATAGGAGAGAGATATTTATAGTATGCCTCAATAAGTGGCTGTTGGAGCCCAAAACAGCACAACAACGCCGGACGTTCGGTACACAACGGACGACCGAAGGCTTGATAGACACCGGACGTCCGACAGGGACTGGACGTCCGAGTTTTGGCACGGTATAGTGGGTACCGGACGACTGGAGTATCCGAACGTCCTATGTTTAGGCTCTATGGAGAAAGTACCAGACGACCGAGGGCTTTGTAGACAACGAACGTCTGACAGGGACCGGACAACCGATGTTTAGTCTCGGATGAAAGATTGCCGAACGTCCTGTGAAGACCGGGCGACCGATGTTTGGGCTCTGGATAGGACTGCCGGACGTCCGGTGCACACCGGACGACCGATGTTTTTGCTCTGTATAGAAGCAGCCGGACGTCCGGTGAGTACCGGTCATCCGACAGAGATGAAGATCAGACAGTGACTTTGAAGTAGATGTTTGAGCAAGACTTTCACAATAACCCATGTTCCCCTCTTAATAGTGCGGGATCCTATACTCAAGAATAAACATAAATATAGTCTTGTTTCTTCATTCTTGATGAAGTTAATCATTTCCGAAATCATAATCCACACGCACAATTGATTCCAAGGGGACTGATAACCCACAAGTGTAGGGGATCGCAACAGCTTTCGAGGGTAAAGTATTCAACCCAAATTTATTGATTCGACACAAGGGGAGCCAAAGAATATTATTGAGTATTAGTAGTTGAGTTTTCAATTCAACCACACCTGGATAACTTAGTATCTGCAGCAAAGTAGTATGATAATAAAGGTAACAGTGGCAAAAGTAAAGATAGCAGTTTTGTAGTGATTGTAACAGTAGCAACGGAAAAGTAAATAAGCGAAACACGAGATGTGAAAAGCTCGTAGGCATTGGATCAGTGATGGATAATTATGTCGGATGCGATTCCTCATGTAATAGCTATAACATAGGGTGACACACAACTAGCTCCAGTTCATGAATGTAATGTAGGCATGTATTCCGAATATAGTCATACGTGCTTATGGAAAAGAACTTGCATGACATCTTTTGTCCTACCCTCCCGTGGCAGCGGGGTCCTAGCGTAAACTAAGGGATATTAAGGCCTCCTTTTAATAGAGAACCGGACCAAAGCATTAACACATAGTGAATACATGAACTCCTCAAACTACGATCATCACCGAGAAGTATCCCGATTATTGTCACTTCGGGGTTGCCGGATCATAACACATAATAGGTGACTATAGACTTGCAAGATAGGATCAAGAACACACATATATTCATGAAAACATAATAGGTTCAGATCTGAAATCATGGCACACGGGCCCTAGTGACAAGCATTAAGCATAGCAAAGTGATAGCAACATCAATCTCAGAACATAGTGGATACTAGGGATCAAACCCTAACAAAACTAACTTGATTACATGGTAAATCTCATCCAACCCATCACCGTCCAGCAAGCCTATGATGGAATTACTCACGCACGGCAGTGAGTATCATGAAATTGGTGATGGAGGATGGTTGATGACGACGACAGTGACGAATCGCCCTCTCCGGAGCCCCGAACGGACTCCAGATCAGCCCTCCCGAGAGAGATTAGGGCTTGGCGGCGGCTCCGCATCGTAAAACGCGATGAAACTTTCTCTCTGATTTTTTCTCCGTGAAACGGAATATATGGAGTTGGAGTTGAGGTCAGTGGAGCCTCAGGGGGCCCACGAGACAGGTGTGGCCCCCCCTGGTCTTGATTCTTTCACTAGTATTTTTTATATTTTCCAAAACTTGCCTCCGTGGATTTTCAGGTCATTCCGAGAGCTTTTGTTTTCTACACATAAAACAACATCATGGCAGTTTTGCTGAAAACATCGTCAATCCGAGTTAGTTTTATTCAAATCATGCAAGTTAGAGTCCAAAACAAGGGCAAAAGTGTTTGGAAAAGTAGATACGTTGGAGACGTATCAGGGCATGAGTATATTGTCATCAACATCAAAATACTTGACAAACTTTATTAGTCTCCTATGAGTATATTGTCATCAACATCAAAATAATATTTAGGGCATGATTGCACTTTCAGTCTCCCCCTTTTTGGTAGTTGATAGCAATATATACATAGCATAAAAGAAATAAAGTGCTTTATGCTTTAAGACATATTTATTTAAGAGCCCCCCCTCTCAACCATAATTATTGCAAACATTATATGGAGAGCTCTCCCTCACAGAGACAACCATCTAGAATATATGAGCAAAATATCACAAAATCCAGTTAAAACCATCATCGTTAAGCACAACAGATAATATCATAATATCTCATCATTCATAGAACATAGAGGTTCAATATGTTCAACATCACATCATAAGATATAGATATAAAGTCATACACCCACTCAAGGTAAATGGTTCAACATAAGAGCAACATGGATAGCTAGAACTAGTTCTCCCCTTGGCAACAACTACCCAAAAAGGGACAGAGAGAACTCTTAGACAATCACAGGTCATCATCATCATCATTTGGAGCTCCACTCCCACCAGCATCATCGAGGAAATCAGCCCACTCAGGCCCCGAAGGAAAACCAAAGTCAGAAGGAGGAGCCGCTGGGAGGCGCTCATCGTCACCCACATAGTAGCCCAGAGTCACGGAGACGAGACTTCAAGGCATTCTTGGAAGTGATCAAGCGAGTGACAACATCATGGTTGTGGGTGCAGTTGAAGGAGAACGCCTTCATCATGGTAGAGTGAACCTTGCCGATAAAACGAGCAAAACGCCCAAAGGACTCTGAGCTGGCATTAGTAGGATGGGACCTAGCGGCAGACCTATGAGCAGGAGCAGACTTGGAGGAACCTATTGGAGCAAAATCATTGGCCATGTGAGGATGAATAATCCACTTCTCATGCACATGGGTGCGGACAAGGGAGAATGGAGCCACACTCTCAGTTAGAGCCTGAATGAATGGAGCATGAGGAAAGGCACACTTATACTGAAAGCTAGCAAGACGGATTTCATGCCAAAGGAAATGAGGAACATTAATCTTGCCTTTGGGAGACTCATGGAGACGGGACATGAGATCAATGCAATAACTGTGGCAAGAACCCTTGTCACCCATCTTTTGGATAGATGGTTCGAATGATACATTGATAGATGATGTAGTAAGGATATCTCCAAAGAGAAATTTGATTCAGATCCTTCATCATTTCCTCCTCAGTAAGTTCATCAATCTCCTTGAGAAGATAGCCACAAGCCTCAGTCGCTCTGCGTTTATGATTTGGGTCATCTTTATGGATCTTGAATCCAGTGTTCGGAATCCCAAGAGCAGCGACAAATTGAGCATAAGTGGCAGTGAGCTCGGTATCAGAGGTCATCCAGGTGACAGTCTTGTTAGGAGCAAAGAAGCAGGTGGCATAAAACTGATGGATAGCAGCTTGATTAAAATCATGCTGAAATGCAAACGGAGCAGCAAGACTGGATGACTCAATGAGCTTAATGGCACCCGGATACTTTGCAGGATGTTTCCGAATATGATCTAAGTCAATGAAGTGGTGCAGAGATAGACCCTTTGGGAGGTCAACAGAGGTGTAGATATCAGCCTGAACATTTGTGCGAAACCATTGATCCAGAGAATCTTGGACCACCTCGAATTGATCAACATCATGCCGGAACTTAAGATATGCTGGCTTGGGCACTTTGGTGAAGTCCTTGAGGATACTCCCATGAAGTTGAGGAGCCTCAAGGGGTATGTGGCGACCATCATCATGCGGCTGATCGGGAGGAGGAGCAGGCATGTGAGAGGCCCTGTGAGAACCGCGGGGGCAGGACGAAAACGTCACTTGCGCACCACGCTCCTCCTCCTCCTCCATCTCTTCTTCATAGTTAGAACCCTCGGAAGAGGAAGACTCCGTGACCACAAGATGTTTTCCAACACGCTTGCGTTGACGCAACTCCTCCTGAGAGTCATCAGAACCACCATGACGAGAGGCTGAAACCAAGAGGAGAGGAACATGTACAAACATAGTGAGCCCCTGGCCCGAATGGAGATGGAGATGATGAAAATTGAAACGAAAGGACATAAATTACCGCTGGCAGAGGTACCCCCGGCATCCTTGTGAGCAGTATGCTTGATTTTCACCATCGTGGGACGAACCTCACCTAAGAGATTATCCAAGAGAGAAAGGGGATCACAACTGTCACTACAAAAAAAAAGACACATCCGTGACATTTTGGGCCGAACAATTTTTTTCCTGTCATACATATGACACTTCTATGACGATAATCGTGGCAAAACCCGGTATCATCATAGATGTGGTGGGCTCCTACTTCTATGACAAAAAATCATGAAAGATAATTGGCTTTTCGTCCTGGGCGGGTCGGAGACGCAGCTGCATGACATTCTTTGGGCCGTCCACGACGGAAAAACCGTGGTAGAA
Source organism: Aegilops bicornis (assembly GCA_021605145.1). Lineage (NCBI taxonomy): Eukaryota > Viridiplantae > Streptophyta > Magnoliopsida > Poales > Poaceae > Aegilops > Aegilops bicornis. The sequence continues at coordinate 656,894,173 of CM038673.1, forward strand.
GCAAGGGGGAGGAAAATTTCGGGGAGTTGCCAGTTACAGTGGGAGAGCGATGCGCGTTTCTCTCGTGACGACGCTGCTGCAGGCGTGTAAGGCGCTATTTCTAATCAAGCCGAAGCGAGGCGTTGGGCTCTAATCGAACCCGAAAGCGACAGACTGCAGAAAGTTACGCTACATCGAACCCGAGCGATCGATCGATGGCTATTAATCGAACCCGATGGAGTGATTCCTTTGCTACTGCCGCTAATCAAGCCGATCGATGCTGCCTCTGGATGAAATAAAGGAGCGCTATGGGGGGTTGGATGAGAGTGAGCGGTGGCGTTCCCTCTGGATGAACAGGAACCCGTGGTGTGGAGGGCTGGATGAGCGATGAGACGGTGGAGGGGTGGCCGTGGAGGGTGGTTGAACAGACCCCGTGGTGTGGAGGGCTGGATGAACAGTGAGACGGTGGAGGGGTGCCCGTGGAGGGTGGTTGAATAGTAGCCGGTGGAGTAGCGCGGTGGAGGCTGGATGAACAAGCCCGTGGAGGCTGGAGGAGGTCGACGGTAGCCCGTGGAGGCTGGAGGAGGTCGACAGTGGAGATGAACAGTATCCCGTGGAGTCCCATTTTGTGGTACGCCACACCCCTCCCCCCATGTTTCGACTGCAGCGCTCCAACACAAGTCCGTTTCGTCCGTTTTGCGGTACGCCACACCCTTCCCAATGAATAGGACCCCCGTTTCGACTGTAGCGCTCCAACACAAGTCCATTTCGTCCGTTTTGCGGTACGCCACACCCCTCCCGATCAACATGACCCCTGTTTCGACCGTAGGGGGTCCGTTTCCTCCGTTTTGCGGTACGCCAGGCCCCTCCCGATCAACATGACCCTGTTTCGAACGTGGTCGGTCGAACACAAGGCCGTTTCCTCCGTTGTGCGGTACGCCAGGCCTCGTTTCCATCGCCTGTTCTGTCCAAGCCCTCCCGATGAACACGACCACGCATTCCCTTCCGACCCAGCCGGTTGGCTCCCCATGAACACGACGACGATGCTGTTTCTCTGTTCCGACCCAGCCATGTACGTATGCGCGAGTAGGCGTTCGCGACCCTGCTCGTATGTACGTACGTGGCCGTATTTTCTTTCTTGCACCCTCGCGTATGCGTGCGTGTACATGCTACGTGCGCGCCTCTACTACGACACGTGCGCGCCTCTACATCTACGACACGTGCGCGCCTCTACATCAACCAGTATGTACGTACACGTTCGCGACCAGAATGACAACGCTACGTACGCTTAGACCAGGTGGGTCCCGACTGTTAGGCACTTCCTTGCGTGCGAAGATGTAGCTGGTGGGTCCCAACAGCCAGGGGGGCGAATCGCTTTTTTGCCCGGACGCACTTCCTTGCGTGCGAAGGTGTAGCTGGTGGGTCCCAGCAGTCAGGGGGGAACGTTTTTTTCACGAAATATGGTGGCCCGTCCGGTGGGTCCCCACTGTCAGGTGGAGGAATAATTATTTTGCACGTAATAAGGAGGCACTTCCTTGCTGCGGACGTGGACCCAAATTGTCACCTCTCCACGCATACCCACGTCCGATGGAAGCCGTTCCTTGACCATGTTGACCACGCCGCGCCGAGAGCACCAGGGCGGTGGACGATGGCGATGCCTAGGAAGGGGACGACGCGGAGCAGGGGAAGACGCGGCAGTGGATGCCCACGTGTAGAGGAGTACGAGGGTTCACTAGTTCACTGCGGTGTGAGGCTACCGTCACCACAGAATAACAGGGGGTGTGGGTGAGTAGAGGGATGGCCTGGCCAGCGGTGGGAGTAGTAGGGGGCGGTTAGGCCTCCGCCGTATCGCAGCTGGCCACGGGAGGCAGGAGCACGAGGCACGATCGGTGCTGGTTTGGGCGGCTGGAGCAAGAAGACCAGAGGTTGAAGAAGCACTACGGCCGTTGGATGGACATCGTACGGTCACTGGAGCTAGAATCGTGCATATTGACTAAGTTGACAAAGCCCTCCGTCCCGTCCAACTTAGTAGGCCCACAAGTCAGCCCGCCACTATACCGGGTCCCAGCTAATGTGGGGAGTATTCATTTTTTTGTGCGTAATAAGGAGGCACTTCCTTGCGTGCGAAGATATAGCTGGTGGGTCCGAGCCGTCTGGCGGTAATGTTTTTTTCGCGAAATCGAGGCCCTTTCGGTGGGTCCCCGATGTTAGGTGGAGGAATCATTATTTTGCGGCGTAATAAGGAGGCATTTGCTTGCGTGCGGCCATGGACCCAGTTGTCGGCCTCTCCAATGTCTGATCCACTTCAGATGCATGTCGGTCGTTGACCATCTTGACCAGCCGCGCCGAGAGCACCAGAGGCGGTGGACGACGGCGAGGCCTAGGAAGGAACAACACGGAGGTAGGGGAAGACTGCAGCTTGTTTCCCACGCGGAGGGGAGTATGACTGAACGAGGGTTTACTGGTTCGTCTGCCGTCGCCGGAGAATAACAGCAGGTGTGGGTGAGTAGAGGGATGGCTAGGCAGCGATGGGAGTACGGTGGGGTGGTGAGGCCAGCGCAGCAGCACAACCGGCCACGGGAAGGAGGGAGCAGGCAGTCCCGCCGGCGCTTGTTTGAGCGGCTGGAGCAGGAAGAACAGAGATTGAAGAAGCATGATGGCCGTTGGATGGCCATCCAACAGTCACTGCTTGTGCGTCAACCTTTTTTTAGGAAAACCTCAAATCTGTGGAAAACAGCATACATCCCATCTGCCATTATTTCTAATAATTTATAGCCCATTTGCTAATTCTTAAGGTTTTGTTTGGAGCCCATATTCTTTTTGTTAGCATTATAGCCCATATTGTGGCCACGGTTAAAAAATTATACGAAATTTTGCATATTTCAAAAGCGGTCCGAACTGTTTTTAATCCCAAATTTCGACTCACATTCAAACTGATTTTAAAAATAAATGTATATCAATATAAAATCCAACAAATTCTCCACGCATAAAAATTAATGTAATTTAAAATCTCGAAATGAAAAAAGATATTTGAAACTAATTGCGGTTTGATGTGTTTTAAAAATGTACAGCCCATTTCTCATTCTTGATAGGCCATTTTCTCGGCCAGCCGAATGAAGCTCTCCTTGTCTTGAAAGATTTGCAGCCCAACAGGCCTGACAAAGCGACTTACTTGGCAAATCACAAAAAACTGGGCTGTAGCCTTGGACTCAGCTGTCAGCCTCTCGACATACAGTACTCTTATGATGGAAGTCGGTCGTTGACCACATTGACCACGCTGCGCCGAGAGCACCAAGGCGGTGGACGGCGGCGACACCTAGGAAGGGGACGACAAGGAGCCGGGGAAGATGCGGAAGTGGATGCCCACGCGGAGAGGAGTACGAGGGTTCACTGGTTCGGCTGCGGCGTGAGGCTGCTATCGCCGCAGAATAACAGGGGGTGTGGGTGAGTAGAGGGATACCCTGGGCCAGCGGTGGGAGTAGTAGGGGGCGGTGAGGCCTCCATGGCATCACAGCCGGCCACGAGAGGCAGGAGCACGCTGACGACCGACGCTTTGGGCAGCCGGAGCAAGAAGACCAGAGGTTGAAGAAGCACTATGGCCGTTGGATGGACATCGTACGGTCACCGGAGCTAGAATCGTTCATATTGACTAAGTTGACAAAGCCCTCCGTCCTCGTCAACTTAGTAGGCCCACAAGTCAGCCACCCACTATGGTGGGTCCCAGCTAGCAGGGGGTATTCATTTTTTGGTGCGTAATAAGGAGGCACTTCCTTGCGTGCGAAGATATAGCTGGTGGGTCCGACCTGTCAGCGGGGGGGACGTTTTTTTCGCGAAATACAGAAGCCCTTCCCACGTACAGTGCACGTACAGTGCGTAATAAGGAGGAACTTTCCTTGCGTGCGACCATGGACCTCGTGGGTCCCAGCCGTCAGGCTCTCCACGCATCTGATCCTCTTCCGATGACTCTCAGATGTTGACCACGCCACGCCGAAAGCGCACCGAGGCGGTGGACGACGGCAAGGCCCAGTGGAACGACCTGGAGATGGGGAAGACGCGGCAGTGGAGTCACAGACGGAGAGGAGTGGGAAACTTGACTGGTTCGGGTGCGGGGTGGGCCTACACTCAGCAGAGAATAACAGGAGGTGTGGAGTGGAGGGATGGCCTGGCCGTCGGCGGGGTAGCGTTTCGCTGAGGCGCGCAAAACAACGCCGCTGGACGCCGGAGGCTGGAGCAGGCGGTCCCGCAGCACTGGGGAAGAAGACGAGAGACTGAAGAAGAATGCCCACCGTTGGATGTAAATCCAACGCCTTGTTAGGCTTTCACCCATCGCCCACATGTCGGCCAGTCCATTTGTTTTAATCCATTTGGTGGGCTGGGTGAAACAATGATGTAGCATCTATGCAGCCCGTTTAAATCCCATTTGCATTTTTCTCGAAATCCGTGGACTTGCTGGGCTGGGTGAAAATATCATGTTGGGCTAGATGGAGAAATGTTATAAAAACATAAACACATGATTGCACGTCAGTAAAATCTTTGCAAGCTTATGTACGCAATCACTAGGAGTTAATTTGGCAAGTTATATATAAACAATTATTATTATTATTTTATAAGAACTTTCAACTTATGGAATAAAATATCATTTTAATTTGATGAGTTAATAGTACGTGGGGTATTATTATGTTTTAGGCTAGATGTGGGACAGTTGAGTTGGTTCTAGGGGAAAGTACTGGGAGAAAACTCAGTTTACATCGAAAAAGAAAGTGGGAGAAAATTCAGAGACCTGCTGGGTCCACCTGAGGAGAGGAATATGTTGGGAGGAAGGAGATTCAAAGCACGACAGCCGAGTGAACTATTTTTTTTACGGACAAGTGAACTAGTTTACATACATTAGCAAATAGCCACTAAAAAAAGCAATCAGGTTAATGGGTTCTTAAAAGAAATATTTCGGACAAAACAAATAATTACGACACATAGGCTAATGCATGAAACACTCAGATGATAAAGGTGCTTATAAACAGATAAAGTACAACATCTAGACCTTCCTGGTACGTTTGATCATGACGCTGCGGCTGTCCGTGTACTGCCGGTTACGGGAAGCGTATACACCCTCATGTCCAAGATCTCGCCTGTACATGTCGTAGCATGCGTATGCGCCCTTGGCCGCCAGAGGTTATGTAGGCTAGATTCAGAGGTACCTCCCACGTGTTCAGTCATCTTCTTTCATGTTGGCGTATCGTGGGTCGATGATGGTCTCAAAGCAAGGTCAACCACGGAGTCCTTCTCACGCCTGCTGTCGACGATCTTGTATTGCTTCGGATGTCGACAAGCTTGTTGCACCAGATGGCCGAATCGTCGCGTTCTTCCTTCTCTTCACCGTAGCGAAGGTGCGATCGGTATTTGCCGATGAAACGGGCGAATGCTCCAGAACCTGGTGCAGCCATAGGACTGAGGCGAGGCAGAGCTTCACCAAGTCCGTATCGTTGGTGTACATCACATTCAACTTGGTGCAGCCATAGGACTGAACGGCGAACTAACTCCTTGCTGAAGTCCATATCCAGCAGGCTCACCCCTCGGATCGCCATTGGAGTCTCTTCGAGCATGGTTAATAGTATAGCCAGCTGGCTATAAGCGATGCCATGTCATCTACAGCCCATCTTATAGTCAACATGGACAATAGTAGATCAAAAGAGTGTACTATTTTTTATTATGTGGCCCACCTTTCATTCTCACAAAGTGCCTAGGAGCACGTATAGAGCTGGCTCTTCACGAAGAGCCCGCTTACCTTCTCTTTCCTCTTCTCTTTCCTCCAACTAAGCAGAAATATACTAGTTTATGCCTTATAGCCCGCCGACTCAGCTCTATTGTACTTGCTCTTCGAGTGAACGAGTGTGTAGGCGGCGGCAGTGCTTTTTCAGCTCTTGGGGAACTGGATTCAACAAGAAATGAGTGTGTACAGGCGACAACAGTTACTACCCCTCCCTCGTCCGCTGCACGCCTGGAAGAATTTGCACCCTCGGTGCATTCAAACGCCTCCATTAAGAAACCTACTCCGGCCACACGTCGGTTCACGAGCGGGTCTGTATTGGTACTGTAATAATAGGAGTTAGTGGTCACTTTACTTAAATTTAATTAGCTTTAATAGAAATTTATATTTAAAACAAGCAATGCATTGGCTCGTTCTATCAGTGCTACGGGATCAACATGCACAACAATTAGAATTATTATTCTCGTGACGCATTAACGATCGGCACATATGTCGTGACTTTCACAAAGATAATACTACCAAGTTTGAATTGTTTGTTATGGTTGCTGTCCTCTGCATCATCATGTCGTGTTTCCCAGCTTGCAAGATTCACAACCAACAAATAAGATCCAAATAATAAGTACAACAAAGATGCCTACACATCTCATTGATTCCCATCTTGCAAGATTTAGAACCAACAAATAAGATCCAAACAATAAGTACAACAAAGATGCCTACACGTCTCATTGATTCCCAGCTTGCAAGATTCAGAACCAACAAATAAGATTCAAATAATAAGTACAACAAAGATGCCTACACATCTCACTGATTCCCGACTTGCAAGATTCGTAACCAACCCATTAGAGCCTTTTGATAAAGTGAATATCGGGATTAAATCCATCTTGGCTAGCCATGTCATACAATCGAAGAACTTGGCGAATGCTCTTGACCGTCACAACATATGTAGTAGAGTATTCCTGTTTGCACAACATGTTTGCATAGCACAAACAAGGAGACAGGAGAGCATGATTTCGCTTTAGTTGAACCATTTTGTGCAGTTCCACCAAATTTGACAGATGTTGCTCTTGACCGTCACAACATCTGTAGTAGAGTATTCCTGTTTGCACAACATGTTTGCATAGCACAAACAAGGAGACATGAGAGCATGGTTTCGCTTTAGTTTAACCATTTTGTGCAGTTCCACCAAAATTGAGAGATGTTGCCCACGTGACATTTTAGTTGAACTGCACAAGACACTTATTCCAAGAAAAGTGTTTTATGCAGTTCACCAAAAGGTCACAATAGCAACAAGGTGAAATGGATATCCCTATCTGCACAAAATGATAGAAAGTAAACAGTTGCTGGTCAATAAGAATATACGAAACATATACAAAATGAAAAGAAGCATCTTAATTATGTTCATGGAAATCACGCAAGGATGAGAAATTTTAAACGTCGGCAATGCTTCATGTTACCGTAAGCATTACGATCAACAATGAGATTCCTCAGATATGGGATTACTTTAATGGTGGCATTGCTTGTTTACCAGACACAATAAATCAATAGCAGCTAAAGAGTTAGTTTAAGGGCATGGGACCGTGGGGACACCAGGACACTAAGCAGCGTGAAGGAGCAACTTACTTATCATACTGGGGAAAACAGCAGGAGTGCCATTTGTAACACAGTTTAATTGCATCTTATCACGGGAGGCATTAGATTAACAATAACACTGGTTAGACATGTCCCTAAGGTAACAGTGTGATCACTTCATTTTACGTGCGCCCTTACAAAGAAAAGGTTGGTTTACCCAAAAAAAACAGCAAAAGGTTGGTATAAGGACATGCGACAAAGGACGCATCAAAGACAATGTACCTACAAGGAGGCATAAAGTGGTGATGCCGAGCTTGTTCACGCTATGTGAGGGCAGCAAACCTAATCCTGGAGACCTTTTACTATGTGAGGGCATCAAATCTAATCCTGGAGGCCTTTTACCATGTGAGGGCAGCAATCTAATCCTGAGACCTTTTACTATGTGAGGGCAGCAAATCTAATCCCGAGACCTTTTACTATGTGAGGGAAGCAAATCTAATCCTGAGACCTTTTACTATGTGAGGGCAGCAAATCTAATCCTGGAGACCTTTTACTATGTGATGGCAGCAAATCTAATCCTGGACATACTCTGCTGACTTGTCCACCAGCCGCCACTTTCTATCCTTTTTCAACAAATAATAGATCTGTTCCTTATCCAGTTTGTACTGTGTTTTCCCATTATTTCCCTTTTCAACCAAGAGACCGGTTGGGTATCGGGTCTCTACTACTTTTACCATATTATTTCCTCTTTGAATCAAGTCCTAGATTCATGCTACAACTTTCCCCCTTTCTTCGTTGTTTGAACAAAGCCCTAGATTCGAATGCATGAAGTAGCTTTACCTCTAATAATACTAACAATTTAGGTGGCTTTGGAAGAGCTGATGGGAGTAGAAAAAGATGCACATGCAGACACGCGGGGAGCTGGGGCAGTAGAGCAAGGCCGCTTTCGAAGAACTTATACCTGAGGGTCGCCGAGATGTCGGCGGTGGCAGGTCCGATCTGCGGACAATATGGCAGGGAGGAAGAAGGGTCGGAGGACCTCCCGAGCCGGCGCTGTGTCGGAGAGAACGGCACGGGCAGAGGATCGGGCCCCTCCGGTAGCTGTGGGTTTCCTCCCTCGGCGACAATGACCGCGTGAACGATGCACCTTTTAGTCCTCTACACACATCGACCGAAGGGATCCGGACGGATCTGTGACCAGCGGTGAGCAGAGAGAAAATGTTGCTACCGCTGTCTTGTTTATATCTGGAGAGGATGAGAGAATGAAGAGAGCAACCCTAGTAAAGCAAGCGCTCAGGCCCTCAAGGTCCATATATAGTGGAGTGATTATCTTTTTCTCTCCACAACAAGCGTTTCAATTTGTGTACGTGGCATTAAAGAAAAGAAACCCTCTATTTAAGGTGACTACTCTGACTCCTACTTACTACTACTGAAGATATTTTCCGTCCTGGTTTATAGGCCCCTTTTATAGTTTGTGCCAAATTTTGACTAAATATTTAACTAACAAAATGTTAATGCATGTCAAGAAAAATTATCTCATTGGATTCGTATTTGAACATATTTTTGAAAAATATAATGTTTGGTGACATGCGTGAACATTTTCTTAGTTTAATCTTTGGTCAAAATTTGGCACGAAATACAATGGGGACCAATAAACCCGGACAGAGGTAGTATTGTTCACTTGTGCTCCCCGCCCCTCCATTCATTGAACAACCCCACGGGTGAATAAACATACAGAAAGAACTGTATTTATATAGAACGAACAAGCTCGAACTATTTTCGCGTAGTTAAAAGTTGAGGGCAGGGCTTTTCCCGGGCAGTACGCGCGGCAGTTTTCGGGTAAGCGGTTTGACAGAGAGGCGAGGAGGGTGAGCGAGTGGGGCTGTGTGAGTTGACGACGCGTTACTGCTGGAAAGACTTGTGATATGACCACTCACTATAGTCATGAATTACTGGCGCTCCGACCGGGGCGATTCCCCCCTTCCGTTCCGCGCTCTAATCTGGTGCATGACACGTCGACCCGGATGCTGGCTCTCCCACATGTAGGAGTAGTAAGAAGGAGCAAAGATTGATGCGGTATATACTAGTACTATACTACTCCCTCCTTTCCTAAATATAAGTCTTTGGAGAGATTTCACTATGGACCACATACGGAGAAAAATGAGTGAATCTACACATAAAATGCATCTATATACATCCGTATGTGGTCCACAAAGTGAAATATCTACGAAGACTTATATTTAGGAACGGAGGAGTACTACTGTGCCTGAGGAGTGCGAACCACGGCAGCCCATCGAACCAAATGCATGTAACCACGGTAGCCCAGTGAACCAGCAGTAGAAAACAATAATGTGGTGATATGGCCATAAAAAACAATGTGCTACGGTCCACACTGTAGCATGTACAGTAACACTCCTCTTTGTTTGGATCCCTGAGTTAGAGCTAGTTTGGGTTGAAATAGCCTCAAATTATCGAAACAAGAGGGGTTAGTTTGAGCTAGTTTGCTCTAACCCAGCTAAAAAACTAGCCCGGTGGAGAGGTTCTAATTGGGTTAGTTATCCTGGGCCCACCAGATCGCTCCCCCCCCCTCTCGCACGACTCCTCTCTATTCCCCATAGGGCCGCCCGCCCAAGCGCTGCTCGCCCTCTCTCTCCTCCGGCCGGCCTCTCCTTCCGGCCTCCGCCGCCTACTCGGCCTCTCCCTCTCCTCGACCTTTGAAGGTCGCCCGCTCCCCCCTTCACGGTCGTTTTTCTTCCTCTCGTGCTGGCGGCGGCGCATCTACTGTGGAGGTCGCGAGGGGTGAGTTTGTTCGTTCCTTCTCTGTCTCACGGCCATATCATTGATCTTGCTTGTTCTAGCGCTAATTCTGATTTGGAAAAGTAGATCCTGATCAAACTTGCTATAGATTTGTGGTGCACGCATGGAATTGTTTGATGCTGCTTGAGGAGGTAATAAATCTTTCTAGAGGCCTAAAGATTCAGGTCACCTTTCTAGGTATTTCAATTTCAGGCTTGCATTATTTGTAGAGGCCCAAAAATTCAGTTCACCTTTCACCTTTCTTGGTATTTCAATTTCAGGCTTGCATTGTTTCTAGAGGCCCAAAGATTCAGTTCACCTTTCTAGGTATTTGAGTTTCGTGCTTGCATTATTTCTAGAGGCCCAAAGATTCAGTTCACCTTTCTAGGTATTTCATTTTCAGGCTTGCATTATTTCTAGAGGCCCAAAGATTCAGTTCACCTTTCTAGGTATTTCAGTTTGTGCTTGCATTATTTCTAGAGGCCCATAGATTCAGTTCACCTTTCTAGGTATTTAAGTTTTAGGCTTGCATTATTTCTAGAGGCCCAAAGATTCAGTTCACCTTTCTAGGTATTTCAGTTTCAGGCTTGCATTATTTCTAGAGGCTCAAAGATTCAGTTCACCTTTCTAGGTATTTTAGTTACAGGCTTGCATTATTTATAGAGGCCCAAAGATTAAGTTCCTAGTCGCCGGCAAGCGGCCCTGCTACCCATGCCGGTGTCGACCTCAACTCGCAAGGGCCGTCGTGAGGGGTTCCCGGGGCTTGGGCTCTCTGAGCCTTCCTCCAGTAGCGATGATGGCGAGCTCTTCCCTCGGTGCGTGAGGGGCTCCGGCTCCCTCCCTATCGTGAACAACTTCCGTGATGACTTAGCTCATTCTTTGTTTCATGAAGTGTTTTTTTATTTTGTGAAGCTTGATTGACGACTTGTATGTTTAAGTGGGATATCTCATTTGTATGGACAAAGTAAAAATTATCATGTTTTGCATGCTTGATTGCATAGATGGTTCGTTTATGTCAATTGTGAGCGGGAGGAGGCCACAGAAGAGCCGGCCACACCAAGAGGGTGCTTGGATCCAAGGGACTTATTTTAGTCTGACTAAAAATAGGGTCCAAAGTAGTCAAATGATTGAGATAGAGCATTTATTGTCAATCTAACCCTGCCATCCATACACCTCTTTGGTTTAGAGTTAGTTCAGGGTTAGAATCTAACTCTAACCTCTAACTGAGTTAGAGTTCTCCTTCTCTCGGTTCATCACCATCATACTATCCCCATTCCTGTGTTTTCAGTATCCTGCGAATCAAAGAGGCCCTTTTTTTTCGGGAAAAATCAAAGAGGCCCCTAGACTGGTTTAGGTCCGGTCATTTTTTATAAACATGTCATGTCCAAAATTTAATGAATGTGCTACGGTTTCCACGAAAATAATCCGGTTTCATGTAGTAATTCGTTGATTTATTTATTCTTCTGCGGGGGTTTGCATGTAATTCGTGAGGTCTGAAATGTAAAGTACCCCGGCATATGCTCCGAGTCGTGCATGCACTACGACCTAGATGCTCTATGTCCCACATGTCGGTGAATGGGAGCACGTGGAAATAGCCTAGGAGTACATGTAGGAGGATAAATGCGTGAAAAATATGTACTGTGAAGCGTAGCCGCGGTTCGAAAAGTAGACCTAAAGTGATGACAGCTATAGGTCGCACGCACCCAACTAGTGGTACTAGACATACGACTATTTTTCTCTAAAAAAAAAGAGGCACGAGTGCTCAGTACTCCTATTCTATAAACACGAGTCCCATCTGACAACAGCGTCCGTGCTACAACTAGCCTTCCTCCCTCGTTTCTCTCTTCTAACTCTAAACTTGGCCGACGCCCGGTGGGTGGGGTGGGTTTGCTCAATCATGCCCCACCTCACAAAGGAAAACGTTACGATCGGAATAAAATGCCATATACTCCCTCCGTTGATAAATATAAGCCTTTTTAGATACTACTTCAAATGGAATACAACATACAGATGTATGAAGACATAGTTTAGAGTGTAGATTCACTCATTTTGCTCCGTATGTAGAGTAGTAGTCACTTGCTGGAATCTTTAGAAAGACTTATATTTGGGAACGGAGGGAGTACTATACTAATAAAACATTAAGGCCACGAGGCGATGCATTGCTGGTTATAGGAGGCAAGAAGAAGAGATGCATCCATCGACGACATCCACCTCCTCGACTCAGGGCGCCGGCCCACCGAACGGCGCCTAAGTAGCAGCGGCTAAGTGGCCAGGTCGACGTGCTTCTGAACAATGGCGTCCAAAGATTCTAGCCGCTGGAAGAAGGCCAACGTCTTTCTGTCCTCGCTTGCCTTGTAGTGGCCTATGTAGATGATTTCCTCGTAGACGTGGATGTGCAGGTCGACGGTTTCTTGCATGGCGAGGCGCTGCACGGCGAGCGCGGCCTCGAGGTGCACATTCTTCGTCGCGACCTCCGGCACCTGCAGGGCCACCAGGGCTTGAAAGAGTTCGTCACCATGTAGGCCGATGAGGGTGGCAGGCAATGAGGAGCCTGGGCGCGTGGGCTGGAGCAGTACGACAAGGTCGTCCGCGCGCTTCTTGACGGCGGTGAACTTGCGGATGGAGTTGACCATCATGTCGTCCATGCAAGAGGCGAAGCCGGCATCGGCGAGGGCTATGATGCCTGCGGTCGCCAGCACCTTGTGGAAACGCTGCGCGTTGCTGGGCCGCAGGCCGGCGCCTTGGATGATTTGGCACAGCCGATCGCCGCCAAGGCCCATCGCCTCCATAGGTGCTTGTGGCTTCTGGTCACTTGGTCTTGGATTGGAGTGAGAAGTGTTTCGTAGAGACTTGGGAGTAGATGGATTGGAGTGGTGGGGCACCTTTATTATATGAGAGTCCAAACTCTGTTGCATTCACATCGTGCTGGCTCTAGTCTGCTTCTCCAATTAATTCCCTCTGCATGTAATTGAGGATGCATCATTGACTGTTCAACGTCTCGGGAACCGCTACCCTCTTCCTCCTTGGCATTCAAGCACCTATGGACCCGTCGATGATGAGGTGCCTATGGTGACTTCGTAAATTTCAAGATGATAGTGCCGTGCGTGTGTGCGTTCATAGGGGTGAGTATATGCACGTGTATATGAGCGCTTGCGTCTGTACTGTGTCAAAAAAACCCAACGTAAATGCGTGTCAAAAAGAGACTAGTCAGTATACCCAATATTGTGCACCTTGGAGAGGAAAATGATAGAACTAGTACGTATTTATTTACGGTGCAGATTCACTCATTTTGCTCCATATGTACTCCGTCTCGGTGTAGTCTAGTCACTTGTTGAAATCTCTAGAAGGGCAAATACTCCTTTCTGGTTTACAGGGCTATACTAGCAAGTAGTTGTACGTACTAGTACAATAGTGGGCTCACATAGCAATTTTGTCTCATGCAAGAGCTTGGCTATATGCGTGCTCAATGTTCGCGAATCGCAACGCTCGGTTTGCGCTTGGCTCTTCGCCTTCTTCGAGAAGATGAACAATGATGTTACTACTACTATCGCTTCTACAAAGGTCGAATCCACTGCTGCATGTCCGTCCACCGCGAGCGGGACGGATAGCTTGTTGTGGAAGTACTACTACTAAGCAAAATCCTGTCCTCATTTGCGAGCAACCGCGCGCATGGCCGAGGGAGAAGGCGTGTAGTAAAATCAAGCTTCTCCTCGTTCTACGAGTTGACGCGACACATCATAGCACTGGCCCCACATGCTTGCCTCTAAACTTGGCTGAAAGACCCGCGGTGTACAGTATATTTGCCGCAACCTCTAACATTTACCCACCACAAATTAAAATATATGTGGCCGCATGCATCGTTCTGATGCAGAGGCCGGGGAGTCCCCCCTTTTCGAAAAAAACAAATTAAAATATATATTCCTGTCTTGACCAGATGAGCGTGCAAACTACAATCACTGTGGTGACAGTAGGGCCGTAAGACTATTTTAATTTAAAAAAAAACTTCGAGACGGCCACATAGCATGGAGCCGACCCCAACGATTTTAAGCTTACAGGCACGGTACACGCTATCTAGACTACTCTACACATGAAACTGCCACACAAGCGTCCGGGCTGCGCATGGCTCTTCGCCTCTTCGGGAAGTCGAACAATGATGGTGTACTACTGCACTGGAGGAGTAGTACAAGACGCTTCGCCATCCGCACCGATTGAATCGCTGCATGTCCACCGCGGCGGGAGGGGAGAGTGTGTAGCGAAAGCTTCTCCTAGTCTTGCCAGCCACCACGCTCATGGGCGAGGGAGGGACGCTCTGTCTTTGCGTGTATGACAGGTGGGCCCGGCAGTGTGTGGCCAACCTGTCATACAACCAAAGGCAGTGCGATTAAGTCCGCGAGGAGAGGATAATCAAACTTCTCGCTGATGTACGAGTTGACGCGACACATCAAAGCACCGCACTCGATATATTTCAATAATTTATGCTACCGATGCATTAATTACAACGCATGCATGCATGCCGTGACTCTTCTTTTGATAATACTTGCATGTGTTGATTTAATGCACCTTGAAGGATGGTTGTGCACGAGGAGGGCTAGATCATGCAGACCGAACAGGAACAGGACCCGACGATGGAGCTCTCTAAGGTCTCGATGGACCTCACCGTGCTCCATCGCCCTTGTGCCTCCGCCTTGACGCCTCCGGTGTATGAGGTTCGAATACACCTCGTCTGCTCGGCTGATTGAGCAAGGTGCAGGTTTCTTGATTGATGTCTTTGTTGGATTGATTTCTGCGGTGCAAGGGAGGGCACCTGTCCTGCGCGGACTGCCGCGTCGAGCGCCCCGGGAACAAGCGGCAGTGCTAGAAGTGCGAGCGCGGTGGTGGCTTCAACGTGCGGAACACGACGGTGGACTCCGTCCTTTCGTCGGTGAGGGTGGAGTGCCTGCACGAAGGCTGTGGGCTCTACGTCACTTACCACAAGCTCACCGATCACCAGAGCGTGTGTCCGCTCACGCCCTGCAAATGCCCGTGCGTCTGCTCTGCGTTACGAAGGCCCGCCGGGCGCGCTTACCACCACATCAAGACCGCGCATCCCATGCCCGTGCAGGATCCAAGACGGCAAGGTGCTCTAGCTGCAAGTGCCACTGCCGGAGCCACGACTCTTGCCGTTGGCGGAGGAGGACCGCCGCAGCGTTTTTTCTTGGTCGGCGGCGTGCTCGACATCGGGCGCGCCTATCGCCGTGTCGGTCTGCGCATAAGAGCAGGGCGCCCCACCGCCGCACTACTTGGCCAAGCTTATGGGCGAACGGCCACGGGGAGCCCAAAGGCACGACCGACGCCGTCAAGGTGGAAATGGAGGTGACAAGCAGCAAGGATCCCAGCGATGTCGACGCGTGAGCTGACCTTCTTGACAGCTCCGCCCAAGCTGCTGGTCGGGCTAAGCTTGTGTCCCTCCACATTCAGATTGACAAGCTCACGCCCTAAATGTTTCGACGGTGCCTTACATTTATCTTAGTAATATGCTAATATAGGGATTACCTTGGTCTAATTTAGCTTAAGAAATGGTGGGTTTTGGTGGCGCTGCAGCAATTACTTCGACATCAGATCAGTAATTTCCAACAGTCGAACGGATATTTTGTGTCTGTTGGATATAAAGTTCCATTGGGTAAGAGTACTACTTGTCATCAAAATGGATAAAAGGAGATGTATGTAGACGTATTTTAGTTCTAGACACGTCCCTTTTTATCCATTTTGATGACAAGCACTCCCTCCGTTCCACAATACATGCCTTCCATTTGTCAAAATATAGATGTATCTAGACATGTTTTAGTATATAGGTAAATCCATGATAGAGCCAATCGGATGGTTGAGAACACTACAATTCGTAGCTACAGATGCGTGTGTGACTCCTGCATGCAGAGGCCGGGGTCATCATCCTCCTTTTCGAGAAAAAACAGACGCGTGCGTGAGAGGACGAAAAGGCATGCGTGCACCTCTTCTCTTCTGTATAACGTACTACTAAACTCAGAGTACAAGTTTTTGAGCTTGCGTCTCGTCACATTCCAAATTACTCCATGCTATATTGAATTGCAAACCTGTTCACACCGATCACAACCTAAACGGTTTCCCACTTAGGAGCGTATTAGTACCACGCTAGTATATTGAATTCCAAACCTGTTCACACCGATCACAACCTAAACGGTTTCCCACTTAGGAGCGTATTAGTACTCGGTTATAAATACTAGTATGCCAAGATGACTGCACATTCCTCTTGAACTCCTCATCCACAAAAACAAACAAGTCATTCAGCATCCTTCCCTTGCGCTCGCCATGGCCAGCGTGAGTTCGGTCGAGAGATTGCTACTGTGGAGAGGCGAGCATGGAAGCGGAAGCACGAGAGATGTCCCGCCGCTGCGAGAGCAGCCGACATGTCCCGCCGCTGCGTGGAAGTAGCAGCACAGAGAGGTCCCGGCGCTGTTGAAGCAGCACGGAAGTCCCACCGCACCGTCGATGCAGCAAATTGGTCCGGCAGCGCTGAAGCGATAGAGATGTCCCGCCGCCGCCACGAATGCAAAGAGATGTCCCGCCCGGGCGGATCGGGAAAATTTCTCGCGGGCAGGCGACGACTGTTACAGGCGCATGCATGCGATCGTCCATAGCCAGATGGATCAGATCTCCGGCTTGGCGAGGTTGCAGGACGACGTGAAAGCCTCGTTTGAACAGGCTACCGGCGTCATCCGGCAACTAAGGGAGGGCAATGAGAGGCTCCGGGCTGAGCACGACCTGCTGAGGGAGAAGATCGTTTGAAGTGCATACCAGCAGGAGGAGACCAGTGCCTTGTTGAAGAGGACCGGCGTCATCGTCAAGCAACTTATGGACGAGAATGACATGCTCTGCAACGAGCGCCAAAGGCTGGTGGAGGAATCCGTGGATGTTCTCAAGCAGCGTCTTGAGGACACGAAGAGCTCATCGCCGCCGCGCGGAGACTAGTTCCCACGGCCTGCAAAGAACGCATCAAGAAAGCAGAGATCGCAAGCTAGATCCTTGTCTTCCTTCTTCTTTGCCCTTGTGTATTTCGGGCGTAGCCGCATGTGGCTTTTTTAATTATCTTTCTAATTATGTAAGACAATTAATCGCCCTTATATTTCTATGGAAGATCAATGTTGCGAGGCTAGAATGAAGAAAACTCTTCTTTGTGGCGACCACAGCGTTCTTTGTTCTTCTAGTTGCTGCTAGGCTTCCTTCAGTTTCCTGGTTTCTTTTGATGTAATAATTGGTTTAGGATGTCGATTGTGTCTTCGGTTGTGAAATGTTGGGTTCTAGCGCGGATGTTTGGCCTTTGTTGGCCTCTTGGGATGTTGCGATTTCAATCTGGTACTTTTAGTCCTTTGTGTTAAATTTGGAGTTGTGTTGAACTTCTTGTGAATTGTGGTGGTTTTAGTAGTGAAAATCGGAAGGGCAAGCCCTTCTTTGATAAAAAATCGCCCTTATATATTCATCGGTCTTGCTATAAGTCGCAAAGAGATGCTATATAGGTTCGCCGGATCTTACATCAAGATCCGTGCTGTCAGATTTTCTTTTTTCTCTCTTAAATCTCAGTCGAGTGAGACATAGCCACGCCATTAAACAGAGGCTCGGGCGCCATTAATGGAGACCTTGGGAGAGAGGTGGACTGCAGATGGAGGTCAAAGGGCTCTCCTCCTGATAAGCATGCGGAGGGGTCTGATCGCACGTCTCTCGTACTCAAATAACTACCCTGCACGGCGCCTCCTAGCTAATAAAAAATGGGGACACGTGGCGGCACGTAAATGGTACTAGTAAGTAGAACGCCCACGGTTTCAATAATACTTGTGTTTCCGATTGTAACATGACAGCACTTGTTCCAAAACGACTTTGTTGATTGTTAATGTGTGCGCCTTCGCAAATCGGACTGCAAATTTACCACAACATGTTGGTGCCATGTCATGGCACCAAGCCAAGTTTCATTATTTTCATGCGTGTTTTGGATTTACAGGAATTAAAAAACTAAGTTTCTCAATGTTTCCAACCCAGCCACGACGCCAAGAATTTTGAATTTCATTCCCATTTCTTGCATGGAACCTAGAAATTTACCCGAGGACACACATGTGATTTTTCAACCAACTTTGGTGCACTGGAACATGTCCTTGTATTTCAAATTTGAATTATGCACACAAAGGTGACACGTTTCCTCCCAGAACCACCAGCCTTCTTGAGAGAAGCCCCGATTTGCAAGAAGCTTATACCAAAATTTGTTCCTATTCGGCCAATTTTTTTACCACGGCATGGTACTACCATGACATGACATCATGCCAAGTTTCATGATTTTCAAACCAAGTTTCTCAATGTTCTTGACCGAGCCACGATGCCCAGATGTTTGAATCTTATTCTCATTTTTTGCATGGGAGTAGAAATTCACCCGAGGACACAAATGTGATTTTCAACGAACTTTGGTGCACGGGAGCACGTGCTTGTAGTTCAAATTTGAATTATGCACATTAAATGACCAAAAACTCAATTAATGTGTAAATAAGGCCAAACGAAGCTGGAATAATTCCAAAATTTAACAGGGCACTCATGTAGTTCTATGTTGCCTTTGTAAATAAACTCAAGGGGGGCAACGTATATCGTTTCACACTGAAAGGTGACAAGTTCCCTCTCAGAACCACGAGCCTTCTTGAGAGAAGCTTCGGTTTGCAAGAAGCTTATACCAAAATCTGTTCCTATTCGGCCATTTTTTACCACAACATGGTAGTACCATGACATGACATCCATACCAAGTTTCATGATTTTCAGACGTGTTTTGGATTTACAAGAATTTTAAAACCAAGTTTCTCAATGTTCTCGGCCGAGCCACGATGCCCAGATGTTTTAATTTTATTCTCATTTCTTGCATGGGACCTAGAAATTCACCCGAGGACACAAATGTGATTTTCAACCAACTTTGGTGCACGAGAGCATGTGCTTGTAGTTCAAATTTGACTTATGCACATTAAATGACCAGAAACTCAATTAATGTATAAAAAACGACAAACGAACCCGGAATAATTCCAAAATTTAACATGGCACTAATGTAGTTCTATGTTGCCTTTGTTAAGAAACTCAAGGGCGCTGGGTGGCACGTTCCCTCTTAGAACCACGAGCTTCCAAAACGACCCAATTTTTTACCACAACATGTTAGTGCCATGACATGACACGATGCCAAGTTTCATTACATGAATTAAAAATCTAAGTTTCTCGATGTTCTCGGCAGAGTCATGACGCCCAAATGTTTGAATTTCATTCTCATTTCTTCCATGGGACCTAGAAATTCAAACAAGGACACACATGTTATTTTTCAACCCACTTTGGTGCACCGGAGCATGTGCATGCAATTCATATTTAGATTATGCACATTAAAAGTCCAGAAACTCAATTAATGTATAAAAGGCCAAATGAACCCGAAATAATTCTAAAATTTAACAGGCACTCATATAGTTCTATGTTGCCTCTGTAAATAAAATCAGGTGGGAGGCAGCGTATATCGTTTCGCACACAAAGGTGACACGTTCCCTCTCGGAACCACGAGGCTTGTTGAGAGAATCTCCGGTTTTGCAAGAGGCTTATACCAAAACTTGTCCTAGTTCAGCCAAAACTTATACGTATGAAAACAGGGTTTAGATTATCCCGAACATCTCGCTACCTAGACCAATAATGTACTATGATTTGAATTCAACATAAAATGGATACAGATATTTGAATTGGAGAGCGTATGGTACATGTAGTTCATAGTGAAATATGATTACTGCTATATGCATGTCTTTTTGTTATCAAGATAATATTTAAATTATTGTATAACTTGATAACAATCGTATTCAAATAAGGAAAATTGATTCAAATTTAGTCCATATGGTAGACGACAATATATATGTTCACATGGTCGAGTAAAATGTTCATATATGATGGAAGATCAATATGTATGACTACATCAATTATAAACTGCAAGGTCACCTAATGATATATTCAATTCAACATAACATGGATTCAAAACTGAAATTCGAGATCATGGCATCTGTAATCATATAAAAGGGACATTACTCTTTCTTTGGTGGGAATTGATTTGTTTTTCTTGTTGTTGAGGGAAGTGCGAATCGATTTGGTACTGTGCAGGGTAATCATGTTCTCCCGATTTTTTTTACATTTTTCTTGTAGTTTTTTCAATGGCATCTATAGCAATATAGTAAAAGGGGACATGACTCTCTTCTGTCTTGTATGATTTTTTTTACACGTTATGTTTGTTCTACCGAACAAGGAATCCGCACCTTGTTATCCCGAAATTTTCAAGCTCGAGTATCTTTTGTCTCACCTGCTTTGAAACCCCCGCTTCTTCAACCCGCGCCGCGCCTTGTTATCCCGAAATTTGGACGCGCGCGAGAACTCCCTCCTCATCCGAAATCGCTCCCACAGCCTAGACACGCGAAATCTCCCTTCTACCCCTCAGTCGGAAATGAAGCTCCATGTCGCGGTGTCAAAATCGGTGGGGGTACGCTGGTAACTTACCCTACATTTCGGACAAGCGCGTCCCTAAGCTTGGCTCCCCCTCCCCCTTCGCCCCCTCCCCCCCATTCATACACCGAGGCCGCCAAAACCCACGAAACCCCACGCTCCTCCGTCGGCCTCCCGACCGCCGCCCAGTCGGAGGCTCTTCCCTGACTACGTCGTCCACCGCAACAGCTCGCCGTCCCTCATCTACCGCACCGGATGAGGATCCGTTGTCGATCTCGTCGTCCCGCCGGATCAGCCGCCCCGTCTCCACCTCCAAGGAGCTGCCCCGACGTTTGCCTCGTCTATCGCGCCACCTCAATCCCCACAGCACCGTCTTGACCTGCGCCACCGGAACCGCAACAACCTCACCAATTACTCCGATGAAGCAGAGGCCAACTCGGCGCCACCAAGGAGGTTCTGCGCTCACCGCTGCATTTTATCTTTTATTCGATCTCACGGGGCTGCCGGTGCTCGATACCGAGCAGACATGGCGTCTCCATCGACGGCGCCGTCGCCGACCACATCATCCACGATGTCTCTGCCCCATGTCGTTGCTTCCTCGGCAGCGACTTCCACAACGACACTAGCTGCAGCTGCTCCGGCTCTCGCTTCGCGCTCGTTCTGTTCTTCTTGTCGGTTTCTTTGCTGCTCTGCACGTTCGTCTTCTTTGCTCTGCTCTTGCTCTCGCTTGCGCGCTTCTTCTTCTTTGCCACGACCTCCGGCGACTCTGAGGAGTTGCTGCTAGCACTCGCTTTCGGTGCTATCGCACGACTTGCTCTCTGCTAGTGCGTTCCCTACTCGGCGTCTGCTGATTTAGATCATTGCTTCTCTGCTACTAGTGCTCGAACGCCCTAAACATCTATTGCAATGCTCTGTTACTAGTTCAATCAGTTTCAACAGTAAAATTCAGTTTCGACTGTGAAGTTCATTTTCTTCAGTTAAGTTCAGAGTGAACAGTACTTACAGCATCTGTCGGAGCGGCCGTGGCGCGGCTGATGCGTTTTACATCTAGCACTTTTTGGTGATGTATTTTACATCAACTATTGTAGATGATATTAGGATCCCACTTCAGATTAAAGTTGTCTGTCTTGTCATGCTTCAGCCTCATCGCCGTACACCTTAGCGGAGCTGCTCCAACGACGGAACCGTCCATCACAGCGGAGCAGTACCCTCGGCGCCGTTTCTAGAGGCCTCGGATCTTCTTCCCCGCCTCCGACAGTCACACCAGCATCATCACCATCCTCCACGTCCAACCCAATGATGCTGAGGTCCACAAGGCTATGCCAAAGAGGTTGTACACTCGTCGCATCACTTTGTTTCTCCATTCCTCTGTTCTTCCAATTCATGTGAGCCAAACACCTGTGTTGACTGAAATCCTATGTTTCCAAATGCTCTGTTTTGCACGTGCATTCCTATCCTATTCCTATGTTTTTCTTGTCCCTGCGTTTATAGAATCCTCCAATTCTAAGGAGCCCTTACAGATTTACTTCATTTTCAGATTGGCGTCAAAGAAAACTCTGTGTGTTAGTCCTGCTCCTACCGTGCCGTCATCCACCCCACGAGGTGCACCATCAATCAAGCGTTCATCGCAGCAGTAGATCCCCTGCAGACTTTCTTTCGCCGCCTCATATCATCTTCCACGTTGCCGCAGCCACACCAACTGCATTACGATCATCGTTCGGCAGATGAACACGAGGACTAGACAGTTACGGAAGAGAGGTCCCGCCTTTCGTGTTTGCTTACGTTATACATCGGTTATTATTACCGCTACTTTATCGCTCAATCTTGAGTTTTGAATTGCCCATGGGTCTCATATCGAGCCAAAGAACGAATAGTATTTGTCTACTATCCGGTTCATCTGGGGTCTTCTATGTGGTTCATCTTTGGGTGGGCAACAAACAATAGATGATCCATTGTCTATCTTTTAAACTGAAGCTATAATCTACCGCTATCATTAGTTTTGGATCCATCCACTGCTTGCTACCATCAGTCTTGATTTTTGCATGCACCCTTAGGCCTTACAAAATCTAACTATTTTTTATTATGCATGTCGGATATTGTACACAATCGTCATCAACATGTAGAGAAAAAGAGAAGACCGTTGCGTGCGAATATAATGTCATGCTGACGCTGCTCCATGGTGGGCGAAGTGCCCCCCCCTCTCCTGCATTTCCAGATTGTATTCCAGAGGAAGAAAACTGTTCAGATGGAGGTTTAGAAGGAGCCGACCATGCCTGTTTACCACCTGAGGTGTTTGCTCTAACCTGGCATGCTGATGTTGGTCATATCATGCATATGGCGCCTTGCATTGCTTACATTATACATCTTATATGTCATCAGCTTAGTTTAGATTTGCTTTGTGTGAATGCCACCTGTTTGGTTTCTATATCATACTCCCACCATTCCTAAATATTTGTCTTTTAGAGATTTCAACAAGTGACTACATACGGAACAAAATGAGTGAATCTACACTCTAAAATATGTCTATATACATCCGTATGTGGTAGTCCATTTGAAATCTCTAAAAAGACAAATATTTAGGAACGAAGGGAGTATATGGGAATTATGCAATGCCATCTTCTTTAGCCAGGCATCATATACGTGAATCATGCAATGCCATCTGTTTAGCCACCATCGTATATGTGAATTGTATCGTGCCATATTTTTTCCATAATGTGTTCCATTTGTCAGCAATGTTTATACATTCATCTACTCTTCCTGTGCATCAGCCATTTGAGTCGGTCATGGGAAAATCTGGAATGAAAACAAGGTCTTCTGAGCAGTCAGTGCTACCCGTCGATGCAGATTTCTTGCTGGTTACAGATAGCTCCTCAGAGGAGGATTCAGAGAGAGATGACCAGTTGTATCCCCCCCCCCCGAGGTGCATGCTCTAACTTGGCTGGGTTATATTTCTCATATCATGCATATGGTGTCTTGCATTGCCATGCCATCTGCTTAGATTAGACATGCTTTATGTGAATGCCTCCTGTTTGCTTTCTATATCAGATATGTGAATTCTGCAATGCCATGTTTTTCAGCCAGTTATCATATATGTGAATTATGCACCGCCATGGAGCCAGGCATCATATATGTGAATTATCTCATGCCATCTTTTTTTTTCATTACATATTCCATTTCTCTACAATCTGTGTATATTGAACTACTCTTCATGTGTATCAGCCATTTGAGCCGGTTATGGAAAAATCTGGAGTGAAAACAAGGTCTTCAGAGTAGGCAATGGTACCTGTTGAAGCATATATCTCAATGATTACAGGGAGCTCCTCAGAGGAGGATTCAGAGATGATGACCAGTCCTATATCCCACCGAGGTGTATGCTCTAAGTTGCAATGTTTATATTTCTCATATGATGCATATGGTGTCTTGCATTGCTTAGTTTAGACATCATATGCACAATATTGAATTCTATCTCGCTTAGTTTAGAGATCATACATGCGAAAGTGCCACCGCTTAGTATATGAATCAATTATGTCAATTATATCATGCCATCCTGTATACTTAGACAACATGTATGTGAATTATTTCATCCCAACCTATTTTAGAAAGACATCATATAGTTTTGTCATGTCATCCTGTTTAGGTACTCATCATATGTTGAATTATGCCATTATATCCTCGTTAAGTTATCCATCATATATCTGAAACTATGTCATGCTATCCTGTTTAGTTAGGCATCATATATGTGAAATTGTGTCATCTTGTCCTGTTTGGTTAGACAACATATATGTGAATTACCACATCTGTCTATCATACAATGTTTGTACGTTCAATTTCTTTTCTTGTTTATCAGCCATTTGAATTGGAGGGGGTGATGGCAGTATCTAAGGGAGCAAAAACCTGTTCTTCATAGAAGACAGTGCTACCCGTCGATGCAGATAGAACCATGGTTGTACTGGCCCACAAACTAGCCCCACCACACATAATCGAGACTCTTCCAGATTGCACACTTACACCGTTAGGCAGAGAACCAGCTACAACCCATCTAATCGCAACCCCAGCAGATAGTAACCCACTTATAGTTGACAAAGCACCATGTCCACCACAGATTACCCCCACACGAGCAGTTTGTAAAGCTACTGCAGTGCCCAAAGCACGAAGACCACCACAGCTAACCCAAACTCCACGTTTAAAGCGAAGAGCAACTGTTCTCGTGTCGATTCCGTAGCTATGGTCCATACTCCTTGTCTGTTGCATCACCGTATTTACTCATACCAACTACTTTCAATTTGAAGGATCCAATTGAAACTCCAATGGCGCAACAGGTATGTTTTAAACCTATTTCTTTAACTGGATTGTTGTTCTAACTTCTTGCTCTATGTTGATTTCAGTTTATGTTGTATAAACAGTTATGTTCTCATGTGATGCACATTACAAGTGCTGCCAATGCTGTGTAGTTTCTCACACTTCTATTCTGTCTATGCTGCTGTGTCTTAAAAATATATGAGTTGAAATGTGTCTCTATCTTGATTAGGGAACATAAACTAGAATGATATGGACAATATAGTGACCATAGTACATAGATATATGTTTGTTTCATGCTGTTATCCTGTCCACCTTATTACTGAACCGGTTTACCAAAATGAGTTTGGTATACTACAAGCTAAACCTGTGATGTGTCTGCTTGTTTCTCTTGTAGTATGCAAATGTAATATTGGAGAAGAGCACCCCACTATGCAATGGTAGAGAAAGTAATGCAGATAAGGTTCAAGATAGTGAGACAACCCTGTTGGTCTCTAAGAAAGGTGATAAAACGATCTTGTAGACGGTGAGAAAACCCCACGATCCTGCGTTGATGTAGTGTTTGAGTTCTTGGCGATCACCGGCACAAGCTCTTCGAACTCGCTGCTGAATCACTTATGCTTCTTTAGTCTCAGCTACAAGATGAAAGGCATCGGTCATACATCTTATGACAAGAAACCGAAGGACTGAGGAAGTCCATGCAGAATTCAGATGCGTGCTTTCTTGTGCAACAGCGAACGCTGGAGGATTTAAGCGCCAAACAAGAGAAAGTTAATAAGCTTGCTAAGCATCTTGCCAGCATTATGGGTACCCTGGATATTGTTTCTTGAACTCTTCTGAAGTGGTTTCAGTTCTGGACTTGTTTTCTTCTGACGTCTATATCTGCTCTGTTCCCTATATTTGCACCGGTGGTGAACTTTGATGCCCAGTGGATGTAATATGTGTAATAGCCGTGATAGCCTAGCAGAAGTTGCTTGCTTATTTATTTCCTTGTTGTCTTGTTTATTTGTTTGCTTGTAGTCAGTGCAGTTCTTTTTCCGCGGTTTGATAGTGGCTGCAATAACCTATTTTTTAAAACTAGGCCACAATAACCATGGGCTAATATTTACTGTAGTGACACTGGGCCTCCTACGGGCCGTAGAAACAGTGGGCCTTCTACGGGCCATAGAAACAGTAGGCCTTCTACGGGCCGTAGAAACATTGGGCCTTCTACGGGCCGTAGAAACAATGGGCCTTCTACGGGCCCTATCATCAATGGGCCTTATACGGGCCGTATGATCGATTGGCCAAACATGGGCCAATAACAGAGTCGCATTATGGCCGTAAGCGGGCTAGAGTTGGAATCGTCTGCTCATGGGCCGACCATAACGGGCCATCGTTAATAGGCTGTATTTGATGACGCTATGAAAGCGGCCCAATGTATTAACGGACCACAAACGGGCCGATCATTGTAACCATGGGCTGAATTTGGCCCACAAGCGTAAAAATTACGATAATGGGCCATAAGTAAACGAATGCTCGAAATGAGCCTAAGAATAAATGGGCTCGAGAAGGCGAAAGATAACATGGGCTGGAAGCGCCCAACCGAATAACGGGCCATTAATGGGTATAAAGTGATACATCGCTCATTACGGGCCGATTTCACCACGGCCGTTAATGGGTCTAAAGTGATACATCGTTCATTGCGGGCAGTTTCACCACGGGCCGTTAATAGGCCAAGAGTTACATAGGGCCTCATATGGGCCGAAGACGCGTCATGGGCCATACATGGGCCGAAGTGAAAATGGGCTGGAATCATATTGGATGGCCCAGATGATGCTCTTGGGCCTAATTCGGGTGAGGCGAACGGGCCTTGGGTTAGCGGTACGTAAATGGGCTATATGCGAACATGCCGTTAATAGGCTTTCCATGGGCGGCCCGTCACCTTTGACCAAGTCAAACGGGCCGGCCTTTTCACGAGAATGGGCCTCTGTTGGTCGGCCCACGTGTCGACGTATCATAGGCATATACGTCCAATGAGTGGATTACATCTGTCCCAACAATGAGCCGACACGTGTTTCCTCCAGCCAATGACGATTTTACACGTGGAAAATCCCCATTGGTCGGGGCTGTTAACGGGTTATCGGATCCAAAACCCGACCCGATAGCTTAACGACGTTCCGTTACGGTGGATGCCACGTGTCGGTCACCCTTGACGAAAGCACTTCTATGGCGTGCGATTTATCGTCATGGAAGTGGACACTTCCGTGATGATAATTTTGGTAATGTCATGGAACACTTCTACGACAGCACATGTATGACTATCTTGATTCTGTCATAAATTTGTCATGGATGTACATGCATGACAAAAAACGCGACCTACGGTGACAAACACGTATCATCACGGAAGTCTATTTTTTTTGTAGTGTGTGTACACGAACGAGTGATGGAAACGAGAGAGAGAACCGAGAAACACTACAGGGTAGAAGTACCAGATCGGGAAGAGGGGCGACGACGAGGAGGGGAGGGCGCGGTGAAGCAGCTCCCTGCAGGAGATAGCGAGGGAGAAATCACCCTCCAGGCGGCGCGGCGGCGGGCTCAGTCGTGGGGAGGGGAAAAGAGGATAGGGCAACCGTTCAGCCCGACCCCAGAGTATATATGTGAGCCGCAACAATCATCGGACGACCGACCGTGGTCGGACGTCCGTGCACTGGTGGACGTGCCAAGCGATGGACGACCGGTGAACTATAGACGTTCGAGACCTGGGGAAGTGATTTTGGGCTGCGCAAGATTTCTGCACAGCAACCGGACAGCCGAGTGAAGTTGGACGACCGAAAACCGTGAGTCATCGGACGTCCGAGAACCGTCGGACGACCAGTGGCAAAAGTTTTGGCCGATGGCACATGAAATATCTAGAGGAACAAAAATCCAGGAATAGGTATATGACAAAATACTATGAACGATCAGACATGTAAAATACCACATGGTGAGCAACTAGACACGCAAGTTAAGAACCCCAAACATGATTGGACATCCTCTCCTTTTGAGGAGAGTCGGTGGCCAATAGGCCACCATGTGTGAGTATAAGTTTCATGACGCCGCAAGTGTCCTTGGGCTCAATGACACAACTCCATCATTTAAAGTACCATAGTTAGAAGAACATGGTAACTTTGAGAGGGTTTGTTTTATTTATGCATTATATAGGGTGAGAGCACTCATGAGTTGAGAGTCCCCCTAAATATATGCCTACATCTAAACAAGACATGATGAAAATGCATGAATGGGTACTAGATTTCACATAATGTTGTCAAGCTCCAAGATACTAAGTTCACGCCTAAGTTGACAAAACCTTGCTTCATCCAATGGCTTGGTGAAAATGTCTGCAAGTTGAATATCTGTACCGACATGATCAATATGAATGTCACCCTTTTCCACATGATCTCTCAATGATACCTGATATCAATGTGCTTGGTGCCGGTGTGAGCTTTGGGATTCTTAGCAATATTGATGGCACTTTCATTATCACACAGAAGAGGCACATGTCTATAGGTGATACCGTAATCCTTCAAAGTTTTCCTCATCCATAATAACTGAGTTGCACAACTGTCGGTTGCAATGTATTCAGCTTCGGCGATGGAGAGAGCAACACAGTTTTGCTTCTCTGAGGACCAACTTACCAAGGAGCGCCCAAGAAACTGACATGCACCAGAGGTGGACTTCCATCCTACTTTGTCTCCAGGCCAATCCGCATCTGTGTACCCAATGAGATCAAACTTAGCATCCTTGGGGTACCATCACTACAACAAGAACCCCCCTACAGCAACGCATCAATACATTGCCAAATGCCCATATAAGCGTTGGTAAGCTCTACACCAACGAATTTGTATGTGTTGTCGTTGGTGGCGTTGGAAGGGTCTACAACAACGCATATACATGCGTTGGTAACTAATGTGTATAAGCGTTGCAAGTTTAGCAACGTATAAACTATAGCCTCCGCAACACTTCATATGCGTTGGTGATTACCCTGCACAAACGGATTTTAAAATGGAGAAAACATATCATTGCAACTCTGGAAGCAGTTGCTACATACATTATTAGGCCAATGTTGCTACTGTACAGGAGATGCAACATAGTAAGAAAGACATCATATATTAGATCAACAATGTTGGTTTACAAAGAACACCATCAAAATAATACATATATGTGTATATATATGTCTGTGCTCTAAGTATTGCTCATCGTAACGGAATTGTTGACAACAAATTGTACCTTCAGCTTGTACACATGTGTTTAACAAGAACATGTGCATTGTACAAAGAAACAAATCGTAGCTTCATTCCGAAAACAAAACCTAAGCTCATCACATGAGCATCTACACTGACATGTTCACCCTTCATTAACTGAAACAAAAATGATCAGCTTCTCTTGGCATCCACAACTCCATATCCAGATGATAGGTCCTGCCAGTTCCAGCTCTAATAAATTGCATGTTCTTGGTATTTCTGCTAGCAATGAAGTAAATACGAATAGTTAAGTATACTACCTTGGATAATAAATAAGTTCTGGACGAATATTAGATGCAAGTTACCAACCAATAATCTTTCTTATTTCAAGGTGATCCCTTAGGAGTTATGTACAAATTTAGTTTCAGAAAACATAAGCAAAAGAAAAACATGAAAGTAAATAAAATTAGTTGAAGCTATATTCTTGTAAACTTGGTACAACGAATGCACGACAACATATTCAATTAATAATGTCAATTGCAATTGGTCACGATTGTGCCAAGTGTGGAAGAAATAATAAATTTAGACACACCTTATGCTTGTCAATACTGGGTCATGTTTACATTTATACATACTAGATAAGCAAACTTAAACTCTAGGATCAAGGTATAATTATCCATGTTAAGCTATCATGTTCATGTGCGTGTATATCAATATGAAGAGAGGATAATATAAAAAATTCAGAGAAGACATGGTGAGAATTAGTAGGAGAAATACTAATGAAATCAAACAAGCTATACACATGTTACTTGTTCTGTACTAGCATATATGGTTGACTGCACAACTCATGATTAAATTATATTTAAAAGAAGGGTTGATGTAAGTATAGCAACCTTCATACTAAGATATCTTAGCACCAGATTTTAGTTAATAGCTTAGTAACATTTGTTCTTATCATATCCTTTTATCTCCTCTTCACAAGCTTTTCTTAGAAATAAAAATCTATAGAATTATCACAACAATAGGCTAAAATCAAGACTGGCCTAAGTTTGTATCTCTTGTACTCAGGATCATGTCGTATCACGTTCTATTCAGCTTATGAACCCGATGACGAAAGATATTTGTACAATAGGTAAATTAATAGATCCAACAGAAATAGTTGAGATCAAGTTAGGGTTGTTAGGCAAACACCTTCTTGAAAGGAATGCATGTTCTCACTTAGGAACCAATACCTGGTAGCAAGCATATGGAACTATGTGATGATTTATCAAGTTCATTTACACCCTATCTCTGAATTTACACTAACAAGTCCTGGAACTTCCTATGGTGTTGCTGTGTTATGTGTACTGGTGCATGTTTGTCTTGAACAAAGAGATCAATGGAGTCTGATCTACATCAAAAATTTTATTAAAAAAATATCAAAATTAGAAAAGGCTCCCGTTTACTTTGGATCTTACCTACGCATCGGTTTATACTTCCGAAGTCAGAGTGTAAGAATAGGCAGAGGCACGGAGCGATTGTCACAATGCATTATCCTGCAATCATATGCAACAATAGTTAATATTCTTGAGAAATAAAATAGATTACCACTGCACAATATGAACAAACATTTACGCAAATTACAAGATGAAATTACCTGCTGGGAGAGAGATATCAAATATATGGGATAAATGTGCTGGAAAAGAGCTCAATCTAAATGAACAATTAACATGGCATATTAAGATGAATCCATATATACACGCCACACACACACACACACACACAGAGAAGGGATAGATGAACACTACACCTACATGATGCCATTAACATGCTGCCATCATTGCCGGTCATACTTATCTTCCCAAGTTGCGGCACTCACGCGCAAATGCTCAACCTCATTACGTCAAGTAGCTTTTTATACTATAAGTGTAAACCTGCAAGACCATAGTACACTAAGTACCAACTTAAAATTCAAATACTAGAGAGAATTAAAGATGTAGTGTGGCATCTCATGAAGCATTTTTTGTGATGCATCCTTATGAACTACTCCCTCTAATCCTTATTACTTGTCGCTCAAACGGATGTATATAGATGTATTTCAGTTCTAGATACATCCATTTGAGCGACAAGTAACATGAATCAGAGAGAGTAAAATAGATTGAAAATCATCATAACATTCAAATAAATAGAAAGATTTTCAGTATTTAGAAGGACCTCAAGTTAAACAAATAGTTCAAATGAATCAGATTTACATATATACTCATGGTTAATATTATTGATGCCTCCTTGACAACGAAAGGTTTTGTGAACGTAGTGAATAAATAAATGTGCAATAACTCCTATTTACACATAGAACTATATTCTCTCCCAATAAGCCTCGTAGGATGCAAACATTGATATCAAAACAAGACTAGTGAATAGTCATCTGAAGAAAAATAATTATTTTGTTTTGGAGTGGCATGGCTACCTCTGAATAGTATAGGTGCAAACAACAATATGTTACGAACAACTAAAGCAGAGGATCACCAAAGAAAACGTGCATAACAAAATTAGAGGTTCAGATTTCCTCCAACAAAAAAGAGGATCGCTAGCCATAACTTAAGTACAACAAGATAAATATGCATCGACCAGTTGAATAGGAATGGGACAAACATGTTGTCCAATCCGTACTAATTGTCACCCATGCACAAGTGGAACGTTTGAGAACTGGGGCACCAAATCCCAATCAGAATAATGGAAGCCACCATGTTGAGAGTGGCGCGGTTGATGTTGTATCCAGCCGTGATCTACAACGCCAGACGGCAAAACTTTAGGTAGCCATGCCGAAAGGACCGTAGAGATAAGAGCAGAGAGGAGGGTGACTCATCGAACCATCGGCGTCAGCTTGGGGTAGCAGAGGCAGAGCAGCACCGTCGAGCCCGTGGCGGCAATGCATGCGTGAAGACGCATGTGTTGGTGAGCCAGCAAAACCAGAGGAGCAGGAGACGCGCCGGTGTTAGGGGTTGCTGCAGGCTGCAGGCCGTGCAGGATGTCACGCGGTGAGGATCGAGGAAGCACTCAATGGGAGCAGGCGATGGGGCAGTGAGTAACAAATACAGGAGAGCAATCCTTTGGAGCTAGGCCGAAACGGAGATCGCGGCAACGGCGTCGCGGCCATGGATCTTGGGTGAGAGAGGGATCGGGGGGAGAGATGGGATAGGAAAAATTGACTTTTTCGGATAAGGTAGAGGTGGGCAAGGTGAGGTTAGTTTTTTCTCAGGGAACGGGGAGGTTAGCGCTGAGTGGGCAGGGTTTTTTTTTCTAAGGGAAACGCTGAGTGGGGAGGTGGGAGATTGAATCAACAACACTTATCCTAGTTACGTTGGTACATATGTGTTGGTGTATGTGGGTTTTTGTTGTAGTGCATAGACCCAACTTTGGGGTGTGAACAAGGTATCTAAGAATAAGCTTAACCGCCTTATGATGACTTTCCCTAGGGGAAGCTTGAAATCTAGAACACATGCATACACTGAACATGATGTCTGGTCTAGATGCACAAAGATAAAGCAATGAACCAATCATAGAGCAATAAGTAGATGGGTCGAAAGGAATAAAATTTGTATCTTCAGTGAGTACAATTTTGGTTGGCATGGGAGTCTTACATGGACTGGCATCAGACATGCCAAACTTCTCTAGAATATCCTTAAGGTACTTTGATTGACATAAGAATATTCCTTCTTGAAATTGTTGAATTTGGAATCCGAGAAAGAACTTCAAATCTGCATTGAGTGACATCTCAAAGTTCTTGGTCATGGAAGCTGCAAACTTCTTGCACAAATGAATGTTAGGAGAACCAAAAATGATATCATCTACATAGATTTGGCATAAGATCAAATCACCCTTGTCCCTCTTAGTAAAAAGAGTGGGATTGATCACCCCTCTCACAAAACCATCATCGAGTAAACAATTCTTAAGATGATCATACCAAGCACGAGGTGCTTGTTTGAGGCCATACAAAGCCTTATGAAGTTTATACACATTGTCTTTGTGATCGGGATCAACGAACCCAGGTGGTTGTGATACATATGCATATACTTCTTCTTGTAGAGGACCGTTAAGGAAAGCACTCTTCACATCCATTTGATGTAATGTAAAACCATTGAAAGCAGCATAAGCAAGTAAGATGCGAATAGATTCAAGACGGGCAACGGGAGTAAAGGTCTCACCAAAGTCCAAACCTTCAACTTGTGAGTACCCTTGTGCCACTAACCTTGCCTTGTTGCAGATGATTATACCATTCTCATCTTGCTTGTTCATGAAAATCAATTTTGTTCCAATGACATTGTGTTCTGTAGTTGGCCTCTCAACTAATGACCACACTTGGTTATGCTCAAAGTTCTTCAACTCTTCTTGCATAGCAATGAGCCAATCGTTGTCCATCAATGCTTCTTGTACCTTGAGAGGCTCAGCACTAGACACAAATGAGAAGTGAGCAAAAAAGTTTGTCAATTGTTTACGAGTGACTCTACCTTCCGATATGCCGGTGAGAGTTTTATCAACATCAACACGACCGGCCATTCGGGGCATGTTGGAGGTTAGGGTTTCGCGAGGTTCAACTTCATGTCCATCATCCATGTCCTCGACATAAGGATCATTTATGTGTGGTGGAAGATCTTCTTCTTCATATTGCATTTGTTGAGGTTCATCATCAATGATTGCACTTTCTTGTTCTTGCCCTTGATGATGATCTTGTTCTTGAATATTATCATGAAGATGGACTTGAACATCTTCTTGTACTTGGACTAAGGGCATTGGTTGAGTAATAGGAGCTTGAGGAGGTATGGGTGTTGAAGTAGTTTGATGATGTGTGAAGCTTCCATCTTCTTCCTCATCATCATGAGGTTCTTGTTCCATTGGAAGAAGTGCACCAACACCCATGGTCAAAATATCTTGAGAAGAATCTTCTTCACCTATATCACTTAGATCAACTTGCTCCCCATGGGAGCCATTAAATTCATCAGACACCATGTCACAAGTTTCTACAACACATCCAGTGGATTTGTTGTTGTAGCGACCCGACCTCAGACGGTCAAGCCTCTGTGTATCTATGCCATCCCTGGATCAGTATGCTGGCACACACAGTACATCAATGTATATATCAAAGTGCAATCACATGTATAATTAACATAAAACTGATATATACCTCATAAGTCACAGTGAAACAAATAGTCGGGTGTGGAGTCCCATCAACGCCATCGGCAGGTTGAGTGTAGACCGTAACCACTGCCGTACTCTTACTCGTCGGAAGTAAATATCTGCAACATGATACGTCGCCGTGTAGGTCAAGATTACATTGAATGTACCGGCAAGATCACAACATGAGAAAAACAGATGATAAAACTATACTATATGCAATATGGCTTTGTGGCTCAGATTCGAGTTTTGTTTGCGTGAAAGCTGATTTTATTTTCCCTACATCAAAGGAATAAATGAAGTCTGTACTATGGAGTTTTCTATCATGACATGCTTCCGCCAACCGTTGTCGCATAGCCCAAATTCATCATAAGTTGCCCACAATTAAGTTATCAATCCGGTGTTGAGAGTTCCGAGATAGATCCAAGTCCAGATGCTCAAATTGTCCATAAACGGGGACACGGCTAATCGATTAGGTTTATAACCCTCTGCAGAGGTTTGTACACTTTACCCGCAAGATTCGATCCCTCTTTTTACGTTCTCTCACTTCAGGGTGTTTGAGAACAAGATGACCGAAACATGGTCTTCCGAAGAGTTCCTCTGACCACAGTCCGGTGCTCATCCCATCCTACCGTAGTTCTACATCTGCTAGCACCGTCCCAGTCAGAGTCACAACTAAGGTCAACCAAGCGAGCCCAAATTGACTTGCGGTTGCACAGGTAAGCTTCGGTCATGAAGTATTCTTCCGTCTCTTTGAGTCTGGGTGAAGCTTTCCGCAAGATGTCATGGCGCTTTCTCCATGCATCCCGCCAGCCACCGGTTTCTCCAGGTGCCCACAAATCCTTCACCCAAAGAGTGTGTATTGAATTCTTGTCTCGAGTCTTGAAGTCTTGAGGCCTTGAAGATGCAGCCCTTGCAGATTTCATCATGGTGTTGTCGTCATTGACGTAGATCCTCCATTCTCACACCACTCCTGAGCACTCATACCAAACCCCGTCTACTATAGCATAGCATTAAGATAAATAACGTCCCAGGCTTGGTAACAGGGTGATGGGTTCCTACCTCATGCATACTACTCAACTACAAGGATTAAATAACACTACTGAGGGGTGGTTGCAAAGATGCCACTAAATGCAATAAAACATAGGTATGAAAGCATGGTCAAAGTGAACTTGCCTTGCTGACGATCTTCGAAAACTAGGGACTCGTGGTAGCAGGCTTCGCACTCCGGAAATTCTACCGAGGCAAACAATAACCATAATAAGCACATAGCATATGATCACTTAACACAATAGCATAGTAACATAACACACCAAAACAAACGAATCAAAACCCAAAGGAAAACTCGAAGAAATCCAACTCAAAGTTTTCCTACTTCAAGCAACAACTAAAACTAGTTTTTCATAACAAAAATTTTCTTAACAGAACCTAAGCAAGGGTTTATGATACCTAACAGAAAAGAATCCATCATGCAACTAGGAGCAAAAAGAATCATCTTAAAAGCTATTTTAAAACTCCTATTAGGCCTAATTCAAATTCTATTAAGAAAATTAAAATAAAAGTTTTATTTATTATAAATAAAAGTTCATGCTATAAAGTGACAGAAACTATCCTAGAATAATCAATCCCATGTGAAAAATAAATTTATTTGCTAATTAAAATAATAGGAAAACAGTAGCTAGTTAATTAATTAAGAATATCATGATTCTGATTAAAACTAATTTTTTTATAAATCCTAAAATGCCCAAATAAATTCCTACGGTTTGGCAATGTCAAAACAAAGTTGTGACAAAAAGAATCATTAAAAAATAATATTCCTAACTCATTCTATAGCAGATTTACTGTTCTGTCTAAATCTAATTTAAATCAATTTTAAATACTTTTAACATGGCTAGTTATATTTTCTACAGAAGCTATAAGAAATTTGCAAACCAACAAAAAAAATCACTTAAAAATATTAAGTAGATTAAAAGATATGAATTTTACAAAACTGAAACTATTCTGTTAAAACAAAAAATGAAAAATAAAGAAAAAGGGCTAAATGGGCCTAACTAACGCCCTGTGCGTAATATAGCTAAACGGGCCTAGGGTTAAACTGGATCGGCCGGTTCAACTAAACCCTAACTAAACAAAATAAACCGGAACTAACCGGGGTAAAAACCCGGTTCACTAACTAACCTAATAAAACATACCCCTTGGGGGATCTAATCCTAACCGTCGGAGTTGGATCGGACGGCGGGGTAAACTCCGTGACTCATCAAGATCGACGGCGGCGGCTCGGGCGGCGAGTGTTCCGGCGTCTCGGTGGTCGGGGCGACGGGCGGGAGCTCCGGTGCGGCAAGGCGCGAGGGGTCCGTTGGTGGAGTCAAAGGGGCTCGGGGGTGACCGGGGCGAGCTCGGGGCGGCAAATGGTGGCGGCGGCGTTCGGCTACTCCGGCGAGGGCGTGTGGGGGGAGAGGGAGGTCCGGTGAGGGGGCGAGGGGGGGAAATGGGGTGAGGGGGAGGGTATTTATAGGCGGGGGGGTCGACTTGCGCGAGGGGGCGAATCGGGAGGGGATCGGGTGAGATCCCGGAGATCGCGGGATCTCCGGCGAGCGGCGGCGCGGCGGTTGCGTGGGCGAGGGGGAAGACGACGGGTGGGGGCCCGCCTGTCGGGGAGAGAGGGGAGGGGTGCGGGGCGTCGGTTGGCCGACCCGGATGGGTTTCGGGCGAGGGGTTAGGTCGGGCCGGTTGGCGCGGCTGGGCCTCGCTGGCTGGGCCGCCTGGGTGTTGGCTGGGCCAGTTGGCCTGGCCGGCGCCCAGGGGCTTTTTCTCTTTTTTTTCTATTGTTTTTTTTTTGAAAATAAAAAGAGAGGAAATATATATAATAATATAAATATTTTATATAGGACATATATATATCAAAATGATCAGGGGAATATTCCCTATCATTTTAACAATTTTCGAGGCAAAATCCAAATTTTATAAAAATTTATTTTTTCAAAATTCAAATAAAACTCAAATTTGAATGGGGGTTTCAAGGCACTTTCAAATGAATTTCAATTTTATTCTTTTTAACTTCCAACTCATATTTCATATAATTGAAGAAGTCATTTTATCTTCCCTCATGAAAATCATTGAGTTGCATAAAGTTTTGAATTTGAAATATTCTCAAATGAAATTCAAATCTTTTCAAAACCCTTTTCATTTCAAATGGAAGAAGTCATTTCATCTTCACTCTAGGGTTTTGATGTTGGAATGGACTTGAATTCATTGAGATCCAAAACGGGCAAGGGGATAGTTTTGGGAAAGTCATTTTATTCCCTCTCATCCAACTTTCAAAAATTTGAAATTCCACTCAATTTCATTCAATCACTCAAACAAACCATCAGACAATAAGCATAGTTATTTATCTAATATAACATTCCAAAATTTAGAATTTTGGGATGTTACAAACCTACCACACTTAAAATGAATCTCGTCCTCGAGATTCGAAGAGGCTAGCAAGAAAAGGTTAGGGGTTGGGGGTCTGCTTGCAAATGTTTGGTCGGAAGGGTCAGGGGTGCTACCACACTTAAAACAAGGGTACGGTTCCAATAAACTCAGATACTTCCTCTGGAGAGCCGACAATGTATGTCCCTTCACATATCTTACAATAGCTCCTCCATTAACGCTCTTCTGTCAGAAGCATAGGGCTTTCCTCCAAATCTTGGGTCGGTTCGTCAAAGTTGAAGTTCGTCCAAGACTGGATCGTCTTAGCTGATAGGTCTGTGTCCATTCTAGACAACTATCGAAATACTCATGGTGGTCTACCATTAATGGTTTCTCCTGCAGAAAACGGGTCTGGGTTGAATCTCACCGTATGAACTACGTTTGGCAACGGTTGCCGGTACAAGGGTTCCATCGTCCTACCATTCTATGGTTTTATGGCTTATCGCGTCGACACTCTTCTAAGGTTTTTGAGGCTCTCTGATTTTCCATCAACATATG
Organism: Aegilops bicornis; assembly: GCA_021605145.1. Classification (NCBI taxonomy): domain Eukaryota; kingdom Viridiplantae; phylum Streptophyta; class Magnoliopsida; order Poales; family Poaceae; genus Aegilops; species Aegilops bicornis. Next base: position 656,932,396 of record CM038673.1, read on the forward strand.
ATAGTTCATGATAGAAGTATCCGGTATGGGGGCCAATCCATCCTGCATTTGAATCATTACCACATACGTAAATATCGAATCACGTATTCTAACACTTGGGCATACTCACAAGCATTGCAGAATTTCTCTTGTCGCATTTAACCGAGTTCGAATAAATCCAATCGTTTCGCAAGCTGAACAAGACATCTAACGGTTCTTCACATCTCTCGGGTTTTCGTATCCTCCTAAAAATGCTCGGATGATTAACTCGTAGTTTTCTTTGAAATATCTTCCTTCACAAGAGTGTGCTTGATTCTTATTAACTCCGGGGCCTGTGGGTTATGGCCCACTTAAACTCTTGTACAAGTTTAACTCATCCTTCCGAGGATTATCATTCCATATTCCAACAATTCATCTCCTGTAAATCCAATAGTACTTCTTCCTTCATACCCTTGTGGTGATGATCATACAAAAATCCAACTTATTTGGTCCAGCCCCCTTCTATGGACCGTCATGAATAACACATTTCTTTCTTCATTGATCTTGTGGCTTTACGGAGTACTACCACACTTAAAATGAAATGCACTAGTGTATCCATAAATCATATTATTTTTCATATCAAATCTTTTATTACATCCTTAACCATTTTTCGTGAATCCAAATTCCAAAAAGTTTATTACAAATGCTGCCACCCACATGGTTCGGTATGGTCAGACATTACTTCCAACTTTATTCATTTTTCCTCCTTGAGGATTCTTCACCCCACTGGAATTGTGCGACATGCGCCTTGAAATCTTCAATCTTCTGTTTCTTTTGGTGGCCTTGAGCTTCATCTCCATCATCTCTGTATGCACTTCTCTCGAGGTATTCACGAGTATAACGGAGTCTTGCTTCAAGTATTTCTCCGATCCGGCGTATGGCTTCCATGGCTGCTTCACGAACAGCGTCGAAGAAAGTTGCTTGTGGTACACGTGAGATGAAAAAGTACTGCCCCATCATCTTTGGGCAAACTCCTTTCAAACGGTGGAGGTGTACCTCCACATACCAAAGTTCCAGTCCCTTTTGCATGAAGGGGTAGCCTTTGTAGACTGCATCTCCTTCAAGGTGAATATGCTTCATCATGTCCTTCAGATCTTCGGTAATCATGATCACTTGTCAGGGTCATGATCGTTTCAGAGCCCTTAAGGAAAGACTCATAAAGGGTTGTCATCTGCATGTGTAGGATAGGAGGGGTGCTCAGAACAAAGAATGTATCTCCTTGGGGAATTTGCAATTGTCTCCAGAAAAGTTTGGTGTTCAGTTGTCCATGGGTTCAAGATTTCGGGGTCTGGTTGAGATAGAAAGGGAAAGCAATTACCCACCCATCAACAAAAGAATCCTAGCTCAGAAGTACCGTTTGTAATGGGCCGTTCTACTATGGTTTCGCTCCTAAGTCCTCATTTCTTCGTGTCTTCAATGCTCGGGAGTTTCCAATTCTGATGCTTTTCCCATATGAAGGCCTTCTACCATTGTTCCGTAACTTACGTCTCTCATGGTTGAAATAAATACAAGCCTCATTTAATATCGCATCTATCCAACCATTCAATAAACACAAAAAAAAGATAGCAACCAAGCATTCATTTATTCAATCAATTCTACAGTATCGCCACCCACATAAATTGGTATGGTCAGATACTTAAATCGAGAAGGCGTTCATCTTTATTTCTCTCATGGTGGGATACTACTAAGCTAATTTATTAGGAACTTGATCATTGTCCCCACCGGGCTTCTTCCGTGGACTTAATCTCCTCCAGCTTTTTACGCTAGATTTTCCTGCCGACGCGGAGTTTCTTGTGACGACCCCGTATGTCCTGAAGTTGTTCCTTGAGCTTCTGGATTTCAACGTCCTTGGCATGAGACATGGTCCTGCTGCTTTTCAGTTCCTGACGCATTCTCGAGATCTCGAGGTTCTCCTCCTCCAGCTTGTTTACCTTCACCCTCTGAGTCTTGACCTCTTCTCATAGTGCTTCATTGTCAAACAGGGCTTCCAGGAGGTCCATCTGAAGATTCTTGATGTATTGTTCTAGATCCTGATTGTATACTAACAAAGGGGGAGAACTTCATCTTTTGCGCTTCCGTCAAGGCAATAGTTGCTCCATCAAACTTCTGCCATCCAATCCTTCCAAAGAAGTGTGGGTTTAGTGCAACACGATGACGATAGCATAAACATGCAATAGCATCATGGACGGCAGTGTTGATGCCCATATCACAGTCACCATTTATAGTTCCGAAGATGATGTCTGCCGTCTTGGGGTCTTCTTTACGACCAAAAACTTGGTTCTTGACTCCCCACGATCTAGACGTCCTCTTAGTTGCCTTGATCTCAGGTATCGGTAACTTCAGCAGCCTGATTAGCTCCACAAGGAAGGGGCCTCCAAGAACCTTCTCGTAGTGTTCTCTTTTGTTCAGAATGTAGCTCTCCATCTATAGTTTGAAATAAGGAAGGTTCAGTAAAAGGAATCAGGTGTTACGAGAGTAGTACAAAACAAAGGTCATTCCTATTGGGGTCTTCATATTACTAAGTCATTTCCTAGGGTCACGTCCTACAGCCAACATGTGCTCTGATACCATTTCTGTAGCGACCCGACCTCAGACGGTCAAGCCTCTGTGTATCTGTGCCATCCCTGGATCAGTATGCTGGCACACACAGTACATCAATGTATATATCAAAGTGCAATCACATGTATAATTAACGTAAAACTGATATATACCTCATAAGTCACAATGAAACAAATAGTCGGGTGTGGAGTCCCATCAACGCCATCGGCAGGTTGAGTGTAGACCGTAACCTGCACTGCACTCTTACTCGCCGGAAGTAAATATATGCAACATGATACGTCGCAGTTGCAGTAGGTCAGTACATTGAATGTACCGGCAAGATCACAACATGAGAAAAACAGATGCTAAAACTATACTATATGCAATATGGCTTTGTGGCTCTGTATCTGAGTTTTGTTTGCGTGAAAGCTGATCTTATTTTCCCTACATCAAAGGAATAAATGAAGTCTGTACTATGGAGTTTTCTATCATGACATGCTTCCGCCAACCGTTGTCTCATAGCCCAAATTCATCATAAGTTGCCCACAATTAAGTTATCAATCCGGTGTTGAGAGTTCCGAGATAGATCCAAGTCCAGATGCTCAAATTGTCCGTGAATCGGGGACACGGCTAATCGATTAGGTTTATAACCCTCTGCAGAGGTTTGTACACTTTACCCGCAAGATTCGATCCCTCTTTTTACGTTCTCGCACTTCAGGGTGTTTGAGAACAAGATGACCGAAACATGGTCTTCCGAAGAGTTCCTCTGACCATAGTCCGGTGCTCATCCCATCCTACCGTAGTTCTACATCTGCTAGCACCGTCCCAGTCAGAGTCACAACTAAGGTCAACCAAGCCAGAGCCCATATTGACTTGTGGTTGCACAGGTAAGCTTCCGGTCATGAAGTATTCTTCCGTCTCTTTGAGTCTGGGTGAAGCTTTCCGCAAGATGTCATGGCGCTTCTCCATGCATCCCGCCAGCCACTGGTTTCTCCAGGTGCCCGTCAACCGTCCTTCACCCAAAGAGTGTGTATTGAATTCTTGTCTCGAGTCTTGAAGTCTTGAGGCCTTGAAGATGCAGCCTTGCAGATTTCATCATGGTGTTGTCGTCATTGACGTAGATCCTCCATTCTCACACCACTCCTGAGCACTCATACCAAACCCCGCCTACTATAGCGTAGCATTAAGATAAATAACGTCCGGGCTTGGTAACAGGGTGATGGGTTCCTACCTCATGCATACTACTCAACTACAAGGATTCAATAACACTATCGAGGGGTGGTTGCAAAGATGCCACTAAATGCAATAAAACATAGGTATGAAAGCATGGTCAAAGTGAACTTGCCTTGTCGACGATCTTCGAAAACTAGGGACTCGTGGTAGCAGGCTTCAGACCGGAAATTCTACCGAGGCAAACAATAACCATAATAAGCACATAGCATATGATCACTTAACACAATAGCATAGTAACATAACACACCAAAACAAACGAATCAAAACCCAAAGGAAAACTCAAGAAATCCAACTCAAAGTTTTCCTACTTCAAGCAACAACTAAAACTAGTTTTTCATAACAAAATTTTCTTAACAGAACCTAAGCAAGGGTTTATGATACCTAACAGAAAAGAATCCATCATGCAACTAGGAGCAAAAAGAATCATCTTAAAAGCTATTTTAAAACTCCTATTAGGCCTAATTCAAATTCTATGAAGAAAATTAAAATAAAAGTTTTATTTATTATAAATAAAAGTTCATGCTATAAAGTGACAGAAACTATCCTAGAATAATCAATCCCATGTGAAAAATAAATTTATTTGCTAATTAAAATAATAGGAAAACAGTAGCTAGTTAATTAATTAAGAATGTCATGATTCTGATTAAAACTAATTTTTTCTATAAATCCTAAAATGCCCAAATAAATTCCTACGGTTTGGCAATGTCAAAACAAAGTTGTGACAAAAAGAATCATTAAAAAATAATATTCCTAACTCATTCTATAGCAGATTTACTATTCTGTCTAAATCTAATTTAAAGCAATTTTAAATAGTTTTAACATGGCTAGTTATATTTTCTACAGAAACTATAAGAAATTTGCAAACCAACAAAAAAATCACTTAAAAATATTAAGTAGATTAAAAGATATGAATTTTACAAAACTGAAACTATTCTGTTAAAACAGAAAATAAAAAATAAAGAAAAACGGGCTAAATGGGCCTAACTAACGCCCTGTGCGTAATATAGCTAAACGGGCCCTAGGGTTAAACTGGATCGGCCGGTTCAACTAAACCCTAACTAAACAAAATAAACCGGAACTAACCGGGGTAAAAACCCGGTTCACTAACTAACCTAATTAAACATACCCCTTCGGGGGGGATCTAATCCTAACCGTCGGAGTTGGATCGGACGGCGGGGGTAAACTCCGGTGACTCACCGAAGATCGACGGCGGCGGGCGTTTCGGGCGGGCAGTGTTCCGGCGTCTCCGGTGGTCGGGGCGACGGCGGGAGTTTCCGGGTGGCGCGATTGACGAGGGGTCCGGCCAGGAGTCAACGGGCTCGGGGTGACCGGGCGAGCCTGGGCGGCAAATGGCGGCGCAGCGTTCGGCTACTCCGGCGAGGGCGTGTGGAGGGAGAGGGAGGTCCGGTGAGGGGGCGAGGGGGGGAAATGGGGTGAGGGGGAGGGTATTTATAGGCGGGGGGGTCGACTTGCGCGAGGGGGCGAATCGGGAGGGGATCGGGTGAGATCCCGGAGATCGCGGGATCTCCGGGCGGCGCTTGGCAGTTGCGTGGGCGAGGGGGAAGACGACGGGTGGGGGCCCGCCTGTCGGGGAGAGAGGGGAGGGGTGCGGGGCGTCGGTTGGCCGACCCGGATGGGTTTCGGGCGAGGGGTTAGGTCGGGCCGGTTGGCGCGGCTGGGCCTGGCCGGGCGCCACTGGCCTCGGCCGGGTCAGCCTGGTGTTGGCTGGGCGATTGGCCGGGCGCCTGTGGGCTTTTTTCTCTCTTTTTTTTCTATTTTTTTTTTGAAAATAAAAAGAGAGGAAATATATATAATAATATAAATATTTTATATAGGACATATATATATCAAAATGATCAGGGGAATATTCCCTATCATTTGAACAATTTTCCAGGGGCAAAATCCAAATTTTATAAAAATTCATTTTTTTCAAAATTCAAATAAAACTCAAATTTGAATGGGGGTTTCAAGGCACTTTCAAATGAATTTCAATTTGATTCTTTTTAACTTCCAACTCATATTTCATATAATTGAAGAAGTCATTTTATCTTCCCTCATGAAAATCATTGAGTTGCATAAAGTTTTGAATTTGAAATATTCTCAAATGAAATTCAAATCTTTTCAAAACCCTTTTCATTTCAAATGGAAGAAGTCATTTCATCTTCACTCTAGGGTTTTGATGTTGGAATGGAATTGAATTCATTGAGATCCAAAAGGGCAAGGGGATAGTTTTGGGAAAGTCATTTTATTCCCTCTCATCCAACTTTCAAAAATTTCAAATTCCACTCAATTTCACTCAATCACTCAAACAAACCATCAGACAATAAGCATAGTTATTTATCTAATATAACATTCCAAAATTTAGAATTTTGGGATGTTACAGTTGTAGACTCTATATGCGTGAGAGTTTGATCCATAGCCAACAAATATGCCCTCAATTGTTTTGGATTGAAATTTTCCTAACCGTTCTATTTTGTTGAGGATGAAACATTTGCACCCAAATACACGAAAGTACTTGACATTCGGCTTGTTCCCAGTTAGGAGCTCATATGGAGTTTTTTCCAATATAGTGCAGAGGAAGAGCCGGTTTGATGCATGGCATGCAGTGTTGACAGCCTCGGCCCAAAAACTATGTGGCGACTTGTATTCATCCAACATGGACCTTGCCATCTTCACAAGTGTACGGTTCTTCCTTTCGGATACACCATTTTGCTAAGGAGTGTATGGAGCTGAATATTGATGCTCAATCCCTTCATCACTAAGAAATTCTTCCATGGTGTAGTTCCTGAACTCAGAGCTATTATGACTCCTTATTGCCAAGATGTCTTTATCAAACTTGTGTTGTGCTTGCTTGGCAAAAATAATGAAGGAGATCTTCGTCTCGTCCTTGGATTTGAGGAAAAACACCCATGTATATCTTGAGTAATCATCAACAATGACAAACCCATACTTTTTCCCACCAAGACTATCCCAAGAAGGAGGCCCAAAAACATGCACATGAAGGAGCTCCAAAGGCCTTGAAGTAGACACGATATTCTTGGGTGGGTGCTTTGATTGATGTTGCTTCCCGGCTATGCATGCACTACACACACGATCTTTATCAAAAGAGACATTGGTTAGTCCAAGGATGTGATTACCTTTTAAGATATCTTGAAGATTTCTCATGCCGACATGGGCTAGCCGGCGATGCCATAGCCACCCCTTGTCAGCCTTGGCCATTAGACAAGTTGCATGGAATGTGCTCTCTTTCGAGAAATCAACCGTGTAAAGGTTCCCATCCAACTCTCCAACAAAGGCCACTTCGAGAGTATCTCTCTTAAAGACTTCCACATCCGTTAGTCCAAAGAGTCTACCATAACCAACAGAAGCCAATTAGCGAACAGAAAGCAAATGATATTTAAGAGATTGAACAAGCATGACATTTGCAAGAGACATGTCATTTGTGATAGCCACCTTGACCAATCCGAGCACTTGTCCTTTTGATCCACCACCAAACATAATGCTCATAAATGGTTGAATAGCTTCCATGAAATCGTAGAGCAATTTGCTATCTCCGTTCATATGATTTGTACATCCACTATCGATCACCCATTTTACTCCACCAGAGAAAGCAACCTACACACAATTATGACTTGGTTAGAGCCACCCATTTTGCAATGGGACCTCTTAAGTTAGTCACAAGGGTCTTAGGAACCCAAATAGCATAGAACCGGAATGCATTTTGAGGACCAACAAATTTTGCATAAACTTCTCCATCCTTAGTCTTGCAAAGAACATAGGATGGAGGCATGAACTCTTTTGGTTTGTTGAGAGTGGGCATGCCCCTTGTGGCCTTCCCACTATCACCCTTACCTTTCTCCTTGTGCCCTTCACGTACAAATGTTTCTTTTAGAGGAGTGGTGCACTTTTGAGAAGACGACTTCTTCTTTCTTGTGCTTGGGTCAAACCCGAGACCCTCTTTGGCAAACACCTCATTGTGTTGGCTCAATACCTCATTAAGGTTCTTTTGTCCTTGAGCACATGTAATGAGACCTTTCTCGATTTGAGCCTTGAGAAAGCGATTCTCCTCAAGAATAGATGCTAGATCACTACTAGAGTTAGTAGTACAAGCATTAACATTGATAATAGGAGAAGAGAAAGCCTTAGCAAGAGTTTCAAGATAAGTAAGCTTGAGTGTTTCAAAACTGTTTGTAAGATGGGTGAGCTCTTCTTCCTTTGTCTTGAGAGACACGGATAGAAGCTCACAATCCTTAGAGAGAGATGCATGAGACTTCACAAGCTTACTTTTATCATTCATCAACTCTTCGCAAGAGTCCTTAGCCTTTTTCAAGGAGGCAAGATCTATAGCATGAACATCAATGTTTGCACCAATTTTCAAGCATAGTTCATCGTTTTGTGCTTCCTGATATTGGACTTTCCGCTCAAGGATTTCATATTTTTCCTTTTCCTCGGTTATGAGGGTTTTGAGTTCCTTAATGGTGACGGTGTGCTTACCCACCATCTCCATAAATTTGCAAAACATAGTGAGCTTCTTTCCTTTGAGGGAGCACATAACCTTATTTAATTTTGCAAACATGGGGTCATCTACATCATTATCATCATAATTATCCTTCGCATCAAGATACTCATCACTAGGAGTAGAAGGTGTGAAAAGAGGAGGATTTGATCGTGGGGTTACCTTGACCTTGTCAGGAGAGTTTTCATCCTCTCCATCTTCTACCATGGCCTTTGCCATTAGGCACTTGTGAGCGTTTCCCTTGTAGTCTTTCATGTAGTTGTAGGTGACAACCTGACCACTCTTGTTGACTGGCTTCAAGGTGTTTTGAGAATCTTGAGCGACTCCAGCAACACCACTAACATCATCCGGATTGGATTCTTCATGAGCAACCATTGCTTTCCCATCTCCCTTCTTGAGCTTGGAGTTTAGAGGATTTGGCAATTTTTTCTTGGGAAAGGTCTCGGGAAACCTAGGTTTATCTTCTCTCTTCTCATAAGGGCATTCATTGGAGAAGTGGTTGGTTTCTTCATAGTTGTAGCATTTCCTCACTTTCTTCTTCTAGAATCTTCCCTTGAATTTTCCTGCGCTAAACTTCTTGACAAAGAGAGCAATGTCTTCATATGATGGACTCTCATCAGAGTCAATCTCATCACCGTCTTCCTCATAATCATCTTCTTCTTCTTCACTTTGCTCTTCTTCACATACATGCTTGGCCTTCAATGCAAGGTTGATCTTTGATGTTGGGGTACCGTGCATGGCAAGATGTTTTGTGGCATTTGCCTTTCATTCTTCAAATAGTTTGAACGTGGATATGATGTCATCCAGGGTCATTTCCTTGAATCCATGGTGTTGTCTTATGTCCCACACCATTTGGTGATGATAAGGAGCAAGAGCATGAAGCAACTTGTCCACGAGAAAGTCAAGTTGAATCCATCTTTTGTCTTGTCACAATCACAAGACTCAATGTCGGCGGTGAGAGTCATGAGACGCTCAAGGAGCTGCGTGGGGGATTCACCTTTTTTCCATACAAAAGTTTTGCAATTGACCCTTGGCAATTTCATATTGAGCAAGCCTGAGTGTGGAGGTACCGGTCTTGGTCCTCACAATGCTATCCCATAATTCCTTGGCACTTATGATGTGTATGTATGGTCTCCTTTGCTTGTCAGTCATACCTCTCTTTATGCACATGATTGCGGTGTCATTGAGATGCTTGTCATATACTTCTCTTGGTGTAAGATTCTTTGGGTCTATAGCTTGATAACCATACTCCAAGATCTCCAACATCTCATCATTTCCATATCGAAGGTTGTGTCATAAAGTAAAGGAGGTTTGCCTTGAGGGTTATTCTTTGGTTTCTCTACTTGAGGTCTTGCATAAAGCCAAGGAACACTGGAGTGTTCATTTCAAGGGGGTTGTTGGCCAAGTGAAGGAGTAGGCATAGTTGGCCTCGAGGCTGCACCACCAGAAAGTGGTGCAAGCATCGTGGTCAATGTGGCTAGTCTCATTTGTACCAAGGTCTCAAGAGAAGCATCATGCTCCTCCTTTTTCTTAGCAAGCGTCCGTTCCAGATCCTCAAGTGAAGGACTTGTCTTCCCTGGAAGCCGGACCCTTATCCTTCGGATCTGCAACAAGGGGAGCCCCATCAGGGTTCATCTTGCTCTAGGGTGGTTAAGCCACAAGAATAGAGCACGAGGCTCTAATACCAATTGAAAGGATCGAGATGGACCTAGAGGGGGGCTGAATAGGTACAATTACAAATTTTAATTGTTACTTAGCAATTTTAGGCAATAATGCGGAATATGAAGTTGAGCCTAACAATAGCATGTGTGATGCTATGAGCTAAGCAAGGTAAACAAGTAACTCAAGTAGGAGAGTAGCAAGCACAATATGATATAAGTAAAGACTAAGAGACAAGTAACCACAACTAGGAAGTTAGGGTTAGGGATAACCGCAACTCTGAGAGACGAGGATGTATGTTGATGTTCACCTCGTTGGAGGGAAGCTACGTCACTGTTAGAGAGGTGGATGTTACCACGAAGGCACACCAACGCCATGAAGGCTCACCCTATTCTCCCTTTGAGACAACACCACGAAGGAGTTTCTCAACCACTAGTGGTAGACCTTGGGGTGGTCTCCAAACCCTCCCAAACTTTCTGGGGGTAATCACAAAGAATGATTCCTCTCCGAATGACTCCTACCACCTAGGATTCTCCAACCTACAAGAGTAACAAGAACGATGGGAAAAACTCAAGAACTTGCTCAAATCACGAATTCCTTTGGTGCAAAGAAGGGGAAGGAGTGGATCTATCACTTGGGTGGACAACTTTTCTCAAATGCTCTCAAATCCCTTAGGGATCTAAGATTTGGTGTTGGAGAGTGAGAGAGAGAATGTGTGAAGGTGTGTTCTTGAGGATGCTTGAAGTGAATGGTCAACCCTCTCACGGTATAGGAGAGAGATATTTATAGTATGCCTCAATAAGTGGCCGTTGGAGCCCAAAACAACACAGCGGCGTCGGACGTCCGATGCACAACGCACGACCGAAGGCTTGATAGAGACCGGACGTACGACAGGGACCGGACGTCCGATGTTCTGGCATGGTATAGTGGGTACCGGATGACCGGAGGATCCGGATTGCCAATGTTTAGGCTCTATGGAGAAAGTACTGGACGACCGAAGAATATCGGACGACCGAGGGCTCTGCAGACAATGGATGTCCGATAGGGACCGGACGACCTTTGTTTTGGCTCGGATGAAAGATTGCCGAACGTCCGGTGAAGACCGGACGACCGATGTTTTGGCTCTGGATAGGATTGCCGGACGTCCGGTGCACACCGGACGACCGATGTTTTGGGTCTGTATAGAAGCAGCCGGACGTCCGGTGAGTACCGGTCGTCCGACAGAGATGAAGATCAGACAGTGACTTTGAAGTAGATGTTTGAGCAAGACTTTCACAATAACCCATGTTCCCCTGTTAATAGTGCGGGATCCTATACTCAAGAATAAACATAAATTTAGTCTTGTTTCTTCGTTCTTGATGAAGTTAATCATTTCCAAAATCATAATCCACACACACAATTGATTCCGAGGGGACTAAAACCTGAGATATACTTGAAAAACTTTGTTAGTCCCCTATGAGTATATTGTCATCTACATCAAAATAATATTTAGGGCATGATTGCACTTTCAGTATCGCCCTAGGTTATAACTGTCTCATGATGAATATCATCCAACGAGTCACCGGTCCAATGCCTATGAATTTATCATATATTGTTCTTGCTAAGTTACTACTGTTGCTACTGCTATCGTTACTGCTACAATATCACTGCTATCACTATTACTGTTATGTTACTACTGTTGCTATCATCAAAACTATCATACTACTATGCTACTAATCACTTTGCTGCAGCTAATTAATCTCCAGGTGTGGTTGAATTGACAACTCAGCTGCTAATACCTTCAAATATTATTTGGCTCCCCTTGTGTCGAATCTATAAATTTGGGTTGAATACTCTACCCTCGAAAATAGTTGCAATCCCCTATACTTGTGGGTTATCAAGGTCCTGCTGAGGCTGCAATTCTGAATGCTGGAGGAGGGAAGTTCAAAGGAAAACCCAAACTGCAGTGGAAACCCAAGAAGGAGAAGGATCAGTTAGGCCAGGACATTCTGGATTTGCTGTGTTACATTCAAACCCAAGCATACCACTCGGCAGTGCCGACTTCTGATTCAGAGTTTCCGAGAGAATCAGTCCAGTGAGAAAGAATCTGATAAGGAGGATGAAAAAGAGGAAGATGATGGTTACCCTAAGGTCAATGCTACCTTGATGATTTTTGCTGATGTAGAAAGCAAAGCAAAAGTCGAATGGAAGTCATTAAGAGGGAAGTGAATATGGTTGCTCCATCAACTACGATGTACTTGAAGTGGTCGAAGAATCCCATTACATTCGACCAATCAGATCACCCAACACAGGTTGCTACTCCTGGGCGGCAAGCGCTGGTGGTCGACCCAGTCGTTGGGGGCACCCGACTGACTAAAGTCCTTATGGACGGCGGAAGTGGGCTGAACATTCTGTACGCTGAGACCCTCGAAGGGATGGGCATTCTGATGACCAAACTCAGTGTGAGTAATATGCAGTTCCACGGTGTCATTCTCATAAAAAAGGCAAAGTCACTCGGGCAGATTACTCTTAATGTGGTTTTCGGTGATTCCAATAATTACCGCAAGGAAAAGTTGACATTTGAGGTGGTGGATTTCCACAGTGCTTATCAGGCCATTCTGGGCAGACCCGCATATGCTCGTTTCATGGCTCGACCATGTTACGTATATCTCAAGTTGAAGATGCCTGGTCCCAGAGGTGTGATCATAGTCACATGAAACAGATAGAGAGCAGGAGAGTGCCTTCACAAAGGCTGCAAGATTGCCGATGAGCAGATGGCAGCTATGGAGATGCATGAATACCAGAAAACTGCAGATCTGAGTGATTTGCTACGGTCCAAGAAGCATGCCTCAGAATCTGCATTTCATTCGGCTGGAGAAACCAAATCTGTTCATATCCACCCGGAAGACCCCAATGCAGCTCCGACTCATATATCAATGACACTCAACAGCAAATAGGAAGTCGCGCTCATCTAGTTCCTCCGTGAGAAATGGGACATCTTTGCATGGAAGCCCTCTGACATGTCGGGTGTTCCCAGAGGACTGGCTGAGCACCGTTTGTGTGTCGACTTGAAAGCAAAATCGGTGAAAGAGCATCTCCAACGGTCTGCCTCAGAAAAAAGAAAGGCGATTGGCGAGGAGGTGGCTCGGCTCTTAGCAGCTGAGTTCGTCCGCGAGATTTACCACTCCAAGTGGCTTGCCAATGTCGTCATGGTCCCTAAGAAAGATGATTCGCTTCGTATGTGCATCGACTTCAAGCATATCAATCGGGACCGCCCGAAAGATCATTTTCCTCTCCCCCGCATCGATCAGATCATCGACTCGACGGCGGGGTGTGAGCATTTATCCTTCTTGGATGCATATTCTAGGTACCATCAGATCCATCTGTATGGACCTGATGAAATAAAAAACAGCCTTCATCACCCCATTCGGATGTTTTTGCTATGCTACCATGCCTTTGATCTAAAGAATGTTGGAGCCACATTCATGCACAAGATATAGAAGTGCCTGGTCACTCAAATCAGTTGGGAGGTGGAAGCATACATGGATGATATCGTGGTCAAGTCACGCAAGAGTTCTGACCTGCTGACTGACCTCGCTGAAACCTTTGCCAACCTAAAAAGATATGACATCAAGCTTAAACCATCCAAGTGCACATTCAGAGTCCTAGGAGGGAAGTTGCTCGGTTTTCTTGATTCTGAATGAGGAATCGACGCAAACCCAGAAAAGATTGGAGCAATTGTCCGGATGAAACGCCCTGTGCGTGTTCATGATGTTCAGAAGCTTACGAGTTGTTTGGCTGCATTAATTCGATTCATTTCTCGCCTTGGTGAAAAGACATTGCCTCTTTACCAACTGATGAAAAATTCTGATACATTCGAGTGGACTCACGAAGCTGAAGCAGCATTTGTAGAGCTCAAAGCCCTGCTTTCCACCCAGCCGGTGCTTGCTGCTCCAGTCAGCAAAGAGCCTCTGTTGTTATATATTGCAGCCACTGGACATGTTGTCAGCACAGTGCTCACGGTCGAGCGGGAGGAAGAAGACAAAGCCTATAAAGTTCAACACCCAATGTATTACATTTCTGAAGTTTTGACTCCGTCCAAGACAAGGTATCCGCATTACTAGAAGCTTGTCTGTGGAATCTATCTGACCACGAAGAAAGTTGCACATTACTTCGCAGATCACTCGGTTTCAGTCATAAGTGATGCTCCATTGTCAGAGATTTTGAATAATCGAGACGCAACTGGTCCAGTGGCTAAGTGGGCGATTGAACTCCTTCCTCTTGATATCAAGTTCGACGAAAAGAAGGCAATTAAGTCTCAGGTAATTGCAGATTTCTTGGCCGAGTGGGTTGAGCAACAGCAACCGACTCAAGTTCACTCAGATCATTAGACCATGTTCTTTGATGGATCTAACATGTTGAATGGTTCAGGAGTCGGAGTAGTCCTGGTGTCCCCAAGAGGCAATGAACTCAGTTACGTTCTCCAGATTCACTTTGATTCCTCCAATAATGAAGTTGAATACGAAACACTTTTATATGGGCTGCGTATGGCCATCTCACTCGGCGTCCGTCGCCTGATGGTTTACGGCGACTCAGAATTGGTTGCGAATCAAGTAATGAAGGAGTGGGATATCAGGAGCCCTGCCATGACAGGATACTGCAATGGAGTGAGAAAGTTAGAAAAGAAGTTTGTAGGATTAGAGCTCCACCACATGCCCCGACTCAAGAATCAAGCTGCTGATGATCTGGCGAAAATAGGTTCCACTCAGAAGCCTATTCCCAGTAATGTGTTCTTGGAGCATCTACACACCCTGTCAGTTCAAGAAGATCCCTTTACACAGGAGCCCCCACAACCGATAAGTTCAACCAATCCGACTAAAGTCGAAGTCCCAGCAGTTGTCGACCTAATCATGGAGGTTTTGGTAATCATCCCCGACTGGACAGTGCCATATATTGCATATCTGCTTAGGCGGGAGGTCCTAGAAGATGAGGATGAGGCTCGTCAGACCGTGCGTAGATCCAAAGCCTTCACGGTTATAGGCAATCAACTTTTCAGAGAAAGTGTAACTGGTTTTGCTCAGCGGTGTATTTCTCCAGAAGAAGGTCGACTGGTCTTAAATGAGATCTACTCGGGGACCTGTGGTCACCATGCGTCCTCCCGGACCATCGGGTCCAAAGCATATTGAGCAGGATTCTATTGGCCGCGAGCAAATGAAATGGCTAAAGAGATAGTTGAGAAGTGCGAAGGTTGCCAGTTTTACTCAAACATGTCCCACAAACCCGCATCAGCCTTAAAGACTATTCCACTCGTCTGGCCGTTTGCTGTTTGGGGACTCGACATGGTTGGGCCCCTGAGGACTGGCAGAAGCAGCTTCACCCATCTGCTCGTGGCAGTCGACAAGTTCACTAAGTGGATTGAAGCCAGACCCATCAAGAACCTTGACTCGAGCACAACCATCACTTTCATTAGAGAGTTAATATTCAGGTATATGGAGTTCCGCACAGCATCAACACAAATAATGGTTCAAACTTTGATTCTGATGAATTCAAAGCTTTTTGTACTTCCCAAGGCACTCGTGTCGACTATGCATCTGTTGTGCACCCACAGTTGAATGGGCAAGCCGAAAGAGCGAATGGTTTGATCCTACAAGGGCTAAAACCCCGATTGATGCGTGACCTCAAGCATGCAGTGGGCGCTTGGGGAGTTGCACTACAAAAAAGACACATCCGTGACATTTAGGGCCGAACGAATTTTTTTCCTGTCATGCTTATGACACTTCTATGACGATATTGTGACAAAACACGGTATCATCATAGATATGGTGGGCTCCTACTTCTATGACAAAAAATCATGACATAAAATGGGATATTCGCCCTGGGCGGGCTGGAGACGCAGCTGCATGACATTCTTTCGGCCGTTCATGACGGAAAAAACCGTGGTAGAAGCGAGGGCGAGGAAAATATTGGGGAGTTCCCGGTTACGGTGGGTGGTCGGGGGCCGAGCAATGCGCGTTTCTCTCGTACACGTATGCGCGTGGGTTCGAGGCATTGGGCTCTAACTGAACCCGAGCGAGGCGTTCGCCTACTGAACCCGAGCAATTGCACTGCAGGCTACGCGTTACTAAACCTGATCGAGCGATTCCTTGATTCGCTACTACTGCTAACTGAAGCCGATCGAACCTGCTACCTCCTTCCCTTGATGAACATTTAGTATTGTTGGGGGGTTGGATGAACAGTTCCCGGTGGGGGAGGGAGGTTGGATGAACAGGACCCCGTGGTGTTGCCGTTGGATGAACATGACCCTGATTGATCGAGCTGGTTGGGCGTGGATGAACAGGACCCCATGGAGGGCTGGATGAACAGGACACCGTGGAGGGAAGGTTGAACAGTAGCCGGTGGAGGGCTGGTTGAACAGTAGCCGGTGGAGGGTTGGATGAATAATAGCCCATGGAGGGGTGGCTGAATAGGACCCCATGGAGACGGCTGGTTGAACAGTAGCCGGTGGAGGAGCGTGCGGTGGAGGCTGGATGAACAGGAGCTCGTGGATGAACAGTCATAGGTGGAGGCTGGAGGAGGTCGACGATGGATGAATAATAGCCCATGGAGGCTGGAGGAGGTCAACGGTGGAGATGAACAGTATCCCGTGGAGTCTCGTTTTGCGGTACGCCACACCCCTCCTGATGAACAGGACCCCCGTTTCGACCGTAGCGCTCCAACACAAGTCCGTTTCCTCTGTTTTGCGATACGCCACACCCCTCCCGATCAATAGGACCCCGTTTCAACCGTAGGAGTTCCAACAGAAGTCTGTTTCCTCTGTTTTGCGGTACGCCAGACCCCTCCCGATGAACATGATCCTGTTTCGACCGTGGCCGGTCAAACACAAGCCCATTTCCTCTGTTCTGCAGTACGCCAGGCCTCATTTCCATCGGCTGTTCCGTCCAAGCCGGTTGGCTCCCGATGAACAACACGCGTTCCGTTGCCTCCCGATGAACACGACGCATTCCGTTGCCTCCCCATGAACACGAGATGACGCAGTTTCTTTGTTCCGACACAGCCATGTACATGAGCCCTGGCCATACGTATGCGCGAGTAGGTGATGGAGTCCTGGATTAGGGGGTATCCGGACAGCCGGACTGTGTACAACGTCCGGACTATTGAAGCGTGAAGATACAAGACTCAAGACTTCGGCCCGTGTCCGGATGGGACTTTCCTTGGCGTGGAAGGCAAGCTTGGCGATCCGGATATTATATTTCCTTCCTTGTAACCGACTCCATGTAAACTCTAGCCCTCTCCCGTGTCTATATAAACCGGAGAGGTTGGTCCTTAGAAGGCCGATCACAATTACAATCATACCATCATAGGCTAGCTCTTAGGGTTTAGCCACTACGATCTCGTGGTAGATCTACTCTTGTACTACCCATATCATCAATATTAATCAAGCAGGAAGTAGGGTTTTACCTCCATCCAGAGGGCCCGAACTTGGGTAAACATCCGTGTCCCTTGCTTCCTGTTACCATCAGCCTTGACGCACGATCGGGACCCCTACCCGAGATCCGCCGGTTTTGACACCGACATTGGTGCTTTCATAGAGAGTTCCTTTGTGTCGTCGCTGTCAGGCTCGATGGCTCCTTCAATCATCATCAACAATGCTGTCCAGGGCAAGACTTTCCTCCCCGGACAGATCTTCGTGTTCGGCGGCTTCGTACTGCGGGCCAACTCGCTTGGCCATCTGAAGCAGATCGACAGCTACGCCCCTGGCCAATAGGTCAGGTTCGGAAACCTGAACTACACGACGGACATCCGTGGAGACTTGATCTTCGATGGATTTGGGCCTATGCCAGGAGCACCGGACAGTCACGACGAGCACGGCTTAGACCTGGCGTCGGACGAAGCCCGGGGTATCACCCCTGTAGTATCCCCGGACCTAGATCTGGAGCAGGCTGCGCCTGCCTAAGGACGGAGGGCTGGACCCCGCCCCACAGGTCACGCACTCATCGGCAGTAGAGCCGAACACGGGCCTTACCCCTATGGTGGCCTGTGAATCCGGACCCCGAATTCGTATCCGGGCGTTGGTTCCGGTCCACGCACTCCCGATCCAGTCGAGCCAGGTTGGGCTCCGGTAATGGCATTCACCGCTGCGGATATCTTCCAGCACTCGCCCTTCGGCGACATGCTGAACTCATTAAAGTCTCTCTCTTTGTCAGGAGGCTCTTTGCCGAACTATGTCCGGCTCGAGTGGGAAGCAGGCGATGAAGGAATTCTTTGCCCACCCATCACCCACTTCATTGCCACGGTCGATGATTTAACCGACGTGATTGACTTTGACTCCGAAGACATCGATGGTATGGACGACGATGCAGGAGAATCACAGAGCCACCGCCACCGGGCGGTGGATAGCCGCCTATCCCCATGATATACACATGGCGGACACTCAGAAGGAAACCAATGGCGATGAGGCAGCGGAGGATAATCCCCCAGGGGAAAAGCAAAGCATGGGCGTCGTCGGCGCCGCTCCAAGCCCCGCCACAGGAATACCGGCCCAGAAGTCGAAAAAAATCCGGATGGCGCCGAAGATGAATATAACCCTAGTCGGATTGCCTTTCAGAAGGCCGGACTGGCCACTGTGGGATACTTGGAGAGGGACAACTATTCGCCCCCTCCGAGGACGAGACAAGCCTCGGCAATGACGAATTCGGCGTGCCTGAAGATCCAGTGGAACAAGCTCGCTTCGAGCGACGGCTCATGGCCACGGCAAAGAGCCTGCAAAGGAAGCAACAACAGCTTAAAGCCGACCAAGATTCGCTGGTGGACAGATGGACCAAGGTCCTGGCCACTGAAAGATACAGAACCGACCGCCCGACAAAGGGCACACTGGGCACAACCAGCCACCCCAACCTAAGCAAGAGAACTCAAGGCACATGCCCCGACATCAACACACCACTACGGTCCAAAACAATATGAAGGGCAAAAGAAGAAGCATCCTCAAGCCTTAGCACAATGGTCATAAGCGTCAAAACAGGAAGACTGGTGCTAATTCCAGCAGCTCCCAGTCCGGTCAGCGGACAAAGAACAGCTCAGACCTATCCAGCCCGAGCCACACACTCGATCAACCATGTGAAATCCATGGTACTCCTAGAAGGACGGCAAAGCATACCAATAGAGAATGCCGGATCCTCGAAACAAAGCGGCTGGTCGCGTGCCGGAAACAATGAAGGGAGGCATCTGTTCAAGAGCCCCCCCCCCCCATAGCTTAAAAGTACGGCCGATCGCCCCCGACCGCATTAACCACAAAGAACTCAATTGCAGTACCTCGGACATAGCAAACCGGGGCCCCATAACACATAAAACCCCAAAGAGGTGTGAAACCACAAACAACATCTCCTAAAAGACGCTAGGGCAAAGGCCAAGTTTTTTCCGCCCATCATTCTAAACGGTTGTCTTCGGATCACCAAAAAATACTTCGCCAAAGAATAAATCTTCGGCACCTTCCCACCATGCGGTAATTTACCGTATGCTAACGGGACGAACCACGTTGACTAGATTCCACGTGGTCAATCACTCACGCCAACACCATGTGATACAATCACACGGCCGAACCCCACCCTCAGGGCGGAAATCATACAGCTGCCGGAGTAGCGAGTCGTGCATGCCCATCAAAAAATTTATATGACAGCCAACTATCCGGACACCAATTGAGGAGTCCGCGCTACCCAACGGTATAACGGCTGGGTTTACCAGGGTCCGATCAGGAGCCCTTGGACCAACCACAAGAGGACGCTCGGCTACCTCCGAGTATTTGCCTTACAAACTAACTTTGATGCAGAACAGGATTGGTGACGTGGAATCGGCCAGGACACATAAGGATCCCCCCCCCCTAAAAGAAGGCAGTCCGGATTCACTCTTGATCCACTGACAACTCCCTCAAGTCCGGCCATCACAGGTTCCGCCAAAAAACACCTCTTTTCATAATCATACACCGTACTCATATGCATAGACATATCATTTTGCTACAATGCGTAGAATTAAATAACACTTACCGGCCGTCGCTTTCATCGACACCTCGTGTTACGCCCGATTATGCCAGGGGCTTCATAATCCGGCAATAAAGTCCGACCACCTTCTCGGTCGTCCGGCACCCCGAACTTATAACACTATATGCATCAGCTCCGAATCATGTCTTGGGTCATTGGTTGGGTTTGCCCGGCTCCCTTGTTTTGATACCTTACGTTCCATTATATCGACTAAGGTAGCGCAGGGAGAACTACTGCGATTGTGTCCCGGATCTGCCGGACGAGCACCTCAGTTGAGCAAGCCGAAATCGATCATTATGATACTGAGAGCTGGTCAGCTGTTCGAGAGGTTGTAAAATCCTTAAAGATTTATTCCGCACAACGCCATTATAAATGCAGAGTGCGACGGATCGGTCTTCTGATCAGGCGCCAATAGAGCCCCTAGTTCGGCCTTCCAAACACTAGGGGCTGCGCCGACCATACTCGAATTCCTATGGCTAAGTGAGAGTGATAAAGCCTTATAGTCCGATTGCCTGGTTATTGGTGAGAAACGCCTCCGTAAAAGGACCCAATTATGGGATAAAGAGCGTTCAGATATATCCCGAACATCCCCGTATTCTTTTTACGTGGGGGCAAAAGCCATTTAACGGCCAACTCTCGTGATTTACATACAATAAACAGCCGCAAAGAAGAACATATGTTCAAACAAAATAGGCAATATATAAACGCCATAATCCCATATTAAAAAAAAAGTGGCACGAATGCCCTCAGGGAAATATAATGTCTTTGGTACACTTATCCGCCGCAAGGCGGGCTCCCTTCAGTACACCTTCATAGTACAGTTCGGGCTTGCGATGCTCCTTACCCTCTAGCGGCCCTTCAGTCATCAGCTTGTCCGCGTCAAGCTTCCCCCAATGCACTTTTGCACGGGCGAATGCCATACGTGCACCCTCTATGCAGACCGATCGCTTAATAGCATCAAGCCGAGGAAAAGCGCCCACAATCCGCTTCACGAGCCCGAAGTAACTGCTCGAAATTGGCTCCACCGGCCATAGCCGGACAATCAAGTCCTTCATGGCTAGTTCGGCCGCCTGGTGCAGTTCGACCAGCTGCTTCAGCTGATCGATAAAGGGCACCGGATAGTTCGGTGCCACATACTGCGACCATAAATCCCTCTCCGCAGACTTCTCCTCGGTTCGGTAGAATTGGCGGCATCGATATCATGCGAGGAAGATCCGCAAACGCCCTAGAAAAATAAGAATTCAGCTTGCTGCTTAGAATTCTACCCATTATCATGAACAAATGGCTAAGAATACAGAAGGCCTAACCAGCCGCAACTTTCCGGGCCTCCTGAATGTCCCGTACAGCACCTTGGGCTTCTTCCCGAGCATCTTCCACGGCTTGGAGCGCTTGGGTGAGTTCGGATTCTTTCCCTATTAGACTCTGCTCCAAGCCCTCGCTTTTCTTCACAGCCTCATGGAGCTCCCGCTCAGCTGTGACAACCCTGGCCTCGTGTTTTTCACGAAGTGTCTGTTCGGCGGCAGCCTTCTCGTTGGCATCATCCCCGCCTTTTTCAGTGCCTCATATTCGGCACTCACTCCTAGGGCATACAACACAAATACTTTTCAATAAGCACATTTACTTATGCGTGCCTAATGCAAGACAATGTTTCAACATACCTTGTTTATCTTCTAATTGCTTCCTCACGCGGCCAAGTTCTTCCTCGGCCCGTTCCAGGCTCCACTTCAGTTCAGACACTTCCGCATGATGAGCGGCCGTCTTCTCCGCAGACGCCTGTGTTCAAACAAAGAGGTACATGTCATTAACGTAAGTTCCCATGACAAAAGAGGATTTGATCCCCTGCCCGGCTCCCTCTCCTTCGTTGGACAGTGTATCATGGGCTACTACTCATATTATGATGATTCCTCAAAGGTTTCTCAGGAAACATACCTCAAAGGCCTTTATAAGGCCAAGGCAGGACTCGTTCAGCCCGCTCTCGGCAGACTGAATCTTTGCAACCACCGCACCCATAAGGGTCCGATGTTCATCAACGATAGACGCGTTCTTGAACGTTGTCGATAGACCGCTTGGCAACTCTGCTTGAACAGAGGTTGCCGGCAGAGTAGGCAGGCCTCCCATTGTTGAAGGTGGCTGCTCGCCCGATCTGGGAGCCTTAGAGGTCTCCTGGACCTTGTCCGGCTGAGGGCCGAACCCAAGATCGCCCTCGCTGACGGCACACTCAGGGGCCATCGCTCCCGTGTGTCCGGCTCCAGTGATATGCCCCCCTGGTCCGAGCGCCGTTGAGACGACACCTCAGTGCCGCGCCGGGACTTTGGAGAAGGGGCCTCTGGAGGCGTCTCGCTTGCCAGGGCGTCCGAACTCAGCGAATCCTCGGATGAGGACTGTCCGGCGCGAGACCTTGCCGGACTGTGCAAAACATAGCAACAGTTAAAACTACTATACCCAAAAATAATCCCGGACGTATATGCGTGTTCGGATTTTGTGTACTTACGACTTCTCTTGGGGCTGGGCCCTGGGATCCCACTCCGGCCTGCTATCGGTAGCCGTGGTGGATGCCCCTGGGAGGGAACCTTTTCTCCTCTTGGGCGATTCAGCCTCCAGGGACGAGGAAGCTACATGCTTCTTCCCACCTTCAGAGTAAGGCTCGTTCCCCTCTGCTTCTTCCTCTTCGTCTTCCGAAGAAGGAGCGTCGCTTGAGTCTTCGGATTTTGCGTCCGAAGCCTCGCGGTGACGGAGGCCACCCCGGGTCTTCTTAACCTTCTTGGAGGCCTCCTTCTTTGGCGCCTCGTAAGGCGCGGGGACCAGCATCTTTGTCAGAAGAGGTCCGGCCGGTTCCTCCGGCAGTGGGGCCGGACAATGAATCCGCTCCACCTTCTTTATCCATCCCTGAGGTCACGACGAAACACGATTAAGATGTCTCCCTCATGACATGCCAGCTGAAGCATGAACAGACAGAGTGTGGCTGTGACTTACCGAGCTTGGAGAATGGGATGATTGATACCCACGGTCCTCGGTGGGGCCCGGCCACGATTTGCCAGACTTAAAGAGCACCTTCCAGATATCCGAAGGGTTTGGTGCTCGGCTGGATCAAACTCCCAAAGAGTACAAGCTCGGCGCTGACAGGGGAGGACCAGGCAAGCTAGCATCACCTAGACTACGTCGACGAGTTTGACATCCCTATCGACCACGCCCTGAAGGCGCGTCTGGAGCAGTAACAGCTCATCGGACGAGCACCAGTTCGGGCCCTTCTCGGGCCAGGACGTGAGCCGCAGTGGAGCTCCAGATCTGAACTCTGGTGCCGCCGCCCACTTTTTGCCGCGTGGTTCGGTGATATAGAACCACTGCTGCTGCCACTCCTTAACGGAGTCATTGAAGGCGCCCTTTGGCCAAACGGCCTTGGGCATCTTGCTCACCATGGCGCCGCCGCACTCGGCGTGTTTGCCGCTCACCACCTTGGGCTTCACATTAAAAATCTTCAGCCACAGGCCGAAGTGAGGTGAGATCCGAAGAAAAGCCTCGCACAAGACGATGAACGTCGAGATATTGAAGAAGGAGTTGGGGTAAAGATCATGAAAATCAATCCCGTAGTAATACATGATTCCGCGAACAAATGGGTGCAGGGGAAACCCAAGCCCGCGGACAAAATGGGGAAGGACACGACTCTCTCATGAGGTTCCAAAGTGGGGATGACCTGTCCCGCCGGGGGGAGACGGTGGCCGATCTTCTGGGCTAGATACCCGGCGTCCCTGAGATTCTTGATATCCTTCTCCCGGACAGTAGAGGCCATCCATCTGCCTCCTGCTCCGGATCCGGACATCTTTGGAAAGCCTCTCTTTGGTGGAAAGGAAGAGTGCTTGGGCGTTAGGGCTCGAAAAGAGGGGAATGAGCGAGCGGAAGGAGAAGGGCGTGGGTAAAGAGAAAGAGGCCTTGTCTCTTTATAGGGGTGGTAAGTGCTTTTTGCGCCTTCCCACTTGCCTGGTTGAGCCCGTTTGCCTCCCGCTCGCCGCGATTAGCGGTGCACTTGGATTACCCATGCCCGTATTGATGAGAATCCCGCGATAAGGGGACATGATCTCCGCTTTGACAAGACGTGTCGAGGAAACCGCCTCGTAATATGCGCTATAGCTGGTTGTGGGAAAATGGTTCGAATAATGACCCGACCGTATTGACACGTCGCGTTGCCTAAAAAGTTGTCAGAAGATTGCATTTGTGAAACATCATTCTCTCTACGTTGGCATGCGAAGATCATCTTGTGGATCCGGACACGGTTCAAGTGTTCGATAATTACCTTGGAGTATTCAGAGGAGGAACCCGCCCTGCAATGTCGAAGACAAGACTGCGCGCCGGACTCATCGTCATTGAAGCCTGGTTCAGTGGGCTACCGAGGAGTCTGGATTAGGGGTATCTGGACAGCCGGACCGTGTACAACGTCCGGATTATTGAAGCGTGAAGATACAAGACTCAAGACTTGACCCGTGTCCGGATGGGACTTTCCTTGGCGTGGAAGGCAAGCTTGGCGATCCGGATATTATATTTCCTTCCTTGTAACCGACTCCATGTAAACCCTAGCCCTCTCCGGTGTCTATATAAACCGGAGAGGTTGGTCCTTAGAAGGCCGATCACAATTACAATCATACCACCATAGGCTAGCTCTTAGGGTTTAGCCACTATGATCTTGTGGTAGATCTACTCTTGTACTACCCATATCATCAATATTAATCAAGCAGGAAGTAGGGTTTTACCTCCATCCAGAGGGCCCGAACCTGGGTAAACATCCGCGTCCCTTGCTTCCTGTTACCATCAGGCTTGACGCACAGATCGGGACCCCCTACCCGAGATCCGCCGGTTTTGACACCGACAGTAGGCGTTCGAGACCCTGCCCGTATGTACGTACGTGGCCGTATTTACTTTCTTGCACTCTAGCCGCTGCACATACGTGTACATGCTACGTGTGCGCCTCTACTACGACACATGCGCGCCTCTACATTGACCAGTATGTACGTACACGTTCACGACCAGAATGACAACGATACGTACGCTTCGACCAGGTGGTTCTCATAGAACTAATATTGATGCACCTAGTCCTTCGAAGAAAAAGAAAAAGAAAAATTATAGGAGTTTGCATACTTCTAGTGAACCTGTTGTGGACACACCTGAGAATCCCAATGATATTTCGATTACTAATGCTGAAACACAATCTGGTAATGAACATCAACCTAGTGATAATGCTCATGTTGATGCTCAACCCAGTAATAACAATTATGTAGAAATTGAACCTGATGTTGATCTTGATAACCCACAATCAAATAATCAACGTTATGATGAGAAAGACTTCGTTGCTAGGAAGCACGGTAAAGAAAGAGAACCATGGGTTCAGAAACCCATGCCTTTTCCTCCTATGCCATCCAAGAAAAAAGATGATGAGGATTTTGAGTGCTTTGCTGAAATGATTAGACCTATCTTTTTGCGTATGCGTTTGACTGATATGCTTAAAATGAACCCTTATGCAAAGTACATGAAAGATATTGTTACAAATAAAAGAAAGATACCGGAAGCTGAAATTTCCACCATGCTTGCTAATTATACTTTTAAGGGTGGAATACCAAAGAAACTAGGAGATCCAGGAGTACCAACTATACCATGCTCCACTAAAAGAAATTACGTTAAAACTAATTTATGTGATCTTGGAGCCGGTGTTAGTGTTATGCCTCTCTCTTTATGTAAACTTGATTTGAAGAAGTTGACACCTACTAAAATCTCTTTGCAAATGGCCGATAAATCAACTGCTATACCTGTCGGTATTTGTGAGGATGTGCCTGTTGTGGTTGCAAACGTTACTATTTTAACGGACTTTGTTATTCTTGATATTCCCGAGGACGCTAGTATGTCGATTTATCCTTGGTAGACCCTTTTTGAATACTGCAGGGGCTGTTAGTGATTGCAACAAAGGCAATATCACTTTCCAGGTTAATGGTAATGAGCATACGGTACACTTTCCGAGGAAACAACCTCAAGTTCATAGTATCAATTCTATTGGGAAAATTTCAACGATTACTATTGGAGGTTTTGAATTCCCTCTTCCTACTGTCAAAAAGAAATATGATATTGTTATTGTTGGGTACATGCATATCCCCGTTGAGGTAACCTAGAGTTATTCAAATTCTCCGGTTTCATGTTATTCGGAACAAGTTTGTTAACAAGACTTGATCAACCTTGTTAGTGGATTCCTTTTGATGAGCATGGCATTGATGAAGTTAGAAAGCACAACTTTCTGTACCCTCCTTTTACTTTTTGTTATTAGATTAAATAAAGTAAAAATAGCATTTTCTGTCTATTTTCTGAATTATCCTTGCAATAAAAAATACCCCGAAAATAAAAGTTCTCCAAATGTCCTGAAAATGAAGTATGAATTTTTGTAGAATATTTAAGAATTTCTAGGACTGAGAACACACCAGGAGGACCCACCATTTGGCCACGAGGGCACAGGGCGCACCCACCCACCTGGGGCATGCCCCCTGCCTCGTGGGCCTCACGTGCCCCTCCTCCACTTATTCCAGCACCCACTCACTTCATCTTCCTCCGGAAAAAATCCTCCCATAGCTCAAACTCGTGTTCTAGCTCATCTTGCTGCCATTTTCGATCTCCTTCCTCAAAGCTCCATTCACAAAACTGTTTTGAGAGATTTTTTTCGGTATGTGACTCCTCCAATGGTCCAATTAGTTTTTGTTCTAGTGCTTTATTTATTGCAAATTTTTTCTGCTAAGGTGATCCTGTTCTTGAGCTTCCATGTCAAATTTATATGGTCAAAAGTAGTTTTAATGCATGATATAGCCTCTAGGCACTTGTGGGAGTAGTTGCTATCAATCTTGTTGAGTTTGTTCACTTTTATTTTGAGTCACTAAAAATTTCAGAAATTTTCAGAGGAAGAGAAATGTTTAGGAAAATGTACCAAAGTGGTTCCTCAAGGAAGCAAGGACCAAGGCTCGCGATACGTGAGCCGGACAATGAACCACCGAGGTAAGGTCAAGTGCAGCCTTGTGAATGGCCGTCAGAAGAGTTTATGGTCCAAGCCGGTTTCAAGGATGAATTTGACGCGTATGTGCGTAATGCTGATCTTGAGGACTTTATGTCAGATAAGTGCCAACAGTACCACTACCTCACTGATTCCTTTGTGAGGAGGTTTAAATTTACATCCTCGCGCAATTCTCATACTGTTTTATTTGATGTTTATGATAAATCATATACCATGGACCTAGAATATTTTAATACTGCTTGTAAACTCCCGCAGTGGGGCAATGTTAGTGAACCTCGCAAATCTGAATATAAAGACTTTCTTGCTAGTATCACTGTAGGGGAATCTAGAGAAATCACACAAGCTACCATAGGAAGCTTTCATTTCCCTTCCATACATTACTTTGCTCTCTTTATAGGTAGGTGCATTAACGGTAAAGATGAGGCTTGCCACATGTGTGTCCCAGATCTTAGTGTCCTCAAGAGTGCGGTATTAGGTGATAAACAATATAACTTAGGGGGCCATTGTTGCATGAAGGCTGCACCTTAATGGTAAAAATGGAGATTTGTTTGGTGGAATTTATGAAACTCGTGTACTTAATTATCTTGGTGTACCCATACAGGGCAGTGATATGGAGTTGCCACCTGCTTACCTAGATTATAGTGCTATGGTTCGTCATCAGTTTCTTGAGAGGAACGAATAGTTCCTCCAGTACCGACTAATCTTTGACAGACAGCGTACTATCCATGTTGCCCTCCCTGCTCCTACTTTCTTTAACTTTCAAGCAAAAAGGAGATATGTTATAAACAGGGAGGAGGCGAACGAATATGAGAGGAGGACAGAGGCAGCTGGCCTCCAAGCTGCAGCTCTTCAGGCAGTAGCTGCTGCATATCAGTACAACCCCAACTATGACTTTGGATATCCGCCAGGCCAGTAGTGGACATCGACCAACTTAGGCCAAAAGCCTAAGCTTGGGGGAGTACATATTTCTCACCGATATTACATTCATGTTCACACACTCATGCTAGTTGTCGGTGCTCATACTTTTCATTGTACTATCCATGCTAGTTTATTTTCTTTTCTCGCTTTTTTCTTGTGTTTGAAAAACTTTGAGAAAAAAACCAAAAAAATTAGTTGTAGCTTTTAGCTAGTTTACTTTCCATGCTTGTAGAAGTAATTAAAAGAAAACCCAAAAAGATTTCTCGTTCTTCTTTTGCTTGTTGGGGGCTTTCCCGTGTAAATAGTTTTATTTCTTTTCTTTTCTTTGGGGGTTGAAAGGAGAAGACCACGATGAAAATGTTGAGTGGGTCTCATATGCATTATTGTTGATCTAACCAAGAGCCCATATTACCTTGTCTTCTCCTTTGTATTAAATGCTTGAAGATTCCAGCTTAATCCAATGCACGTGCACTATTATTATTACCCACACCATTCAGTCGTGCGAGTGAAAGGCAATAATGACGATATATGATGGATTGATTGAGATGAGAGAAGCTGGTATGAACTCGGCCTATCTTGTTTTTGTAAATATGATTAGTCCACCGTTCCTGATTCAGACTATTATGGATGAAACATGTTTGCAATGACAATTAGAGATTATAGTTGCTCATGCCATGCTTAATTATCTAAGAGTTTATAATGGTTTACCTTATGCGTACAACATGCTATTAAAATGGTTGTGATGTGGTATGATAGGGTGGTATCCTCCTTTGAATGATTCGAGTGGCTTGACTTGGCACATGTTCACGCATGTAAATGAAAAAAAACATAGCCTCGACGATATTTATGTTCATGGTGATTTATATCCTACTCATGCTTGCACTCATTGTTGATTAATCTTAATGCATGTTTGTGACTGTTGTCGCTCTCTAGTTGGCCGCTTCCCAGTCTCTTTCTAGCCTTCACTTGTACTAAGCGGGAATACTGCTTGTGCATCCACTTCCATAAACCCCAAAGTTATTCCATATGGGTCCACCATACCTTCCTATATGCGGTATCTACCTGCCGTTCCAAGTAATTTTGTATGTGCCAAACTCTAAACCTTCAAATGAAATTCTGTTTTGTACGCTCGAATAGCTCATGTATCAACTAGGGCTGTCTATATCTTCCATGCTAGGTGGGTTATTCTCATGATGAGTGGACTCTGCTCATCATTCATGAGAAAATGGCCGGTAACCGGGATGCCCAGTCCCATGCTTAAATCAAATCAAAATAATTGCAAACAAAACTCCCCCGGGATTGTTGTTAGTTGGACGACACCCTTTGTTTCGGACAAGCCATGGATTGATGTTTGTTGGTGGTGGGGGAGTATAAAATTTACCATTCTGTTTGGGAACCGCCTATAATGTATGTAGCATGGAAGATATCGAGATCTCTTGGTTGTTATGTTGACAATGAAAGTATACCGCTCAAAATATTATTTATCTCTGCTTCAAAACTCGAGCTCTGACACCTCTGCAAATCCCTTCTTCCGTCTGCGAAGGGCCTATCTATTTACTTTTATGTTGAGTCATCATCCTCTTATTAAAAAGAACCAGTTGGAGAGCACCGCTGTCATTTGCATGCATTGCTATTAATTTACATTTAGTATAACTATGACTGGATCTCTTTTACCATGAATTACAATTTTTAGTCGGTCCTTGATCTTCAGGGGTGCTCTGCATTTATGTTTTGTGGTCTCAGAAAGGGCTAGCGAGATACCATCTTGTTATATCATATTATGATTGATTTGAGGTCATCCGAGATTTATTATTATTGCTCGCTAGCTGATTATGCCATTGATATGAGTAAACATGAGACCTAAATGTTATTTTGAATATGGTTAGTTCATAATCTTTGCTGAAACTTGAATGCTGGCTTTACATATTTGCAACAACTAGATCAAACGAAATTTGTAAAAGTTTTTCTTTATCACTTTCAGTTTGTCAACTGAATTGCTTGAGGACAAGCAAAGGATTAAGCTTGGGGGAGTTGATACGTCTCCAACGTATCCACTTTTCCAAACACTTTTGCCCTTGTTTTGGACTCTAACTTGAATTATTTGAATGGAACTAACCCGGACTGATGTTGTTTTCAGTAGAATTGCCATGGTGTTATTTTTGTGCAGAAATATAAATTCTCGGAATGACGTGAAAATCCGTGGATACACGTTCTGGAATTAATAAAAAATATTGGCGAAAGAATTAGCATCAGGGGGCCCACACCCTGTCCACGAGGGTGCAGGGCGCCCCCTGGGGGGCGCCCCTGCCTCGTGGGACCCCTGGAGCTCCACCGACCTCAACCCCAACTCCATATATTCACTTTCAGGGAAAAAAATCAGAGAGAACGATTCATCGCGTTTTACGATATGGAGCCGCCGCCAAGCCCTAATCTTCTTGGGAGGGCTGATTTGGAGTCCGTTCGGGGCTCCGGAGAGGGTAATTCGTCGCCATCGTCATCATCAACCATCCTCCATCACTAATTTCATGATGCTTACCACCGTGCGTGAGTAATCCCATCGTAGGCTTGCTGGACAGTGATGGGTTGGATGAGATTTACCATGTAATCAAGTTAGTTTTGTTAGGGTTTGATCCCTAGTATCCACTACGTTCTGAGATTGATGTTGCTATGACATTGCCATGCTTAATGCTTGTCACTAGGGCCCGAGTGTCATGATTTCAGATCTGAACCTATTATGTTTTCATGAATATACGTGAGTTCTTGATTCTATCTTGCAAGTCAATAGTCACCTACTATGTGTTATGATCTGGCAACCCCGAAGTGACAATAATCGGGACCACTACCTTTGATGACCGTAGTTTGAGTAGTTCATGTATTCACTAAGTGTTAATGCTTTGATGCGGTACTCTATTAAAAGGAGGCCTTAATATCCCTTAGTTTCAATAGGACCCGCTGCCACGGGAGGGTAGGACAAAAGATGTCATGCAAGTTCTTTTCCATAAGCACGTATGACTATATTCGGAATACATGCCTACATTACATTGATCAACTGGAGCTAGTTCTGTGTCACCCTATGTTATAACTGTTGCATGAGGAATCGCATCCGACATAATTATCCATCACTGATCCATTGCCTACGAGCTTTTCACATATTGTCCTTTGCTTAGTTACTTCTCCGTTGCCACTGTTACAATTACTACAAAACTACTACTCTTACTTTTGCCACCGTTACCGTCACTTCCATACTACTTTGATACTAAATACTTTGCTGCAGATATTAAGTCTTTCAGGTGTGGTTGAATTTACAACTCAACTGCTAATACTTGAGAATATTCTTTGGCTCCCCTTGTATTGAATCAATAAATTTGGGTTGAATACTCTATCCTCGAAAACTGTTGTGATCCCCTATACTT
This sequence comes from Aegilops bicornis, assembly GCA_021605145.1. Taxonomy (NCBI): domain Eukaryota; kingdom Viridiplantae; phylum Streptophyta; class Magnoliopsida; order Poales; family Poaceae; genus Aegilops; species Aegilops bicornis. The sequence goes on from CM038673.1 coordinate 656,963,734, forward strand.
GTGGGTTATCAGAGTGAGGTGAGGAATTTGGGGGTACGAGTGGAGCGAGCTAACGTGAGGTGGGTGGGAGTGAGGAGGAAGTAGAGCACCCATGTTTTTTGGGGGGCGGTGTGCTGGGTGTGGGTAGCGCCTCTCATTAAGTAAATATATGGGTTTTGAATTGATTTTACTATTTACTAGGGTGGATGAGTTGTTCTGTCTTGGGCCCAGAGAAACAATTACTACTAGTACGATGGATACACTCTACAGCTACCCAGAAAAACAATTACTACTAGTACAGTGGATACACTACCGCTTCTGGCTCCTCCTATGTCATCGAAACGTCTCCCTCTACTGAATGTCGTTATAATTTTGTTCACCGACATGCGGGCCATGCAGCGCGTGGGCCCAAATGCCATCCACCAAATTAGAAGGCCATATGCACGCGGAGAGTCACCTCGGTCGTAGCATTGCACTAACGAGCCATCGTATCACAAAACCCCACCTCCCCGCAGTCTAAGTTTGATGGACGAAGCAACCAACATTTCACTCTTCGTTGAATCACCTTCTCCCTCACCGTCTTCAATAAAGGCAACACTCGCATCTGCCACTATTCTTCTCTCCCAACGAAGGGAAGGTTAGCGGATCCATGATGTTGGTATATTTTCGTTCAGAGAAAAAAAGAACTTTTGCAAAGTAGTAACCGATCCTCACTCTCTTTGTTTCATTGTCATTGCGATTGTGTTTTCCTTTCAGTGGTCTCCTAGTATTCGTCAGTTTCATGATGGACCAAGGATAACCAGGCAAAGATCTTCCGATATTGGAGCAGACGCGGGAGGCTGATCCCCACGAGATAGAGAGATCCAAGAAGATGGAGGCAGCCACCGAGCCGACCCCAGATATGCTCACGGCCACTACTGAGATGGTCAATGCCCCGTTTGAGGTTACAGCCCCCGTGGCACTACAGGAGCAGTTTCCCCCTTAGAAGATGTGTCCCCCCCCCCTGCCGAGCTGCCCAAGGTGATTTTCTTCTTTGCCGATCTCGATTGTAGTTTTTCATCTAAGTATGTGGTGATGAATAATGCAAAATTTTATTAGCATCGATGCCATGCTATACATAGTGGTTTCAATAACTTGTGTTTCTTATACTGGAAAGTAATTCAGAATTTGTTTCTGTTTCAATTAGAGCCCTGTTGCAGACAAGAATTGTGTGGTTGCACATGTCACTCGTATGAGGCAGATGACCTGAATATACGCACTGGGAAAACAGAGTTCTTAGGTTGTTGGATCCTGGAATCCATTTGCGCTTATACCAATGTCGAGTTGTATTCCAGCCTCACTGTTGTCAGGCGTGTTGTCCAGGGTGTACTGAAGCACAAGAAGTTCAAAAGCTACTCCTTCGTTTGTGAGGCATACTATTCTTGTCAAGCTTACGCAGGAAGATGACGTGGCATGCCTGTGACAGCCTGGTTTTTGCCCTCTTTTCTTTGCCTGGTTTTCAGTTGAATTGGTTTTGAATTTGGAGTTTCGGATCACTTCATTTGGACTTAACCACTTGGGTACCCCTTGACTTTCACCCAAGTGCTCCCTCTCCTCCTCAAAACCATCATTTCACCTCTGGATCAACTCAAAATATTGCTTGGAATATTTTTCTTAAATGAAAAATATTCATTTTGCCATCCAAAACCCTAGCTAGCTCTTTTGTGCTCCAAAGCAACCCTAATTTTTCTTGCCCCAAAATCCCGAGGAAAATCCCAATTATACTTTGAACCCTAGGGCACCTTTACGAGCAAAAATATTTCATCACTCTTTGGAATACTTTGGCTCTGAGAAAATAAATTCATTTCTGGACAGAAATGGTAGTTTCTACTGCAACTACCATTTTACTAGCTCCATTGTAGCTGGTTTTTCTTGTGCCTATTTACCTTAGTAAGTGTAAGCAAGCCTCCAAAGCTCAGCACTTAACTCCTAGTGGTTTGACCACAGTAAAACTCCAAAGTTACTGTCCAGAAACTTGCTAGCAGTACAAATCCATTTCTACTACACCTGGATCCAAGCCCAACCGTGGTAACACTCCAAACTACCAAGGACTACACGCGAGACATCAAGTTAGCGCTTAGGGTGGCCTGATGTCACGGTTCATGTGGTGACCGCGTTCGTCCGGCGTCTTTGGCATACAAAACACCTTGTTGTGCGTGCCGCCTAAGCGCTCTGTTGAGCGTGCTCGCTACTGACCTGCTGAGCATGCCAAGCCTCGCCACGATGCCCGTCTCCACCCCCTTAACTTCCCCTGGCACTCGCTGACACCGGAGCTCGCCGCAGCGGGCACGGGTACGGTCCGGCCAACGACACAGTGCGCGGCACACTGTGCTCGTCGTCTTCCCCCTCGCCCCTGTGCTCGTCCGCGCCCGCCAATAGTTCCCGCGTGACCTCAATCGTCTTCCCCCTCTCTCACTGGCGCCATTCGTCGTCGGGCGCCGTGGACAGGTGTCCTCCGGCGGAGCCCGAGCCCCTCTTGCCGCGCACCTATAAATGCCGCCACCCCAGCCCTCCTTGAGCACCCGCAGCTACTCCGACACCCTCCACGAACTAGTAGAAGCCGCAGCCCGGCCGGGCAGGCCGCGGACTGCCGTCCCGAAGCCCGAGCTCACCGGCGATCCCCTCCGGATCGTCCCCGCAGCTCTGACCCCTCCCAGGCCAGGGTGACCCTGCCAGGGCCTCCGCCACTCTCCGGTGAAGCCGTTCCGCCCTGTTGGAGCCCCTGGAGCTGCCCCGAGCCGCCGTCGTCTTCATCTCCGGCGACCTCTGCCCTCTGCCTCTGCTGGAGAGGCCATTTCCGACACCGTCCGGTCACCTCTAGCCACGCTACGGGTACGGGCAGGTGCGCCATCTTCTTCTCCTTCGACCCCCCCTCTCGTTTGACCCCAAGAACCCTCGTCGCCGGCGTGTGCTCCGGCGAAGCTCTGCCTCCCTCTGTTTCCCTCTCCCCCTCCTTCTAGCCTGACTAGCAGGGCCCGCTAGTCAGCCACTCAGTACGCGCGCGAAGCTGGGCTTTTACGCCTTCGACTCACCCCCCAGTCTATTTATTTTTATTTCATATTCATTTAAATCCATGAAACTTCAAATAGCCATAAGTTTTTTATCTATAAGTCCAAATGCATTGATTCTTTTTGCATTGTGTTCTTTGTCCAAAAATCTAACAACACCTAAAACATGGGATTTCCCTTGCTGTCTAGATTTTCTGGTAATTTTCAGAAGGTTTCTGGATGTTTTCTTTTTGTGGTTTTATTTATTTTCAGAAGAGCAAGCTTGTCTTGAGGATCACCATGAGATTTGTGAACCTCATCAACACTAAGGCAAACCACATCAACATTTTCATAGTGCCACTTCAATATTTGTGATTTTCCTACTTGAACTTATGATTATTCATGCATTTAAATAATTATTATGATAATTATATTTTGTTAGATGCTTGTCATGTTAAGTATGTTTGATTTACAGAAAGTTTGAAATGAATCTTGTTGATAATCTAACAAGAACTTAGATATGAGTAATAATAAAATGATATGGTCATGAAGGTTAATAATTAGTTTAATTATTATTCTTGCATGATGAAAAATGATGAGATTGCTAGAAATGGTTCTGCTTTAAGTGAGGTTTGATCCTAACCGGAGAAGTATCTTGAGTTGATGATGGCTCCATGGGAGCGTAGTTGATTTAGTTATTTTCATGGTTATGTGATGCATATGTTAGTAATGCATAGCATGGCATTATGACACCGGTTACTTTCACTTTAAGTTGAACCTGATAAATAACTCAACTTGAATATGTTGTTGACTGGGTCGTGGTGCCGCTGAAACGAGTTTTTCCCAGTGCAACCACATTTGCCGGTATGGGACGGCCTTAATGCGTTTCGTTGTCGTGCCTCTGGTCGGTGCCTCCATCTAGGGAAGGTTATGGGCGTGATGGCCCGGTAAGCAGGCATAACCTTGTGTGCCCGTTGATGAGTTAAGTGTTTGGGTCCCAGAGTGGATCGTTGCCACAATGGTGTTTGAGGTGTCTTGAGGTAGACACGGGGCCACCCAGGACTAGCCCGATGGGGATTGAGCCAGAGTGGCCTGGAGAGTGTCATTACAATGAAGTGGTTTCATCGGAATGCCGTTGATCCATCCAAATGGGAGTGCGAGGCCATGGGTTCCGTAGTGTGGGTCCAATGCGCTACCTCTGCAGAGTGTATTAATCTATCGATAGCCGAGTCCACGGTTACGGACACGCTCGAAAGTAGGGTACACCATGGGTCAACACTTAATAAATTTGCACACTGAGATTTGCACTGAGGTAATGGCAGTGAGGCCATCGTGCTGAGTTAGACCATGTGTGGTCTGGTTGTGATCACCGTAAGGATCACAGTTTGAGACCAAGTGTTGGTCAGGGTTGTGATTGCCGTAAGGATCACAAGATTGTCGTTGAGTTCTTCATGTTTGTGGTCTGGAAATGATCACGTTCGGTAAGCCAGTCCATGGGACGAGTACCACTTGAGCATATTCACAGCATGTTGGATATATTGTTGCATTGTTATTAATTGGTTAAGTAACATGATATTGTTTGTCATTACATTTATGCTTGTTGTGAGCTTGCAAGTACATTCAATGTACTGACCTGGCGTGTCATGCCATATTTCAGGAAAGTCTCGTTTGGAAGGAGAGCTGTCCGAGTCTAGATCATGTCCACATCGGTGTCCCTGTGCTATGGAGTCCCGCTACGACGTTGTTCCGCTGCCGCGTAGTTGTCATGATCGCGGCCCCTTTATGTTTACTAAATAATGTACATATTGTTCAGCCGCACCGTGTGTGCCGCTTGGCCTCGCTAACTGTTGTAATATGAACTATGCTCTGCTAGCATGAATAAAGCGGTTGTTTTTCTGTACCAAGTTGTTGTTGTGTTGCCACAAGACAAGGTCTCTAGGTTAGCAATGCAGGGTAAACCGGTTGCTCTGAGCCGGGGTGCCACAACGGTTGGTATCAGAGCCGGGCTGACTGTAGGCCACGCTAGACTACGCTGAGTTAATTGGACGTTAGATACAAGTTGTAGTTGAGTGCCGGTAGCCTATTGTAGCTGGTTATTTCATTGCGTGCACTGATTTTTATTTTTATGCTAACATGCTAATGGTTGTGAGTGTAGATGGCTTTGGTGCTGTATCCGTGCCAGTTGCAGCTGATGCCGTACATGTTACCGCATCACCTTCGTAACGTGTGGCATCGGCTGTACCCTCATGGTGACGATCCAGTCTATCGTGTGTACCGTGAGCGTCTAGCTGACTCAGTGTATGAGTATCACGTCGTGGTTACTCTACGTACTAGTTCCGATTCCAGCTCTTACACTCGTCCTTCTCAAAGCGGCTATGCTTCTACCGCTTCTCAGGCTGTCCAGTTTGCTGCATTTGAGGTACTCATTGAGATCCGTTACAATGAGGTCCGGATGCAGAACCACCCAGGTTTCCACTACTATCCTTCTCTCCACGATAATGGTCGTGTCTGTTTCCCTATCATTGATCCAGAGTCTGATAGTGTAGCTAGCCACCTTTCTCGCTATATCACTGCTAGCTATCTTCTGATCTCTGAGTTGGCTCATGAGCTGAGTCGTGCCCGTACTGCTTTAGCCTCTGCTAGCTCAGCCACTACTCCACCATCTGTAGGATTTACTCCCTATATTCCTGCCAGTTCTAGATCCCCTGTTTCCCCGGTTACTCCTCCGAGTAGCTCGGGCACCGCAACTGTGAGTCCACTTAGTGCTCCTGCTGAGTGGGTTTCACTCCTCGCCACTCATGTAGCCCCGATGATTCACCCTCCACCTTCCCCACAGAGGTCTCAGTTAACCCAGACATTTCAGGATCCGAGTCCGCTTCAGGAGAGGACCCCGCAGCACCAGCAGAGCAGTAGAGCTTCCGAGTATTCGCAGTCGTTAGGATGGAGTATGGATGTAGTTGTACGAGTCATGATGTTTCATGTATGAGGGTAGTTGGACCTGGCATGTTGTTATCTTTCATGTATGAGTCATGTATAATTATGTTGGACTTTATTTTATTCGCCGTATTTTCTTCGCCATTTCGATTTTACTCAGATTTTGTTGTTGGCTTCTCCCCAACTTATTTTGAATGCTTCTCATCTCGGTTGCGTTGCCTTGGGAAAATAATCATATTAGGATGACACGGGGAGGCTGTAATAGCAACGTTCGCGAGGGTTCTCCTGTTCGTCGTTCCGCATGACAGGCAGGACACTCACCCGAGCCGTACGTTCCACCACCGCCTCCATCGCCAAATCCGCCCTCACCGAGCAAATTCTGCGTATGTTTGAGGAAAGACGAAATAATGATCTGATGGAAATATTCAGAAGTATTCGAGTTGTGGTTGGACAGAATGGAAATCAGCCCGGTCATCACTCCAAGCTATCTGATTTTCAAAGGACTAAGCCTCCCAGTTTCAGTCAGGCCATTGATACCTTGGATGCAGATGATTGGTTGAGAACTATGGAAAAGAAGCTTGAGGTTGCCTGAACTGATGAAGGGGATAAAGTTCCATTTGTAACACATTATCTTGAAAACCTTTGCTGCCATATGGTGGGAAAATGAAAAAGCCATGTGAATTGGCGATGAAGAAATTACCTGGTCAAGATTCAAGGAACTATTCGGAAATATCACATCCCTACGGGAATTATGAAGACTAAGCAGCGTGAATTTCTCGCGCTCCTCCAAGGAAGTCAGTCTGTGGGAGAATATTTGCAGAAATTCAATCATCTGTCACGTTACTCTCAATATGACGTGGCCACTGAGGAAAGAAAGATGGACAGGTTTCTTGGTGGGTTAAACCCACAACTCCATTGTACTCTCAGTATGTTCGACTTCCCAGACTTTCAAACTCCGGTGAACAAGGCTTTCATTGCTAAAAGGGAACACAAGCTTGTATCAGATGCTAAGCCTGCCAACAATGATCACAAGCGCAAGTTTGAGCCAAGAAAAGAAATGCAACCGGTGCAGAAGGCTCGTACCTGGCAGCCGACTCAGGTAGCATACAAGCCCAATTGGCAACAAAATGTTAACAAGACCACCACCCAAGTGAAAAATGACGCGCTCAACCCAATTCTAGTGAATCGTCTACGCAGCAATTCCCGTTTCAATTGTGGGCAAACCGGACATTATGCCAAGCAGTGTCCCATGAACAATCGGACCAATACTACATTCAAGCCACAAGTCCATTATATGGAGGCATGCCCAGATCAGCACGACCTCACGAGATACATTCATCACATTTCCGCCAACGAAGCCCAAGAGAACCCCGAAGTCGTCATTGGTATGTTCCCTGTTAATAATATACCTGCAGTTTTATTTGACTCTGGGGCTTCCCACTCTTTTATTTCTAGGAGTTTTGTTGCCCAAAACAAATTTCCTTGTTCACTTTTGGGCAAGAATATGCTGGTGCAAACCTCGGGATCTCTAATAAGAAGCAATATAGTCTGCCGTAATCTGGAAGTCAATATCAACAGAGTCCATTTTCCAACTTCTTTGATACTTATTGAATCCGATAAGTTGGATGTTATCTTGGGTATGAATTGGCTGACTCAGTATCAAGTATGCATAAATTGTGCGACCCGAGAAGTCAACTTGACCGGCCAAGAGGGACAAACTACAAAATTTATTGCTCGTAGGGAGCATACCCTCCAAGGAAATGGTCTTTACAGCAATGGCTGAAATGGGATTAATTACGGTGGTGACAAGTTTCTGATGTATTCGGAAGAAGCTGCCGGGTATGCCACTGATCAAGAGCTTGAGTTTGCGATAGATCTTGTGCGAACAGAACCGATACACAAGAAGTATTATCGAATGCCGTCATCAGAATTAGTGGAGGTAAAGAAACAACTTGATGAAATGCTCGAGAAAGGGTATATCCGCTGACTCCTCACCATGGGGATCACCTGCTATTTTCGTGGACAAGAAAGATGCCAGCCTCCGCATGTGTGTGGATTACCATCAGCTGAATGATGTCACAATCAAAAACAAATAGCCTCTGCCAAGAATTGATGATTTGTTTGATCAGCTTAGTGGGGCCAAGGTATTCTCCAAGATCGATTTATGGACTGGGTATTATCAGCTCAAAATTAAAAAGGAGGATATTCCCAAGACAGCATTCACCACTCGCTACGGTCTCTATGAATATACAGTCATGTCTTTTGGCCTCACCAACGCCCCCGCCTTCTTCATGCACATGATGAATAAAGTATTCATGGACTTCCTCGATAAGTTCGTGGTTCTCTTCATCGATGATATACTCATTTACTCAAGAAGTGAAGAAGAGCATAAGGAACACCTCCGAGCAGTGTTACAACGACTCCGTGAGCATCAGTTATACGGAAAATTCAGTAAATGTGAGTTTTGGCTCAAGCAAGTTGGATTCCTCGGGCATGTGCTATCCGCTGAAGGTATAGCCATGGACCCAAGCGAGGTAAAGGATGTGCTCGACTGGTTGCCACCCGCAACCGTATCTTAGATCCGGAGTTTTCTTGGATTAGTCGGATATTACCGCCGTTTCATTGAAGGGTTTTCCAAGATTGCTAAACCCATGAAAGAGCTGCTCAAAAAGGATAAGAAGTTTGAATGGATTGAGGACTGTGAGAAAAGTTTCACTGAGCTAAAGAAACGGTGACAAGCTGCACGAAGATAACCCTTCCAGATATCTGCCGCAGCTTTGATGTATACTGCGACGCTTCCAGGCAAGGACTGGGATGCGTGCTTATGCAAGATGGCAAGGTAGTAGCTTACGCCTCATGACAGCTACAACCCCGCGAGGGGAATTACCCCACTCATGGTTTGGAAATAGCCGCGGTGGTTCATGCTTTAAAAATTTGGAGACACTACCTCATCGGGAAAAGGTGCCAAAGTTTTACCGATCACAAAAGCCTCAAATATATATTTACTCAGCCGGATTAAAATCTCCGTCAACGAAGATGGCTTGAGTTGGTCAAGGATTATGACCTTGGAATAAATTACCATCCGGGTAAGGCCAGCGTGGTTGTCGATGCGCTCAGTCGAAAGCCCGTCAGTTTAAATGTCCTATTGGAATCTTTGCCTCCACGAACTTAAAGAAGAGATTGCTCAGCTCAACTTTGGTCATAGTTGAGACTGGCCTTGCCAATATTCTGGAAGTTACACCTACTCTTGAGGAAGAAATCCGCAAGGCCCAGCCAGGCGACGCCGATCTGCAAAAACATGCCAAGCATTCCGATTTCTCGAAGGATCAGTACGGTACCCTCCGATTTAGGGGGAAGGATTTGTGTGCCCAATCAAGCGATTTTAAAGTAGAATATTCTGTCAGAAGCCCACGAATCCTCATATTACATCCACCCTGGAGGTACAAAAATGTACGAAGACCTTCGACAAATATTCTGGTGGGATGGAATGAAGAAAGACATTGCTTATTTCGTGGCCTGTTGCGACATATGCAACAAAGTAAAGGCAGAACATCAGAAGCCAGCCGGACTTCCCCAACCATTGCCAGTGTCACAATGGAAATGTGATGATGTCTGTATGGATTTTATCACCAGACTACCTAAGACCCAACATGGGCAATGATGCGACCTGGGTCATAGTGGACACATTAACCAAGGTAGCCCACTTCCTCCCGATCAGGACCTCATATCGAGCAGATGAGCTTGCACAATTCTATGTGTCCAGAATAGTCAGTCTGCATGGAGTCCCCTGAACCATTACTTCGACCGAGGTTCACTTTTTACCTCTGCTTTTGGTCCCGTCTCCATCGAGCCTTAGGGACGGAGTTGAAATCTGATACGCTTATCATCCTCGGACTCATGGATGCCGAGCAGAGTAAACCAAATACTCGAGGATATGTTGCGAGCCTGTGTTTTAGCCCAGGGCCCAAAATGGGAAGACTGCTTGCCGTACGTCGAGTTCTCGTATAACAATAGCTTCCAGACCAGTTTAAAGATGTCACCGTATGAAGCTTTGTATGGCCGTAAGTGCCGCACTCCATTAAATTGGTCTCAAAGCGGAGATAGCCATATTTTCGGAACGGATCTCATACTGGAAGCCGAAAAGAAAGTCGAAATTAGAGACAGACTGCAGTTGGCCAAATCACGACAGAAAAGTTATTATGATGCAAAGCACCGTTGGATCAGCTTTGAACCCGGAGAACATGTCTATCTTCGAGTCACACCTATGAAAGGTATCAAGAGGTTTCAGACTCATGGAAAATTGGCACCCAGATTTATAGGTCAATTTCCTGTTATGACGAGGATGGGTGCTGTGGCCTATCAGTTGGAGTTGCCCCCTGAATTGTCAGACGTGCACAACGTGTTCCATGTTTCACAATTGCGATAGTGCATATCGCCGCCTAAGAAAAAGACTAATTTGACAGAAATAGAGCTGGCAAAGGACTTAACATATGAAGAAAGGCCGGTGAAAATCTTGGACCAGATGGAAAGAGTCACTCGCAGTAAAGCACGGAAGTTTTACAAAGTCCAATGGAAGCATCATACCGAGTCAGCATCGACATGGGAATCAGAAGAATTTCTAAGGGCATGTTATCCAGAATGGTTTTCCCAAGCAACCGAATCTCGAGGACGAGATTCATTCTAAGTGGGGGAGGTTTGTGACAGCCTGGTTTTTGCCCTCTTTTCTTAACCTGGTTTTCAGTTGAATTGGTTTTGAATTTGGAGTTTCGGATCACTTCATTTGGACTTAACCACTTGGGTACCCCTTGACTTTCACCCAAGTGCTCCCTCTCCTCCTCAAAACCATCTTTTTCACCTCTGGATCAACTCAAAATATTGCTTGGAATATTTTTCTTAAATGAAAAATATTCATTTTGCCATCCAAAACCCTAGCTAGCTCTTTGTGCTCCAAAGCAACCCTAATTTTTCTTGCCCCAAAAATCCCGAGGAAAATCCCAATTATACTTTGAACCCTAGGGCACCTTTCTGAGCAAAAATATTTCATCACTCTTTGGAATACTTTGGCTACAGAAAATAAATTCATTTCTGGACAGAAATGGTAGTTTCTACTGCAACTACCATTTTACTAGCTCCATTGTAGCTGGTTTTTCTTGTGCCTATTTACCTTAGTAAGTGTAAGCAAGCCTCCAAAGCTCAGACCTAAACTCCTAGTGGTTTGACCACAGTAAAACTCCAAAGTTACTGTCCAGAAACTTGCTAGCAGTACAAATCCATTTCTACTGCACCTGGATCCAAGCCCAACCGTGGTAACACTCCAAACTACCAAGGACTACACGCCAGACATCAAGTTAGCGCTTAGGATGGCCTGATGTCACGGTTCACGTGGTGACCGCGTTCGTCCGGGCGTGCTGGCATGCAAAACACGCGCTGTGCGTGCCGCCTAGCGCTCTGTTGAGCGCGTGCTCGCTGCACAGCCTGCCCGAGCATGCCAAGCCTCGCCACCATGCCCGTCTCCACCCCCTTAACTTCCCTTGGCACTCGCTGACGCCGGAGCTCGCCGCAGCGGGCACGGGCACGGTTCGGCCAACGACACAGTGCGTGGCGCACTGTGCTCGTCGTCTTCCCCCTCGCCCCTGTGCTCGTCCGCGCCCGCCAATAGTTCCCGCGTGACCTCCGTCGTCTTCCCCCTCTCTCACTGGCGCCATTCGTCATCGGGAACCGTGGACAGGTGTCCTCCAGCGGAGCCCGAGCCCCTCTTACCGCCCACCTATAAATGCCGCCACCTATAAATGCCGCCACCCCAGCCCTCCTTGAGCACCCGCAGCTACTCCCACACCCTCCACGAACTAGTAGAAGCCGGAGCCCGGCCGGGCAGGCCACGGACTGCCGTCCCGAAGCCCGAGCTCACCGGCGATCCCCTCCGGATCGTCCCCGCAGCTCTGACCCCTCCCAGGCCAAGGCGACCCTGCCAGGGCCTCCGCCACTCTTCGGTGAAGCCGTTCCGCCCTGTTGGATCCCCTGGAGCTACCCCGAGCCGCCGTCGTCTTCGTCTCCGGCGACCTCTGCCCTCTGCCTCTGCTGGAGAGGCCGTTTCCGACACCGTCCGATCACCTCTAGCCACACTACGGGTTCGGGCAGGTTCGCCATCTTCTTCTCCTTCGACCCCCCCTCTTGTTTGACCCCAAGAACCCTCGTCGCTGGCGTGTGCTCCGGCGAAGCTCTGCCTCCCGCTGTTTCCCTCTCCCCCTCCTTCTAGCCTGACTAGCAGGGCCCGCTAGTCAGCCACTCAAGATCTGTGGCTGCACGAGCGGAGGCGCCTGGGCTTTACGCCTTGACGCCACCCCCCCAAATCTGCTTGATTTTTTATTTCATATTCATTAAAATCCATGAAACTTCAAATAGCCATAACTTTTTATCTATAAGTCCAAATGCATTGATTCTTTTTGCATTGTGTTCTTTGTCCAAAAATCTAATAGCACCAAAAACATGGGATTTCTCTTGCTGTCTAGATTTTCTGGTAATTTTCAGAAGGTTTCTGGATGTTTTCTTTTTGTGGTTTTATTTATTTTCAGAAGAGCAAGCTTGTCTTGAGGATCACCATGAGATTTGTGAACCTCATCAGCACTAAGGCAAACCACATCAACATTTTCATAGTGCCACTTCAATATTTGTGATTTTCCTACTTGAACTTATGATTATTCATGCATTTAAATAATTATTATGATAATTATATTTTGTTAGATGCTTGTCATGTTAAGTATGTTTGATTTACAGAAAGTTTGAAATGAATCTTGTTGATAAGCTAACAAGAACTTAGATATGAGTAATAATAAAATAATATGGTCATGAAGGTTAATAATTACTTTAATTATTATTCTTGCATGATGAAAAATGATGAGATTGCTAGAAATGGTTCTGGTTTAAGTGAGGTTTGATCCTAACCGGAGAAGTATCTTGAGTTGATGATGGCTCCATGGGAGCGTAGTTGATTTAGTTATTTTCATGGTTATGTGATGCATATGTTAGTAATGCATAGCATGGCATTATGACACCGGTTACTTTCACTTTAAGTTGAACCTGATAAATAACTCAACTTGAATATGTTGTTGACTGGGTCGTGGTGCCGCTGAAACGAGTTTTTCCCAGTGCAACCACATTTGCCGGTATGGGACGGCCTTAATGCGTTTTGTTGTCGTGCCTCTGGTCGGTGCCTCCATCTAGGGAACGTTATGGGCATGATGGCCCGGTAAGCAGGCATAACCTTGTGTGCCCGTTGATGAGTTAAGTGTTTGGGTCCCAGAGTGGATCATTGCCACGACGGTGGTTTGAGGTGTCTTGAGGTAGACACGGGGCCACCCAGGACTAGCCGATGGGGATTGAGTCAGAGTGGCCGGGAGAGTGTCATTACAATGAAGTGGTTTCATCGGAATGCCGTTGGTCCATCCAAATGGGAGTGCGAGGCCATGGGTTCCGTAGTGTGGGTCCAATGCGCTACCTCTGCAGAGTGTATTAATCTATCGATAGCCGAGTCCACGGTTATGGACACACTCGAAAGTAGGGTACACCATGGGTCAACACTTAATAAATTTGCACACTGAGATTTGCACTGAGGTAATGGCAGTGAGGCCATCGTGCTGAGTTAGACCAGGTGTGGTCTGGTTGTGATCACCGTAAGGATCACAGTTTGAGACCAAGTGTTGGTCAGGGTTGTGATTGCCGTAAGGATCACGAGATTGTCGTTGAGTTCTTCATGTTTGTGGTCTGGAAATGATCACGTTCGGTAAGCCAGTCCATGGGACGAGTACCACTTGAGCATATTCACAGCATGTTGGATATATTGTTGCATTGTTATTAATTGGTTAAGTACCATGATATTGTTTATCATTACATTTGTGCTTGTTGTGAGCTTGCAAGTACATTCAATGTACTGACCTGGCGTGTCATGCCAGATTTCAGGAAAGTCTCGTTGGAAAGGAGAGCTGTCCGAGTCTAGATCGTGTCCACATCGGTGTCCCTGTGCTATGGAGTCCCGCTACGACGTTGTTCCGCTGCCGCGTAGTTGTCATGATCGAGATCCCTTTATGTTTACTAAATAATGTACATATTTTTCAGCCGGACCGTGTGTGCCGCTTGGCCTCGCTAACTGTTGTAATATGAACTATGCTCTGCTAGCATGAATAAAGCGGTTGTTTTTCTGTACCAAGTTGTTGTTGTGTTGCCAGAAGACAAGGTCTCTAGGCTGGCAATGCAGGGTAAACCGGTCGCTCTGAGGCGGGGTGCCACAACGCTTGGTATCAGAGCCGTGCTGACTGTAGGCCACGCTAGACTACGCTGAGTTAATTGGATGTTAGATACGAGTTGTAGTTGAGTGCCGGTAGCCTATTGTAGCTGGTTATTTCATTGCGTGCACTGATTTTTATTTTTATGCTAACATGCTAAGTGTTGTGAGTGTAGATGGCTCTGGTGCTGTATCCGTGCCAGTTGCAGCTGATGCCGTACATGTCACCACATCACCTTCGTAACGTGTGGCATCGGCTGTACCCTCATTGTGACGATCCAGTCTATCGTGTGTACCGGGAGCATCTAGCTGACTCAGTGTATGAGTATCACGCCGTGGTTACTCTACGTACCAGTTCCGATTCCAGCTCTTACACTCGTACTTCTCAAAGCGGCTACGCTTCTACCGCTTCTCGGGCTGTCCAGTTTGCTGCATTTGAGGTACTCGTTGAGCTCAATTACAATGAGGTCCGGATGCAGAACCACCCAGGTTTCCACTACTATCCTTCTCTCCACGATAATGGTCGTGTCCGTTTCACTGTCATTGATCCAGAGTCTGATAGTGTAGCTAGCCACCTTTCTCGCTATATCACTGCTAGCTATCTTCTGATCTCTGAGTTGGCTCGTGAGCTGAGTCGTGCCCGTACTGCTTTAGCCTCTGCTAGCTCAGCCACTACTCCACCATCTGTAGGATTTACTCCCTATATTTCTGCCAGTTCTAGATCCCCTGTTTCCCCGGTTACTCGTCCGAGTAGCTCGGGCACCGCGACTGTGAGTCCACTTAGTGCTCCTGCTGAATGGGTTTCACTCCTCGCCACTCCTGTAGCCCCGATGATTCACCCTCCACCTTCCCCAGAGGGAGAGCCCTCGAGGCAGCGTCATCGTGTCACTTTTAACCCGGAGGTCTCAGTTAACCCCGACAGTTCAGGATCCGATTCCGCTTCAGGAGAGGACCCTGCAGCACCAGCAGAGCAGTAGAGCTTCCGAGTATTCGCAGTCGTTAGGATGGAGTATGGATGTAGTTGTACGAGTCATGATGTTTCATGTATGAGGGTAGTTGGACCTGGCATGTTGTTATCTTTCATGTATGAGTCATGTATAATTATGTTGGACTTTATTTTATTCGCCGTATTTTCGGTTTTACTCGGATTTTGTTGTTGGATTCTCCCCAACTTATTTTGAATGCTTCTCATCTCGGTTGCGTTGCCGTGGGAAAATAATCATATTAGGATGACGCGGGGAGGCTGCAGTAGCAACGTTCGCGAGGGTTCTCCTGTTCGTCGCTCCGCACGACAGGCAAGACACTCACCCGAGCCGTACGTTCCACCACTGCCTCCATCGCCAAATCCGCCCTCCACCGAGCAAATTATGTGTATGTTTGAGGAAAGACGAAATAATGATCTGATGGAAATATTCAGAAGTATTCAAGTTGTGGTTGGACAAAATGGAAATCAGCCCGGTCATCACTCCAAGCTATCTGATTTTCAAAGGACTAAGCCTCCCAGTTTCAGTCAGGCCATTGATACCTTGGATGCAGATGATTGGTTGAGAACTACGGAAAAGAAGCTTGAGGTTGCCTGAAATGATGAAGGGGATAAAGTTCCATTTGTAACAGATTATCTTGAAGGCACTGCTGCCATATGGTGGGAAAATGAAAAAGCATGTGGACTGCTGATGAAGAAATTACCTGGTCAAGATTCAAGGAACGATTCCGGAAATATCACATCCCTACGGGAATTATGAAGACTAATCAACGTGAATTTCTCGCGCTCCTCCGAGGAAGTTAGTCTGTGGGAGAATATTTGCAGAAATTCAATCATCTGTCACGTTACTCTCAATATGACGTGGCCACTGAGGAAAGAAAGATGGACAGGTTTCTTGGTGGGTTAAACCCACAACTCCATTGTACTCTCAGTATGTTCGACTTCCTAGACTTTCAAACTCCGGTGAACAAGGCTTTCATTGCTAAAAGGGAACACAAGCTTGTATCAGATGCTAAGCCTGCCAACAATGCAAGCGCAAGTTTGAGCCAAGAAAGAAATGCAACCGGTGCAGAAGGCTCGTACCTGGCAGCCGACTCAGGTAGCATACAAGCCCAATTGGCAACAAAATGTTAACAAGACCACCACCCAAGTCAAGAATGACGCGCTCAACCCAATTCTAGTGAATCGTCTACGCAGCAATTCCCGTTTCAATTGTGGGCAAACCGGACATTATGCCAAGCAGTGTCCCATGAACAATCGGACCAATACTACATTTAAGCCACAAGTCCATTATATGGAGGCATGCCCAGATCAGCACGACCTCACGGGATACATTCATCACATTTCCGCCAACGAAGCCCAAGAGAACCCCAAAGTCGTCATTGGTATGTTCCCTGTTAATAATATACCTGCAGTTTTATTTGACTCTGGGGCTTCCCACTCTTTTATTTCTCGGAGTTTTGTTGCCCAAAACAAATTTCCTTGTTCGCTTTTGGGCAAGAATATACTGGTACAAACCCCGAGATCTCTAATCAGAAGCAATATAGTCTGCCGTAATCTGGAAGTCAACATCAACGGAGTCCGTTTTCCAACTTCTTTGATACTTATTGAATCTGATAAGTTGGACGTTATCTTGGGTATGAATTGGCTGACTCAGTATCAAGTATGCATAAATTGTGCGACCCGAGAAGTCAACTTGACCGGCCAAGAGGGACAAACTACAAAATTTATTGCTCGTAGGAGCATACCCTCCAAGGAAATGGTCTTTACAGCAATGGCTGAAATGGAATTAATTCCGGTGGTCAGCGAGTTTCCTGATGTATTCCCAGAAGAACTGCCAGGCATGCCACCTGATCGAGAGCTTGAGTTTGCGATAGATCTTTTGCCCGGAACCACACCAATACACAAGAAGTATTATCGAATGCCGTCATCAGAATTAGTGGAGGTAAAGAAACAACTTGATGAAATGCTCCAGAAAGGGTATATCCGCCCCAGCTCCTCACCATGGGGATCACCTGCTATTTTCGTGGACAAGAAAGATGCCAGCCTCCGCATGTGTGTGGATTACCGTCAGCTGAATGATGTCACAATAAAAAACAAATAGCCTCTGCCAAGAATTGATGATTTGTTTCATCAGCTTAGTGGGGCCAAGGTATTCTCCAAGATCGATTTACGGACTGGGTATTATCAGCTCAAAATTAAAAAGGAGGATATTCCCAAGACCGCATTCACCACTCGCTACGGTCTCTATGAATATACAGTCATGTCTTTTTGCCTCACCAACGCCCCCGCCTTCTTCATGCACATGATGAATAAAGTATTCATGGACTTGATAAGTTCGTGGTCGTCTTCATCGATGATATACTCATTTACTCAAGAAGTGAAGAACAACATAAGGAACACCTCCGAGCAGTGTTACAACGACTCCGTGAGCATCAGTTATACGGAAAATTCAGTAAATGTGAGTTTTTGCTCATGGAAGTTGGATTCCTCGGGCATGTTCTATCCGCTGAAGGTATAGCCATGGACCCAAGCGAGGTTTAGGATGTGATCGTCTGGTTGCCACCCTCAACAGTATCTTAGATCCGGAGTTTTCTTGGATTGGCCGGATATTACCGCCGTTTCATTGAAGGGTTTTCCAAGATTGCTAAACCCATGAAAGAGCTGCTCAAAAAGGATAAGAAGTTTGAATGGACTGAGGACTGTGAGAAAAGTTTCACTGAGCTAAAGAAACGACTGACAACTGCACCAGTATTAACCCTTCCAGATATCTGCCGCAGCTTTGATGTATACTGCGACGCTTCCAGGCAAGGACTGGGATGCGTGCTTATGCAAGATGGCAAGGTATTAGCTTACGCCTCACGACAGCTACGACCCCACGAGTGGAATTACCCCAATAATGTTTTGGAAATAGCCGCGGTGGTTCATGCTTTAAAAATTTGGAGACACTACCTCATCGGGAAAAGGTGCCAAATTTTTACCGATCACAAAAGCCTCAAATATATATTTACTCAGCCGGATTTAAATCTCCGTCAACGAAGATGGCTTGAGTTGGTCAAGGATTATGACCTTGGAATAAATTACCATCCGGGTAAGGCCAACGTGGTTGTCGATGCGCTCAGTCGAAAGCCCGTCAGTTTAAATGTCCTATTGGAATCTTTGCCTCCTGAACTTAAAGAAGAGATTGCTCAGCTCAACCTGGTCATAGTTGAGACTGGCCTTGCCAATATTCTGGAAGTTACACCTACTCTTGAGGAAGAAATCCGCAAGGCCCAGCCAGGCGACGCCGATCTGCAAAAACATGCCAAGCATTCCGATTTCTCGAAGGATCAGTACGGTACCCTCCGATTTAGGGGGGAGGATTTGTGTGCCCAATCAAGCGAATTTAAAGCAGAATATTCTGTCAGAAGCCCACGAATCCTCATATTCCATCCACCCTGGAGGTACAAAAATGTACGAAGACCTTCGACAAATATTCTGGTGGGATGGAATGAAGAAAGACATTGCTTATTTCGTGGCCTGTTGCGACATATGCAACAAAGTAAAGGCAGAACATCGTAAGCCAGCCGGACTTCCCCAACCATTGCCAGTGTCACAATGGAAATGTGATGATGTCTGTATGGATTTTATCACCGGACTACCTAAGACCCAACGGGGCAATGATGCGACCTGGGTCATAGTGGACACATTAACCAAGGTAGCCCACTTCCTCCCGATCAGGACCTCATATCGAGCAGATGAGCTTGCACAATTGTATGTGTCCAGAATAGTCAGTCTGCATGGAGTCCCCTGAACCATTACTTCTGACCGAGGTTCACTTTTTACCTCTGGTTTTTGGTCCCGTCTTCATCGAGCCTTAGGGACGGAGTTGAAATCTGATCGCTTATCATCCTCGGGTGATGGAATGACGAGCAGGTAAACCAAATACTCAAGGATATGTTGTGAGCCTGTGTTTTGGCCCAGGGCCCAAAATGGGAAGACTGCTTGCCGTACATCGAGTTCTCGTATAACAATAGCTTCCAGACCATTTTAAAGATGTCACCGTATGAAGCTTTGTATGGCAGTAAGTGCCGCACTCCATTAAATTGGTCTCAAACCGGAGATAGCCATATTTTCGGAACGGATCTCATACTGGAAGCCGAAAAGAAAGTCAAGGAAATTAGAGACAGACTGCAGTTGGCCAAATCACAACAGAAAAGTTATTATGATACAAAGCACCGTCGGATCAGCTTTGAACCCGGAGAACATGTCTATCTTCGAGTCACGCCTATGAAAGGTATCAAGAGGTTTCAGACTCGTGGAAAATTGGCACCCAGATTTATTGGTCCATTTCCTATTATGACGAGGGTGGGTGCTGTGGCATATCAGTTGGATTTGCCCCCTGAATTGTCAGACGTGCACAATGTGTTCCATGTTTCACAATTGCGACAATGCATATCGCCGCCTAAGAAAAAGACTGATTTGACAGAAATAGAGCTGGCAAAGGACTTAACATATGAAGAAAGGCTGGTGAAAATCTTGGACCAGATGGAAAGAGTCACTCGCAGTAAAGCACAGAAGTTTTACAAAGTCCAATGGAAGCATCATACCAAGTCAGAATCAACATGGGAATTAGAAGAATTTCTAAGGGCATGTTATCCAGAATGGTTTTCCCAAGCAACCGAATCTCGAGGACGAGATTCATTCTAAGTGGGGGAGGTTTGTGACAGCCTGGTTTTTGTCGTCTTTTCTTTGCCTGGTTTTCAGTTGAATTGGTTTTGAATTTGGAGTTTCGGATCACTTCATTTGGACTTAACCACTTGGGTACCCCTTGACTTTCACCCAAGTGCTCCCTCTCCTCCTCAAAACCATCATTTCACCTCTGGATCAACTCAAAATATTGCTTGGAATATTTTTCTTAAATGAAAAATATTCATTTTGCCATCCAAAACCCTAGCTAGCCCTTTGTGCTCCAAAGCAACCCTAATTTTTCTTGCCCCAAAAATCGTGAGAAAAATCCCAATTATACTTTCAACCCTAGGGCACCTTTTTGAGCAAAAATATTTCATCACTCTTTGGAATACTTTGGCTACAGAAAATAAATTCATTTCTAGACAGAAATGGTAGTTTCTACATCAACTACCATTTTACTACCTTCATTGTAGCTGGTTTTTCTTGTGCCTATTTACCTTAGTAAGTGTAAGCAAGCCTCTAAAGCTCAGCCCTTAACACCCAGTGGTTTGACTCCAAAGTCACTGTCCAGAAACTTGCCAGCAGTACAAATCCATTTCTACTGCACCTGGATCCAAGCCCAACCGTGGTAACACTCCAAACTACCAAGGTCTACACGCCAGACATCAAGTTAGCGCTTAGGGTGGCCTGATGTCACGCAGTTCACCTTGATGACCGCGTTCGTCCAAAGCGTCTTTGGCATGCAAAACCGCAGCGCTCTGTGTGCCGCCCTAAGCGCTCTGTTGGCGTGTGCTCGCTGCCCAGCCTGCCCAAGCATGCCACGCCTCGCCACCATCCTGTCTCCACCCCTTAACTCCCCGGCACTCGGCGGCGCGGAGTTTCGCCGCAGCGGCACGCAACGCAGTTGACCAGCGACACGGTCGTGGCGCCGTGCTCGTCGTCTTCCCCCTCGCCCCTGTGCTCGTGTGCGCCCGCCAATAGATCCCGCGTGACCTCCGTCGTCTTCCCCCTCTCTCACTAGCGCTGTTCGTCACCGGGCACCGTGGACAGGTGTCCTTCGGCGGAGCGCGAGCCCATCTCGCCGCCCGCCTATAAATGCCGCCACCCCAGCCCTCCTTGAGCACCCACAGCTACTCCCACACCCTCCACGAACTAGTAGGAGCCACAGCCCGGCCGGATAGGCCGCGGGCTGCCGTTCCGAAGCCCGAGCTCGCTGGCGATCCCCTCCGGATCGTCCCCGCGGCTCCGAACCCTCCCAGGCCAGGGAATCCACCACTCTTCGATGAAGCCGTTCTGCCCTGTTCGAGCCCCTGGAGCCGCCCCGAGCCGCCGTCGTCTTCGTCTCCAGCGACCTCTGCCCTCTACCTCCGCTGGAGAGGCCGTTTCCGACTCCGTCCGGTCACCTCTAGCCACACTATGGGTATGGGCAGGTGCGCCATCTTCTTCTCCTTTGATCCCCCCTCTCGTTTGACCCCAAGAACCCTCGTCGCCGACGTGTGATCCGGAGAAGCTCCGCCTCCCTCTGTTTCCCTCTCCCCCTCCTTCTAGCCTGAATAGCAGGGCCCGCTAGTCAGCCACTCAGTACGCGCGCGAAGCGGTACGAGTGGAGGCGCCCTGGGCTTTTACGCCTTCGACGTCACCCCCCAGTCTGTTTATTTTTATTTCATATTCATTTAAATCCAGGAAACTTCAAATAGCCATAACTTTTTATCTATAAGTCCAAATGCATTGATTCGTTTTGCATGTGTTCTTTGTCCAAAAATCTAACAACACCCAGAAGATGGGATTTTTCCTTGCTGTCTAGATTTTCTGGTACTTTTCAGAAGGTTTCTTGATGTTTTCTTTTTGTGGTTTTATTTATTTTCAGAAGAGCAAGCTTGTCTTGAGGATCACCAGGAGATTTGTGAACCTCATCATCTCTAAGGCAAGCCATAGCAACATTTTCATAGTGCCACTTCAATATTTGTGATTTAAATAATTATTATGATAATTATATTCTGTTAGATGCTTGTCATGTTAAGTATGTTTGATTTACAGAAAGTTTGAAATGAATCTTGTTGATAAGCTAACAAGAACTTAGATATGAGTAATAATAAAATGATATGGTCATGAAGGTTAATAATTAGTTTAATTATTATTCTTGCATGATGAAAAATGATGAGATTGCTAGAAATGGTTCTGGTTTAAGTGAGGTTTTTGATCTTAACCAGAGAAGTATCTTGAGTTGATGATGGCTCCGTGGGAGCGTAGATGATTTAGTTATTTTCATGGTTATGTGATGCATATGTTAGTAATGCATAGCATGGCATTATGACACCGGTTACTTTCACTTTAAGTTGAACCTGATAAATAACTCAACTTGAATATGTTGTTGACCGGGTCGTGGTGCCGCTGAAACGAGTTTTTCCCAGTGCAACAACATTTTTCGGTATGGGACGGCCTTAATGCGTTTCATGGTCGTGCCTCTGGTCGGTGCCTCCATCTAGGGAAGGTTATGGGCGTCTTTGTACCACGGCCCGATGGCGGCATTACCTCGTGTGCCCGTTGATGAGTTAATTGTTTGGGTCCCAGAGTGGATCGTTGCCACAACGGTGGTTTGAGGTGTCTTGAGGTAGGCACGGGGCCACCCAGGACTAGCCCGATGGGGATTGAGTCCGAGTGGCCGGAAGAGTGTCATGACAATGAAGTGGTTTCGTCGGAATGCCGTTGGTCCACCCAAATGGGAGTGCGAGGCCATGGGTTCCGTAGTGTGGATCCAGTGCGCTACCTCTGCAGAGTGTATTAATCTATCAGTAGCTGAGTCCACGGTTACGGACATGCTCGAAAGTAGGGTACACCATGGGTCAACACTTAATAAATTTGCACACTGAGATTTGCACTGAGGTAATGGCAGTGAGGCCATCGTGTTGAGTTAGAACAGGTGTGGCCTGGTTGTGATCACCGTAAGGATCACAGTTTGAGACCAAGTGTTGGTCAGGGTTGTGATCGCTGTAAGGATCACGAGATTGTCGTTGAGTTCTTCATGTTTGTGGTCTGGAAATGATCACGTTCGGTAAGCCAGTCCATGGGACGAGTACCACTTGAGCATATTCACAGCATGTTGGATATATTGTTGCATTGTTATTAATTGGTTAAATATCATGATATTGTTTGTCATTATGTTTATGCTTGCCGTGAGCTTGCAAGTACATTCAATGTACTGACCTGGCGTGTCATGCCAGATTTCAGGAAAGTCTCGTTGGAAAGGAGAGTTGTCCGAGTCTAGATCGTGTCCACATCGGTGTCCCTGTGCTATGGAGTCCCGCTACGACGTTGTTCCGCTTCTTGATATAGTTGTCATGATCGAGGCCCCTTTATGTTTACTAAATAATGTACATATTTTTCAGCCGCACCGTGTGTGCCGCTTGGCCTCGCTAACTGTTGTAATATGAACTATGCTCCGCTAGCATGAATAAGGCGGTTGTTTGTCTGTACCAAGTTTTTGTGTGTTGCAAGAAGACAAGGTCTCTGGGCTGGCAATGCAGGGTAAACAGGTCGCTTTGAGCCGGGGTGCCACAACGCCTCCACAAACAAGTTTACGAGTGGCAAGGCCACTAGGTTATCTTCATGAAGGTTCACAGGATTGAGCTGCTGCCGGACGTCCTCGATGATGTTCATGGCAAGGTCTGTCTTGTGTCCGGCCCAAATTAGATCGAGGCATGAAATAGTTGCCCCAGCTAGTGTTTAATAGTAGTTTGGATTGTGTCTAATTATCCGAACCTTGCCTGCTATCGAGCCCTCTGGGGCTAGTACTCTGTTTGAATCCGTCTATGGGAATTGCTGCTACTTTTGTGTGCCCGTGAATCATGTGAGAACCATCGTAATTGTTGGCAAAACAAATGCGTCCTCACTAGTTTTTCATGAATATGGCATGGTAAGACATAAGTTGTCATGGTTTATCATATGAGCAGTGTGTGTTTGACGAAATAGAGTACTCGTTTGAGAACTGTGCGTCGACTTATACATAAGTACTTGTAAACACTGTTGGTGCTACCCCACTTTTAAGCAGTTTGCAAGACACGGCACATTAGCTCAGCTCGCTTCAACACTAGGCCATCGACCAGCTAACAATCTAACAATATGCTGTCTGACATATAAGCAACTATGTATCTTGTTACAGTGGTTCATGCAGTTAACAGAGGCCACAATGTAAATTCCGAACGTTCACACGCTAGTCCAGCGTTCATGTGTGTCGGTGTACAAAAGTAGGGGCTCTGCTTTTGACCCCTTTACTTGTGCACGGGCAGTCAGAGCCACCCGCCACGGCCACACATAACAGGGCAGGAAAGGGAAGCCGGAGAGAAACCCAAGGCACAAGACAAATAGAGCAACGACAAGGACCAAGGCCACAAAGATCGGATGGACGAAGCAGGTTTCCCCGGCAAGGACCCTCGCCGGGGCAGCCCCAGCGGCGCCGGCAAGACCCTTGCCGAGGCAGCTCGCCCGCACCAGCTGAGCAAGCCACCTTTGAGCCCACCAACGCTAGACAAATGCGTTGGGACAGGGCTCGGGAGGCACCTCCGTGGTGGCATGCAGATCTTTGTGAAGACATAGAATGCTCAAGATCTGATGATGATTGGAGGGTAACAATCCTCACCAAGATCCTCACCGAAGAAACCCACAAGACCCCCGGCAAGATCCTTGTCGGGGACGTCAGTGCGCCACGGCAAGACCCTTGCCAGAGGCAACCACGGGGCCACTGCCAGGCCCGCACCAACCAACTCCCCGCCGCCGTTCGCATGCAGCTGCCAGCCCAACCAGCTGGGCAGGCACCTGCGTGGCAACATGCAGCTTCCAGGCCAACTCAGCACGCACCTGCATGGCGGCATGCAGATCTTCGTGGTGGCTCCACCACCGCGCCACCTCAGCTGCTTGCCTGCCTGCATGGCACCGCATGCATCGCTGGCCAGGGCGCGTGTCGAAGCAAGGAGGAGCGGTGACGGACGGGACGGGCCTCGCTCCCGTCCCCGATAAAGTGAAGGGACACCTAAGCTTCGCATTAAATGCACTTTGTCCTTTAATACCAGCGATAAGCTCGCAGCGCTGTAGCACTTTCCACTGTGTGCCACTGTGGCAGCCCCTTTCGCCTATAAAAGGAGGCCCATGGCGCACGGGAGAAGGATTCGACTCTTTCGAACCTAGCAGCACCAAGAGCTATTTCAAGAGCTCAAGAACACTAAATACATCCACCAAAGTAGGATCGTAGGGTTTTACGCATCTTTGCGGCCCAAACCTGGGTAAATCCCCTTTGTGCTGTCTACTAGTCCTGCTCTTCTCACGATCCCCGCGCCCCGCAACCGTAGTAGGGATTCCAGTGATCCCGTAGGTGTCGTTTCCCACCGACATCTTTGGCGCGCCAGGTAGGGGGTCGCGTGATTGTGAGAATCTGGTCTAGCAATTCACCTAGCTATTCTTCATCGCCATGGCTCCTAAGAAGAAGATGACCACGGTGATCGGTTCGTCCGGGACTGGGTTGCCAGTACCTGTGCGGACCAGTAGCGGGCCAGTCGCCGAGAGAACCCGTGGTGCGGCCCGCAAACATCCACATCACCCTGGCAGTCCAGGCCTGGCGAGTGGCGTTGTTCATGCGCCAGGCGACGAGCCACTAGTCGCGGGCTCCAGAGACGGAGTCGGGCCCCCCGCGGGCGGCGCGGGGCCCTCCAGGGGAGCCGCCGTCCCGCCAGACGGCGGCACGGCGACCTCCAAGACGCCAACGACGGAACCCACGGCGCGCTCTTCCCAGGTTGTGCGTGATGAGCAGCGTCACCCTACCGATGACCCTGCGCGCCGCCCTGGGAAGAGCCCTGTGCGCCCATCACATGATGAGGAGGGCTAGCATGCGCACCGAGGTGCTGACGGAGGTGGCGAACGGCTGCGGAGCCGTGACGCAGCCCCTTCTAACGTGGTTAGAAGTCGAGGCGCATCGCGGTCCACCCAACTTTCGACGCCACCCATGCCAGCAGAAGCCCTAGCACGCATGCAGCTGCTCCTCGATTTTCCTCCCGCCATGGAGAAGCTCGACGAATGGAGGGCCACCGTCCGGAGCCTCATCGGCATCGCCAACAATGATGACTTGCGGCCGGCAGGACTCGTAGGCCGTCGCTCCGCTGGGCCACCGCATGCCGGTGGATGCCGTGCCGGAGGCGATGCGGCCACGGTGTACTTCCCACCTCCATCCCGGCCACTCCGGGCGTCAGTCCGTCGTGACAACGCTCGTGATGATATCTCCATCGCGTTGTCCGACCCGCGTACCATCCGCGATCAGCGTCGAGTCCTTCGGCAGCGGGATCATGAGGACGCTCGAACTACCATCGAGCGCCGACGTGACGCGCGCCACCAATCGGACAGGCGGGCAGGGCCCGCTACGGACCACCCAGCGCCGGGAGGCTACGGTGGCCTATCCTATGAGGTGGGTTGTCCGGCTTTCACCGGGAGCTGCGGCAGTTCCAGTGGCCCTCCCGCCGTTGTCGGCGTTCTGGGAACGGGGGTCCCCAGACTTGCCTGCCTGCGGCCTGCGGCGTGGCTCAAAGGGGGCCCATCACGGCCCATCTTCATCAACACAAGCTCAAGACCCTCGCGAGGGGCCAAGCCTCGCGGGGCGGACGACAGGGAGCTTCCTCATGCACGGCCTCATCAGGCTGGCTCGCGAGGAGGCGGAGAGATAAAAGGCGGGGTACCTCACGAGGTGCTCATGACGCAAGCCAGGACGACCAAGGGCGCCAGGCGGGCGCCAGCCCGCGCAGTGTCCTCCTTTCCTCTTTGGTGCAAAGGGAGCAAGCGCAGGCGAGAGCATCAAGCAAAGGCATCCATTTCGTGCAATAAGACCAAGACCAGCCCAACGGCAGGAAGGAAGTCATTGTGGAGCCCAAGCCAAGGCCACCACCAGAGCCTTTGACAAAGCGAGGACCAACTTTAGTCAGGATAAGTGTACCAGATGTTCCCCTTCAAAATGGCCAATTGTTGGCGCCCTTCCCGCTCAATATTTGGGAAGAGGCCCAAGGCCTCTGTCTATAAATAGGACTAGCCACACACAGAGCTAGAGGGATCTCATCGAGAGAGGGGAGCCATGCATCTTGAATCAAGAGAGAGAGAGAGAGAGAGAGAGAGAGAGAGAGACTGAACTCCTCCAAGCAGTTCATCGCCCCGGCCAAGAACAGACCCTCGCGAGGCTGTTCTTCCTTGTATTGTTCATCACCATCAGCCCAAGAGGCAATCCACCACACTACAAACTAGAGTAGGGTATTACACCACAATGGTGGCCCGAACTAGTATAAACCTTGTGTCTCTTGTGTTGTTCCTTTCGTAGTTTAGATCCAAGCGAGGCGGCAGGGTGCATGTACGTAGAGGGCGAGATCTCCGCGCGCACCCCAGTGTTCGAACCTCAAGGGTCAGCCGGAACCCGAAATTCGACATTTGGTGCGCCAGGTAGGGGTGCGCCGGAATTCGTCTTCCGCCGCCCTGTTCTCCGTCGACCACCGCATCCATGTCTGACGCTCGTCGGGCTCGCGCCGAGCGCCGAGCCGCTCTCGCTTCCCGTGTCGCCCAGACAGCTCCCGTCGGCGGGCGCCCTCGTCGTTCCCCGTCACCTGCCGTCAACATGCCACCGGCCTGGCGGGGAACGAGCAGCAAGCATCGTCCCAGCATCCCTCCATGAGGCAAGATGGCCGCACTGCTACCCCCTCACTCGCCCCGGCTGGTTCTTCGTCTCACGCGTTCCGCGCGCCCATGGAGGCTCGAGCTACGCTCATCGCGGCAAACGAGCTCCTGCGCTACCGTCCAGTCGACGACGTCTACGAAGAGTGGCTCGACCGCGTCGCCGAGCTCGTCCACGCCGCAGGGGGCTCCCCGCCGTCCCATCCTGGCCAGCACCGCACCCCGCCTGCGGCGGGCGGCGGCTTCGGGGCGCCAGCCGCCTCCCCTCAAGAAGGCGCCCTGGCCCCAAAGGCGCGTGGTCCTGGCAGAACCCGCTCCGTCCGGCGCCAGCACGCCAAGAGCAGAGCTGCCAGGAAGTCCCTCGCCCGCAAGAAGCTGCCCGAGTGCTCCCCGCTCCAGCTCGTCGCGACCACGCTCCTGCTCCAGCACGTCAAGACCCTGCATTGCTCCCAGCTGCAGCGCATGGGGACCCGCAAGACCGAGCTCTTCGTCACCCAAGGCCTCCCGTGGCCACAGCAGGCTGCCGTGCCGTCACCACCGAGCTGCGCAGCGTCGCGTGGCCGGCAAGTTCAAGCCAGACCTGCCTCCTCGCCACGACAGTGCGGCCGACTCCGAGAGTTCCTCCAGCTCTATGAGCTGGGCATCAAGCCGCCAACGGAGACGAGAAGGTCATGGCAAACTGGTGTCCCATGGCGCTCAAGGACGGGGCCCGCACCTGGCTCCTGAACCTGCCTCCAGGCACGATCTCCTCCTGGGACGAGATGCGCACCCGCTTCATCGCCAACTTCCAAGGTACTCGTGACCGGCCACCCGCCGTGAGCGACATGCGCCGCATCAAGCAGCAACTAGGGGAGACCCTGCAGAAATACATCTAGCGCTTCAACAACGCCCGCCTCAAGATTCCCAAGGTGACCGAGGAGGCCATCATCTCCGCCTTCTCCGACGGTGTGCGCGACGTCAAGATGAAGGAGGAGTTGGCAATGCATGAAGACTTGTGCACTTCCTTGGAGCTGTTCAACTTGGTGACCAAGTGCGCCAGGGCCGAGGAAGGGCGTCTCTCCCTCCTCGATCTGCCTGCCGCAGACCCAGACGAGAAGAAACCCAAGGCCAAGGATGTGAAGCACAAGGGGGCTGCCGTGCTCGTGGCAGAACCGGACACCAAGCGGGGCAGAGATCAGCCCGAGTCTTCCAAGGGCAGCCGGTACTGCGTGTACCACGACCTCCACACCCACAACACCAGCGAATGTCAAGAGCTCCGAGCCGTGCGAGAAGGGAGGATCGGCCGACATCCCGACCGCAGCGACCGGGGCTACGGCCGAGGAGGAGGAAGGAACACAGGACGCTGGGAAGACCGCCAAGGGTGGCGCGACCAACCTCGCGAGGATCACTGGCGGGATCCGCCTCGCGAGGAGGCTGGAGGGATCAGCCTTGCGAGGATCGCCCACAAGGCAACGCAGGCCTCCCTCCTCTGCCACCGCAGCCAAGGAGAAATGAAGACCATCATCAGGACGAGGGGGCTGGGGGCTTCCAGGAGCCGCACGCGATCGCCTGCATCCTGGGCGGAGCTCAAGCCCCAGCCTCTCAACGCATCTTCAAGCAGTTCGCCCGTGAAGTGAATGCATTCCTCCCCAAGCTCGAAGCCACACGCCTCGTGTGGTCGGGCGTGCGCCATCACGTTCAGCTCGGCGGATCAGCTCAAGTGTGCGGCCACAGCCGGGGTCCTCCCAATGCTTTGCTCCCCAATCATCAGCAACGTGCTAGTCACCAAGACCCTCATCGATGGCGGGGCAGGGCTCAACGTCCTGTCTGTGGAAACGTTCAACAATCTCCAAGTGCCTTACAATCAGCTTCAGCCAACCAAGCCGTTCTCTGGGTCACCGACGGCTCCACGGTCCCGATTGGGCAGGTTTTCCTCCCTGTCACCTTGGTAGCGCGACAACTACCGCACCGAGCTCATCGACTTCGGGACGTCAGCCACATTCACCTGCCATAAACGCCATCCTCGGTACCCAACGCTGGCCAAGTTCATGGTCAGAACTCCACCACGGCTACAACGCCCCTCAAGATGCCAGGAAGTGGCGGAGTCATCACGGTGCCCCGCGAAGAGAAAGACGCGGTGTGCTCCCTGGAGCGAGCCTTTCAGGCCGCATCACTGGAAGACCCAGATCGCGGAAGCAGGAGGCTTCCCGAGACCGCCCCCAAGAAGAAGAAGACATCATCCGGCCCGGCCCCTCAGGAGGCAGGCTCCTCAGAGTCCGTGCCTGCTCAGGGGGAACCTCCTTATATCACATAGGAAAGCGCGCCCAGCGCCTCCTCAGCAGGATCGGGGCTCCCCACCGGAGGCCACCGACCTTGCTAAGGTCACGAGGAAGGCGCTTGGGCACCACTTGGAGGCGTGTTTCGAAGCACGTTTCCCTCAAGAAGGAGCAAGGCAAGGAGGGCCGAACCCTCAGGAGTTCGTCAGCAAGATCATTCAGGAGCTGCAGGAGTCAAGAGTCATGAGTGGCAGCCGCCGCTTACCTGCCGTAGCTCCCCATCCAGGCGAGGATGGTGGGCTGCGCGTCTGCATCGACATACCAGGGCTCAACTGAGCCGCCTCTCAGGAGCGCCTCTGGCCCTCTCGCATGGGGCACTGCGAAGGTCCACCCCACAGCTACGTTCGCATGCCTTAAGGCTTGCCGAACGCGGCTGCCACGCGCCAGCGCCTCATGAGGAGCATCCTGGAGGCTCAAGAGGCCAGGTGTTCCGCAGCCCTGGCAGAGATGGAGATTGTCCATGAGGAGCCACCAGCGCCTCCGGAGCCTCCTAAGGCCCCTGAGCCTGGGGCTCGTGAGGATCGGCTCCTACAGCCCACCGAGTCTGCTGCACCAACACCCTTTCATCTTCAACACTATCAGGTGACATCTTTCAAGTTTCATTTCCAGCTGGGAGCGCCCCCCCAGGGCTGCATTATTCCCAGGCCGCGTGGGTGCGTCCCTGCGGCGTGTATCCCTTTTACTTCATGTTCCTAGCTTATTTTGTTAGGGGCGCCCCTCGGGCTGCATCATCCCCAGGTCGCTCGGGTCCGACCCGGCGATGTTCGTCTTCTTTGCGCTTATCTAAATGGACTTGCTCCTTCGTGATTAACATGCTTGACCTAGTTGCCCACTCAACTGACACCAACTGATGGAGCTGCTCCCTAACGGCACAACGCTTACGCATGGGTCCGTCCCTGCAACGCCGACAAACCTGAATGGCTGAGCTCTAGCCGCGGCAGCCCTGCATAGCGCCACCTCGTCAAGCCTTCAGCGAACTTTTGTTCTTTCTATGATGAGCCTGCAGGATCTCTTCAAGGAGCAGCGTCAGGCGAGGCCCCCATGGTGTCTCCTTCACTCTCATCCGCGCGAACCACTTGCACATTAAAGGGGGGGTGCCTGAGCATCGCGACTCAGGGCTCCTACTGGCTCTCCAGCCCTCACCCTTTGGCCTTGACCATGGCATCGCGACCTGGCATACCAGCGACGGTTGAGACTCGCTCGAGGGCCGGGACCCGAGGACGTAGAGCAGAAAGGGGAGCAAAGGCGGGAGGGGAGGGACACGTGAGGACCTCGCCAAGCGACCCCTCGCCTGCCGATGCACGGACCCGGCAACACACCAGGAAGCGGCTCCTGATTCTCGAGATAAGTCACCCCCCGGAGGCACTAACTAACACGGCACCGTTCCCTCACCCAACGCAATCTCGTGTTAGCAACGTCGCTCTCCTTTCTCACCGAACGATGGTTGCTTGAGCGCTAAGGGGGACCTCTTGAGTATCGCAACTCAGGGGCTCTTACCGGACCTCGGGCTGCTCACCTCCTGGCCTTAACCACGGCATCATGACCTGGCATACCAGCGACGGCTGAAGCCTGCCTTGGGGCCCAGGACACAGCCGGAGCAGAGGCGTCGAGCCCTCGCGAGGTTCGAAAGGAGAACCGAGCTAAAACGGAATGAGCAACTCGCCTTTGCTTCACGACAAGGATCATATTAACAAACAGGACCACAGGCACCTTACAAGCCCCCACGGGGCGCGCTTTTGATTCCTCGCAGGGAGCATATCCTAAAGAACGCTAACTACATGCGCCCCTGCAAAAGACGCCATCATCAACATTGGGCCGTCGGGCACCGGCGCCAACCCCATCCAGATCAGAGGCGGCGACGGCCTGCCGAGCCCGCCCTACTCCGAGAGCGGCGCAGGCTCGGGGGCTTGTAGCTGTCATCGCTCGTCTCCGGAGTCGTGAAGAGCTCGGCGGAGTCGCTGGATCCTCCGACGCCTCCACCGCCTGAGGAGCTGTCGAGGGAGCGGTCGGCGAGCCTAGCCCTCGTCGCGGCAGGGCCTCGATCACCTCTCCCGGGGCAGCACTCCAGTCGACGCCCTTCCGCATCGAAGACCTTGAAGAGCATGACCGAAGCGCCATCGTACTCCAGGTGGATCGCGAGGGCGCCCCTTGTCCTGCAGACCCGGGCGATCTTGCCCCAGCCTCGGGTTATGAAGACCTCGCCCGGGGCAACGACCGCAACCTCTGCCCCGGTCGCAAGGGTGCTGCAGCCGGCGTGCTGCAGCCACAGCTCCAGGGATCCTCCCCGAGGAATCGCGGAGGCGAAGAAGGGAGGAAGGCGAATCCAAGACCGAGGAGACATGGCGGCGTGAAGCACGAACTCTCGGGAGGAGCCCTCGGCGTGGACCTGTGGGAACGACCGCGCACCTTCGTGACCCGCCGGCGCCGACGGCGGCGTCGCCCGTGGCGTTCGGCATCAACTCCTTCAGAGCCCTCGATGTGGGCGTACAAGGGAAGCGGGAACCCTGGTGGTGGCCGCTCGCACCAGGGCCTCGACACCACCTGGTGGGCACCCTCATTCCGATGGCAGAGGGCTAGCCGTTTCTTCGGCGGAAGCGGGTCAGGACCCTCTCGGGGAGCCTTTCCCTTCTCTGCCACGGAGAACCGGCGGATCGGAGCCATCGCAGCAAGACGGAGCAAGAACCGGGAAGAAGGAGAAGCAAGCAGAAACGGACCAGAGGAGCGCTCACCGTTCCGTACTTAAAGCCACAGGAGGCCAACCGCCGACCTCCACGATCGCAGGTAATCATGACCCGCTTTGCATGCAGGGACTTGTCAATTGCGATTCTTAGAGGCGTCGTGGGGAAGTGGAGATGCCCACGTCCAATCAACCGCCATGCGGCGCCCAAGGCTGCAGGCTATTAGGGCCCGTGGCCGCAGACTTGCCCTTCGCCTTCGCTCGGCCAAGCCCAGGCGCGCCTTGGGCCCGGGGGCTACTGACGGCATTCTGGGAACGGGGGTCCCCAGACTTGCCTGCCTGCGGCCTGCGGCGTGGCTCAAAGGGGGGGGGCCATCACGGGCCATCTTCATCAACACAAGCTCAAGACCCTCGCGGGGCGGACGACAGGGAGCTTCCTCAGGCACGGCCTCATCAGGCACGTCCTCATCAGGCTGGCTCGCGAGGAGGCGGAGAGATCAAGGCGGGGTACCTCATGAGGTGCCCATGACGCAAGCCATGACAACCAAGGGCGCCAGGCGGGCGCCAGCCCGCGCAGTGTCCTCCTTTCCTCTTTGGTGCAAAGGGAGCAAGCGCAGGCGAGAGCATCAAGCAAAGGCGTCCATTTCGGTGCAACAAGACCAAGACCAGCCCAACGGCAGGAAGGAAGTCATTGTGGAGCCCAAGCAGGCGTCACCACCAGAGCCTTTGACAGGCGAGGACCAACTTTAGTCAGGATAAGTGTACCAGATGTTCCCCTTCAAAATGGCCAATTGTTGGCGCTCTTCCCGCTCAATATTTGGGAAGAGGCCCAGGGCCTCTGTCTATAAATAGGACTAGACACACACAGAGCTAGAGGGATCTCATCGAGAGAGGGGAGCCAAGCATCTTGAATCAAGAGAGAGAGAGAGAGAGAGAGAGAGAGAGAGAGAGAGAGAGACTGAACTCCTACAAGCAGTTCATCGCCCCGGCCAAGAACAGACCCTCGCGAGGCTGTTCTTCCTTGTATTGTTCATCACCATCAGCCCAAGAGGCAATCCACCACACCACAAACTAGAGTAGGGTATTACACCACAATGGTGGCCCGAACTAGTATAAACCTTGTGTCTCTTGTGTTGTTCCTTTCGTAGTTTAGATCCAAGCGAGGCGGTGGGGTGCAGGTAGGTAGAGGGCGAGATCTCCACGCGCACCCCAGTGTTCGAACCTCAAGGGTCTGCCGGAACCCGAAATCCGACAACCGTACGTTCAAACCCGACGTTGGCGAGAAGTACAACGGCAAGACTCACCCGTCAGAGTTCCTCAACATCTATACCATCGCGACGCAAGCTGCTGGGGCCCGCGATGATAAGGTGCTTGCCAACTACTTCCCGTTGGCACTCAAGCCTAATGTTATGTCATGGTTGATGCACTTGCCGGTGGATTCCATCTCTTCTTGGGCGGATCTGTGCCATGAGTTTGTTGGCGCCTTTACCAGAGGTCACCAAGCTCATGGCTAGGCGAGTGATTTGCACATCATCCCCCAGAAGGAAGGAGAAAACTTGCGCAAGTACATCCAAAGGTTCAGCCGGGTGCAGTACAACATCCCCGATGTTCATCCCGCCGCCGTGATCAGTGCGTTCCACCAGAATGTGTGCAACCGCAAGATGCACGAAGAGCTGGCGATGAACAAGGTCAAGGATGTGGCCGAGCTTTATGTCCTGGCCGATCGATGCGCCAAGGCTTGAAGAGGAAGGAAGTACCCGGGCGAAGACGCCGGTGCGGAAACCGACTCCACTGGCGACACCGCCACCCCAGCAAAGAAGGGCCGGCGCCATAACAAGAAGCGCAAGGGCAAAGCCGTCCTTGCCGTTGAGGGATCCGATGACACCGGCACCACCAAGAAGACCAAGGCGAGCGACCCCGGCAAGGAGGTTGCCGGGTGTATCGCTTGCCGGGCCTTGGCGGCCGCCGACAAACCAGGAGGCTCCGACAAGCAGTACTGCAAGATCCACCGCACCAAGGGCCATGACCTCCAAAACTGCCGGCAGGTAGAGCTACTCGCCGAGAAGCAGAAAGCCCAGATGGCACCGAGGGATCCGGCAAGAAACATGGCGGCCAAGGAGGCCGCTGCTGCAAGGATAATCAGCAGGAGAGGCCCGCCTGAGGCCGTGACAAGAAGCAAGAAGAGGATGATCATGACGAGGACGATGAGTCCGGTGACCATGAGTTTCAGAAATCCACGGAGGCCATGTGCGTCGATGGTGGTGCCTCGCTGCATACGACCCACCGCCAACTCAAGCAGTGGGCGCATGAGATCACGGCGGTGGAGCCATCATTTGACGCATGGAAGCCGCTGAAATGGTCCAGCATGCCCATCATCTTCGACACCGAGGACCACCCTGACCGCACTACTGTGGTCGGGTGCTTGCCATTGTTGGTTTCACCAACAATCCGCAGCCTCAAGGTGACAAAGATGTTGGTTGAAGGCGGTGCCGGCCTGAACTTGATCTCGCCTGTTGTGGTCGAAAGGCTGCAGATCCCTGATGGATACGTCGAGGAAACGGGCACGTTCCAAGGGGTTAACCCGGGAGGAGCCAGCCAAAGGGAAAGGTCACGCTGCCCGTGAAATTCGGAGGTGAGCTGAATCACAGGACAGAAAGGATTGTTTTTTATGTAGCCGAGATCCCCTTGCCTTACAATGGGATCCTCGGCCACCCGGCACTAGCCAAGTTCATGGCAACTTCACACTACGCCTACAACATGCTGAAGATGCCCGGGCCGATGAACATCATCACCGTCCCCTCCGACAAGAAAGATGCGCTGATCTGCGCCGACCAACTCTACCGGGAAGCAGTTGCAGCAGCTGCCGCTAAGGCACCTGCTCCTGTCGATGGAGCCCCGAGGGGGAAGAAGACCGGTGATACCCCTCGCACCCACTCCGGCAAGAGCACCTCTTTGAGGTGTTGCGCTCCCGTTGAGGACGTGCCAGAGAGCTCCGCCGGCAAGAGCAAGAAGTCCAGAGCCACACCACCAGAGACCAAGAAGGTGCCTGTCAAGGAGGACGGCACGGGGGGAGCTTTTACCATAAGCTCCACCCTCGATGTGTTTGCATGGCAAGCCTCCGACATCCCCAGTGTTCCCTGTGAGGTGATTGAGCACCACCTTGCTGTCTGTCCTCATGCGCGGCCTGTCAAGCAGAAGGTCAGGAAGCAAGCTCTGGAGAGGCAGGAGTTCATCACGGAGGAAATCAGAAAGCTAGAGGCGGCAGGCTTGGTGAGAGGAGTACTCCATCCGATGTGGTTGGCCAATCCGGTGGTAGTGCGCAAGGCAAATGGGAAGTGGAGGTTGTGTATCGAACACAGACATCAATAAGGCCTCTCCAAAGGATCCCTTCCCGTTACCGCGCATCGACCAGATTGTTGACTCCACGGCAGGGTGTGACCTGTTATCATTCCTTGACGCCTACTCGGGATACCACCAGATCTTCATGACAAAAGAAGATGAGGAAAAGACAGCATTCATCACCCCATGTGGTACGTATTGCTTTTTACGGATGCCTTTCGGGTTGAAGAGTGCTGGCTCAACCTTTGCAAGAGCAGTCCAAATTTGTTTTGAACCCCAGCTACATAGAAATATGGAAGCTTATATGGATGACATAGTGGTCAAAACCAAGGACAAAGCAACACTTATGAAAGATCTGGAGGAAACATTCGGGAACCTGCGCAAGATCAACCTCAAATTGAACCCTGAGAAGTGTGTCTTCGGTGTCCCGTCCGGCAAGCTTCTCGGGGTCTTTGTGTCGCAGCGCGGGATTGAGGCAAACCCAGACAAGATTAGGGCCATCAAGAAGATTGAGACACCCAAACGGATCAAGGACGTGCTTCGGCTCACTGGCTGCGTTGCCGCCATGAGCAGATTCATCTCCAAATCCGTGGAGTGTGCCCTCCCTTTTTTCAAGATCTTAAAGAGGACGAGCCCAGTGGAGTGGACCCTGGAGGCCGAGGCGGGATTGCAAGACTTGAAGAAGTACCTCTCCTCTCCCCCGGTGCTGGTTGCGCCCAAACCACAAGAACCGTTGCTGCTATATCTAGCGGCAACAAACCAAGTGGTTAGCGCCGCATTGGTGGTGCAGAGAGAGGTCGATGAGGAGACAGCAGCAATGGCAGAGTCAACGGTTGGCGGGCCAGAACCCTCCCCGGCAGGGCTCGGCCCCGGCAAGACTGAGTCCCCGGTAGGGCTCGGTCCCGACAAGACTTGCGCTAGTACGACAGGACCCGCACGGCCAGGTGAAGTGGCACAAAGGAAGAAGATGGTGCATCACCTGGTTTACTTCGTCAGCTCCCTCTTGTAGGGAGCTAGGTCGAGGTATTCAGGTGTGCAGAAATTGCTCTTCGGCCTCCTTATGGCCTCGAGCAAGCTACGCCACTACTTCCAAGCGCACGAGATCACCGTGGTTACCCGCCTTCCATTGCAACGGATACTGCATAACCCAGATGCAACAGGAAGGATCCTGGAATGGGCCCTGGAGCTGTCAAGTTTTGGTCTAAATTTTGAAAGTACCTCGACGATCCAGAGCAGAGTCTTGGCGGAATTTGTTGCGGAATCGACCTCGACGCCTGACGAAGAGGTACAAGAGACTACTCTCCCCGGCGAGGAAACAAGCGGCAACTGGATCATGTACTTTGATGGGGCCTTTTCGCTGCAAGGCGTCGGGGCTGGTGTGCTGCTTGTCGCACCCACCGGAGAGCACCTCAAGTATGTCATCGAAATGCACTTTCCCCGGCAGGTGTCAACCAACCACACCGCCGAGTACGCGGGTTTGCTTGCCGGTCTCAGGATCGCGGCAGACCTCGGAGTTAAAAAGCTCATCGTCAGGGGCGACTCGCAACTCGTCGTCAGGCAGGTCAACAAAGATTATCACAGCCCGTTGATGGAAGCTTACGTAGATGAGGTGAGGAAACTAGAGGACCGCTTTGACGATATACAGGTGGCGCATGTCCCTCAGACGGAGAACGACATTGCCGACTACCTGTCAAAGCGCGCTGCCCTCAAGCTACCTGTGGAACCAGGTACTTTTGTGCTTCAGTTAACTCAACCATCCGTTGAGCCGTCGACCGGGCAGAACAACCGGAGGAAGCTGGGCTCCGGCAAGTACTTCCCCACCGGGCTCCCCGGAGCCGCCGGCGAAGATGTGGCCGTAGATGTTGATCCTGCCGCGGGATAGCCGACTCCAGCAGGACCTCAGGTCATGGCCGTGGAGACGGCCGCTCCCGTGGCAGAAGAGATGCCTTTGGTCCTTGTCGTCGAGCCACAGGCTCCAGCATGGGCGCAGCACACCGTCCAATTCCTTCAAAAAGGAGAGCTTCCTGAGGAGCAGGAAGAGGCAGAAAGAGTAGCCCGCCGGTCTGCTCTGTACCAATTCGTTGATAACTCCTTGTACAGAAAAAGACCGAATGGGGTGAAATTGAAGTGCATCTCCCGGGAGGAAGGACTAAAGCTGTTGGCAGAGATACATGGAGGCATATGTGGCTCCCAAATAGGTTCGAGGGCCCTTGCCGGCAAGGCTTTCCGGCAAGGTTTCTTCTGGCCCACCGCCCTCCAGGATGAGACGAGACTTGTAACCAAGTGTGAAGCATGCCAGTTCCATTCGAAGAAGCTTCATCAACCAGCTCAAGCCCTTCAAACTATCCCTCTCTCCTGGCCCTTCTCGATCTGGGGGCTCGACATATTGGGGCCCTTCCCCCGTGCCGTCGGGGGCTTTGAGTACTTGTACGTCGCAATCGACAAGTTCACAAAGTGGCCAGAGGTGGAAGCACTAAGGAAGGTGACGGCGCAGTCAGCCATCAAGTTCTTCAAGGGACTAGTGTGCCGTTTTGGGATACCCAACAGGATCATCACCGACAATGGCAAACAGTTCACAAGCCACTCCTTCATGCAATACATTGAGGATCTCGGCAGCAGGGTCTGTTTTGCCTCCGTGGCACATCCACGGAGCAACGGCCAAGCGGAGAGAGCAAATGCTGAAGTCCTGCGAGGCTTAAGAACGAAGACTTTTGACAGGCTGCGCAAAAGCGGAAGACGCTGGATTGATGAGTTGTCGGCGGTTCTTTGGTCGATCAGAATGACGCCAAATCGAGCCACCGCCGCATACACCCTTTGCTCCTCGGTCCACGGGCGTAAGCAGTTCTCCCCACGGAACTCATATACGGGTCACCTCGAGTGCTCGCTTATGATGAGCTTGAGCAAGAGCAACTGCGGCAAGATGACGCAATGCTCTTTGAGGAAGATCGTCTCTGGGCGGCTGTGAGAGCAGCACGCTACCAGCAAGCCTTGCGCCGCTACAATAGCCGCAAGGTTCATGCCCGAAGCTTTGAGGAAGGCAATCTTGTTCTTCGGCACGTTCAGTCGGCTAAGAATTCCAACAAGTTGATGCCGAAGTGGGAAGGCCCTTATCGGGTAACACGAGTCACCAGGCCCGGCGCAGTCCGGCTTGAGACCGAAGATGTCATTCCAGTGAGCAACTCCTGGAACATCGAGCATCTCTGCAAGTTTTACCCATAAGGCGCGGCTGCCGGGCCTCCCGGCAAGCCACCCTTTTGTACAAGCCTTGCCGGCAAGGCATGTAACCCTTTGTACAAAGCCATGCGCAGACCCTGAGCATAAATAAACGAAGCGCTGGCGCCCTAAGTTATAGCATACATGCTACGTTGAGTCTCTTCCTTGGTTAGGGTTGATAGTGCTTGACGGCAGCTAACCCCTAGCTTAGAGGTCGAGTGCGCGTCTCTCTGTTCTTCTCTGTCTTCTTTGGTTCGCAGGGCACATAAGTATTCTTGCCGAGCTATTTTGGAAGAAAGGAGACGGACCGGCGTTCGGGCCCCGGCAAGCCAGAGTTGCCGGGGGCTGCAAGAACAAGGATCCATCCGCGGCAAGCCAAGGTTGCCGGGGGCTACAGATCTAGATAAGTTCTCTATCCTCTATCATGCATTTCATTATGGACTGGGATATGTGAAACCTCGTTTTATCCCTAGGCTACCGTGCTCCCCTCTTTTCCGTACCCTAGGGCTATCTCCTGGGGCCGAATTTGGTCTTAGCCGCGGCAGCAAGGAAATGAAACGAGGAGCCTAAGCCCACCTCATCCCTGCCTCCGCCAAGGGCATGAGAAAGGTCGAGCGAAGCGGGGGGACGGCAAGGCCTGTTGCCGGGCGAAAAAACGTTTATCTTAAAAAATAACGAGGATTCTCTCCTTGTCGTGGGTTCCACCCACGAACGAAAAAACCTGGCAAACTTCCCTTTTTCATTAGAAAACATCCCGTACAGGTACAGTTCATACAAAATGAAAAACATGAGCAAGGGGATTACAAGTTCTAAAGTTAACAAAGGCCCGAAGGCTTACAAGACTAAAAAGAGATAAGATGCCCGTAATCCCTTTCTTGTCCCTCTCCTCGGGAAATGAAACAAGAAGGCAGAAGGGCAAAAGGGGCACCTAGGCGAGCTACGAGTGGCAGAAGACACCAAGAGAATGTCTCGGTGGCCGTCCAAAGGCTGGATGGTGATGGTGGCGCCGGAGGAAGAACTCGAAGACGAGGCGGCAGGACGTCAATACGCGACGAAGGCGTTGGTGCCCGCGTACTCTGACTTGGCGGCCTTGCCGCCCGCCCTCTTCGTCTTCCGCAGCCTCCCAACGCAAGCCGCCCAAGGAGACGACCTCGAG
The DNA here is from genome assembly GCA_021605145.1 of Aegilops bicornis. Taxonomy (NCBI): domain Eukaryota; kingdom Viridiplantae; phylum Streptophyta; class Magnoliopsida; order Poales; family Poaceae; genus Aegilops; species Aegilops bicornis. The sequence continues at coordinate 657,003,996 of CM038673.1, forward strand.
AAGTTCAAGGAGTCGGCGACATGGATAATGGAGTCGCCGGTGCCGCCCGGAGCGGCGCCCGACGCCTAGTCGAACCCTCATCCCGCCACCCACTACCCTCGTCGTCGCTGCCGTTGTCTTCCTCGCCACTCTCGCTCGAGGAGGAATATTCATCGTCAGAAGAGCTCTCCACGCAGCACCTTACACGAGTCCCGAAGTGCCCGAAGATCTTGACAGAGAGGAGGCCACTCTCCATTTGTTTGAAATGGAGAGTGAGCCCCTCCGTCAAGCTGTGGATGCGAGCGAAAGTTTTCCACCCTCGGCGGAGATACATGACGTGAGGGCGCGGGGAACTCGACGTTGGCCCATGTGCCGCTATTCCCGCAACCCCTCATATGCAGCCGCAACGCCTGCGGCGGATCCAGCTCCATCTCCCGCGCAAATGGAGTCGGGAGGCGAAGACGACAGCGCGACAGTTGGCGTAGCCTGACGAAGAACTCGCAAGGGTTGTCCCCGACGTGGCCCTCCATCGGAGGAGTGGCCGCTGGCGGAAGCAAGGCCGATCTGCCGCCCCGTCCTCCTCTCCCTCGACCGCCACGACGGCCTCGACCTCGCCCCCTCCCCCTCCCTCTAGCAGGCGGCTCCACTGCCACGAGCTCTGGGGGAGGAGCGATGCGTTGTCGAGACGAGACCCTCGCCGCCACCGATGAAGCGTCACCACGCCCCCTCGCCATGGCAGAAGAAAGGAGGAGGCAGGAACGGGGAGAGACAGATGGCGAAGGGTTGAGAGGCACCGTTCCTCCCGCTCCCCTCTTTATAAAGATGCGGGGGCGAGGCTCGGCCGCCCCCTCTCGGGCAATCCGGCCCATTGAAGTGACAGCAAGTGGGGCCGTCGACCGCCCTCCCCGCTCCATTGAACGCGCGTGGGAATCGACCCACGCAGGCGCACGACTTCCCACATCCCGCGCGCCTATCATTCGCCCTGCATCATGCATGCAGCAAATGTGGTGCAAGGGATAGGCGCAGTGGGACACGTGGAGCGACGGTTCCCAAGCGAGGGCAGTAAATGAACAGCGGCCCTGCGATCTCAAAGAGACACACAAGCCGCCTCTTTACTATCCACCACGGGATGACGCCAGCATGCATCCGTCACGCGCGCGCACACGACCCCCACGTCACGCGTTCAACGCGGGTCGTGGGGAAGCGCAGCGACGGAACAGTTACCGCCATAAAAATCCGCCTGAGGGAGTCCTGGATTAGGGGGTATCCGGACAGCCGGACTGTGTACATCGTCCGGACTATTGAAGCGTGAAGATACAAGACTCAAGACTTCGGCCCGTGTTCGGAAAGGACTTTCCTTAGCGTGGAAGGCAAGCTTGGCGATCTAGATATTATATTTCCTTCCTTGTAACCGACTCCATGTAAACCCTAGCCCTCTCCGGTGTCTATATAAACCGGAGAGGTTGGTCCTTAGAAGGCCGATCACAATTACAATCATACCATCATAGGCTAGCTCTTAGGGTTTAGCCTCTACGATCTCGTGGTAGATCTACTCTTGTACTACCCATATCATCAATATTAATCAAGCAGGAAGTAGGGTTTTACCTCCATCGAGAGGGCGAACACAGGTAAACATCTGTGTCCCTTGCTTCCTGTTACCATCAGCCTTGGCCTTGCAGATCGGGACCCCTACCGAGATCTGCCGGTTTTGACACCGACATTGGTGCTTTCATTGAGAGTTCCTGCGTCGCCGCTGTCAGGCTCGATGGCTCCTTCAATCATCATCAACGATGCTGTCCAGTATAGACTTTCCTCCCGGACAGATCTTCGTGTTCGGGCGTTTCACACCGCGGCCAACTTCGCCGGCCATCTAGAGCAGATCGACAACTACGCGCCTGGCCACCAGGTCAGGTTCGGAAACCTGAACTACACGGCGGACATCTGCGGAGACTTGATCTTCGATGGATTTGGGCCTATGCCAGGAGCACCGGACAGTCACGACGAGCACGGCTTAGACCTGCCGTCGGACGAAGCTCGGGGTATCACCCCCGTAGTATCCCCGAACCTAGATCCGGAGCAGGCTGTGCTGCCTAAGGACAGAGGGATGGACCCTGCCCCCCAGGTCGCACACTCATCGGCGGTGGAGCCGAACACGGGTCTTACCTCTGCGATGGCCTGTGACTCCGAACCCCCGGATTCGTATCCGGACGTTGGTTCCAGTCCGCGCACTCCCGAGCCCGTCGGGCCAGGAAGTGCTCCGGTAATGGAGTTCACCGCTGCGGATATCTTCCAGCACTCGCCCTTTGGGGACATGTTGGACTCATTAAAGTCTCTTTCTTTGTCAGGAGGCTCTTCGCCGAACTATGTCTGGCTCGAGTGGGAGGCAGGCGACGAAGGAATTCGTTGCCCACCCACCACCCACTTCATTGCCACGGTCGATGATTTAACCGAGGTACCGAACTTCGACTCCAAAGACATCGACGGTATGGACGACGATGCAGGAGAAGAACATGAACCACCGCTCACTGGGCAATGGCCAGCCCCCTCTTCTTATGATATATATATATATATGGTGGACACTTCAAGGAAACAAATGGCGATGAGGCAACGGAGGATAAAACCTCAGGGAAAAAAGCAAAGAATGGGTGTCGTCGGCGCCACTCCAAGCCCCGCCACAGCAATACCGGCCCAGGAGACGAAAACAATCCGAATGGTGCCGAAGAAGAATACAACCCTGATCAGCCCGCCTTCGAGCAGGCCGAACAGGAGGATGAGCAGGTCAGCCCAGAAGAACAGGCGACGGACGAATACCCGGAGGAGGATAGCTACATGCCCCCCTCCGAAGACGAGATTAGCCTCGGCGACGACGAGTTCGGCGTGCCTGAGGATCCCGTAGAGTAGGAGCGCTTCAAGCATCGGTTTATAGCCACTGCGAGGAGCCTTAAAAAGAAGCAGCAGCAACTTCAAGTTGATCAAGACCTGCTCACAGACAGATGGTCTGAAGTCCTGGCAGCCGAGGAATACGGACTCGAGCACCATATGGCTGACCGGCCACCTCGTGGCCGGGATAAAATGGCATACCAGTCCGCATACCAGCCAACACCCCCACGCCAACATACTACGGCCCGGGGCAACAAATCAGGACAGCGAAGATCGATCTACGGATCGCGGGGGCGCGCCTCGGTACGCGACAAGGACCGTCATGTCGGATACACCTTCAACAAGTCTGGCCGGGCCGAATATAGCCACCCAGAGCAATTCGACCTGCGTAGCCACATAGCCCGCATGCAGGCGCAGCGCACCCCTCTCGCTTCACCGACGAAGTAATGGATCATGAATTCCCAGAAGGGTTCAAACCCGTAAACATCGAATCATAAGATGGCACAACAGACCCCGCAGTATGGATCGAAGATTTTCTTCTCCACATTCACATGGCCCGCGTAGACGATCTGCACGCCATCAAATATCTTCCCCTTAAGCTCAAAGGACCAGCCCGACACTGGCTAAACAGCCTGCCAGTAAATTCCGTTGGCAGCTGGGAAAACTTGGAAGACGCATTCCTCGACAACTTCCAGGGCACATATGTGCGAGCACCTGACGCCGATGACTTGAGCCACATTACTCAACAGCCCGGAGAGTCAGCCAGGAAATTCTGGACTCGGTTCGTAACTAAAAAGAACCAAATAGTCAATTGTCCGGATGCCGAAGCCCTAGCGGCTTTTAAGCATAATATCCGTGACGAGTGGCTCACTCGACACCTCGGCCAGGAAAAACCCAAGTCCATGGCAGCTCTCACAACACTAATGACCCGCTTTTGCGCGGGCGAGAACAGTTGGTTGGCTCGTAGCAGCACTACGCCACATTCCGGCAATTCAGATGGCCGCGACAATAATGGCAAGCCACGGCGTAACAGATATAAGAGACGGAACAACGGCGACAGCACTGAAGACACGGCAGTCAACGCCGGATTCAGCGAATCCAAGCCGGGCCAGCGGAAGAAGCCGTTCAAAATAAATAATCAGGGACCGTCCAGTCTGGACCGCATACTGGAGCGCTCGTGCCAAATTCACTGCACCCCGGACAAGCCAGCCAACCACACCAATAGAGATTGCTGGGTACTCAAACAGGCCGGCAAGATAAACGCCGAAGGCAAGGACAAGGGGCTGCACAACAATGACGACGAGGAGCCCCGACGTCCGAACACGGGGGGACAGAAGAAATTTCCCCTCGGGTGAAAACGGTCAACATGATCTACGCCACGCACATCCCCAAGCGGGAACGGAAGCGGGCACTAAGGGACGTCTATGCGATGGAGCCATCGCCCCAGATTCAACCCATGGTCAGCTTGTCCGATCACCTTTGATCGTAGGGATCACCCTACTAGCATCCGTCACGGCGGCTCGGTCGCATTGGTCCTAGACCCAATCATTGACGGATTCCACCTCACGCGCGTCCTTATGGACGGTGGCAGCAGCCTGAACCTGCTTTATCAGGACACAATGCGCAAAATGGGCATTGACCCTTCAAGGATCAAGCCCACTAAAACCACCTTTAAAGGTGTAATTCCTGGAGTAGAGGCCCGCTGTACGGGCTCTATAACATTGGAAGTGGTCTTCGGATCTCCGGATAACTTCCGGCGAAGAGTTAATCTTCGATATCGCCCCTTTCCGCATGATGGTTACCATGCACCGCCGGACGAACCGCATTCGCTAGATTCAATGCGGTACCACACTACGCATACCTCAAGCTCAAGATGCCAAGACCACGCAGGATCATAATGGTGAACAGAAATATGGACCGCTCTCTACGAACAGAAGAACATACCGCAGCCCTTCCGGCGGAAGTACAATGCGGCCTTCTCCGACAAACCAATCCGGCGACAACAACTTCGAGCACAGTCAAGCGAGTCCGGAGCACCCCGCAACAGGATCATCATGCACGCCAAGAGCGCGACTAGCAGTCCGGCCTCCGCTTAAGCCCCATCAAAGCAGCATTCGTGCCACGCGCACAAATTACGCACTTAAAATACCATGGGCATAGGCGGAGGTGCATCAACGACTCAGTCAATAGTGCGGGTAACCGCCAAATACTTTCATACTCTTTCCCTCTTACCTTTCAGGACACCGCGTTGGTGTAGCATCCTCAAAAGAGCCGAATTGCCGGACTTATAGGGGAGAGACATCCAAGGAGGCAACAGACGTTGTGGACAGAAGGAAATACCCAGGTGGAATCTATTTACGATCAGTATACCTGCTTTATCTATCTGAACACAGCCTGCCCCTGGATAGGACATGTCAAATAGTCCTATTTTATCTCTGCTTAACGCATCCATTGTAAATGTACGCTTAAACGTATTTTTCGTCAATGGGAGATTATATATAGCGTCAGCTTATTATTCTTATTTGAGCATTTTTCTCTTATAAATGTTTATTTGATATTGCATCCATACACCTTAGTGCGGCGGTTTGCGAGGGGGCTTCTCATGGCGCCCGTAATATGGCAAATAAAGTCCGAACACTTTCAACAAAGGCGGCACCCCAAACTTATAGCACTATATGCATCAGCTCGAATCATGTCTTGGGTCTCATTGGGATAGCCCGGCTCCCTTGTTTTGGTGCCTTACGTTCCGTTATATCGGCTAAGGTAGCGCAGGGAGAACTCTGCGATTGTGTCCCGGTTCTTCGGACGAGCACCTCGAGAGAAAGCCAAAACCGACCGGCATGATGTGGCGAGAGTTGGTCGCTGTTCGAGACGTTTACAATCCTTAAAGATTTTCCGCTTTAAGTGATAATCGGCTTCGTCCGATCTAGGCGTGTATAGCGCCCGATTCGCCTTCCGATTCTAGGGGCTTCACGAAATTTAAAATTGTAGACATCTATGGCTAAGTGAAAGTTATAAAGCCGCATAGTCTGATTGCCTTGTTCGCGGCGCCGGACACCTCCTTAAGGGACCAAACATTTGGATAAAGAGTGTCCGGGTTTTCCACGAACACCCAAGTACTAGTTATGTGGGGAGGAAGCCAACGACTGGCCTACTTTCAGAATTTTATAAACAGCAGCACAAAAGGTAATATTTTAAATAACAAAAGCGCTACATAGCGCAAGTAACTTCGTCTTTAAATTACAAACATGACAGAAGTGAACTCATTCCAAAATGGCATCCTTGGTACACTCATCGGCGACGAGACAAGCACCCTTCATCACGCCATCATAGTACATCTCGGGATGGCGATGCGCCTTGCCCTCCGGCGGCCCGTCCTTTTCCAGCTTCTCTGCATCCAGCTTGCCCCAATGCACCTTGACGCGGGCAAAGGCTCGGCGGGCACCTTCGATGCAAACGGATCGCTTGATCACTTCAAGCCGCGGGCAGGCATCCACCATCCGCTTGATCAGGCCAAAGTAGCTACTGGGCAGGAGCTCACCATGCCACATCCTGACTACTGCTTTAGTTGGTCGCTCAAAGGCATTGGATGATCGGCCCCAGCGTACTGGGACCAGAACAGCTTCTCCGTTGAGCTCCCCTCCTGGGCACGGTAGAACTCCGCAGCGTATGAGACGCTGCGTGGCAGATCTGCAAATGCCCCTGGAGAGCTCCGTATTCGAGTAAGTAAAAGAAACGCCTCCTCCACATGTTTGCTTTGCATAAAGAATTCCTTACCCGTTGCTATCTTTTTGGCCTCCTGGATCTCCTGCTGTGCTTTCGCGGCTTCGGCCTTGGCATCTTTCAAACTTACAAGGGCCTTCGCAAGCTCGGCCTCCTTCATCTTCAAATTATGCTCCACGGACTCGCACTTCTTGCTGAGGTCCTGGAGCTCTTGCTGTACCTCGCCCACTCTAGCACTTTGCTTTTCGCTCTCCTTGCATTCCAAGGCCGCTTTGTCTTCGTCCTAGGACAGCGCTTTCTTCAGGGACGCCACTTAGGCGGTGGCCCCTGTTACACAGTCACGACGCTTTGGCGTTAGACTGACAAATTTTGCCTATCTTTAAATACACACGGACGGGGAATCGCTTACCTTTATTCTCCTCGAGCTGCCTCTTCGTGAGGCCGAGCTCTCCTCGCTACCGCTTCCAGATCCCGCTTCAAGACGGCAACTTCGGCAGTACGGGCAGCAGCGGCAAGCAGCACGGCTTGCTTATTCACATAAACGCCTTATAGACTCCTGCTGATTGTAATTGACCCTCCGTTTGGCTTTTCTTTCCGAACACCAACCAGAGTATCAGGGGCTACTACCTATCGGCTGGTAATTTCATACATTTTTATTACTTACCTCAAAGCCCGTCAGGAGGCTTCTGCAGCCTTCGGTTAGTCCGCTTTTGGCGGACAGAACCTTTTGAATCACCGCACTCATAAGAGTACGGTGCTCTTCTTCCATGGAAGCGCCTCGGCGCTTCCACTGTGCTATCCGGCGCCGTTGATGCGACGGAAGTCCTCGACAGCGGCTCGCCCTCCCTAACGAGGGCTGCCGCTTAAGTCCGGAACCGCGGGAGGTTCCGGAGCAGTGTTCGGTCGAGAGTCCGCCTTGTTGCGGCTCTCATCGACGCGATCCGCAGGGATCTTGAACCCCGCATGTCCGACATTCGGAAGTCCGCCTTGGGGCGTCTCCAGGGTCACCTCCCCCTGCTTGGGGAACCTTCGGGACAACACCTCCGTGTCATCCGCAGGCTGAGGAGTGGTGGCCGTACGGAGCGAGTTCATCTCTAAAACGCTTAGAGACCCATCCGAAGATGACACCTCCGGATGAGCCCTGGCCGGACTGCATATATGTTCGGCGTTATTAAACAGCTATGATGTAAAACCACGGTAGAGTGCGGACACTTACGATCGCGCCGGGGGCTTCCCCCTGGGCAGCCACCCTTCATCGCTGTGAGCGGCCGTGGTGGAGTAGTATGGAAGGGATGTTTTCCCCTTCTTTGACGCTGACCTCCCCTCCGGCGGCTTTTCTCTTCTTCTCCCCGGTGCAGGGAGGTGGAATTTCTTCTTGATTCCCCGCCTCTGGGAGGAATCTGTCTCGTCGTCATCGGACGACGGGGTAGTACCTCTTGACCTTGCCGAGGGCCTGTTCCGGCCCCCTGGCCCGCTTCGCCGGGCCCCTCATCCTTTCCGGATGGGGCGTCTTCTTCTTCTTCCTCCTCCCCTTCGTGGGAGGAGTCTACCTCGTCATCCTCGAATGAGGCTTCTGGCACAACCTTACGCCGGAGACCCTTTTGGGTCCCCGGGGCCTTCTTCTCGGCCTTCTTCTCCGGCACCTTGTACGGTGCCGGGACCAGCATCTCCGTCAGGAGAGCGTCAGCTGGGCCCTCTGGCAGCGGAGCCGGACAGTAAACCTGCTCCGCTGTCTCCACATAATCCTGAGGCAAATATGTATAACTACTTAAGGATCTCCCTTGAACATATTGGGAAAAACCGAGTCCGGTGATAGTCTGAGAACTCACCTGACTAGGAGCCCGCGCGGCATGAAGCCCGCGGTCCTCGGATGTGGGAGGAGGCACTTCAGAGGCCTTGAACAGCACCTTCCATGCGCCTTGGTGCGTCATGTCATAGAGCTTCCGAAGCGTCTGGTGTTCGGCCGGGACGAACTCCCATAGACTGACTGCCCGCCTTTGACAGGGCAGGATCCGGCAAACAAGCATGACCTGGATCACGTTGAAAAGCTTGATGTTCTTGTCCTTCATGCTTTTGATGCATGTCTGGAGTCCGGTCAGCTCCATAGAATCGCTCTAGGACAGGCCCTTCCTTTCCCAGGAGGTGAGCCGCATGGGGGCTCCAGACCTGAATTCGGGGGCCGCCGCCCAGTTGGCGCCGCACGGTTCGGTGACGTAGAACCACCCCGATTGCCATCCTTTTACGGTCTCCGCAAAGAAGCTGTCCAGCCAGGTGACTTTAGGCATCTTGCCCACCATGGCTCCTCCGCACTCCGCTTGCTGGCCGCTTACAATCTTCGGCTTCACGCAGAAGTTCTGCAGCCATAGGCGAAATGAGGCGGATGCGGAGGAAAGCCTCGCATCTGACGATGAACGCCGAGATGTTGAGGACGAAATTCGGGGCTAGATCATGGAAATCTAGCCCGTAGTAGAACATGAGCCCGCGGACGAAGGGGTGAAGTGGAAACCCCAGTCCACGGACGAAGTGGGCGACGAACATGACTCTCTCGTGGGGTCCCAGGGTCGGAATGACCTGCCCAGCGTCCGGTAGCCGGTGCGCTATGTATGTGGCCAAGTATCCGGCCGCCTGAAGATTTGTGATGTTCTTCTCCTTGACGGTGGAAGCCACCCACTTGCCTCCTGCTCCGGACATGTCTAGTTGTGTGGAGGAGACTTGGGCTTGGGCGCTGGAGCTCGAGGGGGCAAGAATGGGCAAAGAAGGAAGAAGGCATGGGTAAAAATAAGGAAATCTTATCCCTTTATAGATGCGTCGAAAGCGGTGCGCCTCCCCACTTGCCCGTTGGGAATCACTTGCTTCCCAAGCGCCACGCTTGATGGCGTGGTGGGATTACCCATACCCGCATTGATGAGAATCCCGTGATAAGGGGGCACGATCTCTGCTTCGACAAAACATGTCAAGGAAACCGCCTCGTAATATGTGTTGTAGATGTTTGTGGGAAAACGGTTCGAATAATGACCCGACCGTATTGACACGTCGCGTTGCCTAAAAAGTTGTCAGCAGATTGCATTTGTGAAACATCATTCTCTCTACGGTGGCATGCGAAGATCATCTTGTGGATCCGGACACGGTTCAAGTGTTCGATAATTACCTTGGAGTATTCAGAGGAGGAACCCGCCCTGCAATGTCAAGACAAGATCGCTACCGGACTCATCGTCATTGAAGCCTGGTTCAGGGGCTATCGAGGGAGTCCTGGATTAGGGGGTATCCGGACAGCCGGAATGTGTACATCGTCCGGACTATTGAAGCGTGAAGATACAAGACTCAAGACTTCGGCCCGTGTCCTTAAGGGACTTTCCTTGGCGTGGAAGGCAAGCTTGGCGATCCAGATATTATATTTCCTTCCTTGTAACCGACTCCATGTAAACCCTAGCCCTCCCCGGTGTCTATATAAACCAGAGAGGTTGGTCCTTAGAAGGCCGATCACAATTACAATCATACCATCATAGGCTAGCTCTTAGGGTTTAGCCTCTACGATCTCGTGGTAGATCTACTCTTGTACTACCCATATCATCAATATTAATCAAGCAGGAAGTAGTGTTTTACCTCCATCGAGAGGGCCCGAACCTGGGTAAACATCTGTGTCCCTTGCTTCCTATTACCATCAGCCTTGACGCACAGATCGGGACCCCCTACCCGAGATCCACCGGTTTTGACACCGACACCACCCCAACTGCCCGCGCACCGTTCTGGGCCTGGCCCAACAACGTGTTGCGCTTATGTATGGCCCAGGCCCGGGGGCACCTGTCGGTGTACAAAAGTAGGGGCTCTGCTTTTTACCCCTTTACTTGTGCACGGGCAGTCAGAGCCACCCGCCACGGCCACGCATACCAAGGCAGGAAAGGGAAGCTGGAGAGAAGCCGAAGGCACAAGACAAACAAAGCAACGACAAGGACCAACGCCACAAAGATCGGATGGACGAAGCAGGTTTCCCCGGCAAGGACCCTCGCCGGTGCAGCCCCAGCGGCCCCGGCAAGACCCTTGCCAGGGCAGCTCGCCCGCACCACCTGAGCGAGCCACCTTTGAGCCCACCAACGCTAGACAAATGCGTTGGGACAGGGCTCGGGAGGCACCTCCGTGGTGGCATGCAGATCTTTGTGAAGACATAGAATGCTCAAGATCAGATGATGATTGGAGGGTAACAATCCTCACCAAGATCCTCATCGAAGAAACCCACAAGACCCCCGGCAAGATCCTTGCCGGGGACGCCAGCGGGACACGGCAAGACCCTTGCCGGGCCACCCGACAAGACCCTCGCCAGAGTCAACCATGGGGCCACTGCCAGGCCCGCACCAACCAACTCCCCGCCGCCGTTCGCATGCAGCTGCCATCCCAACCAGCTGGGCAGGCACCTGCGTGGCAACATGCAGCTTCCAGGCCAACTTAGCACGCACCTGTGTGGCGGCATGCAGATCTTCATGGAGGCTCCACCACCGCGCCACCTCAGCTGCTTGCCTGCCTACATGGCACCGCATGCATCGTTGGCCAGGGCGCGTGTCGAAGTGAGGAGAAGTGGCGACAGACGGGACGGGCCTCACTCCCGTCCTCGATAAAGTGAAGGGACACCTAAGCTTCGCATTAAATGCACTTTGTCCTGTAATACCAGCGATAAGCTCGGAGTGCAGTAGCACTTTCCACCTCCTGTGTGCCACTGTGGCAGCCCCTTTCGCCTATAAAAGGAGGTTGATGGTGCATGGGAGAAGGATTCAGCTCTTTCAAACCTAGCAGCACCCAGAGCTAGTTCAAGAGCTCAAGAACACTAAATACATCCACCAAAGCAGGATCGTAGGGTTTTACGCATCTTTGCGGCCCGAACCTGGGTAAATCCCCTTTGTGATGTCTACTAGTCCTGCTCCTCTCACAATCCCCGCGCCCCGCAACCGTAGTAGGGATTCCAGTGATCCCGTAGGTGTCGTTTCCCACCGACAATATGGAACACTCACATTAAACTCGGCTTTGATGTCTACTATGCAACCTTCTCCTTGTGGACGTTGTTGGGCCTCCAAGTGCAGAGATTTGTAGGACAGTAGCAAATTTCCCTCAAGTGGATCACCTAAGGTTTATCAATCTGTGGGAGGCGTAGGATGAAGATGGTCTCTCTCAAGCAACCCTGCAACCAAATAACAAAGAGTCTCTTGTGTCCCCAACACACCCAATACAATGGTGAATTGTATAGGTGCACTAGTTCGGCGAAGAGATGGTGATACAAGTGCAATATGGATGGTAGATATAGGTTTTTGTAATCTGAAAATAAAAAAACAGCAAGGTAGCAAGTGGTAAAAGTGAGCGTAAACGTATTGCAATGCTAGGAAACAAGGCCTAGGGTTCATACTTTCACTAGTGCAAGTTCTCTCAACAATAATAACATAATTAGATCATATAACAATCCCTCAACATGCAACAAAGAGTCACTCCAAAGTCACTAATAGCGGAGAACAAACGAAGAGATTATTGTAGGAATGCGAAACCACCTCAAAGTTATCCTTTACGATCGATCTAATTAAGAGTCCGTAGTAAAATAACATGAAGCTATTCTTTCCGCTCGATCTATCCTAGAGTTCATACTAGAATAACACCTTAAGACACAAATCAACCAAAACCCTAATGTCACCTAGATACTCCAATGTCACCTCAAGTATCCGTGGGTATGATTATACGATATGCATCACACAATCTCAGATTCATCTATTCAACCAACACAAAGGCCCCAAAGTTTCTACTGGAGAGTCAAGAAGAAAATGTGTGCCAACCCCTATGCATAAGTTCACAAGGTCACTGAACCCACAAGTTGATCACCAAAACATACATCAAGTAGATCACGTGAATATCCCATTGTCACCATAGATAAGCACATGCAAGAGATACATCAAGTGTTCGCAAATCCTTAAAGACTCAATCCGATAAGATAACTTCAAAGGGAAACTCAATCCATTATAAGAGAGTAGAGGGGGAGAAACATCATAAGATCCAACTATAATAGCAAAGACCGCGATACATCAAGATCGTGCCAAATCAAGAACACGAGAGAGAGATCAAACATATAGCTACTGGTACATACCCTCAGCCCCGAGGATGAACTACTCCCTCCTTGTCATGGAGAGCGTCGGGATGATGAAGATGGCCATGGTGATGGATCCCCCCTCCGGAAGGGTGCCGGAACAGGGTCCCGATTGGTTTTTGGTGGCTACAGAGGCTTGCGGCGGCGGAACTCCCAATCTAGGTTATGTTCTGGAGGTTTCTGTATTTATAGGAATTTTTGGTGTCGGTCTCACGTCAGGGGGGGGAGTCTCCGAGTCGTCCACGAGATAGGGGGGCGCGCCCAGGGGGTAGGGCGCTCCCTCCACCCTCGTGGATGGCTCAGGACTCTTTTGGCCCAACTCTTTTACTCTGGGGGGCTTCTTTTGGTCCATAAAAAACATCAAAATTGGCACGTCAATTGGACTCCGTTTGGTATTCCTTTTCTGTAAAACTCAAAAAAAGGAAAAACAGAAACTAGCACTGGGCTCTAGGTTAATAGGTTATTCCCAAAAATCATATAAAATAGCATATAAATGCATATAAAACATATAAGATGGATAATATAATAGCATGGAACCATAAAAAATTATAGATACGTTGGAGACGTATCAAGCATCCCCATGCTTAATTCCTGCTTGTCCTCGAGTAAGTAAATGATAAGAAAAAGGATTTTTGATGTGGAATGCTATCAAGTGCACAAGTTTGATCAATGATAATTTCAATCAATTTTTCTATCATCATTATATATCATAGAAGTAGCGCATATCATAAATATTCTCATGATCAAGTAGCAAGATATTCACATGTTAAAGCATAGATCATAAACTTTGTTGAAAACTAAAAAACTATGTTCACAGTCATCAAACAACTGCAATTCATCTTATTTTCAGGAAGGGTCTATCTAAGAGCTTTGATTTAGCAAATCCCACATACTCAACTATCACATAGTCTTCCATGATTGCTACTACTCAAAGCATATTTTTAGAACAAATAGCATCCATCGAACACAGAGAAAGATAGGGGCTTAATGTTTCGCCTCCCAACTTATTTATCATGTAGATAATTGTCAACAATAATAATCCAGGATCAATATATTTGAATGGCCATATATGCTTAGACCTTTCCGCATCACATGATGCTTGCCAACTAAAAAGTAGGTTGGAATGAGAAGGAATACTACTGACTCTTGCATAAAAGTAAAAGATAGGCCCTTCGCAGAGGGAAGTAGGGATTTGCAGAGGTGCCAGAGCTCGAAGCTTTAAAACAGAGATTAAAATAATTTTGAGAGGTATGCTTTCATTGTCAACATAACGACCAAGAGTTACCAATATCTTCCATACTAGATACATTATAGGCAGTTCCCAAACAGAAAGGTAAAGTTTTTACTCCCCCTCCGCCAACAATCACACTCCACTGCTTGTCCGAAAAAACGGGTGTCATCCAACTATCAACAATCCTAGGGGAGTTTTGTTTAAATTATTTATGATTTTGTTTTTGATCCGTTGATCATAGGACTGGGCATCCCAGTTACCAGCCATTTTCTCGTGAATGATGAGCGGAGTCCACTTATCATGAGAATAACCCACCTAGCATGGAAGATAATGACAGCCCCTAGTCGCTACATGAGTGATTTGGGCATACAAAACAGATTATTATTTGAAGGTTTAGAGTTTGGCACATGCAAATTTACTTGGAACGGCAGGTAAATACCGCGTATAGGTAAATATGGTGGACACTCATGGAAGAAACTTGGTTCAAGGATTTTGGATGCACAAGCAGTATTCCTGCTTAGTACAGAGATTTTGGCTAGCAAAAGATTCTAAAAAACAAGCACCACACGTTGGAGGATCTATAGCAATATAACTTCTATACAAATATACCCAAACATAACTCACTAAGTTGTCTTCCTTGTCCAACTTCAACTAATTTGATCAAGTTTGAAAATAATTAATGGGGCTCACAATCATAGAAGACGTCCAAGATAGTATATTATATGCGAAACCTATCTTCCTTCATGTGAAGTCATTACTCCCCATGGTATAAGCATATGAAACATATATAATTACAGATTTATGATATTCAATTCATTCAACCATTTACTCATGGGATATATAAGTGAAGCACGTGAATACATGACAAACTACTCCAAAAGATATAAGTGAAGATCAATGAGTAGTCAAATAATTATTTAGCTATGTGAGGACTCTCCCTCATTAAAATATTCTAGATCTTGGAATATTATTTAAACAACAAGCAAAACGAAAATAAAATGGCATTGCAAGGATAGCACAACTAATCTGAAGAAGCAAAAACTTAGGCTCAACCGATACTAACCGATAATTGTTGAAGAAGAAAGGTGGGATGCCTACCGGGGCATCCCCAAGCTTAGATGCCTGAGACTTCTTGGAATATTATCTTGGGGTGCCTTGGGCATCCCCAAGCTTGAACTTTTGTGTCTCCTTAATTCCTTTTATATCTCGGTTTCCCTAAATCCCAAAAACTTCAGCCACACAAAACTCAACAAGAACTCGTGAGATAAGTTAGTATAAACCAATGCAAAAACTTTACCATTCTCTACTGTAGAAAATCACAAAAATTATTATTCCATATTGCATACTAAATGCCTCTGCATATTTAATACTCCTATCCTCGAATAGAATCTTTAAACAAGCAAACATATGCAAACAATGCAAACATAACAGCAATCTGCCAAAACAGTACAGTCTGTAAAGAATGCACAATTCATCATACTTCCCTAACTCCAAAAATTATGAAAATTTACCACACTGTATAAAATTTATCAGAGCTCAATATGCAAATGTTTCAACATTTAATCATATTCTGACTTTTCTAGGGAATTTTTGTAACAATGGTAAACTTTCTGTTTTGAGACAGCAACATGTATACTTTCAAAATAACCATGGTAAAGGCTATCCTTGACATTTTTATTGAAAAGAAAGATGCAAAACATTATTATAAATAACAGCAAGCAAATCCTAAGAAAATGAAATGACGCTCCAAGCAAAAGACATATCATGTGGTGAATAAAAATGTAGCTCCAAGTAAATTTACCGATGAACGAAGACAAAAGAGGGGATGCCATCCGGGGCATCCCCAAGCTTAGGATCTTCGTTGTCCTTGAATATTACCTTGGGTTGCCCTGGGCATCCCCAAGCTTAGGCTCTTTCCACTCCTTATTCCATAGTCCATCGGATCTTTACCCAAAACTTGAAAACTTCACAACACAAAACTCAACAGAAAATCTTATGAGCTCCGTTAGTATAAGAAAATAAATCACCACTTTTGGTACTGTTGTGAACTCATTCTAAATTCATATTGGTGTACTATCTACTGTATTCCAACTTATCTATGGTTCATACCCTCCGATACTACTCATAGATTCATCAAAATAAGCAAACAACACATAGAAAACAGAATATGTCAAAAACTGAACAGTCTGTAGTAATCTGTAACTCTCGAATACTTCTCTAACTCCAAATATTCTGAGAAATTAGAAAGTCCTAAGAATTTTTTTTGTTAATCTTATGAAAAAGAATCAACTGAAAATCATGTTCCTGTGATTTATGAAAATTATATTCGTGCGCACAAAAGTTTATGTTTTTCAGCAAGATCAATCAACTATTACCATAAGCCATCCCAAAGGTCTTACTTGGCACTTTATTCAAACAAAAGCTATAAAACATGATTAATACAGTATAATAATCATGTGATCACACAAAAACAGTAAGGGTAAATATTAGGTTGTCTCCCAACAAGCGCTTTTCTTTAATGCCTTTTTAGCTAGGCATGATGATTTCAATGATGCTCTCATAAAAGATAAGAATAAGAATTGAAACATAATGGGAGCATCATGAAGCATATGACTAGCACATTTAAGTCTAACCCACTTCCTATGCCTAGGGATTTTGTGAGCAAACAACTTATGGGAACAATAATCAACTAGCATCCGAAGGCAAAACAAGCATAACTTCAAGATTTTCAACACATAGAGAGGAAACTTGATATTATTGCAATATGTAAGAGCACATGTTCCTCTCTCATAATAATTTTCAGTAGCATAATGAATGAATTCAATAATATAGCCATCACATAAAGCGTTATTCTCATGATGCACAAGCATAAAAAATTTACTACTCTCCACATAAGCAAAATTCTTCTCATTCGGAATAGTGGGAGCAAACTCAACAAAATAACTATCATGTGAGGCATAATCCAACTGAAAATTAAAATCACGATTACAAGTTTCATGGTTATCTTTATTCTTTATAGCATACATGTCATCACAATAATCATCATAAATAGGAGGCATGCTTTCATCATAATAAATTTGCTCATCAAAACTTGGGGGACTAAACATATCATCTTCATCAAACATAGCATCCCCAAGCTTGTGGCTTTGCATATCATTAGCATCATGGGTATTCAAAGAATTCATACTAACAACATTGCAATCATGCTCATCATTCAAAGATTTAGTGCCAAACATTTTAATGCATTCTTCCTCTAGCAATTGAGCACAATTATCGGAATCCTTATTTTCACGGAAGACATTAAAAAGATGAAGCATATGAGGCACCCTCAATTCCATTTTTTGTAATTTTCTTTTATAGACTAAACTAGTGATAAAACAAGAAACAAAAAGATTCGATTGCAAGATATAAAGATATACCTTCAAGCACTAACCTCCCCGGCAACGGCGCCAGAAAAGAGCTTAGTTGACGGGGTGTTAGTGTCGCTTACCTAGCCTCCCCGGCAACGGCGCCAGAAATTAGCTTGACGTCTACTACGCAACCTTGTCCTTGTAGACGTTGTTGGGCCTCCAAGTGCAAAGGTTTGTAGGACAGTAGCAAATTTCCCTCAAGTGGATGACCTAAGATTTATCAATCCGTGAGAGGCGTAGGATGAAGATGGTCTCTCTCAAGCAACCCTGCAACCAAATAACAAAGAGTCTCTTGTGTCCCCAACACATACAATACAATGGTGAATTGTATAGGTGCACTAGTTCGGTAAAGAGATGGTGATACAAGTGCAATATTGATGGTAGATATAGGTTTTTGTAATCTGAAAATATAAAAACAGCAATGTAGCAAGTGGTAAAAGTGAGCGTAAACGGTATTGAAATGGTAGGAAACAAGGCCTAGGGTTCATACTTTCACTAGTGCAAGTTCTCTCAACAATAATAACATAACTAGATCATATAACAACCCCTCAACATGCAACAAACAGTCACTCCAAAGTCACTAATAGCGGAGAACAAACGAAGAGATTATTGTAGGGTACAAAACCACCTCAAAGTTATCCTTTCTGATCGATCTAATCAAGAGTCTGTAGTAAAATAACACGAAGCTATTCTTTCCATTCGATCTATCCTAGAGTTCGTACTAGAATAACACCTTAAGACACAAATCAACCAAAACCCTAATATCACCTAGATACTCCATTGTCACCTCAAGTATTCGTGGCTATGATTATACGATATGCATCACACAATCTCAGATTCATCTATTCAACCAACACAAAGAACTTCAAGGAGTGCCCCAAAGTTTCTACCGGAGAGTCAAGACGAAAACGTGTGCCAACCCCTATGCATAAGTTCACAAGGTCACTGAACCCGCAAGTTGATCACCAAAACATACATCAAGTAGATCATGCGAATATCCCATTATCACCATAGCTAAGCACATGCAAGACATACATCAAGTGTTCTCAAATCCTTAAAGACTCAATCTGATAAGATAACTTCGAACGGAAAACTCAATCCATTACAAGAGAGTAGAGGGGGAGAAACATCATAAGATCCAACTATAATAGCAAAGCTCGCGATACATCAAGATCCTGCCAAATCAAGAACACGAGAGAGAGATAGAACACATAGCTACTGGTACATACCCTCAGCCCCAAGGGTGAACTACTCCCTCCTCTTCATGGAGAGCGCCGGGATGATGAAGATGGCCACCGGTGATGGATCCCCCCCAGTGGTTTGAATAGGGTCCCGATTGGTTTTTGGTGGCTACAGAGGCTTGCGGCGGCGGAACTCCCGATCTAGGTTATGTTCTAGAGGTTTCTGTATTTATAGGAATTTTTGGCGTCGGTCTCACATCAGGGGGGTCTCCGAGTCATCCACCACCCTCATGGATGGCTCGGGACTCTTCTGGCCCAACTCTTTTACTCCGGGGGCTTCTTTTGGTCCATAAAAAATCATCAAAAATTGGCACGTCAATTGGACTCTGTTTGGTATTCCTTTTTTGTAAAACTCAAAAACAAGGAAAAAACAGAAACTGGCACTGGGCTCTAGGTAATAGGTTAGTCCCAAAAATCATATAAAACAGCATGTAAATGCATATAAAACATCTAAGATGGATAATAAAATAGCATGGAACAATCAAAAATTATAGTTACGTTGGAGACGTATCAGGCTGCATAAAAAACTTGAAAAGCATAAGTTAAGAAATCTTATACATCTTAATGATTCATAGAACATAACAAACATATACTAGTTCACAGCAAAAGACAAAGTTGTGAGAAGGTTTACAAATCAGGAAAAAACAAGCAAGGCTTCTCTGAACAAAGGGCCTCCCGGCAGGCTTAAATTTCCTGGAGTTCACTCTGGTTTTTTCCTGTTGCCACCATCCAAGGTTAGGTTCTCTCATTCCAGAATAACCAATTATAATTGTGTTCTCAGCTGGAATGCTGAATCGAACTCATGCAAAGGTATCTTGACCAGCTGAAATGCTTGTGCATTCCACTAAATTTAAGCATCGCTATTTGCAGAAATAAGCATACCACAATGCCTCTTGTCCCCGCACCTGTCCAAAAAACCGCCGTGCAGCCGTGCCAGCTAGTCCTCGGTCCATGGATGAACTGGTAGAAAGTGCATTTGGGAATAGGATGCAGTTGTTTTCGCTCGTCCCTGCACTGCAATCAGGAAGTAAAGCGTACGAATCAGCTTATTTTAGATTGCGTTGGTCATTCTACCTAGTTACTACCAATGTAGGAATACCTGGAACACTGGTGGTTAGAGGACGGCAACTAGGAATAGCCATCTCATTTTGTGCAGTTGTACTAACTGAGGTGTGTACTTTTGATTGCTCAGAAAGAAACGATATGGAGACAGACATCCCTATTTCCGCAAATACGAAATATGGTTATTTAAACAGTGATAGATATTTGCAGTGGCGTATGATTAACAGCAGCATCTATTGTGTTATAATTGGCACTAGATTGACAGTATGAAAGTGCCCTTAAGTAAGTAGCATCACATCATATCAACACTGCCACTAGATTAACATGTAGAACAATAGGATTAGTATTACTGTCATGAGAGTAGCACATGGTCAGTAAATGTGCAGTCAAATTTGTGCAGTTCCACTGGGATGAAGCAATGTTAGCAGTGTGGGATTTAAGTGTAACTGCAAAAACACAATTCATGGGAAATAAAGACAGACAGAAGCACTTCATAAAATGGTGGTGGCATTGCTTGAATTTATCGACGGCACTAGATCATTAATTATAGTGACATTAGGTGGCATTGCTTAATGCTTCATGTGATTTTACATTAACGATAACGATATGGGTGTAGGGAGAGTAGCGGCATAAAGTGGTGGGGCAGATGTGGTTGCCGAGAGCGGCAAACAATCAGGCAGCATGTCTGCATTTGTCCCATTTGTTATCTCCTCGGTGACATTTTCCTACGTGAAACACAGGAAATCTAGACCTGCTCATTCTCATTTGTGTTGTCCCCCAACACCCCTCACTTTCTTTCCTTTTTCAACCAAGAGACAGGTCCACTTCCCCCAACCCTTCGCCATCCACCATGTGTTCTTCGCCTTTTCAACCAAGAGACCAGTTGGATAGCCAGTATCTACTACTTTCCTCCGTTTCCTCTTAGAACCAAGTCCTAGATTCATGCTACAGCTTTCCCACTTTCTTCCCTGTTTGAACCAACTCTTAGAGACGACTGTATGAACTAGCTTTACCTCTAATAATAGTAAAAGTCAAGGTGGCTTTGGAACAGCGGACGGAAGTAGAAAAAGATCCACATGCAGCCAAGTGGGGAGTTGGGGCAGTAGAGCAAGGCATGTTTTGAAAGAATATATACCTGAGGGTCGTCGGCATGTGGCAAAGAAGGCGTCGGGAGGCCGCATCTTGGCCACAATACCGCAGCGAGGAAGAAGGGGTCAGAGGCCCTCCCGAGCCGGCGCTCTCTCGGAGAGAACGACACGGCCGCCGATCGGGACGCGCGGGCAGCAGTTGGTCTCCTCCCTCGCCGCCGACGACAGCGTGAAAGATGCACCTACACCCCTACCCCGGTCGAGGTGGTCCGGACGGATTTGTGACAAGTTGTGAGCAGAGAGAGAGCGTGGCCACCTATGTCTTTCTTAGATCTTGAGAGCATGAGAGAGTGAACGAGAGGAACCATAGTAAAGCAAGCACTAAGGCTCCAGCTTATATATATAGTGGAGTGATTTTGTTGTACCAGCTTCAAAGAAATGCGCTCCTACGTGTACCCGCTAGTCAGTGTGAGAGAACTGTGCATGCGTGCACCGCTTCTCTTCGTGAGAGTGCAATATACTATGCCCAAAGAACGTTCACCACAAGAGTAATAGTATAAGTGTGTGACATGTGAGCTAAAATAAAATGTGCACGACGTCTTTTGTTTTTTGGAAGTTCTGAAGGTAGGGTGTGAAGAGCACATATGTGTGTGACGTCTACCTGCAGATAGACGGTGGGTGCGAGAGGACTCGGGAGAGTCGTGACTCGTGAGGGTGCGTGTGTGTGTGAGAGAGAGGGGGCACGTATCAATGCAATGCATGTGTCCGTAAATCATTATCCGACAAACGTTCGCCACAAGCCTTTTCCTGACGAATGCCATAAGAACCGTTAGATCGGCATCCGACAGTGTCAGTTTTGCCATGTCATTTAACCTAACAGCCACTCCTCCTACACACAAATCTTCCACGTGAGTGTTAGCAACTGGCATATGCTCCCTCCATTCCAAAATGCAGTGCATATAACTTTATTGAAAATTTGAACCTCGCAAACTTTTACCGAGTTTTCATGTACCAAAATGCACATATAGAATACCCAGTATATATCATTTCATTCATCTTTGAGAGGTAACTATAAAGATGGGGGAGGAGTCTACAAAGAAAGACCATCGTATCACCTGCAGCGATTTCAACCATCCTTTGGTGTGGAGGAATATCATAGGAACTCTATATGATATGATTTTTTATAGGATTTTTCCTTTAGAGCCAATTGGTTCATAGGAATAGATTCATATACTCCACATTTCAAAGGAAATAAACATGATATCATTTTTATAGCTTTAGAGCCACTTGGTTCATATGAATGGATTCCTATACTCCCATAATTTCAAAGGAAAATAAACATTAGCGTATATTCAATAGAAAAGTTCCTATGATATGAACCAAATGACATGTCTTTTCTAATCCCTCCTCATAGGAATTGAGATACATGTCATCTCTAGATTCAATAGAAAAGTTCCTATGATGTGAACCAAATGACATCTCTTTTCCAATCCCTACTCATAGGAATTGAGATACTCCATGTCATTTCTTTCCCTACAACTTCCATGTATACATCTTCTATTCCTAAATAGCTAGTACAACCCACTAGTAGCTTTTTTCCAAGACATGCAACTATGGCACAAGAACTATATAGTGTGCGAATAACTTTGAAAGATGGTCGCTGGATGAAGGTATTCTGACAGTGCAGAGACGGCAAAACCGAGCACTACTGGCCGTTGGATATCATCAACATTCCACCAGATTCTTCCACATGTACAATTTAGAATACTCCATGGTTGAACTTAAGCATAATGCACAAACCTCAAAACACAAGCACTTCTCCTTTGTTCTAGAATCTTCCATATCATAATTACCCAAACTTTTTTTTCTAAATGAATTGCCATTATTTGTTTTTTACTTTATGCTTTACAATGCACAACCCCATGAATCTTAATATTTTTATAAAACTAATTGATTTTGAATGAGATGAACTATAAGAACTAAACAAACATCTACATCATGCATATATGACTCAAAGCTTTACATGCTATAGTGTGTATTTATTCATAATTTGGTTTCCAAATCTCATGAGTTGAATGCATGTGTATCTTACTTGTTTTGAGTAGAGTAGCAAATTTCACGTGACCGCGGGTATATCAAAATGCAGGGCCCATGCATCATTGCCTTTCGGTCAAACCTACGTCCACGATTTTTTGTACGTATATCTCCACTAGTACCCGAACCCAAAATGTTGCCTCGTTCCCGTAAAACCAAGAGGCCCACACATATTAAGGTGTTGACTCGAACTCAATCCCTCTCCCGTTTACTACGACGTGGCCCCGCAAGCCGTAGTACTCCTACAAATCCTATCGTCGCACGCATCACCGGTTTTCTTCAAGAGGACGAGGGAGAAGTGGATTTGTAGTGGAGGCGCTTTTAAAAAAAGGATTTGTAGTGCAGACCCCTACCCTAGGGTGCCCTAGGTAGCTGCCGCACGCATCATTGGTTTTCTCTTTTCTTTATGCTCTTACGCCCTAGAGTGAAATGATGGTTGCTTCGTCCGTCCAGCTTAATGCGAGAAAGGTGGGGCTTTGTGATTTGACCCCTCATCTCTCATTTACTACTACTACAGCGCTATGACCAGGGTGCCTCCAATTCCAGCCGCTGCTCCGAACTGTAATTTGGTGCATCGCACGTGGAACAAGACGGTGGATGAGCTACATGTCGGCCAAAGGGGTTCTGTTAAGTGTGTCGCCATTTCGTGTGTGGATCGACCGCTTGAGTTGTTACGCCAAAGACGACAGAGCAGCCAACCACTTGGTTTTGCTCCTTGGTGACTCCCAACTATATTGATCTAAAAAGATATGTACTGTACTACCCTCTCCGTCTCGGTTTATAGGGCATGCACGTAGTTCTAGGTCATCCATTTGACTAACTAAATATGAGTTACTATGTCACAGAAAGTATATCATTGGATTCTTAAGGAGATGTAGTTTCTAAACATATACTGTTCATCACATATATAGCCAGTTAAATTATCAACCTAGAACGACGTGCATGCCATGTAAACCGATACGGAGGAAGTAGTAAAAATGAGGTGATTTTACCGAGCGATGGGCGAGGGAGCATGGTCTGTCATGCGGTCCCACGTGTCATGATGTACCAAGGCCATGCGTGTGTCCCTCTTGAGGCAGAAGCAATACTACGTGGTATTCTTGAAGGAGATGATGGCGAACCGAAGTGTGAAATAATGGTTGCTTCGTCCGTCTGGGAAGGTGCGACATTGTGATTTGACGTCTCATTTCTCATTACTACTACTGGGGCGGTAGGACTGGGGTGCGCCCCCTGCTGTTCTGCACTGTTATTTGGTGCTTGACACGTCGACCCGGTTGCTATATGTCCCACATGTCGGCGAGAGGAAGTACAGAATTCATGAAAGCGAGCGTTGACGGAGGAGTACAAGACACAGATTGGTTTTTGCTGCTTCGCGCAATCCATCGATACAAACCCTGACTAAAAAAGGCGAGGGCGGGTCTTTTCCCGTGTGGCAGGCAGGGGAGTTTGGCATAGTCTGTTTGAGGCAAGGAGGCAGGAAGGGAAACAAGCAAATAAAGGTTGAGCGACTTAGTGTTGGGAAAATCTGATTTTATGGAGTGCGTACCCACTATGGAGGTAGTACTACTTACTACTCCCTCCTTTCCGGTTTCAGCACTGCTATATACACGACGTTGTGCGGACGAGTTGTGCACGACAGCACATATCAAGCCATTCATGCATACTATCCAGCACATATCAGTGGTTGGACTGCCCATCGTCCCAGAGTCGTGCACACATCCATCGTCTACATAGCACTTCCGTTCCGGTTTATAGGGCTCATCTAAAAAAATTGTTTTTACGTTTTATAAGTCTCAATTATACTAGTAGTAGTAGTACCATCACATGTTGGATTTCGAGGTGCGTTAAATCACCCGATGCAAGCAGTGTCAAGAGAAAACTCGCCAATGCATGTAGAAGTTCATGGAATTTTAGTGTTCATGCATGCATTCGTTCTAATTAATGCCTCGGTAAACATAACTTCTTGAGAAAAACGAACGTACTAATTACTTGTGCAAACTACGAAATTAATTCCACCACTCACCGTCTACCTTGGTGGGAGAGATTTTGAAATTGAGCCATAAACTATAAAGGAGGGAGTAGTAACTTTTGTCTCGATTACTATTTGTGGCCTTGTATATATGCAAAATGTATTTTTTTATAGTGGCCTTGTATAAGTAAATGGAGGGAGTACTAAAGGACATATATTCCAAACAATATGATAATCTCTCTAACCAAGGTAGTGACAAGGAGTAAACGGAGGGAGTAGTAAAATTTTCTCCTCGTCCTGTGAGCCATCGCGCGCGTGGGCGAGGGAGCGGGCGTAGGGCGTACTAGTAAGAAAGCTTCACCTCATCCTGCGAGCCACCGCGCCCATGGGCGGGGGAGATGGTGTACTAAGCAAGCTTCTCCTCATTCTACGAGTCGACGGGACACATCAAAAGTACTCCAGTGTCTAGAGCCTTGCCTCTAAGGTAGGCCGCACATGGTTTGCCTCTTTTTTAACATAACGCGTCAAGTCACAATTTGTTTGTTCACCCGTGGTAGACGATCCTCCCACCATCAAGTGGACAACCAGTACACGTGTCAAATTACCACGTGGGCTGCCTTTTCATACAGAAATGAGCTCCACCGTGTACCCGCGCGGGTGTGGTTGGGAAAGAGACGGGAGTACGTGCACTGTGCGTGCGCCTCTTCTCTTCGTGCACGTCCCCCACGTGGGTGTGTGTGAGAGAGATACAAACCTAGATATAATGCGCCGTCCAGCCCCATGCCTCCGCCCATTCCGACCACCAGTCACCACCACGCCCCACTCCTCACCTTATCTCTCATCTTTCTCCCTCCATTTTTATATACAAGGCCACTATCAAAATTACAATTTGCATATATACAAGGCCACTAACACTAATCAATGCAATATTAATGGTGTTTGCCTCGTAGTACTAGCAAAGGAGGACATTAATTATCCCTTGCATGCATGCGGGAGTGTAAGCATTGGCTTGATGTGCATGAAAGAGAAGAATACACATTAATTTACATGGAAAACAAGGAAACAAGGTGGCTTGCAACATGGACTTGGAAGACATTAATTTTTGCCTTGATACCTGTAATATGGGTTTGTGGTCTTGTATACAAAAATAGAGTCCAATAAAATTATCGAGATACCATTTTTTTGATAAAATTCTCGAGATATCATTAGTTTTTACACATGGGATTACTCCTGCATGGGTCAATCACAATAGGTGTTTTGTAAAAAAATGCATCTTGATGTTCCGTGTGATGCACGGGCATCTCGCTAGTCCATGAAAACAACACATGGAAAAATTTCACGGCGAACGAGGGATTTGAATCTGCTAGGGGGGGCTGCTTGGATCTTGCCTGGGGTAGCAAAATATTGGTGACCCTTTTGTCCACCGGTGCCTTTGCCACCGATGAACGAGGAATGACTCAGGTGCTCATGCGTTCTCCAGCGCGCACATTGGAGACGAGCTCGCATGAGCTGTGCTTTTTTTGTCCCACCATGCCTCCCGAGCCGGCCGCAGACTGACGGGCGACCCACAAATTACGCCATCCAACCGTAGTTGCACACATTATGACAGCAACTCAACCAACCAGACGAAATTCATGCAAACTCGGCGATATTTCATATAAACAATGACGGAAATCATATAAAATACCGTATTTTCATACAAACATGACGGATTTCATTACATTCAAATGAACTACACGTGCTAGTTCTGGACAACACATGTATATAATACCTGGCCTAAATGGTCGCCCGCCGATCCATTTGTGTTCCCCATGTCCGTCAGCACGATCACCGGACTGCCAGGAGCCCCGGAGGTATATGCTTTAGCACAAAGGATGGCTCGCTTCCCCACTGCCCAACTGATATCATTGGCT
The DNA here is from genome assembly GCA_021605145.1 of Aegilops bicornis. NCBI lineage: Eukaryota > Viridiplantae > Streptophyta > Magnoliopsida > Poales > Poaceae > Aegilops > Aegilops bicornis. Next base: position 657,030,701 of record CM038673.1, read on the forward strand.
GATGCCGAAGATGATGGTCGACGAAGGTCCTCGCAACAAAAGGACCCGGCTGTGTATGCCGGCGTCGCCTCCGGAGTGGCCTTCATGGGACCCAAGCGGTGGAGGCCTCCCGTGTTCTACTTCTCCTCGATAATGGCGGTGGACGCGGAGGCGTTGGCCACCGACTCGTTGCTCTCCGCGCACCCGGCTTCTGTCGCTGCTTGCATGGCGCGGCCGCCCGCATGGGAGTCTCGGCCACAGAAACAGGAGACGCGGTCGCAGACACGGGAGGCACGGTAGAAGGCGGCGGCGTGGACGGCGGCGACGACGCTCGTGCGCTGCTCCTCGTCGAGCTGGCCTGGAGCGGCGAGTTGCTGAACCGCGCGCCGGCTTGGGGCGGCAACTGGCTCCGTCGGGTGAGGTGAGGGAAGTGGATCAGCAAGCTGCATAGCTCATATCCAGCCGCCTCGGCGGGCCATCCAGCCGGCTTGGATGCGGGATAACTACTCTTCATAAGCCATTGTAAGAGTGGACAAAATGGTGAAGGAGGAGATAGGGGAGCGGCAGAGGTGTGCGATTCTTGGCCGGCGTTTGGCCTCGTCTAAATAGGAGATTAAATAGACGGCGGACGGGAGGAGCACGGGCGGCGTTATGTTTAATGCCGGCCTGGTCATGAACGGACGTGTGTCCAGAGTGGGTTTCTCGGCTTCCACACGGGGGGGGGGGGGGGGGTTCATGGAGGCGTTTGAATGCGGCAAGGAGCCGTGTTCAGCCGGGCGTGTAGCGACTGGCACCCTCGACTCTGACGTTCGACACTGCGCCGTTCTTTCACGGACGTGTGGGCTCTTTGGGTACATGTCCTGCATGTCAGTGACCCAACACAGGCAGCACACGGCAGAGGAACTTTTAGTGGGCCAGGGCGGTCAGAAGCGGGCATTTCATAAACCGATGATTGTTCATTGAGTGTGACGTCATGTATTTCATGTAGATAAGCCTACTATATAATGTAAGAGAATTTTAAAATTTTCATATATACGTTGATACCCCGTTCGATACGTTATGATTCATAAAGACCGCTGGAAACATCAATGTTCTTCTTATCACAGATAAGATTGATTAATACCGTAACACTCCATGCCCTTAACAAAGGGTGCATGCACGTATAGGTTGAGCATGTGTCTTGCGTCGTGTGTTCTGTGTATGCAGGTGTGCGAGTGAAAGTACAACTATCCCTAGGTGGTTTTTGTAATTCATAACAACATATAGCTCATTGAGCTAATGCTATTCCAAGACAAATATTTCAGGAAAGCTCAATGAATGGCATGGCATGGATGATGAAAGTGGATCCCTCAAAATATCAAGGACAAAGGATTGGCTCAAGCTCAAAAGCTCAAGACTCTACATTTTACATTTTAGTGATCCAAGATCACATTGAGTCTACAGGAAAAGCCAATACTATCTAGGAGGGATGAGGTGTTGCTTAATGAGCCTCTTGCTTCATGTGCTTAGTGATATGCTCCAAAACCCTCCACTACTTTCTCACATCCACATATGACCTAAACCTAAAGTCAAACTCGGCTCTACCGATTCTTTCTATCTGGCGCCACCGAGTTCAACTGTCATAGCCACTGCCACAAACCCTAGGCAAATCAGTCTCACCGATAGGGATCTCGGTCTCACCGAGATGGGATTGTAATCTCTCTAATTCCCTTCGTAACGTTTCGGTCTAACCGAAGTGAGCAATCGGTCCCACCGAGATTGCAATGTAAACTCTCAGTTTCCCTTTCGTAACTTTTCGGTCCCACCAAAAGAGTGAATCGGTCCCACCGAGTTTACCTGACCAACTCTCTGGTTAGCTAATTACCAAAATCGGTCTCACCAAGTTATTGTAATCGGTCTCACCGGGATTACGTTATGCCCTAACCCTAACCATATCGGTCCTACCGAGTTGCATGTCAGTCCCACCGAAAATCCTAACGGTCACTAGGTTTACTAAATCGGTCAGACCGAATTTGTTGATTCAGTCCCACCGAGTTTGGTAAATTGTGTGTATAGCAGTTAGATTTTATGTGGAGGCTATATATACCCTCCACCTCCTCTTCATTCGTGGGAGAGCCATCGTAACAAACGTACACTTCCAACTTACTAGTTCTGAGAGAGAACCACCTACTCATGTGTTGAGGCCAAGATATTCCATTCCTACCATATGAATCTTGATCTCTAGCCTTCCCAAGTTGCTTTCCACTCAAATCTTCTTTCCACCAATTCCAAATCCTGTGAGAGAGAGTTGAGTGTTGGGGAGACTATCATTTGAAGCACAAGAGCAAGGAGTTCATCATCAACACACCATTTGTTACTTCTTCGAGAGTGGTGTCTCCTAGATTGGCTAGGTGTCACTTGGGAGCCTCCGACAAGATTGTGGAGTTGAACCAAGGAGTTTGTAAGGGCAAGGAGATCGCCTACTTCGTGAAGATCTACCGCAAGTGAGGCAAGTCCTTCGTGGGCGACGGCCATGGTGGGATAGACAAGGTTGCTTCTTCGTGGACCCTTCGTGGGTGGAGCCCTCCGTGGACTCACAAGCTGTTACCCTTCGTGGGTTGAAGTCTCCATCAACGTGGATGTACGATAGCACCACCTATTGGAACCACGACAAAAACATCCATGTCTCCAATTGCGTTTGAATCCTCCAAACCCTTCCCTTTACATTCTTGCAATTTGCATGCTTTATTTTCCGCTGCCTATATACTCTTTGCATGCTTGCTTGAATTGTGTGAAGATTGCTTGACTTGTTCAAAGATAGCTAAAATCTGCCAAAGTCTAAAATTGGGAAAAGGTTAGGTTTTTAATTGGTCAAGTAGTCTAATCACCCCCCCTCTAGACATACTTCAAGGTCCTACAAGTGGTATCAGGGCTTTGGTCTCAATTTTCTTTGATTTCCATAGCTTTTGGTGGTCATAGCCTTGGTTTCACAACCTAGGAGAGTATAGCGTCTAGCGAGGGAAATTATCACCGTAGAGGTCCTTACTTTGATGGCACTAATTTTGCTAGTTGGAAGCATAAGATGAAAATGCATATTCTCGGACATAACCCCGCCGTTTGGGCTATTGTGTGTATTGGTTTGCAAGGTGAATTCTTTGATGGGAGAGAACCGAACCGTGAAGCTAGCGCGGAAGATTGAAAATGCTGCAATACAACGCTCAAGCTTGTGATATCCTCTTCAATGGCTTGTGCCCCGAAGAATTCAACAAAATCAGCCGTCTTGAGAATGTAGAGGAAATTTGGGATACTTTGATTGATATCCGTGAAGGTACCGACTCCGTCAAGGAATCCAAGTTGGATGTGCTCCAAAGTCAGCTTGACAAGTTCAAAATGAAGGATGGTGAAGGTGTCACTGAAATGTACTCTAGGCTTGCTCTTATCACAAATGAGATTGCCGGCTTAGGAAGCGAAGAGATGACTGACAGATTCATCATCAAGAAGATCCTAAGAGCATTGGATGAAAAATATGATACCGTGTGCACATTGATCCAAATGATGCCAAATTACAAAGATCTCAAGCCAACGGAAGTCATTGGAAGAATTGTTGCTCATGAGATGTCACTCAAGGATAAGGAGGAACTTCACAACAAGTCAAGTGGTGCTTACAAAGCCTCATGTGAAGCCCCCACATCATCAAGTGAGAAACAAACCTTCAATGAAGAATTGAGCTTAATGGTGAAGAACTTCAACAAATTCTACAAGAGTAGAAGCAAAGAAAGAAGCTCTAAGTCAAGGTCCTACAATGACAAAAGATCTTCTAGTCGAGAGCGCCATTGCTACAATTGTGGGAGACCGGACACTATTCCAATGAGTGTAGGGCACCCTACAAAAGAAGAGAATATTCTCCCAAGAGAAGAAGTAGAAGAGAAGAATCACCACCAAGAGAGAGAAGGAGTAGAGATGATCGTTATGAACGAAGACACTCACGGAGAAGCAAGGATTCGGATAGGAAGGACAAGTCATCAAAGAGCTACACAAAACGAAGACATCATGCTCACATTGGTGAATGGGTATCCGGCTCCGACTCCGATAATCACTCCGAGAGAAACTATCACTCCGACTCCGAATACACTCAAGATGAAGGTTTTGCCGGTCTAGCACTTGTGTCAACCAACTCCTACGACATATTTGAATCACCAAATGAAGGAATTGGTAGATGCTTCATGGCCAAAGGTCCGAAGGTAACACACCCAGAGTACGTGGATTTTAATAGTGATGAAGATGACTTGCTAGGTGATGATGATTTACTTGTTGACAACTCTAGTGATGAATACTATGATGAAACGTCAATTAATCATGCTAATCAAGATGAAACGAATGACAATGATAAGGAGAAGATTGAGCGTCTAACTAAAGAACTAAACACTCTTAAGTTAGCTCATGAAACTATCTTCGAAGATCATCGAGAACTTTTAAGGGCTCATGAGAAGTTACGCTTTGAAAATCTCAATCTTGAGCAAGAGCATGAGTTCCTAAAAGCGATCAATGATGATCTCCGTAAGCAAAGTTCTTCTTACATTGCCAAGCGTTTACTCTTATCTACGTACATGCCTCAAGTCAAGTCTAGTAACAAGAACAAGAAAGATTCTTCTTCTAGTAGTAACAATAACAATGCTAAATCCAATATTCTTGCTTCTAGTAGTTCTCTTGAATCCACTAATGATCCTCTTAGCCAAGTTACACTTGAGCAAGAAAATAGCTTATTGAAGGGAATTATAGAGAAAGGTGTATACAAGAGCCTTGCCGGGAGTAAGCAATTTGAGGAAATTGTACGCAAGCAAGGAAGGCACGGACGAATCAAGGTATTGGTTTTGAACGAAAGTTCAATGCCAATGGAGTTGAGTGGGAAGAAGATCAATACCCCAAGACGAAGTTTGTTCCTCAACAAGAGAAGTATGATCCTACTTCCTTCAAGGGAAAACAAGTACAAGATGATCTTCCACCACAAGACCTCAAGAACAAAGGCAAGGACAAGCTTCAAGAGGAGATTGATGCATTTGAAGAAGCACCTAAGGCCTTGGTCAAGTGGGTTCCCAAGACTACGTCAAGTTCTACTTCATCAAGGACAACTACTACACCAAGGATTCCCATCAAGATGATGTGGATCCCGAAGAAGAAGAACTAGAGAGTTATTGAGGGTGACTCCGCCAACATTCTTCACTCATATCATTATGTCAAGGACAAGTGCAACCACCTTTCATATCTTGCACTCGTTCAAGGAGTCACAAACCCTCATGTTGGTAAGGCAAGGGACAAGGTAACCTAATGTTTTCATGGACATCATTTTGTGTTTGCATCACTCTATGTCTATGGATATTATTGTTTGTTCCTTGTGGGACTAACCCATGTAGGTATTGAAAGTGCAACTCACTCCAAAGGTTTGCTCCAAAAAGATCTACATCAACATTGGGCATCCACATCTTCAACACCTACATGAAGTCATCATCGACAAAACCCAAGGTTAGTTTATCCCTCTAAGGGGGGATCTCACATCTAGGGGGAGCTTAACTCTAAGAATTGAGTCAAAGCAACTCTAATGATGTGAACACATAAATGCTTTATGTAAAAGTGGTAACCCCACTTGAGCTTAAGCGATGAGTATGACCTATGATCAAATGTTCTCATTTGACTCCTAAGTCAATATACTCATATATAGATGACCTAGTCATCGCCAATTGTTTGATAGATGCTAGAATTGGTTGTGCATGCTTTGTCACATATTTCATTTGTCATTTTATTGTGTGAGCATGTTGGTTGCATATTTTACTCATTCGAGGACATCCACTTGTTGTTGTTTTGATTGATTGGCTTCTTTTTCTTTGGCCAAGTGGATGGACAAGAATGCCTAAGAACCTTGTCTAGCTCTCTATGCTTTTCTCGTCTCAAACTCTATTCATGCTACATCACAAAATTTGATCAAGTCAGATTCGAACCACTCTATGTGAGGAGCACTCGGAGTCCCCGATTCGTCATAGACTTAAACTTACAAAACTTCTTTGTGATTTTCGCTCTGACCGATTCCTCCATTTCGGTCATACTGAGATTACTAAGTCGATCTAGCTTTTCATCTCGGTGCAACCGATTTGAACTTTTTGGTCACACCAAGTTGTTGTAACTGTTAACAGTTATGCATCTCGGTGCCACCGAGTTGTTTCACTCGATCACACCGACAGTGTCGGGCTATATATTCACACGGGAAAATTTTGGAAAACTTTCCTCGAAACTCCTCGCCCGTGCATAACTCGCTCTGCCTACTAGGTCTCCGGATCATTGACTTCATCGCCAGCCGCCTCCTGTCGCTGGTCTCCACCGCCGTCAACGGAATTCTTCTCCGCCGTTGCCGTCGTAGCGAGTTCATCGCCGAACTAGGGTATGAACTTCGATCACGGTGCTATCCTAAATGCGATTCTCAGACCTTTGTGTTCATAATGCTTCTTGCCACTATTGAAACACCTCTATCCAGTTAAAACAATCCTTAGAATAGGTGTGATTAAAAAATTTAGGGTTAGGTTTCCACCGAAACCATCTCGGACCCACCGAGTTGAAAAACTTGGTCCCACCGATTTGGCTAACGCCATTGCACGAGTAACTCTCGGTCTGACCGAGAATTGCTAATCGGTGTGACCGATTTTAAAACTTTGTGAAACCCTAGCAGTCTCGGTGCCACCGAACTGTGACTCGGTCTGACCGAGTTCACTAGTTTAGGTTCCAAAACTGCTTCGGTATCACCGAGTTTGAAAATCGGTAGATCCGAAATGCTTTCTGTGGAAAACTAAAACTAAGTTTTTTTGAATCATTCTTTTGCAAAAATCTCTGCATTTTGTGATTCTCATCCACTCTACCTCATCTATAACTATTCACAGGGTCAGCAGTCAGTGTGTGCAGCATGTCAGACCAAAGTGACAGCTAGAACAAGTCAGAAGAGCAGATTCACATGAGTGAGGGCACTAGTCCCTCTAGCAGCTCAGATGAGGGGAGCAGAAGCACTCCCAGGAATTTTCCCAAGGCTGTCACAAGGACAAGGAAGAAGAAGACCTCAAAGTTTGAGGATGAGGATTATGTGGTAGTTGAGGATGAGGCAAGTTCAAAGAAGAAAGTGCTCAAGAAGGAGTACAGCTCAACTGCAGTTAAGCCAGGAATGAAGATAAAAAGGCCTGCAGGAAGACAACCAATGTCCAAAGCCGTAGTCTCCACTCAAGCATCTTTGGAATCCCAACCCAAAGAGCCTGCTTCTTTGAAGGAAAGAAAAGGAAGGAAAGGGTCAAGAAGACCATGGCGGAGTAATAGGAAAGCCTTCCATGATGGAGGAAGAAGAGGAAGAAGAGGTTGCTGAACCAGCACCCAAGGCACAAAAGCTGATGGGTGATGCTATAAAGTCAGGAGCTGCCACTTCAAAGCCCAAAGTAGCACCCAAAGCTGCCCGCAAGCCCAAGAGTGCACCTAAGAGGAATACCAGGAGTATACCAGCTGCTAAAAAGAACAAGGCCCCAATGCCTGATGTTGCTGCTCAGGAAGATGAAGAAGGGAAAGTCTTAAGGAAGCTCAAACCCAAGATTCCAGACCACAATGATACTCATCCTATGGCTGAGAACATGAAGATCAGGAGAGATTTAGGGTTGAGGCTATGGAGAGAGTCAGATCCATATGCCAACATGAGAAGGACTGATGTAGATTACAGGTTCCACACCAAGGAGCAAAGAGACTTCTATGAGACCATCTTATTGGATAAGAAGGCCATAGTTTGTGATATGAGGTGGGTCGACTGGACCTACATTCAAGAGAATGAAGAACACTATCCTGGAGTATATGACAGCTTCAGTGCATGTGGAGTTGCAGCTTTTGTTGGGCAGAAGCTCACAAACTGGAATGACGAGCTCATTATGCAATTCTACTCCACAGCACATTTCTATCCAGATGGCAGGATAGTTTGGATGTCAGAAGGAACGAGATACCAATCAACCATAGAGGAATGGGCAAGTCTGATCAATGCCCCAAAGGAAAGTGAACATGACTTGGACATTTATGCCAAGAAGAATATGGATCACAACTCAATATCATAGATGTACAAGGAGATCCCAGATGATGCACTTGAGACTTTCAAGTTTGGATCAGTTCATTTTCTTCTGTCAGGGCTGCCAACAATCAACTGGATCCTAATGCACACTCTGTTTCCCAAATCAGGTGACCACAACATGATCAGAGGGCATGCAATTAATTTGCTTCACATTTTTGATGTGCCCAAGAAATTCAAGGTCATGAGCCTCATAGTTGAAACTATCAAGAGGACAGCAGCAGACCAAAAGAGGAGCTGTGGATATGCCCCACAAATCCAGGAGTTGATTAACTCAAAGATGGGCACAGTGAAGTATCTGTTGGATAAAGAACACTTAGTTCTCTATCCTGAATTTGAGGACAATCAAGTTGTCATGACTGAGAATGAACCATCATCAGTACAAGCTCAAGAGAAGAAGGAGAAGGCAAGGAAATAGAAGGCTGCCAAGATGCCCACTCTAGCAGAGGCAACTGAGTACTTTTTGAAGAACAAGCATGAGCAGCTTGGTTACTTGATAGCATCAACTCTGCGGATTGAGAAGGGGTTGACCACCCTAACTAAAAACAGGAGAGCCTGGAAAGAATCATGGAACAAAAATTCTATGATCTTGATGTCAAAGTAACTGAGATGCAGTCCATTTGTGGAGCAGCTCTGAGGATGACATGCAGGAGAGGAAGGGCAGGACAACAAGCGATGCATTTTCCAGAGTGCCTCGAGCTCGAGAGATCCACCGCAGAGCCAGTGCAGTCCCAGAGTCACTTCATCTGCTCCGGCTATAGCTCCAGCCAAGAACCAGCTCCAAAGACCAACTCCTTCAGCTCCTTCCACATCTCTGAAGTCTTCGTCCAAGGAGCCACTCTATGCCACCAGTGAAGACCAAGCACGAGAGGCGATATAGTCCTATGCATTTTCTAGGAACTTTTGGTAACTTGTTGCCAAAGGGGGAGAAAAATGTATAGATCATAGGCTTCGAGAGAGAGAGTTTGCTTTTGTTCTCTCTTTTCTTCTTGGTTGAACTTTGTTTGCTTTTGATTGCTTGAGATACTATGCTATTACCTGTGAGACATTGATGATCATGTGTTTGATCATAAGCTACACTTATGCTTGTTATATGTTATTATCTTACTTATCCTCGTATGATCATTCACTGTGCTTGGTGATGAGTGCATGTATTCAATCTTTATTATTTTGAACGCTCCACCAAGATGTATGTGACATGGAAGAGTAACCCATGAGCCTAATTCCTTGTGCATTTGCAGTCCAAAGAAAATTTTAAAACATGCACAAATTTAGGGGGAGCTCTTCCTTATCACATACTTCTCAAAGCGACGATGTTTTTCAATCTTATTATCATTTGTTGAAGCTTTGATCTATATGTTGTCATCAGTTACCAAAAAGGGGGAGATTGAAAGTGCAACTATCCCAAGGTGGTTTTGGTAATTCATAACAACATATAGCTCATTGAGCTAATGCTATTCCAAGACAAATATTTCAGGAAAGCTCAATGAATGGCATGGCATGGATGATGAAAGTGGATACCTCAAAATATTAAGGACAAAGGATTGGCTCAAGCTCAAAAGCTCAAGACTCTACATTTTACATTTTAGTGATCCAAGATCACATTGAATCTATAGGAAAAGCCAATACTATCAAGGAGGGATGAGGAGTTGCTTCATGAGCCTCTTGCTTCATGTGCTTAGTGATATGATCCAAAACCCTCCACTACTTTCTCACATCCACATATGACCTAAACCTAAAGTCAAACTCGGCTCTACCGATTCTTTCTATCCGGCGCCACCGAGTTCAATTGTCATAGCCACTGCCACAAACCCTAGGCAAATCGGTCTCACCGATAGGGATCTCGGTCTCAACGAGATGGGATTGTAATCTCTCTGTTTCCCTTCGTAACGTTTCGGTCTAACCGAAGTGAGCGATCGGTCCCACCGAGATTGCAATGTAATATCTCTGTTTCCCTTTCGTAACTTTTTGGTCCCGCCGAAAGAGCGAATCGGTCCCATCGAGTTTACCTGACCAACTCTCTGGTTAGCTAATTACCAAAATCAGTCTCACCGAGTTTGTGTAATCGGTCTCACCGAGATTACGTCATGCCCTAACCCTAACCATATTGGTCCTACCGAGTTGCATGTCAGTCCCACCAAAAATCCTAACGGTCACTAGGTTTACTAAATCGGTCAGACCGAGTTTGTTGATTCGGTCCCACCGAGTTTGGTAAATTGTGTGTATAGCAGTTAGATCTTGTGTGGAGGCTATATATACCCCTCCACCTCCTCTTCATTCGTGGGAGAGCCATCGAACAAACCTACACTTCCAACTTACCAATTCTGAGAGAGAACCACCTACTCATGTGTTGAGGCCAAGATATTTCATTCCTACCATATGAATCTTGATCTCTAGCCTTCCCAAGTTGCTTTCCACTCAAATCTTCTTTCCACCAATTCCAAATCCTGTGAGAGAGAGTTGAGTGTTGGGGAGACTATCATTTGAAGCACAAGAGCAAGGAGTTCATCATCAACACACCATTTGTTACTTCTTGGAGAGTGGTGTCTCCTAGATTGGCTAGGTGTCACTTGGGAGCCTCCGACAAGATTGTGGAGTTGAACCAAGGAGTTTGTAAGGGCAAGGAGATCGCCTACTTCGTGAAGATCTACCGCTAGTGAGGCAAGTCCTTCGTGGGCGACGGCCATGGTGGGATAGACAAGGTTGCTTCTTCGTGGACCCTTCGTGGGGGGAGCACTCCGTGGACTCGCGCAACTGTTACCCTTCGTGGGTTGAAGTCTCCATCAACGTGGATGTACGATAGCACCACCTATCGGAACCACGACAAAAAACATTCGTGTCTCCAATTGCGTTTGAATCCTCCAAACCCTTCTCTTTACATTCTTGCAAGTTCCATGCTTTATTTTCCGCTGCCTATATACTCTTTGCAGGCTTGCTTGAATTGTGTGAAGATTGCTTGACTTGTTCAAAGATAGCTAAAATCTGCCAAAGTCTAAAATTGGGAAAAGGTTAGGTTTTTAATTGGTCAAGTAGTCTAATCACCCCCCCCCCCCTCTAGACATACTTCAAGGTCCTACAGCGAGTGTTGCGTGCGTGCATGTGTACGTTTTAGTGTTGCATGCATGTGTTAAATGCGTCGCGTGTGTTCGTGAGTGCATGTATGCGTGTCGATGTTGCACGCTTTGCATGCGTGTGTGTGTTCGTTATGTGTACGTGTCAGTGTTGCACGCCTGCATGTGTGCGTGTGTTCATGCGAGTGTTGCATGCGTGCATGTGTACGTGCGGGGTGAGGCTACACGTCAGTCGACTGACTTTTTCATCTCTGGTCGGTAGATTTTCCAGCCGCTGGATACGAAATCAATGGCCTGCAGTTTATCTTCAACCTCCACCCTCGAGCCGCCCGGCCACCAGCCTAACCGCGGCCCCATCGCCCCCCATCGCCCATGCGCCGCCCGCCGCCCGAAACCACTCCCCACCACCGGTCCGCCGTCGCCCCGGCCATCCCTCTAGCACCCCCCCCTCCCGCCGAGCTTTTTCTCTAGCGATCCCCACGCCACCGCCCAATCACCGCACCCCCCCACCGCCGGCGACTGCCAACCAGAGGTCTCACGACTTTGAATCCCCACCAACTACTAATTTATTGTCATTTCCGTCCTTCATATACGCACTGACGGGTGGGCCCTATGGTAATGTGCGTTCCTGAATGTGGACCATTTGACTAGTCAATTGATCGTGTCATCAACAAATTACGGAGTTGTATGGTGAGCCAGTGACCGTATGATCACCCTAAAATGTATTTTATTAACACGGTATAGACTCAAACTACCATTTCTTTCTTTCATATACGCGCTGAATGGTGGGCCCCACGGTTACGCGCCCCGATGGTGCAACACTATTTGCGCCACGTGGAATGTTTGACTGGTCAATTTATTGTGTCATCAACAATATACGGAGTTGTACGGGTGAGCCAGTTACCGTATAATCACGACATGTATTTTTTTAACACTGTACAGATGAAATGGCTCATATATACGCGCAAGCACTCACCGCTATAAGCGCACACAAGCTGACCCTACCCCTTTGAGCACCTTCGAGAGAGTGATCCAGCATATGATCTTGAGATTTTAAGAAGTCACCATAGGTGCTTCGTAGTCGAGTGGAACGTCTCCTCCCACTGAACGCATGTCGCTGGAAAATACTGAAATTAACCCGGGATAAATGCGAGCACCGGGACTTTAACCCTGGTGGGCTCGAGAAACCACTGTCCTCCTAACCGTCCAACCACATGTTGGTTAGCACCACAAAATGTATGTGGTGAGCATGATGAGCGTATTCTGAAGTCCAGTGACCATATCGTGCTTTCGCTTCAAATACAATGACCGTAAGTGTCGTCAACAAAATACGGACCATGCATCAAATACAAAGTCCGTCAGTGTCATCAACAAAATACGGAGACGTGTCATGAGCTAGATACCGTATGATCACCACGAGAATGTATACGGTGGCCGTAATGAGCATATTCTGAAGTCCAGTGGTCATATAGTGCTTTCGCTTGAAATACAGTGACCGTCACACGTGAATGTGTCGTGGGCATGCATACTTTTAGAGGGCCGAGAGATAGTTTGTGTGCGTACGTGAAAGTGGTGTAGAAAGAGGGGGTGTCCGGTGGAGACAAGGAGAGATATGCCCTTCGTTTCTCTTTCCCGTGACTAATATTGTAGGAGAAAATATAAACATTCACAATGTAGAACAAATATTTTTGGATGCACCATGCAATTAACTTTCATGTATAACATTGTACTATTGTATATGCTTATTTTCTTAGTGGCCGATTATGTGTGTGGTGTGGTGGGCACATCATTTCTAGTTGTGGTGGGTCAACATGAGGACTCATGGGTCAGTTCCATCCTGCGCCACATAGGTTGGACCGAGACGCATTATACGAAGACCCATGTGGAGGACTCGGCGAACAACACGAAGCTAAGCAGTCGTGGAGGACTCTATCCCCACCGGGTGATAAGCCGACTATATATGATTTGTAATCCTAGGCCCCGAGTATGTTATAGAAGCTTGGGGGCTAGTTAAATCGATAGTATACACACACGCACAATGCCTGGTATTCACGTGTACTTTGTACACACCCCTATCACTAATATACAGTACCAAGAGTAGGCTTTTTCCTCAACTGCAAGGGTCCGAACTAGGGTAAAACTTTGCCTTGTATTACCATCCAACCTAACAGTCAGGGATATCCTATTGAATGATTTGATGGAATCATATCTGCCAACTACTAAGAGAGAGGTGTGTCTGGGGGGTCGGGGGCAATGTGTGCGAGAGAGGCCTAAAGATAATGTGTGTGCGGGAGACATGTAGGCACATATATGTGCGTATAGAGGGCTTGTAGAGACCGTGTGTGTGTATATATGCATGTGAGAGAAATAGTGTTTTCCAACTGAGATTAGTGAAAAGAGTGGTACATAGTAGTCAGAAAGAGAGAGAGAGAGATATATATAGAGTGAGCATGTGCGAGAGACACCCCGACACCCCGGGAAAGATTGTGAGCATGCGTGAAAGAGAAATGCCGATGCATATAAAGTGTGTGCACTTATGCGTTAGGTAGAGAGAGATATAACGCGTTTGTGAGAACGGGCCGAGGCATAGTGCATCAACGTGTAAAAGGCGGTTCTACGCATTAAATTAAAATATAGATGGCATTATTATTTTTGGATGAGATCATGAATTTTGCAAATTGTGTATGAACAAAAATCGGTCTATCAGACACCCATACTCTATTGAATTCTAGCATGTGCATGTGTTTATTTCATATCATCGATCCATAGAGTGAGAGCGGTTTGAAATACAGGCAATGCATTGCTTTTGCAATTCATATATAAACATTAATTAGTGCACTCCATGTTGTTAGTGTGAAGCACTTTATAGATTTATCACTTACATGGATACATTCCAAATTGCTAGCTACGAAATAGAATACATGTTGAATTCAACATAAAGGGGGTTCCGAAGATTCGAATTCATAGGAAGTGCATTCATCTATTTGAACCTGAGATAATGGCATTTGTAAATCAGATCTAAAAGGGGGCATCAATCTTTGTTGTGCGTTTGAACATGCTATATATTCATATGCATGTCTAACTTTTTTTTGCAACCAAGGAGATTATATCTGGAACCATGCATGAACTGATGTAAGTTGCATATTTGTTAATATATACTCGTGTACAATGTATATTCAAATGTACCCCCTCCATTCCAAAATAATCGTAGCTTTAGGATTTTCAAGAGTAAAGATTTGTGAAGTTTGACAAATCCTGAAAGTTCAATTCAAGAGAACCAAAAACATTAGCGCCGTGTAGCTTCTGCTCCCAAATATTGAACGAAGTGCCAAATAAGCCTCTGCTCACCCGAAACCACGCGAGATTAATGTTTGGTGGTAGGAAATTACTGTCCTGACTCTGGCCCGTGTAGCCTATCGGCCCGATGTCCAAAGGTCTAAACCGGGGTAGGTTGTAACTTCACCAAGACGCCAGTCTCAACCGCCTCCGAGAAGCATTCATACGCCGTGGGCGCCTAAACACCCATGCGCTCGGCCGAAATCTATACCGCCCACCATTTGGGACAACTGAGATTACTGTCCTACCCCCAACCCGCAATATGTCCGAAATTTTAGATGGGGCAAAGTTTGCAACTTTCCTCAAATTTCAAACAAGTGCGTCCCAAACCGAAACATTGTTCCCCCTTAGTTCTACCCTCCCTCTGTTTCCCCATTCATACTCCGTGGGCGCCAAAATACCCTCTCCACCAGCCGCGAAACCCCAGCCTCTTCCGTCCTCCACCCCATAGCGCCCAATCCACCGCCACCCTCCTCCATCACGCCGGAGCTGGTACCCCGACATCGTCATCCAACGCAACCGCAACCACAACACCCTCAAGGACTTAGCAGCTGAAGCCAAGGCAGAGCTGCCTCCACGATGCCAACGCCGACGTGCGCCGTACCAGAACTAATTCGACCATGTCGTCCTGCGCCTCATCGATGCCGCTCCACTGTCGCAACCGTCCACCACACTAGAGTTGTTCCCGCTACACCGTCGTTCGCCGCCTCGGATCTGGTTCCCCGCTGCCGACCGAAGGCCACCGCACCACACTCAACAACTTGTCCATGGGTTCGTCCAAGACTCCACCGTCCTCCACAACTTTTCATTTCCAGCGAACCACAAGAAGATTGTTGGAAAAACAGAAGGAGGACATAGCACTGCCAGCAGAATGAGGTACTCCTCTTCCCTTATTCGTGTAAATCTTACGTCTCTGCTCACACCGTATTCATCCCACAAAAGAAACTAGTTGAGCGCTTCTTACTGCATCTTCTTCGTGATACTAAATGCACAATGTTTCCTCCCATTTACTATTTCACCTTTGCTAGAGGTCAGTAGTCCGCCTGGATTTCAATTCAGGGTCAGTCGAACCGCAATTAAAAGAAGCAGCACCCGCTTAAGCGCGCGTAGCACCTAGTCCGCTTGTTCGCCGGGGAAGCGGCGCATCCGTGTCTATCATAGGGGGTGTGGGGCGCAGGAGCTGCTTGCGCCCGATCTGGAGGTCGGCGGGGCTTGAAGGCATGGCCGGGGGTGGTGCCAAGCACAGCGGTGCGGTGAGGTCAAGGGTAGGGCGGAGGCAGGGGACTAGGCCGATGGTCGCTGGTGTTTCGAGGAAGATCGTAACACTGATTGGCTGGAGGTAGATGAAGGCAATCTGCCCATTCTTTATACATCGGACGATGCACAAAAAATGGACTGACCTATTTGTTTTCAGTCGACTATTATTTTCATAGAATCCTGTAGTAATTTCGTGTGCCATGCATGTTGTAGAGCTATCATATGTCTCCCGTCATTTATTTCTCACCGACCTGCTATCTGCTACCTTTACACTGTACTAATTATGCACACACTTCACCCATACTCACACTATTGTTTCTTATGCATGGGTATTTCAGACTCTGACGCGGTGTTGATGAATACAAAAAAGAAAAGACAGAAGTCGCTCCAGTGTAATTCGAAGATAAGCACTATGCGTTTCAGCGCTCTAAAGGGTGCAGTGTCAGCAGATGGAGACAGTAAACATAGCTCTGCAGTTGATGATCTCAATCGCCACACACAACCATCCCAGGTGCTTGCTTTAACTTCGCGCTGTCAAATGTGGTTGCATGTTACATATGGTGTCTACCTTGTATTGCTTCCAATTTGGTTAAATTGCATCTGCTTACTTTACACATTATACCTTTGATAATAACATGCCTTCCTGATTTTGATACATACTACATATGTCTATTAACCATGTTCATACATCAAACTAATGCTCTTTTGTATCCCTCGTCAATCAATTATGATGAGACAGTCACCCCAGTGGGTTACTGTGAGACGCGCTACTCGTTTAAAGAGTGCAGTGTCATCCTCCCCACGTGATTCTCAAGAAACAGCAAGGCTAAATAAAGATAGTCAACGTACATCTCTAGTTGATGACTGAATTCCCCACACCACCATCGCAGGTGCTTGCTCTTACTTGGCAGTGTGATATGTGGTTGCATGTTGCATATGGTGTCTACCTTGTAATGCTTCTAATTAGGGTAAATTGCATCTGCTTAGTTAACACATTATACCTATGAATATGACATGCCTTCTTGTTTTTGGTACATACTACGTCTTTCTATTGACCATGTTCTTACATCAAACTACTTTTCTTGTGTATCCCCCATAAATCACTTCTGACGATACACCTTCAAGTTGACAGTGTAATATTGGTTGCATCTTGCATATCATTTCAAACATGTATTGCCTCTAATTCCTTGAAGTGCCACTTATAATGAGACACATCTAACTTGGTAGAGTGGTTTCGGTTGGATCTTTCATATGGTGTCTAGATTGCATTGCTTCCAATTTGTTGAAATGCCTTCTGCTTAGCGTTTTTCATACATATTCCATCCTCCTACAATGTGGTTGCCATACATAAAAGTTGTTATCGTCAGTATCATGCATCAACGAATTTGGAAGTGTGAATTTCATTCCTTTTTCTTGTGTGTTTACTTGACAAGGCAAAATCTGAAAGGACGAAGGCGCAGAATGATGGTGGTCCTCTGGAGCAACCGAAACAGATGATCTCTGCAGATTCTCCTGCTACTCCTACTCTAGTGTTGTCGGCTTTTGGGTTCCGGCAGACCCTTGAGGTTCGAACACTGGGGTGCACGCGGAGATCCAACCCTCCACCGTCTCGTACCTCGCCGAATCGCAGGGACCTAAACTACTAAACAGAACAGCACAAGAGACACAAGATTTATACTAGTTCGGGCCACCGTTGTGGTGTAATACCCTACTCTAGTTTGTGGTGTGGTGGAATGCCTCTTGGGCTGATGAGGAGCGATCTGAGGGAAGAACAGCCTCGCGAGTGTCTGTTCTTGGTGGGTGTGATGAACTGCTAGGTGGTGTCCCGTCGCTCTAGCTTGAGGATCGGGTCTCTATCTCTCTCTCTCTCTCTCTCTCTCTGGATTCCAAAATGCCAGATCCCCCTACTCTGAGTGTGGCTACCCCTATTTATAGGCGAAGGCCCTGGGCCTCTTCCCAAATATTGAGCGGGAAGGGCGCCAACAATTGGTCATTTTGAAGGGGAACAATGGGTACACTTATCCTGACTAAAGTTGGTCCTCGCTTTGCCAAAGGCTCGGGCGATGACGCCCTGCTTGGGCTCCACGATGACTCCCTTCCAGCCGTTTGGGCTAGTCTTGGTCTTGTTGCACGAAGCGGATGCCTTTGCTTGATGCTCTCGCTGCGCTTGCTCCCTTTGCACCAAAGAGGAAAGGAGGGGCCTTCTGTGGTGGCGCTTTGTGGCGCCCTTGGTCGTCATGGCTTGCGTCACGGGCACCTCGCGAGGTACCCTGCCTTGAACTCTCCGCCTCCTCATGAGCCAGCCTGACGAGGCCATGCCTGAGGAAGCTCCTGGTCGTCCGCCCCGCGAGGCTTAGCCCCTCGCGAGGGTCTTGAGCTTGCGTTGATGAAGATGGGCCGTCCTAGGCCTCCTTTGAGCCACGCCGCAGGCCGCAGGCAGGCAAGTCTGGGGACCCCCGTTCCCGAGCGACAAGATAGCCCCTGTGCCCATGGCGCGCCCGAACAGCGTGCGAGCGGCGAAGGGGCAAGTCTGAGCGTCGCGGGCCCTAACAGCCTGCGGCCTTAGGCGGCGTGTGGCGGTTGATTGGGCGTGTCGCATACGCAACGCGTGGGTTGATATGAGAAGCATCTTCCTTGCCTCCTTTACTTTCGCGATTCTTTGCTCAGATCCCCTTTCCTGCGCCTCTCCTCTCTACTTCCAAGATCTTGAGATCCGCCGCTGCGTGCCCTAGCGATCATGGCTCCTTGCCAAACCCGGCCGAGCACTGGTACTCCCCACCTTGGACCCGCTAAATGTGTCAGCGGCGAGCCTTGCCCTGATGCGCCGGTTGGCGGAGGCGTAGGGCGTCAATGGAACAACGGTGTTCAAGGCCGGCTCTTCCGCCCCTGAGGGTCGGGGGAGTACCTTCTACCCGTTCTTCGTGAGCGCCATCATTGCTGGTCTGGCGCCTCCCTTCTCTGAGTTCTTCTTCTCCGTCCTCCGTCACTACAACATCCAAGCTCTGCACCTCCATCCCAACTTTGTCCTTCTTCTGGCAATATTCGCCTACTATTGTGAGGCTCATGTTGGGGTGAAACCCTCGGTGGCCTTGCTGCGCCACTACTTCTTCCTCCGAACCTCCCGTGGTTCCGCCTCACAGGCGTCTGTGAGCTTCGTTGCATCTGGGCGGAGCCATCGCCATTTCAAACCACAGGAAGCGGATTGAGGGCTTCAGGAGCAAGTGGGTCTTGGTGGATGCCGGGCGTATCCACCCACGGCTGATCCACGCCCACAGAGCCACGAGAGCTCACGACCGGTCCCGGCGAAGCTTCGGGATCCCCGCCAAGCTGGTGCTAGAGAAGATGGATGCAGATCTGAAGCCCGGCCCGACACGGGCGGCCAGAAGCTGACAGTCTTGTCGGCTGCGAGGGAGTTCTGAGCACCAACTGGCTCCGCTTCGCCATTACTCGCTTCTGATGTGGAGGCCTCACCCGAGCCCGTGGCCTCGGCAGCGAGGACTGGCGACAGTCCTCCAGGTCCTTGGTTGGGGCGATGTGGTGAGACTGGAGGGCGCCCCCGCGCCCTTGTTCCTTCGTGAGGATTGGGAGCAGGTAGTGGGGCCCATGCCCATCTTCAATGGGGACGGGCCCGTGCCCGTGGAGGCTCCGGAGGACCTGGTGGACGTGTCCTCTTCCGACTCCGGTGAAGAGGTGGAGGAAAAGAGCCAGGAGAGGGGGTTGATTGAGGCGTAGTCAAGGGCTCCCCCTGCGGCGTAGGCCCGCGTTCTCCGCCTCCCGAGAGTGGCAGCGACGAGGATTAGGATGAGCGGGAGGCAGAAGCCTGCCCGATCCCGAAGAAGGACGGACCAGGCTGGTCCCCTGGTCCGCCCGGCCCCGGGCGATCCAGCCGACGCCTCCTGCTCCTGGTCCCCTTGAGGTTGATCCTGCAGCCGGCTCTCGGGCTTCAAGTATGGCCGAGGCTGCTTGAGTCCACCAACACGACCTGTAAGTGCCTACTTCCCGTCTTGATTATCGCTCTGTCGACGAGATCTGATGTCCATGTTCTTCGGCCAGGCCGGTGCCCGCGGCGAAGAAGCTGAAGGGGGCTCCTGAGGCTCCATCCGTGACGGTGCCGTTGCCCAAAAAGGAAGATGATCCTGACGCCCAAGCCTATCCTGCCCGGGCGCCCTCGCGAGGCCTGGTTGAGCCCGCTGGGGTGAGCTCAGCCCCCTCGGCCCAGGCGACTCCCGAGGTGCCCTTGCTTGGCGCTGCCTCCACTGTTGCCGTGGCGCCGCTGGTTCCGCCTCAGGGCGCAGTGGTTACGCCGCCGCCATCTCCTCCTACTCCACCAACTGTTGTCTCTCCGACTCCTCCCACTTTGTCTGGATCGTCTTTGCCGCTGAATTGGACCGGTGCGGCGAGATCTTCTGGGCGCCGACCCTCGCTTGGTGGCCGGGCGCTTGGAGCTGGCCTCTGGCTGGATTCGCTCCGACACTTCGATTCAGGCAGCGCAGGTCCAGGCCTCGACGGCTTGCGACGAGGAGAAGCAGGTTGTTCACGAGGCGAAGGTAGCCCGCGATGCTGCCCTGGGGGAGGCGGCCAGCATCCAAGGTCGCTGTGAGACGCTGGAGGGCGAGCTGAAGGGCCTGCAGAACCAGCTTGCCGAGGAGGCCCGCCTCCATGAGGAGCAGGAGGAAAGCATGAAGGCTCGCGAGGCGGCCTTCAAGGACCAGGGGGCCAAGCTGAATAAGCTTTGTGACCGCCTAGGCGTGCTAGAGCAGGAACTGGAGGCGAGGAAGGTCGAGCTGGACGACAAGGCGCGGGTTCTTGCCGAAGATCGCGTGGCCTTCATGGATATGGAGGTGAAGGCTCGCGCCTTGCTGAGGGAGCTTTACGATAGCGGCCTGGAGAGCCCACTGGCCGGCGCAGAGGACGGCCCCGCCAAGCTGCTTCCCTTCCTGGTTCGCGCTCTTGAAGATGTCTCCCTTGGTCTTGGCCCCACGGCTGAGGCCGAGGCGCGTGTCTTGTCTTCCGCGGCACTGACGCGGATCCTCACCCACATCTATCTCCGTGATCCCAGCATCGACATGGACAGCCTGCTGGAGACAGCAAGCAGCGAGCATGCAGTTGCCGTTGCCGAGGCCGTGAAGGGTCGCGCGGAGGCTCTGTTGGGGAAGTTCTGGGCCTTCAGCACCAAGCCGAAGCGAGGCGCTGCCGGCCCTGCTGCTTCACGAGGCGAGCCCGCTCCGCGCTGCTCCACCGCCGACAAGTGACTCCGTTGTGGCTCCTGCTTTGCTTTTAATTCCTGCACATGTATCATGCCTCGAGGAGGCGTTTAGACTTGCATTTGGTATTGCGATAACAGTGTGGACAGGAAAATTTGTATTTGAATTCCTTGAAAATTGTGCTTCCTACTTGCTTTATGTTCTCACGGCAGAGCCCGGCCTCACAAGATACCTCGGCCGCCTTTAGCCCCAACCAGAAACCAGGGCCAGGACCAAGGAGTGAGGGGCTACGTGGAAAGTTAGGCTCTGAGTCGCGATGCTCAGAGTCCCCTTGGCGCCTGAACAGCAAGTAGGGAGGAGGTGAGGCATGGCGGATCTACCGTTCTACGTCTGCAGAGCCTGGCCCCGCGCATACCTCAACCGCCGTTAGCCTTTCGGAACTAAGGGGTGAGGGGCTACGTGACCAGTTAGGCTCCTGAGTCGCGATGCTCAGGAGTCCCCATTGACGCTCAAACGGCACTCGTACCTTGGCTTCGCTCGGGGAGTGACGTGCGACGAACCAGGCCCAGGGGGCCTGGCTGGGTGGCGTCTTTGAGCATGACCTGTGCAGCCCGTGCCCAGCCCCTCGAGCGGGCGCCCCGAGGGAGGCGTTATGACGAGGCCAGACATCGAGCTCTGGGCTCCACGAGGTTGATGCGACCCGGAGGCCACCCTCGATTGTTTATCACCAGCTGAGCATAGCGCTTCCGCATGCGTCTGGGCATAGCCGCTCCTTGGCGGTGTCGTCGGCCAGTAGCGGAGCATGGTGCTTCCACTGGAGCGTGGGAGGGGCTCCCCTCGGGAGGAGCCCAGGCGTGCTCTAACCCCACCCTAACGCGTGGCTGGCACGGTAGGGCTGGGCCGAGGTGTATCTGGGCACCCGTGAGCCAGCCTTGGGACTCGCGGGGCCCTACCTCAAGGCGGGTTGCGCTGGCTCTGGGCCTTATCTTCGAGTGTGTTCCTGCAAATTTGGCTAGATGCGGTGCTCTCGTCTTGGTCCCGGCTCTCGGGCTGGTCTCACCGTCGGCTGGCAAGCCAGTCACGATGCCATGGACAAGACCAGAGGGTGAGGGCGGAGAGCCGGTAGGAGCCCCGAGTCGTGATGCTCGTGCACCCCCCTTTAACGCTGCAAGCTAAGTTAGATGACGCAACTCGTCCTCGGGTCCCGGCTCTCGGGCTGGTCTCGACCATCGTGGCAAGCTGGTCGCGATGCCATGGACAAGACCAGAGGGTGAGGGCGGGAGCCGGTAGGAGCCACTGAGTCGCGATGCTCGGGCACCCCCTTTAATGCGCAAGCTGGGTCGGATCTGACAACTCTATGTCCTCGGGTCCGGCTCTCGGGCTGGTCTCGGCCGTCGCTGGCAAGCCGGTCGCGATGCCATGGACAAGACCAGAGGGTGAGGGCGGAGAGCCGGTAGGAGCCACAGTCGCGATGCTCGGGCACCCTCCCTTTAACGCATAAGCTGGGTTGGATGAGCGCAACTCGTCCTCGGGTCCCGGCTCTCGGGCTGGTCTCACCGTCGGCAAGCAAGCAGTCGCGATGCCATGGACAAGACCAGAGGGTGAGGGCCGGAGAGCCGGTAGGAGCCCTGAGTCGCGATGCTCAGGCACCCCTCCCTTTAACGTGCAAGATTCCGCCACCCAGGAAAAGGCACCAAATAGCAAACAAGGTGGAGCGAGGGCATAATCCTAAGGAAAACACAAGAAGGATACATGCATTTGGGGGCTGGCCCGGCGGGTGGGGATAATGCGCCCGAGGGGCGCCCCAACAGGATAAGCTAATGACATGAAATAAAAGGGATACATGCCGCAGGACGGACCCACGCTGACTCGGGAATAATGCGGCCCTGAAGGCGCTCCCAGCCGGAAATAAAACTTAAAGATGTCACCTGGTGATGTTGGGGATGAAGGGGTGTCGGTGTAGCAGACTCGGTGGGCTGCGGGAGCCGATCCTCACGAGCCCCCAGGCCCTGGGGCCTCGGGGGGCTCCGGAGACGCTGGTGGCTCCTCGTGGGCCATCTCCATCTCCGCCAGGGCTGCGGTGTGCCTAACCTCTTGAGCCTCCAGGATGGTCCTCATGAGACGCTGGTGCGCAGCAGCCGCGTTTGGCAGGCCATAAGGCATGCGTCTGGCTGTGGGGCAGACCCTGCATAGCGTCCCACTCGCGAGAGCCAGGCGCTCTTGAGATGCTGGCTCGGTTGAGCCTGGTATGTCGATGCAGACGCTGCAGCCCACCATCCTCGCTGGATGGGGGCCACAGCCAGTGGCGGCGGCTGCCCCTCAGGACCCTTGACTCCTGTAGCTCCTGAATGGCCTTGCTGACGAACTCTTGAGGGTTCCGCCCTCCTGGTCTTGCTCCTGCTTGCGGGAAACGTGCTTCGAAGCGCGCCTCCACGTGGTGCCCAAGCGCCTCCCTCGAGACCTTGGCGAGGTGGCGGCCCTCGTGGGAGAGCCCTGAGCCCCGCTGAGGAGGGCGCGGGCGCTTTCCTATGCGATGGAAGGAGGCTCCCCCTGGCCCGATGTGGGCCCTGAGGGGCCTGTCTCTTGAAGAGCTGGGTCGGTCGATGTCTTCTTCTTCTTGGGTGCGGCCTCGGGAGGCCTCCTGCTGCTGTGGTGCAGGTCTTCCAAATGATGCGGCTGAAAGGCTCGCTCCAGGAGCACACTGCGTCTCTCTCTTCACAGGCACCGTGATGACCCCGCCGCTTCTGGCATCTTGAGGACGCGTTGTAGCCATGGTGGGTTACGGCCATGAATTTGGCCAACGCTGGGTACCCGAGGATGGCGTTGTACGGCAGCGAATGCGGGCGACGTCGAAGTCGATGAGCTCTCGGTCGGTAGTTGTCGCGAACCCGAAGGTGACAGGAAGGCGGACCTGCCCGATCGGGACCGTGGAGCCGTCGGTGACTCCGGAGAAAGGCTTGGTTGGCTGAAGCTGACTGTGAGGCACTTGAAGATTGTTGAATGTCTCCACGGACAGGACGTTGAGCCCTTCTCCGCCGTCGATGAGGGTCTTGGTGACTAGCACATTGCTGATGATTGGGGAACAAAGCATCGGGAGAACTCCAGCTGTGGCTGCGCACTTGAGCTGATCCGCTGAGCTGAACGTGATGGCGCACGCCGACCACCTGAGAGGGCGCGTGGACTCGAGCTTGGGGAGGACTGCATTCACCTCGCGGGTGAACTACTTGAAGATGCGGTGAGAGGCTGGGGCTTGAGCTCCGCCCAGGGATCTGACGACCGCCTGGCGCTTCGAAGCCCCGGCCCCTCGTCCCCGATGGCGGTCTTGATTCTCCTTGTCGTGGCGGCGGCGGCAGCGGAGGGAGGCCTGCGTTCCCAATGGGCGATCCTCGCGAGGCTGATCCTCCAGCCTCCCTCATGAGGTGGGTCTTGCCCGCGGTCCTCGCGAGGTTGGTCGCGCCACCCTTGGCGCTGGGCCGCAGTCTTCCCAGGCGTCCTGCATTCCTTCCTCCTCCTCGTCCGTGGCCCGGTCGCTGCGCTGGGCGTCTCACGACCCTTCCTTCACAGACGGCCCAAGCTCCGACATTCATTGGTGTTGTGAGTGTGGAGGTCGTGGTAGACACAGTACCGGCTGCCCTTGGAGGACTCGGGTTGATCTACGCCTCGCTTGGTGTCTGCGGTTCGGCTGCGAGCACGGCAGCCCCTTGCGCTTCACGTCCTTGGCCTTGGACTTCTTCTCTTGGGATCGATGGCGGGCAGCTCGAGGAGGAGAGGCGCCCCTCCTCAGCCCTGGCGCACTTGGTCGCCAAGTTGAACAGCTCTAGGGAGGTGCACAGATCTTCATGCATCGCCAGATCCTCCTTCATCTTGATGTCGCGCACGCCGTCGGAGAAGGCAGAGATGATGGCCTCCTCCGTTACCCTGGGGATCTTGAGGCACGCGTTGTTGAAGCGTTGGATGTATTTTTGCAGGGTTTCTCCTGGCTGCTGCTTGATTCGGCGCATGTCACTTACGGCGGGTGGCCGGTCGCGAGTACCTTGGAAGTTGGCGATGACGCGGGTACGCATCTCGGCCCAGGAAGAGATCGTGCCTGGGGCCAGATTCAGGAGCCAGGTGCAGGCCCCGTCCTTGAGCGCCATGGGAAACCAATTCGCCATGACCTTTTCATCCCCATTGGCAGCCTCGATGCCCAGCTCGTAGAGCTAGAGGAACTCCGTAGGGTCATTTTGTGCGTCGTAGCGAGGAGGCAGGTCCGCTTGAACTTGGCGGGCCACGCGACGCTGCACAACTCGGAGGTGAAGCGCGGCAGCCCGCCCGTGGCTGAGGGCCTCGGACGGCGTGAGAGCTTAGTCTGTGGGCCTCCTGCGCTTGGGGCAGCGTGAGGTCTTGACATCTTTGGAGCGGGGAGCACTCGGGCAGCTTCTTGCGGGCGAGAACTTCTTAGCAGCTCTGCTCTTGCTGCGCTGGCGCTGGCGGAGCAGGTTCCGCCCGGGGCAGCGCGTGCCTTGGGGCAGGCGTCGTCTTGAGGAGGAGGCGGCTGGCGCCGGGAGCTTCATCGCCCAGCGGGGGTGCGGTGCAGCAAGACGGACGGCGGGGTCGCCTCTGCTGAGACGAGCTCGGCGACTCGGTCGAGCCATTCTTCGTAGACGTCGTCGACGGGGCGGTAGCGCAGGAACTCGTTAGCCACGATGAGTGCAGCTCGGGCCTCCATGGCTGCGCGGGGCGCGCGTGATGAAGAACCAGCGGGGGTGAGCGAAGGCGTGGCGGTGCGGCCGTCCCGCCTCATGGGCCGGAGTCTTTGGGGCGACGCTTGCTGCTCGTTCCCTTGGCGGGTGGCGGCGTTGACGGCAGTGACGAGGAGCAGCGAGGCGCCCACGGGAGCCGTCCGGGCGACATATGGAGCGAAGGCGGCTCGGCGCCGATGCGGGCGACGGGCGTCGAACATGATTGCGGTGGTCGGGGAAGAATGAGGCGACGAAAGGCGATTCAGGCGCACCTTTACCGGCGCACCAAATGTCGGATTTCGGGTTCAGCAGACCCTTGAGGTTCAAACACTGGGTGCGGCGGAGATCCAACCCTCCACCGTCTCGTACCTCGCCGAATCGCAGGGACCTAAACTACTTAAAATGTAAACAGCACAAGAGACACAAGATTTATACTAGTTCGGGCCACCGTTGTGGTGTAATATCCGACTCTAGTTTGTGGTGTGGTGGATTGCCTCTTGGGCTGATGAGGAGCAGTCTGAGGGAAGAACAGCCTCATGAGGGTCATTCTTGGTGGGTGTGATGAACTGCTGGGTGGTGTCCCGTCGCTCTAGCTTGAGGATCGGGTCTCTATCTCTCTCTCTCTGGATTCCAAAATGCCAGATCCCCCTACTCTGAGTGTGGCTACCCCTATTTATAGGCGAAGGCCCTGGGCCTCTTCCCAAATATTGAGCGGGAAGGGCGCCAACAATTGGCCATTTTGAAGGGGAACAGCGGGTACACTTATCCTGACTAAAGTTGGTCCTCGCCTGCCAAAGGCTCGGGCGATGACGCCTGCTTGGGCTCCACGATGACTCCCTTCCAGCCGTTGGGGCTAGTCTTGGTCTTGTTGCACCGAAACGGATGCCTTTGCTTGATGCTCTCGCCTGCGCTTGCTCCCTTTGCACCAAAGAGGAAAGGAGGACGCTGCGCGGCTGGCGCCCGACTGGCGCCCTTGGTCATCATGGCTTGCGTCACGGGCACCTCGCGAGGTACCCTGCCTTGAACTCTCCGCCTCCTCATGAGCCAGCCTGATGAGGCCATGCCTGAGGAAGCTCCTGGTCGTCCGCGCCGCGAGGCTTAGCCCCTCGCGAGGGTCTTGAGCTTGCGCTGATGAAGATGGGCCGTCCTGGGCCTCCTTTGAGCCACGCCGCAGGCCGCAGGCAGGCAAGTCTAGGGCCCCTGTTCCCAGAACACCGACAAGTGCAAGTTCCAAATCTCATCTCCCCTACTCCACAACCCTAGGTGCTTGCTCTAACATGGCAGTGTGATATCTGGTTGCATGTTGCATATGGTGCCTAGCTTGTATTGTTCCTAATTTGTTAAATTGCATCTCCTTAGATTACGCATTATACATGTGAATGTGACACGCCTTCCTATTTTTGGTACATAGTACATCTACCTATCACACCATGTTCTTACATCAAACTACTGTTCTTGTGTATCCTGTATCTATTGCTTATGCTGAGACAGTTACGCCCGTGGGTTAGTATGAGACGCGCTACTCTTATAAAGAGTGCAGTTTCATCCTCTCCACATGATTCTCAAGAAACAGCAAGCCTAAATGAAGATATGAACGTAGCTTTGTACTTGAAGACCGCACTTACCCTACACCACCATCACAGGTGCTTGCTCTAACTTCCCAGTGTGATATGTGGTTGCATGTTGCATACGGTGTCTAGTTTGTAATGCTTCTAATTAGGGTAATTGCATCTGCTCAGTTTACACATTATACCTGTGAATATGACATGCCTTCCTATTTTTGGTACACACTACATCTATGTGTTAACCATGTTCTTACATGAAACTACCTCTCTTCTGTATCATGCATCAATCACTTACGATGAGACACATTTATTCGTTGCATATTGCATATTATTTCTAACCTGTTGCCATGTATTGCTTCTAATTTGGTCAAATAAATTTGTTAGGCCACCCTTTTAATTTGGCAGAGTGATACTGGTTTCATCTTTCACATGGTTTCTAGCTTGCATTGCTTCTAACAAGTTCAAACACCTTGTGCTTAGTTTACACTTTATACATCATGCATGTCAATATGTCACGCTGTCCTGTTTTTCATACATATTCCATCCTCCTATCATGCGGCTGCCTTACATGAAAGTAGTGTTCATCAGTATCATGCATCAATGAGTTCTGAAGAGCAAATTTTATTCTTTTTTCTTGTGGGTTTGACTTGACAAGGCAAAATCAAGAAAGAGGAAGGAAAAGAGTAAGGAAGTGGATGATGGTGGTCCTTCGGAGCAACTCAAACAGGGGGTCTCTATAGATTCTACTCCACCATTCTCCCAACAAGATTCGCAAGACCACACAAGGTTGGACAGTCAACGTAGCTGTGTAGATGATGAGCACATCTCCCCCACTCCACCATCACAGGTGCTTGCTCTAACTTGGCACTATTATATGTGGTTGCATGTTGCGTATGATGTCTAGCTTGTATTGCTTCTAACTTTATTGAATTGCATCTGCTTACTTTACACATAATGCATGTGAATATGACACGTGTTCCTATTTCTAGAACATACGTGTACATGATGAGCACATCTCCCCTACTCCACCATCACAGCTGCTTGCTCTAACTTGCAGATGTTATATGTGGTTGCGTGTTCAGTATGATGTCTAGTTTGTATTGCTTCTGATTATGTTGAATTGCATCTGCGTAGCTTACAACTTATACCTGCAACGATCACTTACCCATAAGACACATTTAACTTGGGACTGTGATGTAGGTTGCATCTTGCATTGTCTTCTAGCATTTCTTGAAATGGCACTTACGACGAGACACTTTTTACCTGATAGAGTGATATTGGTTGCATGTTCATATGGTGCCTAGCTTTCATTTCTTCTAATTTTGTTTAAATGTCTTCTGCTTACTGTTTTTTCATACATATTCCATCCTCCTATCATACGTGTGAATATGCAACATTGTCTTTTTTGTATATATTCCATCCTCCTATCCTGCGCTTGCCTTACATCAAAGTAGTGTTAAATGCGTATCATGCATCAACCAGTTATGCAGAGCTAATTTTATTCATCTTCTTGTGGTTTTGACTTCATAAGGAAATATAAGAAAATAGGAAGGAAAGAGTAAGTTAGGGGATGTTGGTGGTCCTCCGCACCGACACAAACAGAGACTCTCTAGATTTTCCACTGCTACTGCTAATGAAGTTGAAGTCCCAAGTCTACATGATGAGTTCATCTCCCGTACTCCACCATCACAGGTGCTTGCTCTAAGTTGACAGTGTGATAATTGGTTTCATGTTGCATATGTTGTCTAGCTTTATTTCTTCTATTTTGATTAAATTGCACCTGCTAAGTTTATACGTTATACATGTGCATATGACATGGCTTTACGTGTCTAGAATACACTTCATCTATCTATCATACCATGTTACGACATCAAAGTACTGTTGTTGTGTATCCTGCATCGATCACTCATGATTGGACGCTTTTAACATGGCAGTTTGATAGTGGTTGCATCTTTCATTGATTTCTACTTTTTACTGCTTTCTAATTTTTTGAATTGCCACTTATGACAAGACACGTTTAATTTGGCAGAGTAATATTGGTTGCATCTTTCATATGGTGTCTAGCTTGCATTACTTCTATTTTCTTGAAAATCCTTCTGCTTAGTTTACACATCGTAGTTGTGAATATGTCACGCCGTCCTGTTTTTTTTACATATTCCATCCTCATACAGTTGTCTTACATCAAAGTATTGCTTGTCTGAATCATGCATCAATGAGTTCTGAAGAGCGATTTTATTCTTTTGTGTTGTGGGTACGGCTTGCACTACAAAAAAAGACACATCCCTAACATTTTGGGCCGAACGAAAAAAAAAATCTGTCATACATATGACACTTCTATGACGATAATTGTGACAAAACCCAGTATCATCATAGATGTGGTGGGCTCCTACTTCTATGACAAAAAATCATGACAGAAAATGGGCTTTTCGTCCTGGGCGGGCCGGAGACGCGACTGCATGACATTCTTTGGTCGCCCATGACGGAAAAACCGTGGTAGAAGCGAGGGCGAGGAAAATTTCAGGAGTTCCGATTACGGTGGGAGGTCGGGGCCGAGCGACGCTGCTTCTCTCGCACATGTACTGGCGTGTGTGCGGCGTTGGCTTTAATCGAACCCGGCGAGGCGTTGGGCTCTAATCGAACCCGGCGATTGCCTTTGCAGGCTTACAGCGTTCATCGAACCCGAGCGATCGATCGATGGCTATTAACTGAACCCGATCAAGCGGTTCCTTCGCTACTGCTGCTAACTGAAGCCGATCGATTGGATGAATAGTGAGCATTGCGGGCGGGGGGGATGAACAGTAAGCGGTGGTGTTGCCTCTGGATGAACAGGACCCCGTGGTGTGGAGGGTTGGATGAACAGTAGACGGTGGAGGGGTGCCCGTGGAGGGGTGGTTGAACAGGACCCCGTGGTGTGGAGGCTGGATGAATGTAGAGACGGTGGAGGGGTGGTTGAACAGTAGCCGGTGGAGTAGCGCGATGGAGGCTGGATGAACAGGAGCCCATGGAGGCTGGAGGAGGTCGACGGTAGCCCGTGGAGGCTGGAGGAGGTCGACGGTGGAGATGAACAGTATCTCGTGGAGTCTCGTTTTGCGGTACGCCACAACCCTCCCGATCAACAGGACCCCTGTTTCGACCATAGCGCTCCAACACAAGTCTGTTTCGTCCGTTTTGTGGTATGCCACACCCCTCCCAATCAACAGGACCCCCGTTTCGACCGTAGGAGGTCCGTTTCCTCCGTTTTGTGGTACGCCACACCCCTCCCGATCAACAGGACCCTGTTAGAGCGTAGGGAGGTCTGTTTCCTCCGTTGTGAGGTACGCCAGCCTCGTTCCATCGCTGTTCCTGGCCCAAGCCCTCCTGATGAACACGACCACGCATTCCGTTCCGACCCAGCCGGTTGGCTCCCACGCGTTCTGTTGCCTCCCGATGAACACGGCGCATTCTGTTGCCTCCCCATTAACACGACGCATTCCGTTGCCTCCCCATGAACACGAGCCCTCACCGTACGTATGCGCGAGTAGGCGTTCGAGACCCCGCCCGTATGTACACATAAGTGGCCGTATTTTCTTTCTTGCACCCTGGCCGCTGTATGTACGTGTACATGCTACGTGCGCGCCTCTACTACGACACGTGTGCGCCTCTACTACGACACGTGCACGCCTCTACATCGACCAGTATGTACGTACACGTTCGCGACCAGGATGACAACGCTACGTACGCTTCGACCAGGTGGGTCCCGACTGTCAGGCACTTCCTTGCCTGCGAAGATGTAGCTGGTGGGTCCCAGCAGTCAGGGGGGCGAATCGTTTTGGTTTTTTTTTGCCCGGACGCACTTCCTTGCATGCGAAGGTGTAGCTGCTGGGTCCCAGCAGTCAGGGGGGCGAATCATTTTTTTTTTGCCCGGACGCACTTCCTTGCGTGCGAAGGTGTAGCTGGTGGGTCCCAGCAGTCAGGGGGGCGAATCGTTTTTTTTTTCGGACGCACTTCCTTGCGTGCGAAGATGTAGCTGGTGGGTCCCAGCAGTCAGGGGGCGAATCGGTTTTTTTTCGGACGCACGTCCTTGGGTGCGAAGATGTAGCTCGTGGGTCCCGGCAGTCACGGGCGAATCATTTTTCGCGAAATACGGTGGCCCGTCCGGTGGGTCCCCGCCATCGTGTGGAGGAATAATTATTTTGGCGTAATAAGGAGGCACTTCCTTGTGGCTGCCGTGGACCCAAGCTGTCGACCTCTCCACGCATACCCACATCCGATGGAAGTCGCTTGACCACATTGACCACGCCGCGCCGAGAGCACCACGGGCGATGGACGACGGCGAGGCCTAGGAAGGGACAACGCGAGCCGGGAAGACGGCGGTGGATGCACACGCGGAGAGGAGTACGAGGTTCACCGGTTCGGTCTTTGCCGTCGCCGTAGAATAACAGGGGTGTGGGTGAGTGGAGGGATGGCCTGGCCAACGGTGGGAGTAGTAGGGGCGGTGAGGCCTCCACGGCAGCACTGACCCGCCACGGGAGGCGGGAAGCGGACACGACCGGCGCTGCTTTGGGCAGCTGGAGCAAGAAGACCAAAGGTTGAAGAAGCACGACGGCCGTTGGATGGACATCGTACGGTCACTGCAGATAGAATCGTTTATATTGACTAAGTTGACAAAGCCCTTGGTACGTCAACTTAGTAGGCCCACAGGTCGACCAAACGAAGCGGTGCACCCAGAGGTCGTGGGGAGGAATCATTTTTGGGCGGGTGAAGCTAGAATATCCGAGATTGAAGAAGAAGACGGCATCCGTTGGATGGACATCCAACGGCCATCGCCACTAGAACCGTGTGTTGACTATAAGTTGACAAAGCCTTGCATACGGCGTCAACTCGCTTTTTTAGGGACGCGTCAACTTAGTAAGGCCGTAAGTGTGTGGCGAGAACTTATAGCCCATTTGAGATT
Source organism: Aegilops bicornis (assembly GCA_021605145.1). Classification (NCBI taxonomy): domain Eukaryota; kingdom Viridiplantae; phylum Streptophyta; class Magnoliopsida; order Poales; family Poaceae; genus Aegilops; species Aegilops bicornis. The sequence goes on from CM038673.1 coordinate 657,062,877, forward strand.
TGTAAGAATGTGTAGCCCATTTTGAATTCTAATGGAATTTACTACAGCCCATTTACAGTTTGTTAAAAGTACAGCCCATTTCAACCAACCGTTCAAAACAAAATTCAATAAAATTTCCCACATTTTGATGGGATCTGAATAATTTTATCCCGAAATTTCTAGTCAGATTAAATACAATTTCAATATAAATTTATATTACGTAAAAATCCAACGAAACATTGCGCAAGAACAATTAATGAAATTAAAATTTTCAATATCCGAAAATACTATTTTATAAAGTAATCACTGTTTGGTGCATTTTTTTATAGTTACTACCCAGTTTTTATAATTACATCCCATTTATTATTTCTTAAAGCCCATTTTCTTGCTAAGCCTAATGCATCCCTCCTAGGAAAGATTTGCAGCCAATGGGCGGAGAATAACAACTTAACCTTGCCTGGGTATTCCTAAAAAAGTATATTGGGCTAGCCATTTTCAGCTTGAAAAATTAATATCTGGGCTGGATATCCTGGCACGGGCTACCACGGGCCACACACTCGATTAATACCTGCAGCGATGTTTTCGTTGTTGTTCAAAGGAGAAAAATTAATATTTGGGCTAAACATCAAAAAACTTTGCAGTGCTCACACCTCAAAAAGACAAATACTGCTCAAGCTGCTTGGTCCCAGCTATCGGCCACTTCTTGTGCAATTCTCTCGTTTATTGACTACACCCTCCTTTCCGGTTTATAATGCTCAATTCAAAAATCTCACCAATCAAGGTAGATGGCGAGTGGTGGAATACTTTTTGTAGTTTTGCAAAAGCACCTAACTAATGCTCTTGTTATCCTCAAAAAATTATGTTTATCAATGCATTAATTGCCATGCATGCATGCATAAAGTATATGCATTGGTCAATTTTCTCTTAATACTTGCATGCAATGATTTAGTGCACCTTGGAATCTGAACATGTGATGGAAAACAACCAAATTGAGCCTTATAAAATGGAAAAACAAAAATTTTGAGATAAGCCCTATAAACCGGAAAGGAGGGAGTACATAGGTTGACAATGGTGTGGGACCGTGATGTCAGGAAACCAGGAGGAAGCAAAATAAATTATAGTTTCATATATATATATATATATATAATAAGGAGGCACTTGCGTACGTGAGGCTATGGACCTGGTGGATCCCCATTGTCATCCTCTCCAAGTAAAGTCATCTCCTCGCTGTATCCTTCCACAAAGCGATGGCGCCCCCCCCGCTTCCGGTGCGGGAGATTGCTCCGCCTTCAAATGACACAAGTGTCGTCCGTCCATCCATCTGCCACACACATTAATGATACGCGGTTGCCGAGGCGGCTACTCCGGGGCCACACGTCCGTCCCTCCGCCCGCCCACCATTGCTATATAAACTGCTGCGCCGGCCATAGCCGCAGTCATCCGCATCCATTCCCTTTCTCCTGTCCACACCACTATCGCCCACCATGGCTTCCTCGTGCTCCAAAGACTCTTCGTGACGGGTGGACGACGGACCACAAGGAGATGGCAGCCATTGTTGCCGATCCGGCTGGCCGGGCAAAGGCAGCCGGAGGACGCATTTACGCCCCAATGGAGAACATGGTAGTCAATGATCCGGCGCCAACCCCCTCCTCCGCGCCATCCTCGTCGGTGCATTGCACCATGACCATTGGCGAGGCCCGTGCCCAATATATGGACAGGGTGAGGCAGATGCGTGAGGAGCAGTTCCGGGAGGTGCAGGCCGACGTCGCCTACAACCACAATCTCCTCCAGGAGCACCTGCAGGCGGAGGAGCAGATCGCCGTGGAGCGGGCGGAGCAGGAGGCGCTGCTCGACTCGTACCGCTCCGCCCGCAAGGGCCGCCTCGAGCGCTGGCGGTACCGCATGCGGGTGGCGGAGGCTGCGGCCGCCTACAAAGAGGCTAGAAAAAAGGGCGATGAAGCGGGCGAGGCGCTGTTTGGCGAGACCGAGGACGACGCAGAGGACAATGCCGGCTCCGACGAGTCCCCGCTCCGCTGGCGTCGACGAGGCCCTGCTCCGCCGAGGCCCTATGGCGCCAACAACGAGGCAGAGGTCACCACCGGTTCCGCCGAGGCCCCGTGGCGCCAACAACGAGGCAGAGGACACCGCCGGCTCCGCCGAGGCCCCGCCCCGCCAACAACGAGGTAGAGGACATCACCGGCTCAGCCGAGGCCCCACCCTGCTGGCAACGTGGGGGAGGATTTCCACCTCTCCACTGAGGCGCCGCCCGCCGGCAACGAGACAGAGGACATCGCCGGCTCCGCCGAGGCCCCGCCCCGCTGCCAACGAGGCCGCGCCACACAGAAAACGAGGAAGAGTAGAACACGGTAGGTCGCCGCCGCTCAGGTCCAAGTAAGGCCACCGCTGCTACCTTCGGTTGAAGCCAAGCTAGGCGGGTTGACCATTGACGGCCGGCTTCTTGGCGGCGACGTGGAGTCGGAGAGCTGCGCCGAGAAGAACGCTGCTTCTACTTAATCGCTGCAGTTGGCTGATCGACACGCGGGCCCAACAGGCCACATGTCGATTACGCAATCGCACCTGCAGTTAAGTCATTAAGCTTCGCTCGCCTGGGACACAGTGGGTAGCCGGTTAATTAATTATACCTCCAGCGCACCCCTTTTTAGTTGAAGAATGTATGAAATGTAATGAAATCCGGCATGTTTATATGAAATCCGACCGTGTATGAATGAATTTATTTCGATTAGTTTGAATTCCTGTATCACTAGCATTGGATGAACATGCAAAACAATACGTACTAGCATTATTCCCAGGGTGATCACCTCGTTTGCAGCAGTTTTCACATGTACTCCCTCCGGTCCGTTCTAGTATGCATACAAGTTTGTCTGCAAATAAAGTATCTCTACTTTGACCAATCTTATACAAAAAGTATGCACTTTCACAATGTGCTAAGTAAAAAGGAACAAAAGGAGTACAAAGAGTTTGAGCAGCTTTTAGCGTTTCAGACATTGCAATCAAACACACATGCACGGCAATTCATAGAGAACATTCAAAACAATCGATGATTATGCGTCTCGGCGACTCACATGTCGAGGCAATATTTACTTCACAACTAAAGAATAAAGAAAAATTGATCGCCGCTGCTGACAGCAAAGGGCGTCCCATTCAAAAATATCAAACGCATATCTTGCTAAAATCAATGAGCAAAATTTGACAAGGTTGTCCCATTCCAAAATATCAAATGCCTACGATTGTGGAATGGGCAGGGTTTGCCATCAGTTCGGACATTGACATGGCACCTCGTGCTAAATAAACCGGCTGTTCTTTTTGTGCAGTTCCACCAAAATCAACCAAATTCGCCAGTAGCTTGTATGATTTCGCCTTATATGTTGCAACGCCTTGAACTTATGGGCACCTCCTTTCTTGTGGTGGAAATGAATGATTCGATGTATTCATGAACATTTTGTGCAGTTCCCATTGAAATCAAACTGAGCACCCTTGTTTGCACAAATACAAAAAAGTGATTAGTATAAAGCAAATTGTACTATGAATTGACAGTTTCAACAGGCACATACATGGTCCATGTAGAGCACACTTTTAGAAAAATGGAACTCGCCAGAAAGAATCCTAGAACAACATTGTACTCACGCATCACAGCAAAAAAAATGGAGATTTGTCAGTCCTTCTGAGCTGAAGTTAGTTTGGTCTTGAGGGGAGTAATGTAACCATCCTTCAACTGCTCCTTCTGATGGGAAGATAGACAGGGCTTCTTCATCCTGGCATAATCGGAACTAGTCACTTCACGTACTCCATATTCTTCTTCAGAGGAAGATGATCCTGTTGTGCAAAGACAAGAGGACTACTAAATGCTAGCATTCCTGTTTGCTCGAAAAAAAGGAAAGGAAATATTTAAAACAAAGACAGATGAAGCACTTCTCAAGGACAATACCACTTTTTCATGACAGTATCTAAATAGTAGCACAACACCAATAAAGATGACAAAGCTCAATCATATGGATGAAATTAGTGGGCGAGTACCAACCTTTGTCAGGAGGCTTATTGTGTAGAGCATACAGATGAAGCACTTCTCCGGAACCATCTGTTGCTATCTACGGTAGAGGCCATGCTTACTATATACTCCTCGATTAGTTTAATGTTTCCAACATCTTCTTGTGCAGTTCCACTAAAATATATGGTATCTTCAAAGAAGATCCCTGTTTGCACAAGTAGAGATAATTACGTATTACATTAAGAGTGGCATCAAATCGTTGGCAAAACAATTTCTCGTTCCAGCCATAGCAATAAATTAAGATGCAAAACTATATCATTACTTATGTCATCACAGCCCAAAGGCTTCATTACAAAGACCGGAGTTGATTTTTGTTTTTCTTCCGCTTGTTCTTCCCCTTCATCACTTGGTTCAATAATGCATAAACTTCGCCTTTCAATGTAAGATTTGGCATGTCAATTAGGGAGCACAAGTATAGTACTAAACTTAATTTTTGATGAAAGTGGCAAAATACAGGCCAGCAGTTGTGAAATATCCTTATCTTACCTCAATGGGATATTACGGTGCACATCTGATTGGAAGTCTTGTCTCCATTTGTGCAGTTCACTAAAATCAAGCAACATTATCGTACAAGTAGCACAACATATGAAAGCACACTGCAGAATCATGTGAAAGAAGGCTAGTACTAACCTCTCATGATGCGGAGTTCAAACAACTCACAAGAAGAAGATCTGAACCAAATTCGCCTTAATGGATAGGAAGTAAGATCTCCCCTTCTGCAGTTCCACTAAGATCAAGCAATCAAGCAACGTTGTCGGTGTGACATTTTGGTTGAACTGCACAAAACACTCTTAAAACAGAAGTGTTTTGTGCAGTGCAACAAAAGGTCACAATGGCAACAAGGTGAAGTAGATAACCATGTTTACACAGAGGTGCAAAGGAAACAATTAGTGGTCAATAACGGTGGATGACACAGAAGCCAACAAAAAGAAGCATCTACCTCATCTAAATGGGAAAGAAAGCAAGACAGTCGCATTTCTCAAACGGTGGCATTGATTAATATTAACATAGAGATTATATTAACAATAAAATTTGTTAAACATGTAATTTTCTTTTAACTGTGGCATTGCATCAATTTTCCAAATGACATTATTAGAGGGTGTTTGTTTACAGGGACATTTTGGTGTAGGCACTAAAAAACCTCCATGTCAGTCCCATCTAAACCAAACAGGAGGGACTTTTAGGGACTAAAAGTGGGCATTTGGGACTAAAGAAAGAAGACCCCGAGGGAGTCTTTTTGGGACTTTTTCCAACAGTTGCCCCTGCCACGCATCGCACTTTGTTTCTATTAGTTCATTACTAGGGGTAACATGGTCTTTTAGCATGTCATTTAATAACCTCTAGTCCATGTTTAGTCCCTGGAACCAAGCAGGTAGGGACTAGGGAGTTTTTAACCAAACGGGGCCTTAGATTAACAATAGCTAATGAGTTGCACGGGACAGTGGATGCACCAGCACCATGTGCATCTACTGATGTACTGTGGTCATGCATAATCTGTTGCAACAAAGAACAAACAACCAAGGAGCATATTTGTGTTGGTCCCAGTTTTGTTATCTTTAGACACTTTTCCCTATGTGAGCTAAAGAAATATAGTCATGCTCAAACTCTACAGCCTTTGTCCCTTCCTTTCCTTTTTGAACTAGTACTTTCGCCCCTTCCTTTCCTCTTTGAACCACGTCCTAGATTTATGCGATACAACTTTCCCCACTACTTTCCCCCATTCCTTTCCTCTTTGAACCATGTCCTAGATTCATGCTATACAACTTTCCCCTTCATTTCCTCTTTGAACCACGTCCTAGATTCATGCTATATACAACTTTTCCCACTACTTTCCCCCACTCCTTTCCTCTTTGAACCACGTCCTAGATTCATGGTATACATGCAGCTAGAACAATGCATCTGGAGTAAGTAAAATATACCTTAAGGTTCTTGGGGCGTGGTTCGGTGGGCGACAGGATGGCGGCGAAGAAGAAGGGGTCGGAGGCCCTCCTGCGCCGCCGCTGGGTGGAAAGTGAACAGTTGCACTGGTAGTGGATTCCCTCCCTTGCCGACGGAGACAGCGTTAAGCCTCATTTCCTTCTCGGCGGACGGATCCTGCCGGCTCTTTGAGCAGCACTGAGGGGAGAGAGAGGCCAACAAAGTCTTGTTTAGATCTGGAGAGGGCGAGAGAGTGTGAAGAGAGCAACTACAAGCACTGAGGCTCCAGCGTGTATATATATCTTTGGAGAGAGAGTGTGAAGCGTGCAAACCCTAGAAAACATTTTGACCAGTCAAAGAATCCTCCTGGCAAAAATTATGCTCAAGTGTAGTTATCGAACCCGAGACCTCAAGTTTGATGAGCGAACAGGCTAACCAGCTACACAACCCTCTCGTTATGTTCAATGAGAGGAAAATAACCTTTTATACATTCACGCATTCGTGTGACAAGCATGCCATGTTTTTTTTGTGTGTGGGAGTCATTGGGATTTCAATCATAATCGTGTCATGTGGCTTTGGTGGTAAGACTATCCACAGTGGTGTAGAAATAATGCAGCCTTAGTCACCTTACCTCTCTCCACATAGTACGTTGGGTCCCAGCAGTCAGAGGGTGAAACAAACAAATTAATAAGAAAAATTAAAAGCGTCGGCGGTGTATCTTACCTCACACATCTCGCTACTGCTCGGGAACACTGTCCAATTGATCCCTCTGTTCGCTCACATACTATTTTAAGTGAATCCTTATTATAACATTCACACAAATTTTGGGCACTTGTATTCGACTTAAGTCAGTGTGCCACCATATCTTGTATACTTACTACTCCCTCCGTCTAGGTGTAATAAGTCACGTTAGAAGGTGCAACGGGACCAAGGTGCGTGCGTGTGCGTGTGTGTGTTTAACAGCATGTGTGTGTTAGAGAGTGCGACCGATCGACCTACTCCTACAGATAGATGGTGTGTAGTGTACGATTTTAGCCGCGGGAATTGGTGCATCCTCTCGTTTCCGGGCGTGTGCGGTAGGGACATGCGGACAGCTGCCACGCCCACTCCTGACCAACCTGGCCCACCCAAAGCCCCTCCATCGCCTGCGTGCGCTTCCCGCCCGAAACGGTCAGCGCCGCTCCAAAGAATCGGTGCCGCATTCATGCTTGGGCAGAGCGGACGCGACCTCTCACTGGCGCAAGAGTGATGGTTGCTTCGTCCGTCCAACTTCTTTATTGGGTCTTTGTGATTTGACTGCCCATTGGTCTTTATTACTGAGGTGGTAGGACTGCAGGATGTCCCACGCTTTCGGCGAAAGGAGGTACTACTACTAGATTACAATTTTCTCCATTCTTACATCGGAGGAGTGCAAGAGCTGTGAAAACACGTAGGCTCGGCAATTACATGGCCCACCTCACACTATCACCGTGCGACACCTAACTCTTTACATAGTACTCCCTCCGTTCCTAAATATTACTAGATGAGTCCCCGCGCGTTGCCGCGGAACAGCGGTATATCTCTCTGCGCAAAATTATCAATTTCATAGAACTAAAAAAACTCTATAACCGCATGACAAATGTGGTAGCCAAACTAAATAAACTCCCATCATCATTTAGATCATCCCACGTAAGGAAAAAAGATCAGCCAACTCCTACTGCATAATGGGATTATATTTTTCTTTTTGCCATGTTAATGGGACTTAAAAGCTCACTTACATGCATGCTACCGGTGCATGCTTGCATGCAGACATGTTGATGTGATTTAAAACCCACTCACATGCATGTGCCATGGTATTTCTGCATGCTTGCATGTGGCTTAGTGCGGAGCCTCTCAATGTCTGGATCAGACGGCTATTATGGACTGATTTACTTCATCTAACGGCTACATCAATTTTGATTATGTGGCTCAAGGAGAGGATAGAGAATTCCTAGTAGTGGGGGCTAGCTATTACTAGTAGATAAGTCTTTGTAGAGATTCCACTAGGTGAACTACATACAGAACAAAATGAATGAATCTACACTTAAAATGCATCTATATACATATGCATGTGGTTCATGGTGAAATCTCTACAAAGACTTATATTTAGGAACGGAGGAAGTACTAGTATAGTACGTACTGTAATTTATCAGCGAGATAAATTTGTACAATGATATGAAGCTTCCAACATTTACATGTATCTTAAGGCCCAAGGTTGCCCGTTGCAACATTTCATCAAATACAAAGGAGACTAACATGCATGCTATTGCATCTCAATGATTGATGATCATAGCAAATATGTACTCCCTCCGCTCCAAAATAAGTGTCTCAACTTTGTGCAAACTTTAGTACAAAGTTTTACTACTACTAAAGTTGACACTTATTTTGGAACAGAGGCAGCTAAAGAAAAAAACGATCCATGCAGTCCCTAGCCCTTGAACCGTGAACTCTGACCAGGCTTCAATTTTCTAGCAATGTTCGAGCTTCCTAATAAATGAAGTTTGCAACCTTTTGACCATCGAATCATTTTGTGCAGTTTCACCAAAATCGAGATGAGCATCCCTGTGGCAAAGAAACTGAAGAAGCGTGATTAGAATCAGATTACTGGGACTAGTTTATGAGACATAAACTCATCACAAATACAGTACGTAGAAGCCAGTAGAGGTATCAGGTATGTGCGGGGCAAAGAAGTAGAAAAATATCCACAGGGAATGATGTGGGCAGCTGGAGCAGTGGTGCAAGCTGGTTGTAAAGGGAGTTGTACCTGACGGACGTAGCTCAACCTTGAGGAGGGCGGCGGGAGGCCGCAACTTCCCACGTCGCGGCAGTGAGCAAGGGACGAAGGCAACCTCACCGGCTTTGTGAGAGAGAACGGCGGGGACCCCTGATCGGACGTGCGACAAGGGTTTTCACCGTTGATGACGGCCACCGCATCTACACTAAGCATCCACCCCTTCCCCAAGCGGACATGATCCGCCGGGATGTTAGAGATGTGGCCACGATGCTTTTGTGCGAGAGAGTGTGAAGAGAGCAACCCCAAAGAAGCAACCGCTTAGGCTGGCCTGTCCTGACTATGTATATAGTGGAGCGGTTTCCTTTTCTCCATATGAACCTATCATATTGCGTATGTGCCCTTTGAAGAAAAAACTTTATTTATAAATGACGCGGCACATACTACTCGTTCTCCTATAACCTTGCGCTTGGCATCTCCAAAATATTAACCTTGCGATTGGCTCTTCGCCTCTTTGGGAAGTCGAGCAATAATGGTAGAAAAGTATATATCGTTACGGCTATATGAGACCGAATGAATTGCTGCACGTCCACCATGTGGGCGAGGGTCGAGGGCGAGGGAGAGTGCTACATACGAGCAAAATGAGTGAATCTACACTCTAAAATACGTCTATATACATCAGTATTTGGAGTATGTACTAGTAGTTCATATTGAAATCTACTAAAGGACATATATATTCCAAACAATATGATATAATCTCTATAACCAAGGTAGTAGGGACGAGGAGTAAACGGAGGGAGTAGTAAAAATTTCTCCTCGTCCTGCGAGCCACCGCGCGCATGGGCGAGGGAGCGGGCGTAAGGCAGAGCAAGCTTCACCTCATCCTGCGAGCCACCGTGCCCGTGGGCAGGGGAGATGGCGTACTAAGCAAGCTCTCCTCGTTCTGCGAGTTGACGGGACACATCAAAAGTACTCCAGTGTATAGAGCCTTGCCTCTAAGGTAGGCCCCACATGGTTTGCCTCTTTTTTTAATTTAACATAACGCGTCAAGTCGTAATTTGTTTGTTCACCCGTGGTAGACGATCCTCCCTCCACCAAGTGGACAACCAGTACACGTGCCAAATTACCACGTGGGCTGCCTTTTTCGTACAGAAATGAGCTCCACCGTGTACTCGCGCAGGTGTGGTTGGGAAAGAGACGGGTTTACGTGCAACGTGCATGCACCTCTTCTCTTTGTGCACGTCCCCCACCTACTTGGGTGTGTGAGAGATACAAACCGCGTTCGTGAGTGTTTTTTTGTTTTGGGGTGGGGTGGGGGTGGGGTGGGGGGTTGATTTCGTGAATTATTTGTGGGAATATGTGTCGATGACATCTCAAACAAAATTTTGCATGCAATCTGTGTGAAATGGAGGCCTATCCATATCATACATAGAGGGTCGGGCAATCCACAAGAAGAGAGGGAGGGGTCATAGCTATCGATAGAGTCGAAGAGAGGATCAAGAGGGTGGGTGCGAGATTGATGAAGAGAGCCATCGAAATTGTGTGTGTGCAAGTTAAAGATATAGGGCGACTGGCCTACCGGAACGTTAGAGGGGACATGTCAAGTTTGTGTGTGGCAGGGAGACATGACTAGAGCGCTCGATGTATCGGTGTGTGTGTGGGGGAGGGTGGGGAGGGGTAGGCAGAGGCCTAACTATAGACGTAGAACGACTCGTACATGTGTTGAGAAGGAGAGACCCAGCTATGTCTTGAGGGAGATCGATCGACATCCATACATAACTGAAGGACGGGAAATATGATGGGACAGAGAGAGAGAGGAGAGAGAGAGAGGGAGGGAGAGGGAGGAGAGGGTAGAGTGCTGTATGGGTGATGGAGTTGCTTCTCGGAGATGTTGGGAGAGGCCTACTAGACAAACCGAGGTGGAACTGCAATGTTATCAATAAGAGTGGGGATGTGTTTACATGTGTGCTGTGCGTGAAGGATCTGCCGGACGCATCCATGGATGATGAAGGGGGACCATGTGTTTGGTAAGCAAACCTAACTAGATCGGCAGATCAATTGTTGTTTGTCGGAGGAAGGGAGAGACACAACTAATGATGTAGATCGATCGACGCGTGGGTAAAACGAGTTATAAGGACCTAGCTAGCTATATGTATAGCGAGAGATCGGTCGGTGTACGTCCATTTGTTAGAGGCAAATAAGGCCCAGCGAGACGGATAGACAGAGAGAATGGAGCTAGGAGGTGGTGCGAGAGGCCCAACTACTAGCTAGATAGGGGGATGAGTGTGCGGTTGTGAGATCGATGAAAAGAGGGGCGAGAGTTTACACGTGTGTCTGACCGTATGAGAGACACGAGGCAAGGACACATAAAGGAGGAGATTGAAGGTGTGTGTGTATGTTGTAGGCAGGCATCGCTGGAGAGGTTTATCGATCGGTGTGTGTCGGAAAGGAGTTGTGGAGACTCTGGAGAACAACCTAAAGAAAAAATGAATGTGCCCGGTGGATAGAATGCCGAGGGAGGGGAGGGCGAGGAGGGCGTGTGCATGCACGAGAGAAAGTTAGTGGTAGCTACAAAGGTTAGAGGATTGTGTGGGTGTAAGAGACTAACAAAGATCATAATTTGATATGAAAGCGGATTCATATATTTGAATAGGAGATCATAGTGTTTTAAACATTGCATGCATGAATATAGCGGTGATACACGTGTTGTGCACATGTTATACCATAATGTGATAATGCATTGTGTTTGCAACTCACAGCCTAAATGCCGAACAATCTAAACCATACTATACATCAAACAATCTCACATTTTATTTGAATTTGTGATAATGTGTGGCGTTTGCAGCTTACAACTAAATATCGAGCAATCTAAACAATACTATATATCGAACATTCTCACATTTTATTTGAATTTGTGGTAACGTGTGGTGTTTGCAACTCAAATCTAAATACTTGTAGGCGTAGGGGCGGGGCACCATACATAATGTGATAAACACATTATACATATGAGACATGGTTTAGATTATGAAGATCTAGCTAGAGCTAGAAATGTAATGTGATTTGAAATCAAAATAAAGTGGATTCAAAATATCTAGTTCGAGTTCTTATTGTACACATAGTTCATATGTAACTCGAGACTAATCATGTGGTGTGCTGTGAAGATAATACACAAACGATGGTTCAACTTGACAATAATGATGATTGTAGATCTTATTAAAACAGAGAAATGAATTCAAATGCTTTGACTTCACAACAATCATTACTGGAGATCTTATTCAAATTTAGTTCATATTGAAGCGGTAGTATATACATTTGGAATGCACTAAAACGTTCATTTGAGTAGTAGGTTGCATGCATTATACACGTAGCGAAATATTTTAATTGAACATAACATGAATTCAAAGTTTTGAATGACATTTGTAATGCGAATTTATTTGGTATAGTACACATTAGGCTTGTCCAGAAATTTCAACCCGTGCCTTGTTAGCCCGAAATATTTAAGATATATCTTTCTCTCGTTGTGCTCCGACAACTCCCTCCATCTCAACCCGCGCCTTGCTATTCCGAAATTACAACGCGTGCGAAAACTCCCACCTCCTGTGAAATTCCGACACATGAAATGCCCGTGGTACCCCTGAACCGAAAGAACCGCCTCAAATCGGTGGGGGGTACTTTCGTAACTTACCCCACATTTCGGACAAGCGCGTCTCTAAGCCATGGTTACCCACTGCCATCCCATCCTCCCACCCATTCGTACACCAAGGCCGCTAAAACCCGCGACGAAACCCCACACCCTGCTCCGTCCACCACCCAGCCGGAGCCTCTTCCCCGACAACATCGTCCACAGCAACACCTCGACGTCCCTCATCCACCGTATCGGATGAGGATCCGTCGTCGATCTCGTCGTCCCGCCGGTTCAGCCACCCCGTCCTCCACCTCCAAGGAGCTGCCCCGATGGTCCCCTCGTCTTTCACGCCACCTCCATTCCCACACCGCCATCTCCACCTGCACCACCGGAAGAGCATCATCATCACCATTTCCTCGGATGAAGCTGCGGCCTAATCGGCGCCACCAAAGAGGTTGTACACTAATCGCTGCATTTTCTTCTTGATTTCGATCTCACGGTGCTGCCGGCGCTCGGTCCCGAGCCGACACAACGCGGCTCCATCCACGGTGGCGTCGCCGGCCACTTCCTCCACGGCATCGCTCCCTCGGCGGCGATGTCCACATCAGTAGGAGCTGCTGCTGATTTAGCTCTCGCTTGTGCTGCTGCTTTGCTCTTGATCTTGGTCCCCTGCCTGGTCTGTGATACGTCTCCGTCGTATCTACTTTTCCAAACACTTTTGCCCTTGTTTTGGACTCTAACTTGTATGATTTGAATGGAACTAACCCGGACTGACGCTGTTTTCAGGAGAATTGCCATGGTGTTGTTTTATGTGCAGAAAACAAAAGTTCTCGGAATGACACGAAACTCCACGGAATATCTTAGAATGAATAATAAAAATCCTCGCCAAAGATGAAGACCAGGGGCCCACACCCTGCTCACGAGGGTGGGGCGCGCCTCCCCGGGCGCGCCTCACCTCGTGGGCCCCCTGGATGCCCTCCGACGCCAACTCCAACTCCATATATTGGCTTTCGGGGAGAAAAAAAATCAGAGAGAAAGTTTCATCACGTTTTACGATATGGAGCCGCCGCCAAGCCCTAACCTCTCTCGGGAGGGCTGATCTGGAGTCCGTTCGGGGCTCCGGAGAGGGGGATTCGTCGCCGTTGTCATCATCAACCATCCTCCATCACCAATTTCATGATGCTCACTGCCATGCGTGAGTAATTGCATCGTAGGCTCATTTGGACGGTGATGGGTTGGATGAGATTTATCATGTAATCGAGTTAGTTTTGTTAGGGTTTGATCCCTAGTATCCACTATGTTACGAGATTGATGTTGCTATGACTTTGCTATGCTTAATGCTTGTCACTAGGGCCCGAGTTCCATGATTTCAGATCTGAACCTATTATGTTTTCATGAATATATGTGTGTTCTTGATCCTATCTTGCAAGTCTATAGTCACCTACTATGTGTTATGATCCGGCATCCCCGAAGTGACAATAATCGGGACCACTCCCGGTGATGACCATAGTTTGAGGAGTTCATGTATTCACTATGTGCTAATGCTTTGTTCTGGTTCTCTATTAAAAGGAGGCCTCAATATCCCTTAGTTTCTAATAGGACCCCGCTGCCACGGGAGGGTAGGACAAAATATGTCATGCAAGTTCTTTTCCATAAGCACGTATGACAATATACGGAATACATGCCTACATTACATTGATGAACTGGAGCTAGTTCTGTGTCACCCTATGTTATGACTGTTACATGATGAGCCACATCCGGCATAATTATCCATCACTGATCCGGTGCCTCTGAGTTTTCCATATCTTGGTTTACGCTTATTTACTTTTCCGTTACTCTGTTATCATCACTACAAAATACCAAAAATATTTACTTTTGATGTTGTTACTTTTGTTACCGTTACCACCACTATCATATTACTTTGCTACTAAACACTTTGCTGCAGATACTAAGTTTCCAGGTGTGGTTGAATTAACAACTCAGCTGCTAATACTTGAGAATATTCTTTGGCTCCCCTTGTGTCGAATCAACAAATTTGGGTTGAATACTACGCCCTCGAAAACTGTTGCGATCCCCTATACTTGTGGGTTCATCTGCTCTTGCTATTGCTCTTGCTCGCGCTGCTGCTCTCGCTCTTGCTCTTGCTTGCGATGCTGCTCTGATTTAGCTACTACTTGATCATTGAATCGACTTTTGGGTCGATCGATTTTGAGGGTGGGGGCTCATGGGAGATGTACCCCACTGTCTATCTTAGGGGTCAGGAGGGGGTGGTGGTCGCCGGGGGTGGTGGGGCGTTGGCGGGGCGGTGGCGTGGGGATCACGGAGAAAAGCTCGCACGGGGGCCTAGAGGGATGGCTGGGCGGCGGACCAGCGGTGGGGAGTGTTTTGGGCGGTGAGGCGGCGACCACCGCCGCATGCGGGGGGCTGTTGTTTGGCCGGTGGTGGTGGCGGCTCGTGGGGTGGAGGTTGAAGATGAACCGCAGGCCCTTGATTTCGTATCCAACGGCTGCAAAATCGTGACCAGAGATGAAAAAGTCGATCGACCGACGTGTAGCCTCACCTTGCTAGTGCGTTCGGTTTCAACAAAGAAAATTCAGTTTCGACAAAGAAAATTCAGTTTCGAGAGTTAAGTTCGGTTTGACGGTTAAGTTCAGAGATGAGCGGCTGATGTATTTTACATCTAGCACTTTGTGGTTATGTATTTTACGTCATGTATTGGAGATTCTATTAGAATTCCACTCAGGTTAACGTTGTTCGTTGTCTCTCTTGTCCTGCTTAAGCCTCTGTGTCGTCCAACTCACCGGAGCTGCTCCAACGACGAAACCCTCCATCACAGCTCGGGCTCAATCTCTAGACGCCTAGATCTACTTCACCTCCTCCGGCAGCAAAGTCACCGGACCATCCTCACCGCCAACCCAATCACGCCGAGATCAACATGGCTTCGCCAAAGAGGTTGTACACTTGTTGCATCTCTTTTTTACTCTACATGTTATATATATTGTCCATCGAGCACGCCGGATTTGTTCCTTTAGTGTCCCCTTGAAAGAAAAAACGTAGGAATTTTAATTTTAACTTGTCCTCCTTTTCAAATTCCTATTCATGAAGCACAAGACTAAGAGATAGTAGCATAATAGCATTACAACCGTACATTTTCTTGTGGTTTGACTTAATCTCACCATGCTTCTTTGCATCCTGTGATCTTCCAATTGTTGTGAATCAAACACCCAGATTGGCAAAAATCCTGTGTTTCTAATTTCTCTGTTTTGCACGTGCATTCCTATCCTATTCCTGTCTATTTCCTATCCCTGCATTGTTGGAATCCTCCAATTCAAACGAGCCCTTACAGAATTACTTCTCTTATAGATAGTTGTCAAAGAAAACCTTGTGTGGTTTGTCCCGCTCCTGTTGCGCCGTCGTCCACCCCAGCTCAGCTGCTCCAACGACACAAGGGTCCAAAGACAGAGGATCCGGCCTCCAGACTGTCTTTCGCCGCCTCAGATCTTCTTCCCCACCGCTGGCAGCCATGAAAATTGCATTACCATCATCGACCGAGCAGATGACCTCGAGGACTACATGGGTCCGCAAGAGAGGTCGCACTCTTCGTGGTTCCGCCACGTTATGCATCGCAATATTACATGCTACTTTATCGTCTCCTGTTCACCGATTAGACTCGAGTCACTCCAAACTAATGGTCAAACTTGAGTTTTTAAATGGTTGTGGGGTACATATCGGGCCGCTATCAATAGTATCTATCTACTATCCGGTTAATCTCCGGTGTCTACTATGAGTTTCATGTTGGGTGGGAAACAAACAAAGAAAGAAGCCATTATCTGTATTTTTTAACCAAGCCATTATCTGCACCGCTATTATTGGTTTTGGGTCTATCCACAAAGTTGCTACCATCACTCAGGATTTCTGCATGCACTCCTTACATAATCTCACTATGTTTTATTCCTATGCATGACAGTTATTGTAAACAATGGAACTGAACATGTAGAGCAAAAGAGACAAGCCTTGCATGGCAATAAAATTCCATGCAAACGTCGCTCCATGGTAGGCGCAAAGGCAGCCCCCACTCCACGCATTTCGGATTGTAATCGAGAGGAAGATATCTGTTCTGAGGGGGATTCAGAAGGAGAAGACAACTCCTATTTACCCCCGAGATCTTCGCTCTAACTTGGCATCTTGATGTTTGTTATATCATGCATATGGTGTCTTGCATTGCTTACTTTATACATCAAATATGTCATCTGCTTAGTTTAGACATCCTTTGTGCGAATGCCATCTGTTTAGTTTATTCATCGTTTATGTGAATTATGCAACACCATCTTGTTTAGACAGGCAACATATATGTCAATTTTGCAATGCCATCCTGCTTAGCCAGTCATCTTATATGTAAATTATATCAGGCCATCCTTTTTTTCGTTACATATTACATTTGTCAACAATGTTAGTACATTCAACTGCTCTTCGTGTGCATTAGCCATTTGACACGGTCGGCAAATTCGGAGTGAAAACAGGGTCTTGAGCGGAGACTATGCTATCTCGACGAAGCGCATATCTCGCTGGTTATGGATAGCTCCTCGAGAGGAGGATTGAGGCAGATGACCAGTCCTATCCCCGAGGTGTATGCTCTAACTTGGCAGGGTTATGTTGCTCATATCGTATGTATGGTGTCTCACATTGCTATGTCATTTGATTAGTTTAGACATTCTTTGTGTGAATGCCACCTGCTCAAAGGTGTCTAATTACCATATATGTGAATTATGCATTGCCATCTTGTTGCAAGACATTATATATGTGAATTATACAATGATATCTTGTTGCAAAGGCATTATATATGTGAATTATGCAATGCCATGCTGTTTAGCCAATCATCATGTATGTGAATTATATCATGCTATCATCTTTTTGTATTACGTGTTCCATTTGTCGACAACGTTTGTATATTCAACTACTCTTCATGTGCATCAGCCATTTGAAGCGGTGATGGAAGTATCTGGAGTGAAAACAAGGTATTCAGAGCAGACAATGCTACATGCTAAAGCAGACATCTTGCCGGTTACAGAGAGCTCCCCAGAGGAGGATTCAGAGACTTATGACCAGTCCTATTTCCCCCATGAGGTCTATGCTCAAACTTGGCAGGGTTATATTACCCATGTCATGCATGTTGTCTTGCATTGCTTAGTTTTTACATCATATATGGATTGCCATCTCGCTTACTTGCTTACTATATAAATCATATATTTGAATTATATCATGCCATCATGTTTACATAGTACATACACATCATCTATCTGAATTATGGCATGGCAACCCATTTAATAAAGACATCATATAGTTATATCATCTCATCCTGTTTAGTGTTTACAGTCATCATATTTTGAATTATGGCATTCTATCCGTGAATGTATGTGAATTATGGCATGCCAACCTATTTAATAAACACATTATATAGTTATGTCATGTCATCCTGTTTGCATAGTCTCATATTTTGAACTATGTCTTCCCATCTTTTTTAGTTAGCCATCATAATGTGAAATTGTGTCATGCTATCCTGTTTAGTTAGCCATCATATATGTGAAATTGTGTCATGCTATCCTGTTTGGTTAGACAACATAAATATGAATTATTTCATGCCCTCTTTTATTCCCCACTATCCATTGCACATCTATCATACAATGTCTATACTTTCAATTACTTTTCTTATTTATCAGCCATTTGAATTGGAGAGCATGATGGCGATATCTAAGGGAGTAACAACACGGTCTTCGTAAAAGATAGTGCTACAGTTGATGCAGATAGAACCATGGTTGTACTTGCCCAAGGACCAGATCCACCACACATAACCCAGACTCTCGCAGATTGTACCCCTACCTAGTTGGACAGAGAACCCGCTACACCCCTTCGAACCCCAACCCCTCGGATGAATATCGCGGCTCCGAAAACTTGTGGTTCGGCAGATAGTAACCCGGTTCCAGTTGACACAGCACCGTCTCCACCACAGAGCACCCAAACACGAGCAATTAGTAAGGGAACTGCATTGCCCAAAGCACGAGGACCACCACTCCGAATCCCAACTCAACGCTTAAAGGAGAAGAAGATTTGTTCTCAGGTCAGGTTCTGTAGCTATGGTTCATACTCCTTTGCTCTTGCATTACTGTATTTACTCATAGCAACTATTTTCAAATTTGAAGGATGGAATTGAAACTCCAATGGCGCAACAGGTATGTTTTAAACCTGTTTCTTTAACTGGTTTGATGTTGTAACCTGCTCTATGTTGATTTCAGTTTCAATTGAATAAACAGTTATGTTCTCATGTCATGCACATTACAAGTGTTGTTATTGCTCTATAGTTACCCACACTTATATTCTGTCTATTCTGCTTTGTCTTGAACAAATATTATTTGAACTGTCTCTATCTTGATTTGGCAACAAAAACTAGAATGATATAGACCATAAAGTGACCATGGTACATAGATATATGTTTGTTTCATGTTGTTATCCTGTCCACTTTACTGAACTAATTTACTAAAATGAGTTTCATATACAACATGGTAAACATGTGATGTGTCTGCTTGTTTCTCTTTTAGAATGCGGACAAAATATTAGAGAACAGTACCGCGTTATCCAATGGTAAAGGAAGTAATGCAGATAAGGTTCAAGATAGTGAGACATCCTGTTGGTCTCCAAGAAAGCTGATAAAAACTATCTTGACGACAGTGAGGTAACCCAAAAGTCCTGTCTTGATGTAGAGTTCGAGTTATCGCCACTCTGGCGGCACAAGCTCTTGAACTCCTTTGCTGAATCAGTTCGTCTTCTTGAGTCTCAACTTCAAGTTGAAAGACATCGATCAGATGTGCTGCGACAGGAAGCTAAAGGACTGAGGAAGTCCCTGCAGAATTCAGATGCATATTTTCTGGTGCAACAGCAAGCGCTGGAGGATTTAAGCGCCAAACAAGAGAAAGTTAATAAGCTTGCTAAGCATCTTGCCAGCATTACGGGTACCTGGATATTGTTTCTTGAGATCTTACGAAGTGGTTTGATTACGCATTTGTTTTGCTGCGGCGTTTATTTGCACTGGTCGCCAACTTTGACAACCAGTGTATATGATATGCTGTTTTGTTCCCTATATTTGCACTGGTGGCGATCTTTGATGCCCAGTGGATGTAATATGCGTAATAGCCGTGATAGCCTAGCGTTAGTTGCTTGCTTATTTATTTCCTTGTTGTCTTGTTTATTTTTTTGCTTGTAGTCATTGCAGTTCTTTTTCCACGGTTTGCTAGTGGCTGCAATAACCTATTTTCTAAAACTAGGCCACAATAACCGTGGGCTAATATTTACTGTAGTGACACTGGGCCTCCTACTGGTCGTAGAAACAGTGGGCCTTCTACGGGCCGTAGAAACAATGGGCCTCCTATGGGCCGTAGAAACAATGGGCCTTCTGCGGGCCGTATCATCAATGGGCCTTATACGGGTCGTATGATCGATTGGCCAAACATGGGCCAAACAGACCGCATTATGGTCGTAAACGGGCTAGAGTTGGAATCGTCCGTTCATGGGCCGACCATAACGGGCCATCGTTAATATTCCGTATTTGATGACGCTATGAAAACGGCCCAACGTATTAACGGACCACAAACGGGCCGACTGTAACCACGGGCTGAATTTGGCCCACAAGCAGAAAATGACAGTAACGGGTCGTAAGTAAACGAATGCTGGAAATGAGCCCAAGAATAAATGGGCTCTGAGAAGGACGAAAGATAACATGGGTTGGAAATGGCCCAACGGAATAACGGGCCGTTAATGGGTATAAAGTGATACACTGTTCATTACGGGCCAGTTTCACCACGGGCCATTAATGGGTGTAAAGTGATACACTGTTCATTGCGGGCCAGTTTCACCACGGGCCATTAATAGGCCAAGAGTTACATAGGGCCTCATATGGGCCGAAAGACGGCATGGGCCATACACGCGCCAGAAGTGAAAACGGGCTGGAATCATATTGGATGGCCCAGATGACGCTACTGGGCCTAATACGGATAGGGCGTAACGGGCCTTGGGTTAGCGGGCTGTAAATGGGCTATATGCGAACAGGCCGTTAATAGGCTTTACATGGGCCGGCCCGCCACCTTTTGCCCAAGTCAAACGAGCCGGCCTTTTCACAGGAATGGGCCTCTGTTGGGTCGTGCCACGTGTTGACGTATCATAGGCGCCTTCCGTCCAATGAGTGGATGACATCTGTCCCAACGATGAGCCGACACGTGTTTCCTCCAGCCAATGATGAATTTACACGTGGAAAATCCCCATTGGTCGGGGTTCTTAACGGGTTATCGGATCCAAAACCCGACCCGATAGCTTAACGGCGTTCCGTTATGGTGGATGCCACGTGTCGGTCACCCTTGACGAAAGCACTTACGTGCCGCGCGATTTATTGTCATGGAAGTGGACACTTCCGTGATCATAATTTTGGTAATGTCATGGAACACTTCTACGACAAAGACAGTATGACTATCTTGATTCTGTCATAAAATCGTCATGGATGTACATGCATGACAAAAAACGCGACCTATTGTGACAAACACATATCATCACGGAAGTGTATTTTTTTGTAGTGTTGACATGGCAAAGTAAAAAAAAGAGCAAGGAAAATAATATAGTAGGGAATGGTGTTACTCGTTGGGTGAAACGAAAAAGGATCTGCCCTCGAGATTCTACTGGTACTTATAGTGCAGTAGAAGGTCCAAGTCCACCGGCTAAATCTACAAACACAGTATCACCTGCTCCACCACCGCAAAGATCCGATTCAACTATACTAAAGATCTCAACGAGTTACTCACTGCTTTCTCCTGAATCGCCGGTTCCCAAGCTGCCTTCACACCTAACACTACTTCAAGCTAATCACGACACACAACAGACTTGGCAAGATCAGATGAACCTCATGAGCATCAACACCAAGACGGTACCGACCGAGTCAAGTTGCGCTTGCATGCTCCTTTATATGTACTCTCACAGTTTGATGTACACTAACACTTTCCATATTCGTTGTTGAACTAGCACCACGGTGCAAGCGGAACCAGACATCAGGGATAATGCTTGACAGATTAACAAAATCTAAAGGAGGAATGGAGATCCATTTTGAGGCAGGTTTAAAAAGGCCACGTGATGCTACAGAGTCAGCCAAGTTAGTATCAGAGGCAGCCGTTGTCGTTAGGTGTCATGCATGTATCCTCCCAATGTGGATCCAGTACAGGAATGAGAAAGACAATACCTAGTTTAACACCTTCCTTGACCATTTATCCGTAAGTCATGTTATTCATCGCAATTAATAATATTGTCTTGCTCTGTACCATACTTTCTAGCTTCCTCCTAATAAGACTCACATTCTTTTTCCAACAGATGAGGTTCAAGTTGGATCTGAAAGATGATGTAACTAAACAAGCATGCACTCATGTTTTTCAGTCTGCTCTGCGACAGTATTAGTACCACCTTAGAAAATCTCACTTTGAAGGCAAGGCTAACAATGAAATCGCCCAAACATCTCCAGTGGAATATATTACAGATGAAGACTGGACAGCCCTTGTTAAACACTGGTCTGATCCAAATTATCAGGTAGGCTATATGTATTTGATCAGACCACATATGTATGTGCCTTACAAGTGTATCTTCTTCTTGGCTAACTGTTTGAAGAACAAGACTAGCCGTTCTAAAGTGAAATTCCAACAGACAACAGGATCTCGTAGCTATATTGCACATTGTGAAGCTCTTGTAAATAGCTTCTACTTCCTTCTTTTTTCTGTTCCATGTTATCGTATCTATATTAACTTGTTCCAAATACAGAGGAAAGCTCGTGCGGACCAAAAAGAACCTGAACCGAATGCAGTGCAAATCTTCAAGGATTGCCACACCAGCAAGGTTAAGGGCATGAGCACACCAGTTCAAGCTGATGTTGTAAGTCCTTACTCCTCCTGCCTTTGAAATGATTGGTATTGTGATGTGTTCATTTAACTGCTTGGTTTGCAGCCAATGTCAGTTACTCTGTTCACTTTTATACACAGTTGTCTTAACGTATCATTTCACCTTACATGGTTTAAAAGAGATGAAGGATATTCTTTTGGTCTTGATCTGTAATTTAGTTGTGATGTTCACGTGCACACAATGATAAAATAGCCTCGCTTTGTTTTATATCTGTTTGCCCATGATATGAATGATGTCATACTATGTTCATCCTACTTTAAAACATGTCTCTTTATCCTTAGATGTCAACGAATGTGAGAAATAGACAATACAGTAGGCATGCTACATGGACATATGTTCCGAAAGTGATTTTATTATGTAGTTGACACTACAATACATGCTAATGTATTACAGTAGTTCACCAAAATAAGTTATGTATAAATGTGTAACCTACTTTGTTTGTTTTTATCTCATTAGTAACTTATCTAGTACACTAATCTAGAAGTTCAAACTTTCAGCAAGCTATGGAACAAATGATTGAACAACCACAACCACCTGAAGGTGACGAGGCTACCACAGGCACAATGTCACCTCTTGCTACAGTGTGTCAGTATCTCTCCACTAACAGTGCAAGCACCTTCCTGCGTAATTCTGGGTTGGTTGTCAAGGTAACCTCGTCCAAATCGCCTATTGAACAAAATATTCCGGCTAGATAGAGTGATATATGTGTGCTCCAGACACAAGTCTAATCCCTAATGGACGTCGTTTCGGAAACAAGAATAGTGGTTGACAAATGTCGTCAAGATATGAATGGTTTTGAAACCAGACTATCAGACATTCGCTTCGTTGTTCATGAGCAATGGTGGAAAAAGGTGAAGATCGTGCTACTCCGTTAGATTCTACAGCCTGAAACATTAGCACACAGGTCAAATGATTTGTGCTTCTATACATCTGATGGTGCTTTTATCTGCAAGGACTGTAAAATTTATGCCAATAGGCCTTTTGTTGTATGGTTGGAATTTATTTTGTTGTGATATAACATTTATTATGCTACCAAAGGTTGCAGTAATTACGACGCTATTTTTGTATAGTGTAGGTTTATCTTAGTAATGTATTCGGCCGAAAGCTTCGTAGGAGCCCAACATGCCAACATTCGTCGGGCCCATTCCAATTGGGCTAAAACGGTTATGGGCCGAAATTTGCATGTAGCCCACTAAAAATATATGGGCCTAAATCAGCATAAGCTTTCATATTTTTCTGGTAGGCATGTGCCCACAGTGGGCCTTTAACAGGCCTAAACATAATCTGGGCCCTCAGTAACAATAGGCCGTTTACAGGTGTAAATATATCGAGCCCATAAAAAACATGGGCCTTTAATAGGCCAAAAGTAAGGTTGGGCCCTGATTGTGCCAAATAACCCACTGGTCTTAGCAGGCCGAAATGGTGGCCCATTTACAATGCGGATCGTTCACAGGCCAAAATTCAGACGGGCCGTAAATGCGCCGACCTACTACACGGGCCTTTAACAGGCCGGAAGTTCGGTCAGGCTTGATTAGTGTCATTTTTATATGGGCCGTTAATGGGTTGGATGTGACGTTGGGCCACATATGGCCCATGGATTTCGTCTGACGTTAACAGGCCGAAAATCACAACAGGCTGAAAATGACCCAAATCTATAGTGGGCCTCTAACAGGCCGAATGTCAGACATGGACAAATATGACCCAAATCCTTCACAGTCGTTTATGGGCTGAAAGTTTCGATGGCCTGTAAATGGGCCCAAATGAAGTAGGACCTTTAACAGGCCGGAAATAAACCGAGCCATAATTCGGCCCAAACTTAGCAGACTGTTAACGGGCCAGAAGTGACCATGGGCCGCGATGATGACAAGTTTAGGATGGGCCGTTGATGGGCCGATTTGACACTAGCCGTACGGGCCTTAACTGAGAATGTTGGCCTTTAGCTGGGCCAGCCCATTATGGTCTGCAAAATTTTGTGGGCCTTTAGCTGGGCCGGCCCATTATGGTCCGCTAAATCTTGTGGGGCTTTAGTTGGGCCGGCCCATTTAAACTTTGTGGGCCACTTTTGGGCCCGTCCACCTGTCAACATATCATAGGCCCATCTCGACCATTGGATGAGTGACATGCTATGTCTTGAGCTTGCGTTGGTTTTCCCCGAAGAGGAGAGGATGATGCAGCAGAGTAGCGTAAGTATTTCCCTCAGTTTTTGAGAACCAAGGTATCAATCCAAAGAGGAGGCCACGCGCAAGTCCCTCGTACCTACACAAAGCAAATAACTCCTCGCAACCAACGCGAATAGGGGTTGTCAATCCCTTCACGGTCACTTACGAGAGTGAGATCTGATAGAGATGATAGATAATATTTTTTGGTATTTTTGGTATAAAGATGCAAAGTAAAATAAAAGGCAAAGTAAAAAAGCAAAGCAATAAAGCGTAGGAAGATTAATATGATGAGAATAGACCCGGGGGCCATAGATTTCACTAGTGGCTTCTCTCAAGAGCATAAGTATTCTACGGTGGGTGTACGAATTACTGTTGAGCAATTGACAGAATTGAGCATAGTTATGAGAGTATCTAGGTATGATCATGTATATAGGCATCACGTCCGAGACAAGTAGACCGACTCCTGCCTGCATCTACTACTATTACTCTACTCATCGACCGCTATCCAGCATGCATCTAGAGTATTAAGTTAATGAAAACAGAGTAACGCCTTAAGCAAGATGACATGATGTAGAGGGATAAATCCATGCAATATGATAAAACCCCATCTTGTTATCCTCGATGGGAACAATACAATACGTGCCTTGCTGCCCCTACTGTCACTGGGAAAGGACACCGCAAGATTGAACCCAAAGCTAAGCACTTCTCCCATTGCAAGAACTACCAATCTAGTTGGCCAAACCAAACGGATAATTCAAAGAGACTTGCAAAGATAACCAATCATACATAAAAGAATTCAGAGAAGATTCAAATATTGCTCATAGATAATCTTGATCATAAACCCACAATTCATCGATCTCAACAAACACACCGCAAAAAGATTATATCGAATAGATCTCCACGAGAGAGGGGGAGAACAACGTATTGAGATCCAAAAGAGAGAAGAAGCCATCTAGCTACTAACTATGGACCCGAAGGTGCAAGTAAACTACTCACACTTCATCGGAGAGGCTATGATGATGATGTAGAAGCCCTCCGCGGTGGATTCCCTTCCATGAACTCCTAACAGGCCCCAAGATGGGATCTCGTGGATACAGAAAGTTGCGGCGGTGGAATTAGGTTTTTGGCTCCGTATTTGATCTGTTGGGGGTACGTAGGTATATATAGGAGGAAGGAGTACGTCGGTGGAGATTCGAGGGGCCCACGAGGCAGGGGGGCACGCCCTCCACCCTCGTGGCCGCCTCCCTCCTTTCTTGACTGAGGGTCCAAGTCTCATGGATCTTATCTGACGATAAAATCACGTTCCCGAAGATTTCATTCCGTTTGGACTCCGTTTGATATTCCGTTTCTTCGAAACACTGAAATAGGCAAAAAACAAAGAATCTGGGTTGGGCCTCCGGTTAATAGGTTAGTCCCAAAAGTAATATAAAAGTGGAAAATAAAGCCCAATATGGTCCAAAACAGTAGATAATATAGCATGGAGCAATCAAAAATTATAGATACGTTGGAGACGTATCATAACACTTGTGCCAACGCGGAGCTGACACGTGGTTCCGTCGGCCAATGAGAATTTTACACGTGGAAAATCGGCATTGGTCGTGGCTGTTAGCGGGTTATCGGATCCAAAACCGGACCCGATAGCTTAACGGCGTCCCGTTACGGTGGATGCCACGTGTCGGTCACCCTTGACGAAAGCACTTCTATGACGCGCGATTTATTGTCATGGAAGTGGACACTTCCGTGATGATAATTTTGGTAATGTCATGGAATACTTCTACGACAGCACGGGTATGACTATCTTCATTCTGTCATAAAATCGTCATGGAGGTACATGCATGACAGAAAACGTGACCTACTGTGACAAACACGTATCATCACGGAAGTGTATTTTTTTTGTAGTGTTGCCTTCCGTTTTGTGGGGTTTGAGGACAACTCCCAACCAGTCGACTGGTCGAACTCCTTTCTTCTTGGTATATGGAGCTGAAGCAGTGCTTCCGAGTGACTTGCTCCACAATGCGCCCCGAGTGGAACTCTTCTCAGAAGCTGAAGCCAAACAAGCACGTCAAGATGCTGTTGATCTTCTAGAGGAAGAGAGAGAGATGGCCTTGATCCGGTCGACCATCTATCAGCAAGATCTTCATCGGTTCCACGCCCGAAACGTTAGTGGTCGTGCATTTCAGGAAGGACACCTTGTGCTCCGAGTGGATCAGCAACGGCCTCACAAGCTCGCCCCTGCCTGGGAAGGCCCCTTCATCATCACCAAGGTGCTTCACAATGGAGCATATCACCTTTACAACATGGCCAAGAGGAAGAACGAGCCGCACTCCTGGAACGCATATCTGCTCCGCCGCTTTTATACCTGAAAACGCTCGAATCGTCGAGATGTAATAAGAAGTAGTTTTCAGATTGTTTATCAAAGACATGATTTCTGCAGTTGCAAAATGACTGTTTTCACATATACTTGTGTTCAAATCCGCCAGTGGGTGGCTTAGCCACGAATTCGATTCGCCTAAGTTCAAAATACACTCCGAGTGAAGAGCAATCCTCTCACTCGGGGGCTTAGCCGCGGACACGATTCGCCTAAGTTCAAAACACACTCCGAGTGAAGAGCAATCCTCTCACTCGGGGCTTAGTTGCGATCCCGTATTCGCCAAAGTTCAAAATACACTCCAGTGAAGAGCAATCCTCTCACTCGGGGGCTTAGTCGCGAACCCAATTTGCCTAAGTTCAAAACACACTCCGAGTGAAGAGCAATCCTCTCACTCGGGGGCTTAGCTGCGATCCCGTACTCGCCTAAGTTTCAAAAACACTCTGAGTGAAAAGCAATCCTCTCACTCGAGAACTTAGCTGCGACCCTGTATTCACGCAAGTTTCAAAAACACTCCGAGTGAAGAGCAATCCTCTCACTCGGGGGCTTAGCCGCGATCCCGTACTCGCCTAAGTTTCAAAAACACTCCGAGTGAAAAGCAATCCTCTCACTCGTGGGCTTAGCTGCGATCCCGTACTCGCCTAAGTTTCAAAAACACTCCGAGTGAAGAGCAATCCTCTCACTCGGGGGCTTAGCCACGAACCCGATTCACCTAAGTTCAAAACACACTCTGAGTGAAGAGCTATCCTCTCACTCGGGGGCTTAGCTACAATCCCGTACTCGCCTAAGTTTCAAAAACACTCCAGTGAAAAGCAATCCTCTCACTCGGGGGCTTAGCTGCGACCCCGTACTCGCCTAAGTTAAAAACACTCTGAGTGAAGAGCAGTCCTCTCACTCGGGAACTTAGCTGCGACCCCGTACTCGCCTAAGTTAAAAACACTCCAAGTGAAGGGCAATCCTCTCACTCGGGGGACTTAGCTGCGACCCTGTACTCGCCTAAGTTAAAAACACTCTGAGTGAAGAGCAATCCTCTCCCGAGTGAAGTGCTCAGAAAATTAAAGCCAAAGATTCCTGATCATAGTGATGATCATCCTGTTGCTGAGAACATGAAGGAAAGAAAGGATGCAACTCTGAGATTATGGAGACAGACTGATCCTTATGCTGTCAGGAGAGGATTGTTGTAGACTATCATTTCCACACTAAGGAATAGCAGGACTTTTATGAAACGGTTTTGTTGGACAAGAAGCCCATGCTTAGTGTGTGACATGAGATGGGTGGATTGGACTTACATTGATGACAATGAGGACTACTTCCCAGGTGTGCATGAGAGCTTCAGGATGAATGAAGTTGACAAGTTTGTTGGCCAGAAATTGACTAAGTGTAATGATGAAATGATAATGCAATTCTACTCCACTGCTCATTTCTATCCAGATGGCAAAATTGTCTGGAAGGAACCAGGTATCAGTCAACAATTTCTGAATGGGCCAAGTTGATCAATGGCCCTGATGAGGATGATAATGACATAGATGTGTATGCCAATCCAAGAAAGGATCACAGCTCAATGGCAAATATGTACAAGGAAATTCCTGACAAAGCTTTGGAGACTCATAAGTTTGGATCAATCTACTATCTTCTCTCAGGCTTGACCACCATCAACACCATTTTGAGGCACACTCTATTTCCCAAGTCAGGAGATCATAGGATGATCCGTGGCCATTCGATCAACTTGCTTCATTTGTTTGATGTGCCACAAAAATTCAAGGTGATGAGTCTCATTGTGGAAACATCGAAGAGAACTGCAGCTGATCAAAAAAGATCATGTGGATATGCCCCTCATATACAGATGTTGATCAACTCCAAGATGGGGACATGGACATATCTTCTTGACAAAGATCATCTTCCCATGAGGCCAGAATTTGAGGACAATGAGGTTGTCATGGATGCATCTCATCCAACTTGTGCAGAAGCCGAGGAGAAGAGAGAGAAAGCAAAGGCTGCAAAAGCAGCAAAATCAGCTAGTGCTCCGGATGCTTCACAAGTGATGCTCACGACCAAGCAAGATCAACTCAGTTATCTGGTTGAGGCTACTGTGAGGATTGAGAAGGGATTGGCCACCCTGACTCAGAATCATGAGAGTCTTAAGAGGATCATTGAGACAAAATTCCATGATCTAGATGTGAAGGTCACAGAGATCCAATCTATTGTGGAGAGACTCCAGGAAGAGATTGAAGAAAGGAGTGACAGACCAACCACTGATGCTTTTCAACTCCTGCAGCTACAGACATCAGCTGAAGCTTTTCACTACTAGGGAAAACCCTAGCAGTAGCGCAGGTATTTTGCCTATCAGTAGCGCGGGATGCCACGCTACTGATAAGGCGCTACAGCTAACATATAGCAGTAGCACGTGTCATCCCACGCTACTGCTATACATGGCTAGTAGTAGCAATCTTTAGTGCAGAGTGCTGCTGCTAATATCTGCAGCGGTTTTTAGCGAGTGAAGCGCCATCGGTAAGGGAGCGCCATCGCTAACTTTATTCCCTCGCTACTACTAGTTTTATTAGTTTCATTTTTTACGCATATTTGTTTTGTATTTGAATAGGCTTTATACAATAATCTTTAGCATATCATACACATACAAATGTAATCATAGCATATACATACAAATAGTCTCATCAAATCATGTCATCATCATAATCATCATGCAACATGAAGTGGTCTCTTGTCATCATCTCAAAAATAGCGATACAAGTCCCGATTACTTGCAACTACATCGTCATCCATCTAAACAATGATATACGCGAGAAGAGATATCACTATGAGTGAGAGCAGAACTATGTAGTACATGAGTTCGTATCCCTCTCTCGCATTAGCGTGAACCTTAACTAACCATCGGTCGTCGCCGAAACCGGAAACCGGTACACTGGGCTCGACACTCCGCCACTCGTCAGATACTCCTGGCGTAGCACTTCTTCGCCATCGATGATCTATGCACCTGCATCGTCGCATGAGTCGATGATATGCAACATATATAGTTGAGCAACAGAAAGAGACAGACTTGGCAAGAATAGAAGCAACATATCATAAGCATAAATAACAAAGTTCATCGTACCCAAAATGCCCTAATTAGAGTGATCTTCGCTAGTCGAGGAGGACGGTTTAATTACATCACAAATATAGTTTCGTCATGCATAACTCAAAGTTTTGTCATACAGAAAGTATGGACTAAATGGACACATTGTCATATATCGGCAATCACTCCAACATGTCGTGCCATCCATCCAAGTTAGGGAGATAGTCCCCGAGCTTAGTGAAAGGCTTCAGGTCGAGATGCTGAGAGGCTACGCGTGTTCGGACGTCTTCCCGCGAAATTTGTCCTTCTTCGTAAAACATCCGTGTTTTTTCGACGACCTCCTTCATGATGATTTGGGAAAGTTCGCGTTGGATGTGATAGAACTCAGCTCGAAGTCGATGATCCTCGATATCTCCTAAGTTCTTTGCCCATTGCAGAATATGGGCATCACCGGATCTAGGTGACATGCGAAGGTTCTGGTGGTCCCGTCTGTACTCCAGCATGTGGTGTAGGACATAGAATCCATCATTAAGAGAATCACTCGGTTGCTGGATGTAGCAGAAGTCGGTCTTATGGCTGAAGGCAGCCCTGCCGTCCCTTTTCTTCTTGTCCTTGACCTCTCCACCCTGTGTGCCGTAGTAAAACATAGCACTGTCGAGAACAGACTTGATGTGGGTGTAATCCTTTTTGTTAATGTTCTTCGACAAGTCCAAGTAAAGAGCGTGGGAGTATCGGGGGTAGAGGATGATGAGGTCGGTAGCGGCCATTGCATAAAATAAGTACACCTCAAATTAATTAGCCTCCACCGTGCAAATGAATGATTGAAATCGAAGGAAGAATATCCGCGCGGATGACTTACAGGGGATGATAAGGCACGAGAATCGCATCCTTGTCCTTATTGGCGAGCATGAAATTGGTGATGTATTCCCTCGCATATTGACGGTGCTCTACGCAGACTCCTAAGAATCCCTCGTGCATGAAGTACGGGTCAGCGACACAGGTATGAGGTATCTGCTCAACCCCGATGAGGTAGTTCATGTGCAAGGCATAAAGGCGGACAAACGTAAAATCCAGCTTCTTCAAGTGAAACATGTCGAAGATGTAATCGAATCGAAGGAAGAACTTCTCCGTGGGGAATGTGTCGACGTACGACAATTGGCGCGGCACATTAACCACGTAGAGTGGGTATCCTGGATTTTTCGAGGTGATGAGGCCTTTCTCTATCCGCAGCACATCGTCATGAAGTCTCCTTAGATTGCCGAATCTGGCCCCTAGCGCTGCTTAGGTAGGATTGGTTCACTGGGGATATGCCATTTTGCCGCACCGGGGATATCTATACGGTCTTGAACCTGAGGCTGCTGAGGCGGTTGGATCATAGAAGCAGCTTTGTTGCCTTTCCTCGATCTCTTCCTAGGCTTCTTTGCTACCGGAAGGTCGTCCATAATACGTTCAGAATCCGGAGGCGGCAATTCAGGCACCGACTCATGACACTCAAACCCTAAGTAGGTGCCAGTATTGAAATATTGTTGACTGTCGTCGTCATCCTCATCCTCATCTATGGCGACATCACCAGTGACTAATGGAGCATCTTCCTCACCTCGTCCACTATCACCCAGCACGACAGCCGACACTAATTGGGTGGGTGGGGTGTTGATGTTCATGCCTAACTGTGTGCTCGTGGGTGTGCTCCCGGCCGCCTCCAGATGAAGTAGACTCTTTGGCCACAACAGGACACACCCATTGTAATCACCAAGCCGCCGCGGGGTCTCGTCGTCATCCCCACTAGTACCAGAGGAGCCAAATTCTCGTGGCCCGGTTTGACACCGGCCACGGAAACCTTGAAGACGTCCGGGGGGATCGGCCGGCCATGGAACAATGGTTCCTTCGGCTCCATTATCGTCGCCTTCCCCATGTCCACCTTCTGGTCGCCGATGGTGTACAATATGGTGCACGGGGTTATGTCGGCCTGCAAAGACATGTCTGTGACGTGAGACATCCGAAAGGAAACGGAAACGGGAGATTATACATTTATTGAAGAGGGCCGGTGTGACAGATACCGTGAGGGCGTCGAGCTCAGCCAAAGATGAAGCACCGCCGAGCATGTCCGGTGCCGGAGTCGGTGTTGGAGCAGGTGCGGAGCAGTGCGGGGAGCAGAGTGTGCAGTCTTTGGTGCAACGCTAGTCGAGTTGCTTGAAGAAGTCGACAAGGGAAAGTCCGCTGCATTTTTTCTGGATTTTGCCTGCTCTAATTGAAAATGGCGGAACCAAGACAATGAGACATATACATATACGCAACCACCTGTTTTGCGGCAGCTACCGCTATTCTTGTCTCGAGATGATTTCTTCTCAACCGCAATCTCAACCTTCTTGTCGATGTTTTCTTCAATTAACCTCCGTCTTTCCTTTCTCTCCTCCGTGGTCTCACGGTATTACTTCTTCCACGTGGTGCCGTATCCGACACCGTGCACGCGTCCATACGACGGTCGAGTCTCCAACGGGAGTCCTTTGAATATGTTCAACGCCCGGTTGAATGGATTGTCCCACTTGGGCCTCGCCAACGCCTCAGACGGCGAGTCACTTTCGGCCGCAATCCTGTGTTGCTCTCTCTGCAAAAGGCACAAGGATCATTTACAAATATGACTAACATGAAGTCGAGTTGATCTGAAACTAAAATTACCAGTAGTCTCATGAAATCCATCGTGACCGGGTCCGTCTCGAAAACCTTCTTGACTGAGTCCCAATGGTGTCGTGCCCTGAGGACGTCACGCTCCTGCGGGACGGTGAAGTCCTCCAAGGGGTCTGGGATACCTAGACTCTCGCGTTCAAAGAGAAAAGAGAATAGGGAGCCACATATACATTCTTCTCTTCTTTCCTGAATCCTAGTACTCGGCCTCGCAAGCCGCCTTGAATATTTCAAAGTGCTCTTCCATGATTGTCGAATTATCCTTTACAATCTCGGAGTAGGGTTCCTTTTTGTTGACGCCCGATGTTTCACCCTTGCTTTCCAGGCGACCAACGCGTTGCTAAACTTGGTCATGGCGTGTTTGTTTATCTTCTTCATTGTCGGGTCCTTATCTGGATCTTTATAATCCGTTTCATTCCGGCCCGGGAACAAGAATATCTGGTGCAACTTCTTTAGGAGGGAGGGCCTCATTATCTATCTTCTTTAGTTTCTCATCGTTGATGGTGGCGGTTGTCCGTATGATGCAGCCTATTTGATTGTCGTAGCACGAGCACGCTTCTGCGGGTGCGTTTGGCTCAAAAATGTCGTCGTCCACCTCCGTGATCACCAGTCTAGTAGTCTTGAGCTTATTAGGAAGTTGTTGCCTCTTTGCTTTCGGTTCTGTACCGGCTCCACTAGTCTCGGCGCCGGTCTCAGTCTCAGCGTCGGTCTCAATGTCGGTCTCAGTCTCAGAGCCGGTCTCGATGCCGGTCTCAGTCTCAGCGCCGGTCTCGATGTCGGTCTCAGTCTCCGATGTGACAGGTGGACAGCAACATCAACCGTTGATCGTTAGCTTCCCTCAAAAATTCGTCTGCCGCCAGGTAGACGTTGTCGCAGTCACTAGAACCCTGTCCTTCATCGTTGCTAGCCAAGTTTCCTACGATTAAATCTAGTCAATTAATTCTAGACCTAATAAAATGAATAATGACATAAAAAAAGGCCTATGCTTTGCAGGAACGTTGACTCCTTCCCGGTGCGGCAAATCCCGGGCACTCGATATGTCCTAGTTTGTAGCACAAGTCATGCCAAAATTCACGGAATACTTCGGCATGACTTTTGCTAAAAAGTGCACAAATCGAGAACCTGAAATTTGCCGGAACGGAAATGAATCAACATTCCGGCAAAACATAGACCACTCGGCTTCATTCCCTGGAAACAACAAAAGGCCACTTGGGCACAATCGAAACATGTGCAAACACAATTGAGGAATTTGCATATATCCTGACCACTTCAAATTTGCATCTCCTAGCGTTTGACACTTCAAGAAAATCTACACAAATCTCATGCTCTCTCAAACTCAATTCAAAAACCAAATATAGATTATATTTAGTTAACTCTTGAACTAAACTTTACTCTAAACTAAACCCTCGCCCTAATTAACATCTAGTTAAACAAACTCAATTCAAAAACTAAACCCTCTTGAACTAATTAACATCTACATAATCTACTACATAACATCTATTATTACCCTAACTAAAAAACATCAACTATTAACCAGACTGCCCTAGTTAACTATTACCATCACTACTACTAATTAACATCTACTACTACTACTAAAAATCATTATATATGAACCATAGTACTAATTAACATCTACTACTACTGCTAATTAACATGGCAGAGGCAGAAAAAGCAGAGAGAGGGGGTGGGGGGAGGGGTGGGGGCTTACAAAGAGGGGAGACATTGGCGGGAGGTGCTCACCACGGAGGAGGGGCGGCGAGGCGTGGCTCGGGCAACAAGGCGTGAGGTCGAGGCGGCGACGGTGAGGTCGAGAGCGGGCGCAAGCAAGCGGTGAGGGCAGGTTTGCAAGCGCAAGACAAAGGAGTTGGGGGAACAGGGTGAGAGGGGGGAAAGGAGGACTTAGCAAAATTTTGAGCCCACGGGTGGTTAAGTCAAACTAGCAGTAGCGTTGTTTCGGAAACGCACTATAGCTAAGTTAGCTATAGCACGTTTTAGCAAAACACGCTACGCTATAGGAAGCAGTCATTTCTTTTATTTATCCTTAAATTTTCTTTTTTTCCATTTCTCTGTTTCCTACTTCTTTCATTTTCATTTACTTTTCTATTTTTTTTATTTTTCTTTTCTTTCTTAGCAGTAGCGCTCTACGCAGGAAACACGCTGCAACAACGACCATAGTGGTAGCGCTGCTGTGAATCGCTACTACTATTCCTAGCCTACCGCCAACACGGTGGGAATTATAGTGGTAGCTCTTTTTGCTGCACACGCGCTACTGCTACAGTTGTAGCTATAGCGCGCTTTTCTGGAATGCGCTACTACAAAGTAGCAGTAGCACCCTATTTTCACCAGCGCTACTGCTATACCTCTGTGTATAGGGTTTTCCCTAGTAGTGTTTGCAGACGGACTCCTCTCCACGCCATCTACGCACACCGGAGCAACCAGCCAGAAGACACCTTCAGGAGCTCCCGGAGATCATGCCTAGAGTGACGCTTAGCACTATGCATTTTCAAGCTTTTTGGTAACTTGTTGCCAAAGGGGGAGAAAGTGTATAGATCATTAGGCTTCGAGAGAGAGTGTTTTGCCTTTTATTTTCCTCTCTTGCTACTTTGATCGTTTGGTTGTTTGAGGCATGCTACAATATTTGTGCTTATGTATCTTTATGATCATGTGTTTGATCATACTACGCTTTAATGTGTGCTTGCTTGATGATATCTATGATACTTGTGTATGATCAATCATGTTTGTCCTTGATGATGAGTGCATGTTCTTTATAGCTTATCATTTTGAGCGCTCCACCAAGATGTATGTGACATGGAAGAGTGACCCATGATCCTAATTGATTGTGCATTTGCATTCAAACGCAAATACTAAATAATGCACAAATTTAGGGGGAGCTCTTGCTAATCACATACTTCTCAAAGCAACGATGTATTTCATTTATATTATCATTTGTCGAAGCTTTAATCTATATGTTGTCATCAATTACCAAAAAGGGGGAGATTGAAAGTGCAACTAATCCCCAGGTGGTTTTGGTAATTCATAACAACATATAGCTCATTGAACTAATATCCATTCAAGTTAAATATTTCAGAAAGTTCAGTGATTGGCATGGCATGGACTAGAGATGTGGACCTCTCAAAATGCTAAGGAAAAAGATTGGCAAAGGCTCAAGACTCTTCATTTTCATTTTGGTGATCCAAGATCACATTGAGTCCATAGGAAAGCCAATACTATTAAAATGGGATGAGGTGTTGCTTAATGGTCTACTTGCTCAAAGTGCTTGGTGATATTGCTCCAAAACCCTCAGCCACTTTCTCATTTACACATATGTCCAAAACCTAAAGTCAAACTCGGCCCCACCGATTTGATCTATCCGGTGCCACCGAGTTCTGTTGACATAGCCACAACCAGAAACCCTAGTCAATTCGGTCTCACCGATACGGCTTGCGATCTCACCGAGATGGCTTTGCAAACTCTATGTTTCCCTTCGTAACATTTCGGTCTCACCAAAATGAGCGATCGGTCCCACCGAGTTCGCATTGCAAACTCTCTGTTTCCCTTCGTAATGTTTTGGTCTCATTGAAAGGAGCGATCGGTCCCACCGAGTTTGTTTGACCAACTCTCTGTTTGATCTTTGCTGAATTCGGTCCCACCGAGTTCATGTGATCGGTCTCACCAAGATGAGGTTTTGCCCTAGCCCTAGCACATCGGTCCCACCAAATTGATCTCATCGGTCCCACCGAGATTCCTAACGTTCACATTTTGAACTGAATCGGTCTCACCGAGTTCTTCTATTCGGTCTGACCGAGTTGGGTCAAAAGTGTGTAACGGTTGGATTTTGTGTGGAGGCTATATATACCCCTCCACCCCCTTCTCCATTAGAGAGAAGAGTTATCAGAATGTTCCTACACTTCCACTACTCATTTTCTGAGAGAGAACCACCTACTCATGTGTTGAGACCAAGACATTCCAATCCAACCACTAGAATCTTGATCTATAGCCTTCCCCAAGTTGCTTTCTCAAATCTTCTTTCCACCATAGCCAAATCTGTGAGAGAGAGTTGAGTGTTGGGGAGACTATCATTTGAAGCACAAGAGCAAGGAGTTCATCATCAACACACCATCTATTACCTTTTGGAGAGTGGTCTCTCCTAAATTAGTTAGGTGTCACTTGGGATCCTCCGACAAGATTGTGGAGTTGAACCAAGGAGTTTGTAAGGGCAAGGAGATTGTCTACTTCATGAAGATCTACCCGAGTGAGGCAAGTCCTTCCTGGGCGATGGCCATGGTGGGATAGACAGGGTTGCTTCTTCGTGGACCCTTCATGGGTGGAGCCCTCCATGGACCCATGCAGTCGTTACCCTTCGTGGGTTGAAGTCTCCATCAACGTGGATGTACGATAGCACCACCTATCGGAACCACGCCAAAAATCTTCGTGTCTAAATTGTGTTTGCCTTCTCCAAACCCTTCCCTTTACCTTCATATGCAATGTTTTACTTTCCGTTGCTACACTCTTAGAATTGCATGTGTAGGTTGATTGCTTGACTTGTGCTAAGTTGCTAAAATCTACCAAGACTTAGAATTGGGAAAAGGTTAGATTTTTATTTGGTAAAGTAGTCTTAGCATCCCCCTCTAGACCTACTTTCGATCCTACACTATGAATATGCTTGCTCTAGTTAAATTCGTCAAATATATCAAGCATTTCATCTCTCCAAAAGTTGTAGTACTCTCCATTGAGAATATGCACTCTACATCTAAGACTACCCAAAGTAGACACATCCATCTT
The DNA here is from genome assembly GCA_021605145.1 of Aegilops bicornis. Taxonomy (NCBI): domain Eukaryota; kingdom Viridiplantae; phylum Streptophyta; class Magnoliopsida; order Poales; family Poaceae; genus Aegilops; species Aegilops bicornis. Next base: position 657,100,252 of record CM038673.1, read on the forward strand.
CCTCCAAAGATGTTTAAACCAAAGCAATAGAGACCAAAGCTCTGATACCAATTGAAGGATTGAGAAGATAGGTATAGAGGGGGTGAATATATACTAACAAGGCTAGGGTCACAGTTTTTAGTTTTCTTGAAACTTAGGAAAATTTTAGCACACCTTAAGTGGCAACCAATACAATCTACACATGCAGATCTACAGTATGGGAAGCGAATATTGATCAACATGCCAGTGCAAGAATGTAAAAAGGAGGTAGAGATATGAAGATCAAACACAATGAAGACACATTGATTTTTGGCATGGTTCCGATAGGTGGCGCTATCGGACATCCACGTTGATGGAGACATCAACACAAGGAGAGTAACGGCTGCGAGAGTCCACGGAGGGCTCCACCCATGACGGATCCACGAAGAATCACCCTTGTATATTAAATCATGACTTCCGCCCATGAAGGCCTAGCCTCACTCAGGGTAGATCTTCACAAAGTAGGCAATCTCCTTGCCATTACAAACTCCTTGGTTCAACTCCACAAGATTTGGAGGCTCCCAAGTGACACCTAACCAATCTAGGAGACACCACTCTCCAAAAGGTAATAGATTTTGTTGTTGATATTGAACTCCTTCTCTTGTGCTTCAAAAGATAGTCTCCTCAACACTCAATCACTCTCTCACAGATTTGGCATGGTGGTGGGAGAAGGATTGGAGTCGAAAGTAACTAAAGGGGGCTAGAAATCAAGGATCAAATGGTTGGAGTGGAATCGCTTGATCTCAACACAAATGTAGGTGGTTCTCTCTCAGAAAATGGATATGGGAAGTAATGGCTTCGTCCTGGTTGCTCTGTTTGAGAGTAAGTGGTGTAGGTTGGTTATATATAGCCATCACCAAAGATCTAGACTTTACTGATACGTCCATTTTGCATCATGATTTTATATCAATATTTATTGCATTATGGGCTGTTATTACACATTATATCTCAATACTTATGGCTATTATCTCTGATTTTACAAGGTTTACCATGAAGAGGGGAATGCCTACTGGAATTTTGGTTGGAAAAGGAGCAAATATTGGAAACCTATTCTGCACAGCTCCAAAAATCCTGAAACTCCACGGAAGTCAGTTTTGGAATTAATAAGAATTATTGAGCGAAAGAAACACCAGAGGGGGCCCACACCCTGGCCAGGAGGGTGGGGGCGCACCCACCCCTACTGGGCGCGCCCCCTGTCTCCTGGGCCCCCTGGTGTTCTTCCGGTGTCCATCTTCTGCTATATGAAGGCTTTTACCCTGGAAAAATCAGAGGCAAGCTTACGGGACGAAACTCCACCACCACGAGGCGGAACCTTGGCGGAACCAATCTAGAGCTCCGGCAGAGCTGTTCTGTCGGGGAAACTTCCCTTCGGGAGGGGGAAATCATCACCATCGTCATCACCAACGATCCTCTCATCGGGAGAGGGTCAATCTCCATCAACATCTTCACCAGCACCATCTCCTCTCAAAACCCTAGTTCATCTCTTGTATCCAATCTTGTATCCAAAGCACAAATTGGTACCTGTGGGTTGCTAGTAGTGTTGATTACTCCTTGTAGTTTATGCTAATTGGTTTACTTGGTGGAAGATCATATGTTCAAATCCTTAATGCATATTATTACTCCTCTGATTATGAACGTGAATATGCTTTGTGAGTAGTTACGTTTGTTCCTGAGGACATGGGTGAAGTCTTGCTATTAGTAGTCATGTGAATTTGGTATTCGTTCAATATTTTGATGAGATGTATGTTGTCTTTCCTCTAGTGGTGTTATGTGAATGTCGACTACATGGCACTTCACCATTATTTGGGCCTAGAGGAAGGCATTGGGAAGTAATAAGTAGATGATGGGTTGCTAGAGTGACAGAAGCTTAAACCCTAGTTTATGCGTTGCTTCGTAAGGGGCTGATTTGGATCCATATGTCTAATGTTGTGGTTAGGTTTACCTTAATACTTCTTTTGTAGTTGCAGATGCTTGCAATAGGGGTTAATCATAAGTGGGATGCTTGTCCAAGTAAGGGCAGTACCCAAGCACCGGTCCACCCGCATATCAAATTATCAAAGTACCGAACGCGAATCATATGAGCGTGATGAAAACTAGCTTGACGATAATTCCCATGTGTCCTCGGGAGCTCTTTTCTCATTATAAGAAATTGTACAGGCTTGTGCTTTGCTACAAAAAGGATTGGGACACCTTTCTGCACCTTATTTACTTTCATTGCTTGTTACTCATTACAATTTATCTTATCACAAAACTATCATCACCTACAATTTCGGTTGCTTGCAGAGAAAACCTTACTGAAAACCGCTTATCATTTCCTTCTGCTCCTCGTTGGGTTCGACACTCTTACTTATCGAAAGGACTACGATAGATCCCCTACACTTGTGGGTCATCAAGACTCTTTTCTGGCGCCGTTTTCAGGGAGTGAAGCGCCTTTGGTGAGTGGAACTTGATAAGGAAACATTTATATAGTGTGCTGAAATTTTACGTCACTTGTTACTATGGAAACTAATCCTTTGAGGGGCTTGTTCGGGTATCTTCACCCCGACCAAAAGAGCAAAGAGTTGCTCCTCAACCTACTGAACCTACTGAAAATATTTACTTTGAGATTCCTTGGGTATGATAGAGAGCGCTAGCTAATCCCTTTGCAGGAGATGGAACATTGCATCCCGATTTACACCTTATCTTTGTGGATGAAGTTTGTGGATTATTTAAGCTTGCAGGTATTCCCGATGATGTTGTCAAAAGGAACGTCTTCCCTTTATCTTTGAAGGGGGATGCATTGACATGGTATAGGCTATGTGATGATACGGGATCTTGGAATTATAAACGATTGAAGTTGGAATTTCACCAAAAGTTCTATCCTATGCATCTTGTTCATCGTGATCGTAATTACATATATAATTTCTGGCCTCATGAAGGAGAAAGCATCGCTCAAGCTTGGGGGAGGCTTAAGTCAATGTTATATTCATGCCCCAATCATGAGCTCTCCAGAGAAATGATTATTCAAAAAATTTATGCTCGTCTTTCTCCCAATGATCGCAACATGCTCGATACTTCCTGTGTTGGTTCTTATATGCTGAAGACTATTGAATTCAAATGGGACTTATTGGAAATAATTAAACGCAACTATGAAGATTGGGGTTCCGACGATGGTAAGGAGTTAGGTATGACACCTAAGTTTGCTTGTGTTAAATATTTTATGGATACCAATGCTTTTCATGGATTTAGCGCTAAGTATGGACTTGACTCTGAGATAGTAGCTTCTTTCTATGAATCTTTTGCTACTCGCGTTGATCTCCCTAAGGAGAAGTGGTTTAAACATAATCCTCCCATTGAAGTAAAATTAGTTGCACCTATTACAGGTGAAGAAAAGACTATCACCTATAGTGATCCTATTGTTCCTACTACTTATTTTCCTGTTAGGATAAAGGATCATGCTAAAACTTTGACTGTTGTTCGTAAGAGTAATACTAGGACTTATACACCTCCTGAGCAAATCAAAGTTGAACCTAGTATTGCTATGGTTAAAGATCTCTTGGATGATGATTTAGATGGACATGTTATTTATTTCTGTGGTGAGACTACTAGTATTGTTAGACCAGATACTAAGATACATAGACCTGTGGTAGGCATGCTTGTTATTTCTGTTAAAATAGGAGATCATTGTTATCATGGCTTGTGTGATATGGGTGCTAGTGCTAGTGCAATATACTATGATTTATATAAACAAATTATGCATGATATTGCACCTGCTGAAATAGAAGACATTGATGTTACTATTAAGCTTGCTAATAGGGACACCATTAAACCAGTTGGGATTGTTAGAGATGTTGAAGTCTTGTGTGGGAAGGTTAAATATCCTGCTGACTTTCTTGTTCTTGGTTCCCCACAAGATGACTTTTGTCCCATTATTTTTGGTAGACCCTTCTTGAATACAGTTAATGCTAAGATTGATTGTGAAAAGGATCTTTATTACAGTTGGCTTAGAGGGTATGTCTCATGAGTTTAATTTTGCTAAGTTTCGTAGACAACCTCATGATAGAGAATCACCTAGTAAGGATGAGATTATTGGTCTTGCTTCTATTGTCGTTCCCCCTACTGATCCGTTAGAACAATATTTGCTAGACCATCAAAATGAGATGTTTATGAAGGAAAGAAGGGAAATAGATGAAGTGTTCCTTCAACAGGAACCTATTCTGAAACACAACTTACCCGTTGAAATTCTAGGGGATCCCCTCCACCCAAGGGTGATCCCGTGTTTGAACTCAAACCATTACTTAATAATCTTAAGTATGCTTATCTTGATGAAAAGAAAATATATCCTGTTATTATTAGTGCTAACCTTTCAGAGCAAGAAAAAGAAAGATTATTGAAAACTCTGAAGAAGCACCGTGCTGCTATTGGATATACTCTGGATGATCTTAAGGGCATTAGTCCCACGTTATGCCAACACAAAATTAATTTGGAGGACCATGCCAAACCAGTTAGAGATCCTTAACGACGATTGAATCCTAAGATGAAAGAAGTGGTAAGAAAGGAGATATTAAAGCTCCTTGAGGCAGGTATAATTTATCCCGTTGCTGATAGTGATTGGGTAAGCCCTGTCCATTGTGTTACTAAAAAGGGAGGTATTACCGTTGTTCCTAATGATAAAGATGAATTGATCCTGCAAAGAATTATTACAGGTTATAGGATGGTAATTGATTTCCGTAAATTAAATAAAGCTACTAAGAAAGATCATTACCCTTTACCTTTTATTGATCAAATGCTAGAAATACTATCCAAACACACACATTTCTGATTTCTAGATGGTTATTCTGGTTTCTCTCAAATACATGTGTCAGCTAAGGATCAATCGAAAACTACTTTTACTTGCCCTTTCGGTACTTTTGCTTATAGACGTATGCCGTTTGGTTTATGTAATGCACCTGGCACCTTTCAAAGATGCATGATGGCTATATTCTCTGACTTCTGTGAAAAGATTTGTGAGGTATTCATGGATGATTTCTCCGTTTATGGATCCTCTTTTGATGATTGCTTGAGCAACCTTGATCGAGTTTTGCAGAGATGTGAAGACACTAGTCTCGTCTTGAATAGGGAAAAGCGCCACTTTATGGTTAATTAATGAAGGCATTGTCTTGGGGCATAAGATTTCCGAGAGAGGTATTGAAGTCGATAAAGCTAAAGTTGATGCTATTGAAAAGATGCCATGTCCCAAGGACATAAAAGGTATAAGAAGTTTCCTTGGTCATGCCAGTTTTTATAGGAGGTTCATTAAGGACTTCTCCAAAATCTCTCAGCCTCTGACTAATTTATTGCAAAAAGATATTCCTTTTGTATTTGATGATGATTGTGTAGAAGCATTTGAAATACTTAAGAAAGTTTTGATCACTGCACCTATTGTTCAGCCACCTGATTGGAATTTACCCTTTGAAATTATGTGTGATGCTAGTGATTATCTTTGTGAAATTTGTTCTAGGAAAAGAGTTGATAAGAAATTGAATGTTATCCGTATGCTAGTAAGACTCTTGATAACGCCTGAGAAATTATGCTACTCTTGAAAAAGAGTTCTTAGTAGTTGTGTTTGCATGTGATAAGTTTAGACCTTATATTGTTGATTCTAAAGTTACTATTCACAATCGATCATGCTGCTATTAAATATCTTATGGAAAAGAAAGATGCTAAGCCTAGACTTATTAGATGGGTTCTCTTGCTCCAAGAATTTGATTTGCATATTATTGATAGAAAGGGAGCCGAGAACCCGTTGCATAACTTGTCTAGGTTAGAGAATGTTCTTGATGACCAACTGCCTATTGATGATAGCTTTCACGATGAACAATTAGCGGTCGTTAATACTTCTCGTCGCTCCTTGGTATCTTGATTATGCTAATTACATTGTTGCTAAATTTATACCACCTAGTTTCACATACCAGCAAAAGAAAAAGTTCTTTTATGATTTAAGACATTACTTCGGGATGACCCCCACCTTTATAAAGAAGGAGTAGATGGTGTTATTAGACGTTGTGTACCTGAGCATGAACAGGAACAGATCCTACGCAAGTGTCACTCTGAATCCTATGGAGGACACCACGCTGGAGATAGAACTGCACATAAGGTACTTCAATCCGGTTTATATTGGCCTACTCTCTTCAAAGATGCTCGTAAGTTTGTCTTATCTTGTGATGAATGTCAAAGAATTGGTAATATTAGTAGACGTCAAGAAATGCCTATGAATTATTCTCTTGTTATTGAACCATTTGATGTTTGGGGCTTTGACTATATGGGACCTTTTCCTGCCTCTAATGGTTATACACATATTTTAGTCGTTGTTGATTACGTTACTAAGTGGGTAGAGGCTATTCCAACTAGTAGTGCTGATCATAACACCTCTATTAAGATGCTTAAAGAAGTTATTTTTCTGAGGTTTGGAGTCCCTAGATATCTTATGACTGATGGTGGTTCACATTTTATTCATGGTGCTTTCCGTAAGATGCTTGCTAAGTATGATGTTAATCATAGAATCGCATCTCCTTATCACCCATGATCTAGTGGTCAAGTAGAGTTGAGCAATAGAGAGCTCAAATTAATTTTGCAAAAGACTATCAATAGATCTAGAAAGAATTGGTCCAAAAAACTTGACGATGCATTATGGGCCTATAGAACTGCGTACAAAAATCCTATGGGCATGTCTCCGTATAAGATGGTTTATGGAAAAGCATGTCATTTACCTCTAGAACTTGAACATAAAGCATATTGGGCTATTAAAGAGCTCAACTATGACTTCAAACTTGCCGGTGATAAGAGGTTGTTTGACATTAGCTCTCTTAATGAATGGAGAACCCAAGCCTATGAGAATGCCAAGCTATTCAAAGAAAAAGTCAAACGCTGGCATGACAAAAGGATACAAAAGCGTGAGTTTAACATAGGTGATTATGTGTTATTATTCAACTCTCGTTTAAGATTTTTTGCAGGAAAACTTCTCTCTAAATGGGAAGGTCCTTACGTTATCGAGGAGGTCTATCGTTTTGTGCCATAAAAATCAACAACTTCAAAGGCACAAGTCCGAGGGTGGTGAACGGTCAAAGAATTAAACATTATATCTCAGGTAATCCTATCAATGTTGAAACTAATATTATTGAAACCGTAACCGGAGGAATACATAAGGGACACTTTCGAGAATGTTCCGGACTCCGAAAAGGAATAGGTATGTGGTATGGTAAGTAAACCGACTCCAAAACAATTCTAATGGCAATTTTTATCAGTTTTGGAATATTTAAGAATTTTGGAAAGAAAGAAGTAGTCCGGGAAGGACACGAGGCCTCCACGAGGGTGGAGGGCGCGCCCCCCTGTCTCATGGTCACATCGTGTGCCTCCCGGACTCCTTTTCTTGCGCGATACGTATTTTGGTCGATAAAAATTCATTATATAACTTCCCGAAGGCTTTGACCACCATATCACGCAAATATCCTCTGTTTTCGTTTCGAGCTGTTTTTCTGATAGATCTAGAGCATCATGATGTCTCCAAGCGCTCCCAAGGACAAGTTTTTCGAGAGGGTTATCAACCCCTATCTCGCGGAGGTGCTGCAACACCCTCAAACCATTGAGATGCGTGAGGGGATGCTGCACATCCGCGATGTGGAGGGACCAAGGCGTACCGGAAGCGTGGAGACAAAGCTCGAAGACATGGAGCAACAAGTTTTCAAGTGCCAAGGGATGGTGGAGCGTGGACTCAATGCCAACCAGATGATGATCACGGAGTTCACCAACAACCACAAGCTAGATGCCAAGGTCATTGGGCAGACCATCTTCAAGCTTCAAGAGAAAATCGAGCACCTCCAAGCCCAGATCTATGACCTGTAAAACCAAAACTGTGAGTATGAATATAGATTCAAGAGGATGAGTTTGGCTGCAGATTTGAGGATCTCGAGGACTCGATCATCCTTCTATGATGGTGAGCCTACGCCTTGGAAGATGGACGACAAGCCTACATCATCAACAACTCCTACTTCACCACCTTCGAGGACATAATTACATGGGTATGGGCACTCCCCTTGGCAACTGCCAAGCTTGGGGGAGGTGCCCCGGTATCGTATCACCATCACACTCCTATCTTTACTGTTTTATTTAGTTCGATCCTTTTAGTAGTATCTTGATCTAGTAGATTGAAGTTTTGATATCAGGTAGTTTTGAGTTTTGCTTTGTGATCTCTTTATGTAATCGAGTCTGTGAGCTATCTATAATAAAGATTAGTGTTGAGTCAAGGGCTTTGCTTTCTTGCTATGATCTTGAAGGAAGTAGAAAGAATAAAAAGAATAAAAGAGTGCATATTGATCTTATGGATAGTAATGACTTCACACATAGAAAGTATGAGGCATAAAAGTTGTTGAGAGTTGACAAACTTAGTTTTGGTCATCGTTGCAATTAATAGGAAGTAATAAGGAAAGAGAGGTTTCACATACAAATATACTATCTTGGACATCTTTTATGATTGTGAAGCACTCATTAAGTATGACATGCTAAAAGAGTTGATGTTGGACAAGGAAGACAACGTAATGGTTTATGTTTTCTCACATCTCAGTTAAAGTATATTGTCGTTGACCTTCCAAACATGTTGAGCTTGCCTTTCCCCCTCATGCTAGCCAAATTCCTTGCACCAAGTAGAGATACTAATTGTGCTTCCAAATATCCTTAAACCCAGTTTTTCCATGAGAGTCCACCATACCTACCTATGGATTGAGTAAGATCCTTCAAGTAAGTTGTCATGTTGCAGGCAATAAAAATTGCTCTCTAAATATGTATGACTTATTAGTGCAGAGAAAATAAGCTTTATACAATCTTGTTGTGGAAGCAATAAAAGCGACGAACTGCATAATAAAGGTCCACATACAAGTGGCAATATAAAGTGACGTTCTTTTGCATTAAGATTTCATGCATCCAACAATAAACACACATGATAACCTCTGCTTCCCTCTGCGAAGGGCCTATCTTTTACTTTATGTTTTTACTTTATGCTTGAGTCAAGGTGATCCTCACCTTTCCCTTTTTCATTTTATCCTTTGGCAAGCTCCTCGTGTTTGAAAGATCATGATATATATATCCAATTAGATGTAAGTTAGCATGAATTATTATTGTTGACATCACTTAAAGGTGAATATGTTGGGAGGCAACACAATAAGCCCCTATCTTTCTCAGTGTCCGGTTGAAACTCTATAACCACAAGTACCGCGTGAGTGTTAGCAATTGTAGAAGACTACATGATAGTTGAGTATGTGGACTTGCTGAAAAGCTCTATTCTTGGCTCTTTCTGATGTTATGATAAATTGCAATTGCTTCAATGACTGAGATTATAGTTTGTTAGTTTCCAATGAAGTTTCTGAACCATGCTTGACATCGTGAATTGATCGTTACTTGAGCATAAGAAATCATACGACAAAATCTATTTATGTTGCTGTTATAAGAATGATCATGATGCCCTCATGTCTGTATTATATTTTTATCGACACCTCTATCTCTAAACTTGTGGACACATTTTTCGATATCGGCTTCCGCTTGAGGACAAGCGAGGTCTAAGCTTGGGGGAGTTGATACGTCCATTTTGCATCATGCTTTTATATCAATATTTATTGCATTATGGGCTGCTATTACACATTATATCTCAATACTTATGGCTATTCTGTCTTATTTTACAAGGTTTACCATGAAGAGGGGAATGCTTAATTGAATTCTGGCCGGAAAAGGAGCAAACATTGGAAACCTATTCTGCACTGCTCCAAAAATCCTGAAACTCCACGAAAGTTAATTTTGGAATTAATAAGAATTATTGAGCGAAAGAAACACCAGAGGGGGCCCACACCCTGGCCAGGAGGGTGGGGGCGCGCCCACCCCTACTGGGCGCGCCCCTATCTCCTGGGCCCCCTGGTGGCCTTCCGGTGTCCATCTTCTGCTATATGAAGGCTTTTACCCTGGAAAAAAATCAGAGGCAAGTTTACGGGAGAAACTCCGTCACCACGAGGCGGAACCAATCTAGAGCTCTGGCAGAGCTGTTCTGCCGGGGAAACTTCCCTTCGGGAGGGGGAAATCATCACCATCGTCATCACCAACGATCCTCTCATCGGGAGAGGGTCAATCTCCATCAACATCTTCACCAGCACCATCTCCTCTCAAAACCCTAGTTCATCTCTTGTATCCAATCTTGTATCCAAAGGACAAATTGGTGCCTGTGGGTTGCTAGTAGTGTTGATTACTCCTTGTAGTTGATGCTAATTGGTTTACTTGGTGGAAGATCATATGTTCAGATCCTTAATGCGTATTATTACTCCTCTGATTATGAACATGAATATGCTTTGTGAGTAGTTACGTTTGTTCCCGAGGACATGGGTGAAGTCTTGCTATTAGTAGTCATGTGAATTTGGTATTAGATTCGATATTTTGATGAGATGTATGTTGTCTTTCCTCTAGTGGTGTTATGTGAACATCGACTACATGACACTTCACCATTATTTGGGCCCAGAGGAAGGCATTGGGAAGTAATAAGTAGATGATGGGTTGCTAGAGTGATGTAAGCTTAAACCCTAGTTTATGCGTTGCTTCGTAAGGGCTGATTTGGATCCATATGTCTAATGTTGTGGTTAGGTTTACCTTAATACTTCTTTTGTAGTTGTGGATGCTTGCAATAGGGGTTAATCATAAGTGGGATGCTTGTCCAAGTAAGGGCAGTACCCAAGCACCGGTCCACCCGCATATCAAATTATCAAAGTACCGAACGCGAATCATATGAGCGTGATGAAAACTAGCTTGATGATAATTCCCATGTGTCCTCGGGAGCTCTTTTCTCATTATAAGAAATTGTACAGGCTTGTCCTTTGCTACAAAAAGGATTGGGACACCTTGCTGCACTTTATTTACTTTCATTGCTTGTTACTCATTACAATTTATCTTATCACAAAACTATCTGTCACCTACAATTTCAGTGCTTGCAGAGAAAACCTTACTGGAAATCGCTTATCATTTCCTTCTGCTCCTCGTTGGGTTCGACACTCTTACTTATCGAAAGGACTACGATAGATCCCCTACACTTGTGGGTCATCAGTTACACACCTTTATGCACAACTCGGTGAGACAGGGTGAAAAACTCTAAGGCACCAACTAGCGAAAAGGTTCAAACTTTATATGCTTCGGTGAGACTGGATGGATCCACTCGGTGGGGGCACTATCAATGTTTCAATAATTCCGATTGGTTTCACTCGGTAATTCCGAAATGAGGTAGATGGGTTGCAGAAAGTTTGAACGTGCACTTCAATGGTACCAAATGTCATCTTGGTGAGATCAAGTTTCTAGGGTTTAGGCAGCGGCTCTGTCTGATGTATCTCGGTGGGTCTAGTTGAATATGTTTCAGTGGGACCTAGACTAACTTTAGGGTTTTGGATAGATTGGACTGTGAGAGTGTGGCTGAGGTTTTTGGAGCAATATCTTCAAGCACTTGAGCAAATGACTCATGGTCAAAATCTCGCCGCCTTTTAATAGTATTGAATTTCCTATGGACTCAATGTGATCTTGGATCACTTAACCAAAAATGCAGAGTCTTAAAGCTTTGCCAATGCTTGTCCTTTTTAGCTTGAGGGGTCTACTTCTCCATCCGTCTACTTGCCTGGGTTGAACTTTTTCTGAAATATACTTAAGGAAAACATTACTCCAACAACATGTATGTTGACATACATCGGTCCGGACCAGGTTTGGGTCAAGCTTGCAAAAGCCTAGTGTCAAAACCACAAGCCCGAGGCCGGCAGAAAGCATGAAATGTAGCTCTTTTCTCAAGCCCAAGCCTGACCTGAAAAGTAGCTCGGCCCGAACACCGTGCTTCAGCATATACACGTGAAAGCTCGACTCCAAAATCAGGAAAATGAAAGCCCAAGCCCGACCCGGATACTCTTTTGGGTTGTAAGCCCAAGCCTGGATTCAAAGGCAATCCCCGACCCGGTTGTTTATGGGCGTCGGGACAGTCCATGACCAGGTTTACGCGTACCACACGTTTCAACCACCCCCGCATGAATTTATGGAATAATTATGAGATATCTATATTTGGCATCGCAAGGATCTATACCAAAGATATGCATATCAATACGTTCCAATCGCCAGCGCATAGCAAATATTCGATATTTATATTCCAGTCGCGAACGTAAGTGCGGTGGAGTAAGGGGCATCCAAGGACGGAGCCAGGGGTGTGCAAGCTGGAGCCAACCACCCCAACTTTTTCTCAGAAAGCACTCATAGATCATGAAATTTATATATTTGCCCCCTCCAACCTTTCACTTCTTCCATTGCCACCCCCTTATGTGAGATTACTAGCCTCGTCTCCGGGGCATCAATGTGAACACAAATACCACATATAACAATATGAAATAAAAAAATCACACAATAACTCATTAGTTGTGTATAAATATACTTATAGTTTTTTCACCATCTTTTATTTTAAAAAGCATAGTAAAAAACAGAAATTGGATTGTATCATCCGCAAAAAAGTGAATTACACTCTCCACAAAAAGCAAAGAGAAATTAGCTCATGATGTGGCTATCTTGCTCTAAGATGAATTACACCGTGCTTGAGATCATCGGTTGCAGGTTCTTCAACTAAAAAGAAAAAATTGCTGGGCTGCGTGAATATCCTCAGCAACAAGGGTTGTTTCGGTGTTTCAGGCAGCAAATCGCCAGCGCATAGCAAATATTCGATATTTATATTCCAGTCGCAAACGTAAATGCGGTGGAGTAAGGGCATCCAAGGACGGGGTCACGGGTGTGCAAGCTGGAGACAACCCCTCCCTCCTCCCCCCTCCCCCCGGCAACTTTTTCCAGAAAGCACCCCTAGATCGTTAACACCGTCTCTAGGGCATCAATGTGAACTGCATATAACACTATGAAATAAAGCACAAAAGAACCCATTAGTTGTATATACAAATTTACTATAGTTTTCTTCACCGTCTGTTTTTTAGAAAAACATAGTAGTAAAAAAGCAGAAATTCGAATTGCACTCTACACAAAAAAAGAAGTCAATTACACTCTCCGCAAAAAGCAAAGAAAATTGAGTTCCTGGTGTGCCTATCTTGCTCTAAAATGAATTACACCATGCTTGAGATCATCGATTGCCGGCTCTTCAACTAGAAAGAAAAAATTGCAGGTTCTGAACTGCGTGATTATCCTCAGCAACGAGGGTTGTTTTGGGGTTTCAGCCGGCAATTTCGAAAGCCCACAGTAGCAGCCGCTCAAAACGTGCTAACCTTTACGATTAGCATATCAACCCCCTAGAACCAATATAAACTTTATTAACAGTCCCTGTCAGAAGTTCTTACGGACCACGAGGAGCTGTACAGAATAACCTCCTACCACAGGGGCCCGGCTGTCAACCTCCCCGTTTATAAATTCCCCACCAAACCAAGCCTCTGCCCCCGCACCAAGCAGAAAAAAAATCTCTCCTCGCTCTCGTCCGAGTCGCGTGAGGAGAAAGGAGGGAAGCCGGAAAGGTAAGGGTCTGCCCGCGAATCCCACCGGGACTCCACCAGTTTCCCCAGCGATTTATCCATCCGGGCCGCGGGATCCGCCCGATTCCTCCCCCGATCTGCGCTGATTCGCCGCCCGACTCGTCGGATTCGGTCCTCCGTTTGTGCAGGGTTCTCGCCGAGGCGGAAGGAGGAGATGGCCGGGAAGGGAGGCAAGGGCCTGCTCGCGGCCAAGACGACGGCCGCCAAGACCGCCGAGAAGGACAAGGGGAAGAAGGCCCCCATCTCCCGCTCGTCCCGCGCGGGGCTCCAGGTGAGCTTGCTCTGCTTCGTGTTCCCCCGTACGCGCGCTTAGATTTGGTTCGAATTCGAAGCATCGCGCGCGCGCTCGCGTGCTGGCCGTGGTATTCGAGGGGTTTCGCGGCGCGTGCGCTCTAGGGCACGCCTCCCGGAAGCTGTAGGGAGGTGATTGCGTGCTGTTCCTGTTGTTTACGCTCGGCATGGGTTAGGTTCTTCGGTGGATTGGTTTGCGGGCAAGTTAGGCGGGGTTTTAGAGATTTGGTAGGTTGTAGCGTCTTGCAGAATTTTTGTAGATCTGGAGAAGCATTTGCTCTGTGAGGATTTGGTTCGTGATATGCATTGAGTTTTTTTAGATTTCATTGATAGAATTCATTGTGCATTGGTATATAGATAGGTGGTGAGTCCATAGTTGTACGAAGCGCGGAACGATGCCGCGACCCCTTTTCCAGGGTGGTTCGCCTGGATCTAGGGTTGGGATTGAGGTGCGGGACGACACGAGTCGTCGGCGGGGACGCGACTCGTTCATGCGGAACGATCCTGCGACCCTTTTCCGGGGTGGTCTGCCTGGATCTAGGGTTGGGATCGAGGTGCGGGACGACACGAGTCGACGGCGGGGACGCGACCCATTCACGCGGAATGATGCCGCGGCCCCTTTTCCGAGGTGGTTCGCGTGGATCTAGGGTTGGGTTGAGGTGCGGGACGTCACGAGTCGACGGCGGGGACGCGGCCCATTCACGTGGAACGATACCGCAGCCCCTTTTCCGGGGTGGTTAGCCTGGATCTAGGGTTGGGATTGAGGTGCGGGACGACACGAGTCGGCGGAGGGGACGTGGCCCATTCACGTGGAATGATGCCGCGGCCCCTTTTCTGGGGTGGTTCGCCTGGATCTAGGGTTGGGATTGAGGTGCGGGCCGACACGAGTCGACGGCGGGGACGCGACCCATTCACGCGGAACGATGCCGCGGCCCCTTTTCCGGGGTGATTGACCTGGATCTAGGGTTGGGATTGAGGTGCGGGGCGACACGAGTCAACGGTGGGGACGTGACCCATTCACGCGGAACGATGCCGCAACCCCTTTTCTGGGGTGGTTGACCTGGATCTAGGGTTGGGATTGAGGTGTGGGACGACATGAGTAGACGGCGGGGACGCGACCCATTCGTGACCCCGTGGCGTCGATGGCATCCGCCAGTCCACGCAGCTGTGCCGCCGGAAGCCGGTAGTGGAGCTGCACTGCGGGAGGCCTCCATGGTCACTTTATCCTAAGCGTGGATATGACGGCCGGGGCCTGGTCGCCGCACCCAGCAGCCGGGGAAGCTTAGGCGCCGGGCAGGGTCGTTGAGGCAGCGCAGGGATATGTTTGCTGCTGCACCTGCCTTGATGCAAATCCGGTTGGATGCAGATCGGGATTTAGATTACATGTTTCCTATTTTTTATTAAAAACAAGTAATTCCATATTTCCATATATAGCTCATGTAGATAAAGACTGTTCCTTAATTATCACTAGAGTTAAGGAATGTAATTAGGCAACTAATTAATTAGATTAGTTGTAGGGCCTCACAGGATTTTTGTAGATCTGGGTAAGCATTTGCTCTGTCTAGTTGTGTTAAGTGGACTGGTGTTACCATCATGATCTGTTTGTTCGATTGGAGCGTGGACACATCTATCGGGTTATAAGTTTTGTACGGTTCGAGGCTGGTTGCCTTAGTAGAGGATTTGGTTCGTGATATGCATCGGTTTTTTTTGTAGATTTCATGATGATAGAATTCCTTGTGCATTGGTCTATGGATAGGTGGTGAGTACATAGTTGACGGAAGTGTGGTACGATGCCGCGGCCCCATTTTGGGTTGTTGACCAGGGTCTAGGGTCGGGATTGAGGCGCTGGACGACACGAGTCGACGGCGGGGGTGCGCCATTTGTGACCCCAGCTCGGTGGCATCCGCTGGAGCTGGTAGTGGAGCTGCACCGCTGGAGGCCCTCCGCGGTCACTTTATCCTAGGCATGGATATGGCTGTCGGTGCTTGGTCGCTGCACCCAGCAGCCGGGGAAGCCTAGGGGGGCGGGCAGGGTCATTGAGGGAGCGCAGGTGTATGTTCGCTGCTGCCATGTCTCCCTTGACCTGCCTAGATGCAAATCGGGTTGGATGCAGATCAGGATTTAGATTATATTGTTTCCTATTTTTATAAAGACAAGTAATTCCATATTTTATATAGCTCAAGTAGATAAAATTATCACTAGAATTAATGCATGTAATTAGGCAACTAATTAATTAGTTAACCAACCATAGTATGCCTTGTCCCATCGTTGTTCTTGGGCCATCGTCCTGAAACTGTTTCGGTCACGTTTTGGTCCCTATGTTTGGTCTGAGCGCTGTTTACTAGTTAGAGAGGAAGGTTGTGATTCTGTAATTTGCTCCTTTGGGAATGCATGTGGTGAGCTATGCTGGGAGACACACAAATGATTGAATGAGGCTATTGTGGCTTTTTTTCCCTTAACTTCTTGCAAGTCATGAAGTAATCGACACGTCCTAGTTTTATTGTGTGTATGATATACTGTTGTCACATCAATCTCACTAGTCATGCTGAATCTTTCTTGGTATCATGTACTGTAGTAAACAAGTGATAGTTTGTTAGCATATGCTGATCTGTGATACCGACTTGTGTGAACGTGCTTTCTGCTTTCACATCTGTTTCACAGTCCACTTTAAATATGTGATTGCCAATTGGCCCATGGTTTTCAAATTTATGAATATAGTACTCCCTCTGTTTTTATTTACTCTGCATATTAGAGTTGACTGAAGTCAGACTTCATAAACTTTGACTAAGTTTATAGAAAACAATATAGACATTTATCATAATGAATCTATATGATGTGAAAGTACATTCATTAATAAATCTAATGTTGTTGATTTGTTATTGTATATCTTCATATTTTTGTTTATAAATTTGGTCAAAGTTGGTAAAGCTTGACTTTGACCGAAGCTAATATGCGAACTAAATAAAAACGGAGGGAGTATTATTTATTGGCCTTGCATTTTGCAGCATGGGTGCCTAAGTTGGTAGGTCCTTAATAGTCAGATGTTTTGATGAAATCCTACTAAGACACTTGATTTTCGGTGTTTGCATCCTTCGATTTGATGTTACTGTTATGCAATTTTCGTGTATTGCTCTTTTATTGTGAGGCATTCTCTGTGTACTAATTCTTGGCTATGTGATATTTCAGTTCCCTGTGGGCCGTATCCATCGTCAGCTGAAGCAAAGGACTCAGGCCAATGGCCGTGTTGGTGCTACTGCGGCGGTCTACTCTGCTGCTATCCTGGAGTACCTGACAGCTGAGGTCCTGGAGCTGGCTGGCAACGCCAGCAAGGATCTCAAGGTGAAGCGTATCACCCCTCGTCACCTCCAGCTGGCCATCCGTGGAGACGAGGAGCTCGACACCCTCATCAAGGGCACCATTGCTGGTGGAGGTGTGATCCCGCACATCCACAAGTCCCTGATCAACAAGTCCTCCAAAGAGTGAACAGAAAAAATAGCAAAGGAGCATCTCTAGCTTGAACTGGACATTTTCTCAGTCGTCTGTGAGATAAGTTTATGGTCGTGTCGTTTAGTGTTTAGCTGTGCTCCTTCCAGATCGAAGTCGTTGTCTGTCTGTGTAATGTTTACCTGGTACTGATTCAGTCATTTGGACATGGTGTTTATGTTCGTTCGTTGACTCTGTGATTGGACTCTGAATGCAAAAACCTTTTAAACATGTTTTGAGTAATTGTTGGCCGTCTCCTATTCCATTTTGCCTGCATCAGCGCCCGTCCTTTGGTTTTTGCTGTTTTTTTGTTCTTGTTTTTCTTGAGTTGGTTTTCGTTCTTGGTTTTTGTTCTGGTTTTGTCAGTATAGCTCAGTGGAAGGGGCTGAGCAGACAAATTAGGGATGCAAGTCTGTGACCCTCGCGGACGCGGAGGTACCCATTTGGGCCTGCTTTTAGGCTGAAGAGATAGCTGTTTAGTTTTGTGGGTCTACGACTGTCACTGCTTTTCCCAGTTCAAGGTTTATCTGCTTTTCCCATTTGAAGCCAATTCTTACACCTGTAACCAAACATGTTGCAGCTCCTGAGAAAATCTCTGGACAGTGGCACGGTCCAGGTGCATGTCTTCAGCAGGGAGGCTTTCATACGGTGCCATTATCTTTGTCCGCTCACTCCCTCTTCACCTCCGTGCCATTAACCGACGGGGCCTTTGCGTGTCAGGAGTTGTGTAAATCTGAAGACGCTTTCCTTTCCCTGTTTAGAAAACTCTTCTACTCCTTCTGTTCACTTTTATAAGACCTTAAAGCCATTTCAGACAATGTATAAAATAGCCCAAAGTGAACGGAGGGAGTAGTATTTTTTAGTGTTTCATCACTGACACATGAGCCTGAGAGTGCTGTGGCCGGTGCCGTGAGCGCCGCGGGGCGGGGAATTGCAGGGAAAGCGCAGGAAATGGCCAGGAAAACCAGGAGACCCAGCGCCGAAGTTTTTCCACAAGCCGCGCCGCCCAGGCCCAGCGTCCACAGCGCGTGTGCGTCCCTGTCTGTCTCCGAGCACACCCAGTGACCGACCGGGGTCATCTTTATTTATCTACCCGTCCCCTTTCCCTCCCATGGCATTGCAGGATACTTCCACCCGGCTTCCCTCCTCTCCATATACCTCCTGTCTTCCCACTTCTCCTTGCTCCACTGAAATTAATCCGGAGGCTGCGGTGCGCTCATGGAAGAAGGGCTGACGGGCGAGCAGATGGTGGCGCTCCAGGAGGCCTTCTCCCTCTTCGACAAGAACGGCGATGGTTCGTTTGCTCCATTCCATTTCTTTCCCCTCTCCTGGATTTCTTTGTTCTGTGTTGTTGGTCATTGCTGGATTCTCCAAACAATGCTAGTGTTTTGTTTTTGTTTCTGATTCATCCTTTTTTTTTTGCGGGAATCCTTTTATCTGTTGGGGACTAGAATTCAAGATGGCTTTTTACCGGTCATCTTTTCATCTCTTGTTTGCATCGCTCGACCCTCGTTGCTGAGAGAGAGAGATCATGATACTATCATGTCTGTGTAGAGTGCTCATGGTTTTCTATTTGTGCCGGTACTGGTCGAACTCTGTCTGTGGTAGAGCAAGCAGTAGATCGATGATCTACATGTTCACCGAGAGCTCACCGGCAGGGTTTGCTGCATGACTAATTTTAGATGCTAGAGTAGTGAATGATGATGGATTTCTTTTGCTTTTGGGTATGTTTGTGTTGCTGTTGCCCCACCAGACCTCTTATTTACTTTGCTCTCAGCTGAACTGCTTGTATGGACTTGTTGGGTGCTTTATCTGTAAAGCAGGCGAAAGCTTATTTCAAGAGAGAAAAAATGATGGATTCTATGGGAAATTGCAAACCCACTCCTGCAATTCAAAAACATTGATCGCAGAAAGAAAATAAACCCAGAGACCCGTTGTACTAGCAAACAAGCGCCTAGTTTAGTCAAAGAACCTTTGGGAACAAGGGCTTGCTGTTGGCTCACTTGTGCTCTGGAGGGCCCTTGAATCTTTGCAGTGGGTTATCCACCTACTATTTTCAGAAAAGAATAAGATGCCCCTGCCCTTCAAGAACCAAACCTGTTTCTAGTATGATTGCCGTGGTGACATTACTTGTCACACACTTGTCTGCTCATATACGAGTACTACATACATTTAACTAGTGCTCCAGTTTATCATATCTTTGGTCAAAACCTTTGACCACGTGGTGTTTTGTTGGCCCCTTTGGGGTCAGGATAAGTATGAGCTAAAATGATTATTTTTCTCCGATGAACCAAATGAAAAATAATTTTTGAATATGATTGACATGTGAGATGTTGGGACATTAAATTTGTCACATGAAGGATGCATCAGCTTGGAAGAGCTAGCCGCCGTGACTCGCTCCCTCGGCCTCGACCCGACCAACCAAGAGCTCAACGACATGATGCGTGAAGTCGACATGGATGGGAACGGCACCATTGATTTCCAGGAGTTCTTGAGCCTCATTGCCAGGAAGATGAAGGTGAAGCTCTGCAATCTGATGAATAATCAACTGTTTGATTTGATCCTATTAGTTTGAGCGTGCTGTTACTCTCGATTTCCATGTGAATTTGCAGGATGGAGACGGAGATGAAGAGCTCAAGGAAGCTTTCGAGGTCCTGGACAAGGATCGAAATGGTTTCATCTCCCCTGTTGAGGTGAGTATGTTGGCACCTTCTTCTCAGGTTCAGATAATCCCCAAGCTCATGTGAGGCACTCCTGAATTTCATGTCGCCCATGTGAAATGCAGCTGAGGACGGTGATGATCAATCTCGGGGAGAAGATGACCGACGAGGAGGTCGAGCAGATGATCAGGGAGGCGGACACAGATGGCGACGGGCAGGTGAACTACGACGAGTTTGTGCTCATGATGAAGAATGCTGAGCGCAAGATAACTGGGTGAACAAAAGTAATTATGCCGGTGATAGATGTGAAACCGCTGCTTCTCAGATTGGATTCACCGTCTCCGTGAACAAAAGTAAATTAGCTGCTTGTAGTATTGTTATTTTCTGAAGACACTGTAAGCTTGTGTATAGAAGCTGTCTGTGCACTATTATATGTAACGGTAATTGCCACATATATTTACACCACGTTATTTGGTTCTTGTAAGCTATGTTTAGACACCTTTACTTTTTTTACAATGTAGTGTCAGTTGTGTACCAAATGAATGTAATTAGCTATACAACACAGTCGTTTTTGTCTATGCCTATCTGAGGCTAAGATGATAGGTGAGGTAGGCAAAGCGAGGAAAGAGACTGTGCCGGATGTAGGGTATCTCCAAGAGCATCCCCCTACTTTCCCCCTATATGTCCGTTTCGGATTAATCGAACAAAAAACTTTCCAAGGTGAACCCTTACTTCTGACATAGATGACCCGACAGTCCGGCGCTCGCCGGACTAAGGAGGGGCAAGGGTTGGCCTGATCTGGTAGCTGAGTGCGAAGCGGATGCCTGAGGTGGTGGTTTGAGAAAGAATGAGGAGCAAAAAAATGGATCCTCCAACGGTCCACACACATTCTTATGTTTTAAGATGAAAGAACTAAGGCAGTCCCTATAAGAATGTATTGTGCCAATTTCATTTCTTACACTTGAACATTTCCTTTTCATTTTGCCATCACGTGCTTCAGTGAAACATATAACACCACGAAACTACAAATCATGAGCAATCTCAACATCAAACCTAAGAAGAGATCTTAGCAAACACATCAAGCACTAGATAAATTACCACAATATTGTATATTTAGTTATGTACAAATCTGGCAAGAGGATACAAAACCCATCCTTATTGGCACCACAAACACATGATGGGCTCCAGGGGGCAACACTGCTAGCAGATACTAGTATGCAGTACACAAACCACACAGGGAGTGTTGGGGGATCATGCCCAAATGTCAAGTCTGACCACCAATATACAATCATATATCATTGGTTTATGATACGAGACACAACGACACGGCTTCTACGCCGCAACCGCCTCTCGCAGTTTGCTGCTGCCTTCTGGTGGTGCCAAGCTGTCGTAGTACTCGACGAGGACCTTCCAGCCACCCGGGCACATAAAACCATCTGGTGGGCTCTCACGGTTCTTAGCAAGGCTACGCATCTGTTTACGCAGAAAAATTTGTTAGGACAATGACTAACAAAAGCTGGTGCCGAAGTTCCTGATGTGCAAATGATACTGAAATGAATTACCTTTGTGCCAGAGATGAACAGGAAGTCCTCTTTCCTTGACGGGTCGAAGAAATTCATCTTGTTATGCTTTGTGTCGTATGCAGCCACCTGATCCAAAATAAGAATCAGAAGACATGTCAAGAAACCAGAATAAGTGTACAATGCTGTATTTCGAAAATGAATAATAAACTGTTGAAGTCAAGATCTGAATGAGGTATCTGGTCTGGAATGATTAACACACCTTGAAAGGAAGGATATTGAGCCTCTCAAGCCCAGGAGCCATGCTCAGTACTTTTTTCCCGTGATCAGCATCATAAAGGTCCCTCTTTTCGGTCGGGTGGCCCATACCAGCAGGGTCTCTTCCCACAATATAGAAGTTTGCACCAGCATTTATACGAGCCTTAGCATGCCACTGGACCTCAGTTGGCCCAGCATAGTGCATTGGAGAGGGGAAGATTGCAACCACAGTTGATTCTGGGTTTAGGACACCTTCCTCAAGAACCTAGCAAAATGAAGAAGAAACGTCAGAACCATGCAGGAATTATACATTTTACATCTTGAACGTGTCTATACTAGTGTCATCAAATAAAAGGTTTCACCATACGACATGGCATGATTCCTATTGCCCAGGATTATAGTTAATTTCTGTGACATATAGGAGTCACATTTCTTTTTTTTAATAGAAAATGGATGGTAGGATTGTTATAACTAAATACCTTCTCATGCTGCTTCATTCTCACACTAAGAGGCACGTCATCTGCTTTTGTGAATCCTCCCAGTGGATGGAGAAGAAGAACAGGGTTTTTGTAGCCCATCTCAAGAAGGCGCCTCCGTGTATCAGTCATGAGCAGTGCATGCCCATTGTGCACAGGGTTACGAAGTTGAAAAGCAAATACTGCATCTGCATTGCGCCTGGCAAATTCTTCACGCAGCTGTGCTGGAGACAAACGATACTGATCCAGACCATCATTATACTTGATTGGTTCTATAACCTCCAGGTCTCCACCAATCAACCAATCACCAGCATTTGTAATCGCCTCCTCTACGTACGGCAGTCCACGTGCAGTTGTTCCCCAAGTACGTGCAATTCTTTCTTCCTTGTTATGCTTGTAGATCTCAATACTGAAGAAAGAAGGGGCGAGTGTTAAAAATGAGTTGCATATGTAGAGCATTAAGTACAGTAAAAGAAAACCACACTCCTTATCATATAAATAGGCTATGCTTGTTTCCAACACATTGGAAGCCATGTGTAACATCTTCTCAAGACTAGAGATTCCGTCAACAGATAGCGGCGTCTTACGTCGATGTCATTATGTCACTTTAGTAATCAGGTAACTACATTTCTGGGCCAGCATCATTTTCATTTTTAGCGTTCAATGTTTAAAAGAAGTCTATACTTAAATGGGAAATACAAGAGAATCTGGTGATGTAAGTACGAGGCATCGCACGTCCTAAAGTACTAGGAAAGGCGGCAAAAAAACGACAAAACGGAATATCTATTCAAAGAAACGATACAATAAGATATGTAATTTAATATGCCTGAAGGTATTATCAAGTTTAATACGACCGAAGATATTACCAAGTTTACTACGACCAACGGTATTATCAAGTTGACTACGACCGAAGGTATTGTTGACTTTTACTAATCATCTATTGGAGGATGCATGGTTGGAATACCACGGATATCTGAAGTCTGTCAACATATACAAATATGCTGTTAAAACTATGACTGAAATCCTCACTATCATAGCCCCATTTCACAAGAGCGGAAACTGCTACAATTTTAGTTTGACTGTCAAATAAGCACTTGAGGTAGAAAATTGCTAACCATTTTTTTTTCGATCAAAGGGAGACCCCCGGCTCCATTTTATAAAAAATGAAACCACAGACGCATACAGAGTCTTCTGGCATGAAACCAGGCTCAAAAACAGAAAACAGAACAACGTCATAAAGGCTGACATGAATAGAGGTTCTACTCACAGTCTACTGAATCACTAAGAGACAGCCGACTAGAAACAACCAGATTTTGATCAGTTCATTGGGACGAAAACCACATGGATCTCCTCCGCCATCACTGGATTTTCTTTCACTTGTTCCAGGGTAGCGCGCCCCCCATGCGTTTTCCCAAGGATGTTTTTAGACCAGGAGAGTTGCTCTGCGGCTAAAATTGCTAACCATCATTGCCCGCATTCTTGGCAAAAGAAATATATACTGACACTAAGTTTACATAGTACCTAGAATCGTGTAACCAGATAAGCTATGTAGCTGATGAAATGTGTAAACCATATGTATGTCGTCTTAACAGTGAATCCACAAGTTTCAGGTTGAAGAAACCACCATTGTCAGCAGGAGCCTAAATAAGCTCAGAACCCAAGCCCCCAATTCCTACCGGAACATCGTAATAAATTCTACTCCTATCTTAAAATTGGCAGCCACATTCAGTCCTGACCTACCAATGCATAATTGCATACCGTATACGGGGGCATGTGAGAAAGAAAGGTTTGGCGGACATGAATCGGAGAGAGGGGAAAAATAGAGAGAGAAGGAAGGGGATGCGTTGTGTTCTCACTCGCTGAGGACGGCGACGGGGCGGTCGTGGGCGTCGACGAGCGCGACGGCGGTGGCGCCGTCGGCCTGGATGGCGCGGCGCTGGGCGTCGTCGAGGGCGAGGACGATGGGCACGGACATGTTGACGAGGCTGCCATCGCCGCCGCGGACGGCGTTGAAATGAAGTGCTTGGAGGAACTCGGTCTCGCGCATGAAGCCGCGCAGCGGGCTGGCCCAGCCCTCGCTGAGCACGTGCAGCCACTCGGTGTCCACGCGCCCCAGGCGCACCCGGTGCGGCAGCGCCGCCGCCTCCCGGCGCAGCGCCGCCCGCCGGCCGCCCTCCTCGGGCGCCACCAGCTCCACCAGCCTGCCCCCGTCCGGCTCGATCAGGCCGCCGGCCCGGCACCGCACCCCGCGCGCCGCCGCCCTGCCGCCCCTCACCGCGACCCGCGCCGCCGGCTGTCCCTGGCCATGGCCCCCGATCTCCCTCGAGAGCTGCTGGAATCTCACTGCGAAGGCGGCCTGCGTCGCCATGGATGCTGCTGATTCTTGTCGACGATTTGGTCTCTCTGAGATTCCACCTCCGCCCGACTACTTATATCGTGTCGGAGTGTTTATGTTTTCGTCTCGCGCTTGGCGGCCTGACCTTCGCGGTGGGTGCGTGTATAAAAAATGGGGGGAGGGGGTGGAGGTGAACCTGGACGGGATTGCGGGGAGGGTGCGGGGCGGAGGCCATGGGCGCGGTGAACGTGGACAAGGGGAGTGGGGGACGTGGGGGCTGCGCTGATGCTAATGGGGGCTGATGAGGATGATGGGCGGGCTGGGAAGTGCCTTCCTCCTCGCCTTGCCTCTTGGCAGGCAGTTTTGGACATTTTTTAGGGCTTGGACTTGGACTGGTGTCCCGACTTTCGTGACGTATGAACATATGTAGTGCTGCATCTTTGGTGAACTTGGATCGTCTGCGCCGTGTAGGCTATGTATGGCCCCGCACGGCTCCTTCTTGATGATTCAGCTGAAATAAGATTACTCCTATCAATGTGGTACGCAATCCAAACAATTCAAAAAGATTACTTCTATCAATCTTTTCCCGGGCGAATATCATCACTACTTCTCCTGCGTTTTATGGCTGCCGGACCTGCCGCCACAACGTACGTGATCTTTTTTGTCAATACGGTCCGAAGGTGGTCTTTTCTGACAAAAATTCGAGGGGCGGAGGCCGTGTTCATGTCAAGGCATTCCATGTATTGGCAATTTGGCATAGCTCAATGGAACTAGTGGGTTGGCTATTCTTGGCTTATCCATAGCCTTCGAAGAACAAAGTACAAAGTAGAGTACTGCTTGCTTGCCCCCCTCCTTCCCCCGGCCGCCGCCTTGGTGGTAGCTTACTATGTATCACCTATTGGTGAGGTCTTCTAGTGCTTCCGGGCTCCCCTAGTTCCTACTATGGTCTACGACACTCGTCAATAGACAAAATACATGTTCACATGAAAATATGTGTATCTAAGTGTAGTCATACCATACGTTGAGAATCCCGACGTAGGAGGGACGAAGTTTGAGGACTGACCTTAACGGTACAATTAGTTTGTGAGTTGGATTGTAAAATCACAATTAGGGTTTTCTTTCTAGCTTTTCGTCTGGTAAGAGCATCTACAACCGGAGTTGGCAAATCCGCCCCCTCCCCCCTATACGCCCGCCGGCCCCTTATATCTTGTGCCCGACATCTATATTTTTCAAATTCGGACTCTCAAATCCATGCACGCCGATCATACAAGCCAATGTCACACATAAATAACAAATGTAGGTACCGAAAATACATAGGTCTTGCTACATAAAATTTGTTTAAGTGCACAACTCAAACATCCTCAGAGCAGCCGTGCACTTCTGCTTAGCAGAGAAAGAAAGTTGGCCACAACAATCCCTCTTGAGCTTCAAGTAGTCATCGTGTGCCTCCACTCCCTCCACAATGTGCAGGAACAATGGTTTTCGCATGCGAAAACGGCGACGAAACCATGGATCATCAGGGAAAGTTGGGTTCGAAGCAAAGTAGTCCCTCTGCTATAGCCGTGCTCCGGACACCCTATCCCGATTGATCACTCTTCTCCCTTTTGATTGAGCCCTTGAAGTTGAGAATATGCTCCACCTGCCGGTCCATTTCAGCATGATCATGTCCACTTCTTCGTCTAAATATGAGGAATTGAAGAACTCTTCTTGAACCATTTGATCAAGCTCCGCCGGTTCATACTCCTCGTCAGACGAAGCATTGGAATTCATCGTTTTCCCTAAAAAAATCACTAAAAAATCCGGTCAGACAATGCATCGAACACATAGAGCGCAAGGCGGAGCCAGAGAGTTGTCGGACGTACCGCGGTGGGGTTCGGGCCGACAAAGACGTCCCCAGCGGCGAGGACGGGGGAGAGGACCGCTCTGCCAGAGGTGCCGGCGTAGAGGCTAGGAACGGCTGCGGGCCGCGCGAGGCGGCGGACCGGCGAGACAGAGAAGAGAGAGCAAATGGATCCGGTAGGTCGATTTGGTGCAATTTCAATGGGGTCGGGCCCGACGTGGCCGGCGTGCCTGGATGGCCCCATATCCGCCCATATTTGAGATGGATTTGAGGGGTACCGGTCAGTCCAGGTGTTTGAGGCCCGTTTGACGCGCCCGTCTGGGTCGAAATTCCTTGACCCGCCAGTGACCGGGCGGCCCGCCTGGGCGTATGAGGCGGGTTGGGGCGCCCGGCTGTAGATGCTCTAACCGATCACCATTATATCCACTCATTCTTTTTGTTACTTTTTAGTGATAGATAACATGTATGCAATGGCGTGCATGTTAAAAAAGTAAGAATATTAGCATGAACTCCATCATGTACCACTTCAAAAAAAATTAGGTGCACCCGTTGTTATTGGTCAAATGTGGTGGGTTTCTTCATAATTATATAGTGAACTGACTTGGGTGCTGTCATACGGGGCTTGTTCGATGTGGATGAGAAGATGTAGTGTGAGGGCATCCCACGTGGTGGAGCCAAGCAGCATGGGCAGTTGCACGAATAGGTTTTTGAAACCTTGGAACGGCGTGTCCGAAAAAAGGTGGTTTTTTTGTAATCGATGTCCTTCAAGCTATATCTATTAATTAAGAAAAAATTTGCCTAATTGATAAATTAGCAAACAATAGACCAAAACCGTCAAAATATGCCGTGGAGATGGGACAACTCAATTAAACTGACCACCCACAAAGATCTATACACAAAGCCGAAGAGAGAAACTCCGTCGAGGTTGCCAGCACAATGTCACCATCATCAATTCCTCTCAAGCAAGCGACTCCGTATTTACAACCACAATAGCCAAATCTGACCCTTCAAACATCTACGGACGCGTCTGGATAATGACTTGACACGTTCGTTTTGAGCCTCCATTTTGTGCATGCATGCAACCATGCCTCTATTTTGATTCTTTCCAAATTATCCAGTCAAATGCATATCATTTGTAGGGATGGAGAGAGAGGGAATAGAAAAAAAACAAAGAAAGATAAAATATGGTCCGAGATGGGCCGCATCCTATGCGTCGGGCTTCCCGGTCATGCCCGGACATATTCATATCCTCCCCATATATTATGTGGATATGAGAATTTGCGGACAGACCGGTCATATGAGGACAAATTAAGAATCCGATTGGGTGGCTTTTCTTTTTCTTCTCTCCGTCCAAGCAGTTATCGGGGTTTGGGTGGTCCGATTGTAGATGCTCTAAGGGCATCTTCAAGGTGGACCTGTAAACCTCCCGCAACCGTCCAGACCACGCTGTTCGGACCGCGAAAGTCATCCAACGCGGTCCTGTATCGGTTCGCGGAACGGCCCGGACGTGATTTTTCCCGCAAAACAAAGACAAAAACGGGGGAGGTTTGCGGCAGTCCGGACACGCGAAACGTACGAATCCGACACCTCAGGCCCACCCAAAACCCTTCCCGGACCCCCCGACTCCATCCACCCAATTTTCTCTCCTTCCTTCTTTCTCTCTTGCCGTTGCCGCCGCTCCACCACCCCGGCCACCACGCCACACCCCTGCCGGAACTCTTCGTCTCGGTCACCTCTAGCGATCTAGCAGGGCTCCCAGCCACTTCTCCTCCATCTCCGTTCAACCCCCTGTCCTCCGACCGCCCCGCCAGGTACCATGCTCTACCATGCCCGACAACTATTCGATGAATCGTCGGAGATGAAAATAGTTGTGAAGGAAATATGCCCTAGAGGCAATAATAAAGTTATTATTTATTTCCTTATATCATGATATATGTTTATTATTCATGCTAGAATTGTATTAACCGGAAACATAATACATGTGTGAATATATAGACAAACAGAGTGTCACTAGTATGCCTCTACTTGACTAGCTTGTTAATCAAAGATGGTTATGTTTCCTAACCATAGACAAAAGAGTTGTTATTTGATTAACAGGATCACATCATTAGTTGAATGATCTGATTGACATGACCCATTCCGTTAGCTTAGCACCCGATCGTTTAGTATGTTGCTATTGCTTTCTTCATGACTTATACATGTTCCTATAACTATGAGATTATGCAACTCCCGTTTACCGGAGGAACACTTTGTGTGCTACCAAACGTCACAACGTAACTGGGTGATTATAAAGGTGCTCTACAGGTGTCTCCAAAGGTACATGTTGGGTTGGCGTAATTCGAGATTAAGTTTTGTCACTCCGATTGCTCTGGAGAGGTATCTCTGGCCCTCTCGGTAATACACATCACTTAAGCCTTGCAAGCAATGTAACCAATGAGTTAGTTACGGAATGATGTATAACGGAACGATTAAAGAGACTTGCCGGTAACGAGATTGAACTAGGTATTGGATACCGACGATCGAATCTCGTGCAAGAAACATAATGATTACAAAGTGAACAACGTATGTTTTTATGCTGTTAGACCGATAAAGATCTTCGTAGAATATGTAGGAGCCAATATGAACATCCAGGTTCCACTATTGGTTATTGACCGGAAACAGTTCTAGGTCATGTCTACATAGTTCTCGAACCCGTAGGGTCCGCACGCTTAACGTTACGATGACATTTATATTATGAGTTTATGAGTTTTGATGTACCGAAGGAGTTCGGAGTCCCGGATGAGATCGGGGACATGACGAGGAGTCTCGAAATGGTTGAGACGTAAAGATCGATATATTGGACGACTATATTCGGAGTTCGGAAAGGTTCCGAGTGATTCGGGTATTTTTCGGAATACCAGAGAGTTACGGGAATTCGCCGGGGAGTATATGGGCCTTATTGGGCCATACGTGAATAGAGGAGAGAGGCCAAAAGGAAGGAGGCCTGCGCCCCCCCTCTGGTCCGAATTGGACAAGGGGCGCAGCCCCCCCTTTCCTTCTCCCTCTCCCCCTCTTTCCCCTTCTCCTATTCCAACAAGGGAGGTGGAATCCTACTAGGACTAGGGAGTCCTAGCAGGACTCCACACTTGGCGCGCCCCCTCCTAGGGCCGGCCTCCTCCCCCCTTGCTCCTTTATATACGGGGGCAGGGGGACACCCCATGACACACAAGTGGATCTACGGATCGTTCCTTAGCCGTGTGCGGTGCCCCCCACCACCATATTCCACCTCGGTCATATCGTCATGGAGTTTAGGCGAAGCCTCGCGCCGCAGAGAGCATCATCATCGCCACCACGCCGTCGGCCGACGGAACTCATCCTCGACACCGCCTTTGGATCGGAGTCCGGGATCGCCATCGAGCTGAACGTGTGCTAGAACTCGGAGGTGCCGTACGTTCGGTACTTGGATCGGTCGGATCGTGAAGACGTACGACTACATCAACCGCGTTGTCATAACGCTTCCGCTTTCGGTCTACGAGGGTACGTGGACACACTCTCCCCTCTCGTTGCTATGCATCACCATGACCCTGCGTGTGCGTAGGAATTTTTTGAAATTACTACGTTCCCCAACAAGTTGTCCCTTCTTGTTTGTAGCAATGGATTCTGATTTGGAGTACATATATGAGTAGTATGTTGAGTCCTTCGACGGCTCGTCGGACAACGAGGAGTACCCGGATGAGACGGCGATGATGCATGCGGTCCTTGAAGATGCGAAGGAGCATGTTCTCAATTTCAAGGGCTCGATCAAGGGCCATCAAGTGCTCAACCGCAACAGGGCGCGCGGGCATTTGACACTGATGGCCGACTACTTTGCCCCCGATGCACTATTCGCTGATCATTTTCGCTGGCATTTTCGAATGTGCAAGACTGTCTTTAATCGTTTGTACCATGGTGTCCATTCCTACGATGACTTCTTCATTCCTAAGAAGGACGCCATGGGAACGGTTGGCTTCTCTGGTTACCAGAAGTGCACCGCCGCACTCCGGATGTTTGCATATGGCACGGCCGCTGATTCGTGGGACGAGTACCTACGGATGTCTGAGAGCACATGCGGAGATGCCATGGTCAGGTTTGCAAATCGCCATGTCGAGGTGTTCGGACCTCGACTGAGAGAACCAACCGTGGCGGCATACCCAGAGGCTCGACAATCTTAGAAGCAAGAGGTGGCTAGGTTTGCTTGGATCTCTTGACTGCATGCATTGGAAATGGAAGAATTGCCCGAAGGCTTTACAAGGGCAATATCAGGGTCATGTATAAGAAGCCCATCATCATTCTTGAAGGAATTGCATAACATGATTTTTGGATTTGGCACGCTTTCTTTGGCATGTCTGAGTCTCATAATGACATCAATGTGCTGCAACGACCGCCGTTGTTTGCGAGGCTGCTGAAGGAAAAGTTCCTCCTTGCCACTATACTATCAATGGACATGAGTACAACATGGGCTACTATCTAGTTGACGGTATCTATCCTCCATGGGCTACCTTTTTCAGCACTATCTCAAACCCAGCTGGCCAAAAAAGGCTCACTTTGCCCAAAGACAAGGAGTTAGAAATGATGTCGAGAGGGCATTTGCAGTTCTTCAAACCCGTTTTGTAGTTGTTTATGGACCTGCAAAACAATGGGATCCGGAGACCTTGTGGGAGATGATGACATGTTGTGTGGTCATGCACAACATGATCGTCGAGGATGAGGATGACGATGCAGCCGCAACTCTGTTATTTGAGAACATGGGTGATCCTATCCAACTTCCGGCCACGAATCCGGCCACATTTGAGTTTATTCAAATGCATCAACAAATTCGACATCAACCAACTCACGAGCAGCTCAAGGAAAATCTGATTGAGCATCAGTGGGCGACTGGGCGGTGAAATGGGACAACAATGTTGGGATGTAAATGTTTGAACTGTTTAAAATTTGAACTAGTGCTGCATGCGGCTATTTGAACTTCCGTGCCCTTTGCATGCGGCTACTTGATCGTGCGGACTGAAAAAAAATCAGATGTATGCGGCTACGGTTGGATGTCGACCTCCCGCATCCATGTCCATGGACTGGTCCCCCTATCCGCGGACAGATGCGGAAGGTTTTTTGCAGGTTGCTGTTGGAGATGCCCTAAAAACGCTGAATGGGCCATCAGCGGCTTTTAGAGTGTGGCAAGTTCAACACGAGCGAGAGATTTGTACTCCCTCTGGTTCTTTTTAGTTCTCATATAAGATTTGCTTGAAGTCAAACCTCGTAAACTTTGATTAAGTTT
Organism: Aegilops bicornis; assembly: GCA_021605145.1. Lineage (NCBI taxonomy): Eukaryota > Viridiplantae > Streptophyta > Magnoliopsida > Poales > Poaceae > Aegilops > Aegilops bicornis. The sequence goes on from CM038673.1 coordinate 657,131,952, forward strand.
ATAGAGAAAAAAATACTAACATTCAGAATGTGAATCAACAACATTAGACGCGTGATGACTTTAGTTTTTATATTGTATAGATTTAGCATTGTAGATGTTAATATATTTTCATATAAATATGATTAAAGTTTGATTTCCGACAATTCTTATATGGAGAGTAAAAAGGATCGGAGAGAGTACATACAGTCCGCCTTTTGCTGCTTTCCCGTCATGAATGATTGCTGCGGGTGTTGTTTTTAGTAATGGCCTAAATGGATACGCTTTTTGTTTGTTTAGCAACGGCTGGTTTCAGGACAGCAACAGGCTTTGTTTAGTGGGGGGAAATCAAGGACCATTCGTGATTCGGCTGGTCATAGGCTCCTTTCTACTCCAGCAGGCTAAACAAGTGTTTAATGCGTGTTTGCTACCGCCGAAGATGCCAATCTGAAACGAGTAACGTGGGTGGGCAACCGGGGGCTCTTCACGGGGCAGAGGGGCGCTGCAAAATGATCAGCAGTGGTTTGGCGCGAGCGATGTTTTGTCAAGACTCAAGAGGAAGCACCACGGGCTGGAACTAATTTACCACTACTAATAAAGTGGAGTAATAATGATTTTTTTTGTTTTGTTTTGCGGGCAAAGTAATAATGATAAACAGGTTGTTTTGTTTTGTTTTACTAGGCGCCGGCGCGGCAGCCGAAACTTTCGGCCGGTCTAGCCCAGGCCGTTAGATTTAAGCCGTGCGACCGTTGGATCCGGGCAAAAAAACAAACAAATCGCCCCAACTTCTTCTTCCTTCCTCCGCGTACGCATCTAGCCACCATGGATGAGCGAGGCCCCCGACTCGAAGCGCCACTCGGCTTGGCCGTCCCCGACGGCCACCGCCTCGCCACCGTTGTCGCCTCACCGTAGGTTGCCTCCTTCGCTGCCACCGCTTCCTCCCAACCATCTCACTCGCTCGCAGCCCGTCGTGGTCGAATCCTCGCCAAACTTGGCCATGGTCGACACGGAGCCTCCGTCAGGCGGTTGAAGCTCCCGCCCGTGGTTGCAAAGATTCGATACACCACCCCTCCGCCCTCGCCGAAGCTCGCCAAGCAGCGCTGCTGCCTTTGCTTGCCTCCATCGACATGCATCGTACCTACAAAATTTCAGTGGTTGATTGAAGCAAAGTCAAATAACGCTTCCAGCAAAACCAATCTTAGGTTCCAGCAAAAACGACATGAAACATTTGAGAGCTCTGCAACCGATGAAGCAAAAGATTACATCTGTTCCAGCAAAACAATACACCGGTTCCAGCAAAAATAAAATTTTGGTTCTGTAAAAAAGAAAAAAACATCAGCAAAAATGGCCACCCCCCTTCTTGAAGCCCCCCTGGTCATCGGTTGTAGCTCTGGCGTACATGGTTGCAACTCCCGGCGTTTGAACGGCGTTGGATGCAGCCCTCCTCGGCACTGGATGCAGCTTCCTCCGGCGAGGTGTCAACCTTGCAGCACATCCACCAGCTGGTTCCAGCAAATCGAGACACCGCTTCCAGCAAAATTGAAAAAAGTTCATCAAATCAAATGAGGATGGTAGCAAAAAAGAAAAGGGTTGTAGCAAAAATAATGAGTGGATCCAGCAAATAAAAAACCTGGTTCCAGCAACCCTCCGGCTCCAGCACAAACTCGTAGCCGCCGTGGCCGATTGCAGCTTGGTCATGGTGAACTAACGAAGCCCTGGCTGTGGTTGCCATGGAGAGGGCGTTCGTCCAGTTGCCAATGGACAAGGCGACGAGCGCGCCCCTGGCTGTGGGCGGCCATGGAGAGGGCGTTCGTCCAGTTGCCAATGGACAAGGCGACGAGCGCGCCCCTGGCTGTGGGCGGCCATGGAGAGGGGTGAATCCGACACCGGTGATCCGTGCATGATTCAAAACAAGGAGCACCGAGTTGCCGGCAGCTATGGCAACGAGCGCGCCCGAAATGCGAGTGGATGGGAAGGAAGACGCGACTGGATAAGAAAGGGGATGAGCAACGAAGGGATAAGAAAAATAAGCCACGGGTGTCGCGGGCGGTGCGCGGGCCCCAACAGCCTCGCATTTGTTCCCAACAGCCTCGCATTTGTTCCCCGTGTGTGGCTAAACAGGCGCTTAGATTGCTAAAAACATCCAACGATCCGCGCGTGACCGGCCGAAACTTGGGCCGGTCCGCCGGCTACAAACATTTCCCTTGTATTTTTCGGTACAGGGAAGAAAGCATGACACTGCTGGCAGACGAGAGGAGAGGAGACCATCACACACGGTGCCGTACGTGGGATAATTCAAAGGCCAGCGGTGCATGCCTGCGCGGGCGGCGATGGCGATGGCGACGGCGACGGGGAGGGAAGTGGACCTGGCAACCTCGGCCCGGACGACACGGCAGGGAACCACACGCGGACCACGAGATGCAACAGAGGCGGGTCAGAGTGTGATCCCCGCGCCGCGCGCGCAGACAAAGCAAAGCGTGCGTGCGTGAGCGAGTACGTACGTCGACGCTGATCGAGCCTGGTGCCTTCCGTGCGCGGGGACGTACGCGCACCTCCCGGTGGCCGGTGGCCGGCCCCTTTTTCTCGGCGGACGACGCGCATCACGTCGAGATCGCCCGAGCTGCAGCAGCGGTGCGCCGCCGTACGACGGGGGCGCGGGCGGGGATCGGCAAAGGGGCAAACACCGTGCCGTCGTGGCAGGAAATCTCCAGCTCCCCCCGGCGGCTCAGCCGGGCGGGCCGGGAGACGCTGGCACCTGGCAGGGGAAAGGGCGCTTGACCCTGATTATGACAGTTGGGCCCGTCTGTCGGGCTGAGTTGGCCAAGGGAAAGTCCACGTAGGCACTTGACTAGTCTTTCTCCTCCTCCTTTCCCTCTCCCTTCATTTCTTCCTCCCTCTCTCCTGCGCTCGCCCAACAACAAGAGCTCCGTGTTCGCGCGCTGGAGCGAGTCCACAGACGCCAATGGCAGCTCCCGCTCCCCGTCTCCACACGACCACTCTCCCCGGCTCAGCTCACACCCTCGCCTCCCATGGTGTCTCTCCTCTTTCTATGACCCCACGCCGGGATAGGAGGGACCAATGATACATGTATATATGACCTCAGCTCGCCCCTGGGTAGTTGGTAACAGTTGATAAAGGCAAACTCGCAAAAGCACATCATGTGCTCATGCAAACGTGTGCACTGCAAATTACTCGTATATGATCAATTACACCCTGATTTGTGACCTACAAAGAATCTACAAGCGTTTTACTTAATTTTCCATACTAATTAACACCCCCCCCCCTCCTTAAAATCAAGCTGGGGCGGGCCACTTCATTCACCTATTACCAATCATTATCCTCCACATTAGCTTGTATGTAAACATAACATTTGTAGATGTAGCATCTCTTTGTGCGACAACACAATATTTTTTCAACACGGTACAAACGCAGACGCTCATACATACACACATTTTTTTTAGAAAAGGAGGAATACCCCGGCCTCTGCATCTGGTGGATGCATACGGCCAATTTATTAATTATTAGCACAAAATCTTACAAAGTTGTACAACAGTAAGACCGAAGCCACCATCTTCGCAACCTCTGTCGTTACTCCTATCTAACTGATGAAGGGGCGCTGATGGTCTGGGCCTAATACCAAACAGACCTCGCAGCCAAACCTAACATCTAAGACCCGAGGTCCCAACTCGACGTCACGGGTATGGGCACCCACCAGTCCGCGTGCTCCTCAACCAAAGCCACTGCCGGTATGAGGCCGCCACAACCACCTACCACATATCCATATTCGAGCTGTCTTGTTGCAATGGCCTTTTGCTCGGTCTCTTGCCGCCGACGCCACCATGACGCCAGACGGCGTCGACCTCCTAAGCGTGTTCGTCACCACACATCCGACGCCAAGCCTCCGCTGCTCCATGCCGCCAAGAGCCGCCGCCAAGAATATGTAGAAAGAAACACCGCCCACCGAAGGGAGGTAGCACACCCCACCCTCACTGCAGACCCTTCCATCCGATCCCAATGTCCTTGGCGTCGCCTCGGGAAGGTTACGGTGCCTGGCGCCGACGCCCGAATCGCATCGGATCTTGGGCTTTCACCCGACATGGGTCGGAGAGGAGAGATGGTGCCCTCAGCGCCCCTAAGGAGGAAAGCGGCGCCAAAAATCGGCGCCGCCGCCGGCCACCAAGGTAGCCAAGGTTTCCCCGGACACCGATCCGCTTCCACTGAACACACCGGAGGTGGATCCGCAAGATCCAAACCTAACCGGGACCGGGAAGGGATGCATGGAAGGAAGGGGGCAATACCTCCAGATCTAGCACGCTGCTCGGCCGCCGTCCTCACGGCCGAACCCTCGTGCACGCCCGCCAGACGCCACGCCAACAGTGGCCGCCTCGGATCCGATGGCCTCCACGAAGAACGAGCGCTGAAGACCCGCCGCCACCTTTTCCCGGCGCCATGCTGGCTTTCCCGACGGTTGTCTCTGGTGGCGGCGAGGGGGTGGGGGAGGTGGGGGAGGCGGCCGCGGGAAACCCTAGACTCCCCCGAGTCGCCCTAGGGGCCTCATACATACACACATGCATTCATCTCTATGAACGCGCATACAAACCTTATTCATCATCTTCTAATAAGGCGTCGGGAATGTCTTCTTCCACTGAACACACATCGCCAAAAATGCAAGCACCAATGTCAGGTCTAGGACATGAACTCTGGTGAGCTCCAAATATGAAAAATGTAGGCCCAGAGCTCCTTGGACCGCTCATGTCGGGACGGACGTGTACAATCTTTGAAGTGATCTTTTTGACCTAAAGTTTGGACTTGGTGCCATAAACAGTTTGAATACTGTTTTTTGCTAAATAACGAGTACTTTCTCCGTCCGGAATTTGTTGTCGCTTAAATGGATGTGTCTAGCCCAATTAATGTGGACGGAGAAAGTACCGGCAATGAGTGCTACGTATTACCTCCGTCCCGAATTAGTTGTCTTAGATTTGTCAAGATACAAATATATGTAGACACTATTTGGGAGGAAGAGAGTAGGAAATAGAAGATAAACATGGGGCATCCCTAAAAAAGGATAAACATGAGGCATCAGAAAGCTATGTGAAGTATGGCTAAAAAAATGCTATGTGAAGGAATCACCGCGTGACATACACAATAGTATTATGAGAAAGGCCGCATTACGAAGAAAATGTCCACGACAACATTGTTTAAAGTCAATTTATTGAATTAGTGATATGAAAGGAGTATTTTTCTCCACTTCAACACACGGAAATATGTTGCCATATCTCCCATTCCCATTACGTACCCTGGTGCTAGCAGGAGGATGCTCTTTGCTTTCTTTCTCTCGATTTGTTGATTGGCACTTGTGCACGCGACATGGTATGCTTGAATTTGGCGTTTGTTTTCGTCGTTGTTTCGTCATATTGAAGGCGGCAACGCAAAAACGAGAGGCGAGAGCAGGGTGGGACGGTAACCCCCGTGGATGTTCCACATGCATTCTGAAGATTCCCGCCGTAAAGGAATCTCTTCGAGACTGATCTCTTCTTCCCACCGCAACCATCGACCATGGTTGGAAATCGGAAGACTGATCTGTTGGTCCCACTGCAACCATCGACCATGGTTGGAAATCGGCGGCGAATGTGCTTTCATGTCATACATGTACAAGGTGCCACCCAGCATGTAGCAGAGCATCTCACCATCGTCAACCCAGGCGCTCGAAGGACCGAAGTGGCTAGCGAGCCGATTGATCTCAAAGCTATAGTGCAGATCCCACTGCGGCTGTTTGCCCTCCTCCGGCGGCGGCGACATGACCCAAAAGTGGACGCCCCTGAGACTGCCGGTGGCGTGCACCGCGAAGCACGCCTGGCCGTCGAGCTCAAAGGGGTGCATTGCGAAAGGACGGCGGACCCGCGGCGGATGCATAACATTGTCGACTGCCTCGTGCTCCGGGTAATGGTACGTTCGGCAAGTCTCCGTGGACACGTCGACCACCAATACTCGGTCGTCTATTGTCAGCAGGTACAGCTTGCCGTCGATCAGCTGTGGCGGCCAGTCCATGATTTCATCTGGACGAGGCAGCGAGAGGTCCGTGCGCTGGCGCCAGCCTCCAGCGTCGCCTAGGGTGTAGACGTCCACGAACGGGGGCGAGAGCCTAAATAGCTTATACTCCTTCCTGGGCGGACTGAACCCCAGGGCGAAGATGCAGTCGGTGGGGAGCGGAGGCGCCCTGGGGAGCGCCAGCGTCTCGCCGGTGACGGGGTTGCACACCACCGCAGGCTCCGCGGCCTCGTAGCGGTGGACGAAGCAGAGGAGGCCGTTGCAGACGTTGGCGAGGCGGTAGTCGCTGGGGATGGCGACGGAGCACATGGCCATGGGCTTGCCGGAGGACATGCTGTAGACGCTGGCCTCGTCAGGCTCGCTTGTCTGGGTGACGAGCAGGACCTGTGCGTCCGCCCACGGCGCGACGTAGCTGGCAGCGTGGAGGCAGCGGAAGGAGGGGTCGCCGGCGACGCCGCGCCACTGCCTGCAGACGCAGCGGGACCGGGCGACGTCCTTCGCCGGCAGCTTCAACATGATCTCCTGCAGCATCTCGCTAGGGATCTCCCTGCTGCTCCGATCAGGCTCTGGCGACCACCGCCGACGATCTCCCATCGCTAATGGTTATATATGGATCGATCGATGCGATGCGACGCGACGCGACGGCGGCAAGTTGAAGTCGATCGAGTTGGGATTGTAGGGTTTTCTAATGGTTATGGAAGGAGTGCTTCGTGGCGACTTAAGACTCCTGGTTGAGCACGCAGATCGGATAGACCTGCCGTAGGTCCATAGACCTGCCATTGTCGACGTCCGCGGAGGCGCACGGGCGGCCTAGGAGAGGCCGTTCTACTATGATAGGTTGTTTGAAGTTTTGAACGCGTCCATGTTAGGGCATCTCCCACGCGTACATTCAAACCGTCTGCATACGAGTTCGGATAGTGATGTCCGGACTATAGAAGCCATACAACACGGTACTGTATTGGTCCGTAGGACGGTCTGGGCATACTTTCTCTCACAAATCAAAGACAAATGTGTGTGTGGGGGAGGGGGGGGGGGGTTGTTTACGGGCTCCGGACAACAACCATACCTGCTCCTGACCACCCTGGCCCACCCAAACCCTTTCTCCCTCGCCTGCGCTCGTTCCCTCTCTACGCCAGTTGACCGCAATCATGCCGCTCCACATTGAAGCCAGCCCAGAGTGGACGCGACCTCTCAAAGCCTCCACCATTGAAGCGGCACACCTACCGAGAGCGCCGCCCGCGACGCGTCTTCGTTGTTCGCGCCTGTTCAATGCCAGCTGCGCATCCTACGTGCTGCCGACGAACTATTTAGCGGCCCAGTGGGATGACGACAACGCGAGAGCCACCACTGCCATCGTTGACCTCACGTCCACCGGCGACGGACTCCTCCAAGGATGAGTAGGACATGAGAGGTGGTAGGGCCTTGTGTCCCATGTGGGCCAGTCTGTATCTCGTGTTCCGCCGTTCCTCGCCGGAGACCGCAGCTTCACTTAATCAGTCTTATCGCCGATGGTCATGAAGACGGCGGATAGGGGACAACAAGGGGTTGGACGCCGCAACCATAAGATATGTTTAGGGTCGGGTCTTTTTTTTTTCTAAATGTTCGAAATCTAATGAAAAGCCGCCATTTGGCATGAATGTCGTCCGATTCTGTGTTTGCATGAATTACATCTAGTTTGGTGAAAAAGTATTTGAAATGTATTTGGTCAGCGTTGGATAGCGGCTACACGCATTCATGTTCGCGGATTGGTCCCTCTCTGTCCACGAACGGACGTGGGAAAAAATTTGCAAGTCATAGTTCGAGACCTGATGAAGTGTGCTTTTGACTTGAGGTCAACCCCGGCAGAGTGGTTTAGATAATTGTTTAAATGTTTGGTTGATTTTTTTTCAGAAACCTGACAAAAGACTCATTTTAGTTGGGATTTCTGCTATGTTTTGGTCCATTTGAAAATGTAGGAATGATATTATCTTTAAATCAAAACGAATTCATGATTCCATTATCCTTGTGAGATTAATGTGCAACAGGATCATTGACTGGTCTATTTTGTGGATAAAAAATTCAGAACAAAGTTGCTGATGCTTTGGGCAAAACTAATAGTGAAGACCGGGTACATAGACCGGAAAACTGAAGCTACGGGTGATCTTTCCTTCGTCTTCCAGATCCTGATCAAGACGGTGATGGACGCGGGCTGCCTGTGATCTTCTGTTTTGTTTTGTCTTCCTTCAGGGTTTATGTCATGTGCCTTTGCTTTTATCGTTCAGACTTTGCTGCTACTAGTTCGCGGGTTGCATCCCGTCAGTGTTGAAGACGGACAAATTTGCAATATAATGATCGATGTATTGATGGGGTGCTGGTGCACGTATATATAATTACAGGGTAGATATCAATCCTTAACTATACAGGATTAGAAGGTGGGCCGCAACTCCAATATACATGCAACACAAAATACATACTCAACACCCCCTCCCCCCCTCCCCCCTAGTCGAAGCGTCGCCAGAGACACAGAGACTGGACCGAAACTCCTCGAAGACGGAACTAGGCAATCCCTTAGTTATCACATCAGTAAACTGTTGCGACGTCGGAACATGGAGAACCCGAACATGTCCAAGGGCAACCAGCTCGCGCACGAAGTGAATATCGAGCTCAATATGTTTCATACGTCGATGGTGCACCGGGTTGGCGGAAAGGTAGACCACGCTGAATGTTATCACAGTAGACAAGAGTGGCCTTGTGAACATCACAAAGCAACTCCTGGAGCAGCTGACGGATCCAAGAGCACTCGGCCACGGCATTAGCCACGACGCAGTACTCTGCCTCGGCGCTAGAGCGGGAGACCGTGGGCTGCCGCTTCGATGACCAAGAGATCAACGAGGGCCCAAGGTAGACGCAGTAGCTGGACGTGGAGTGCCGAGTGTCGGGGCAGCCAGCCCAGTTGGCATCCGAGTAGGCCACGAGGTCGGTGGAGGCGGGAGGCCGTCAGGGTGAGTCCCAAAGATATGGTGCCGCGTATATAACGGAGAATACGCTTCACCAAGGTCCAATGGGAGTCACGCGGAGCATGCATGTGGAGGCACACTTGCTGGACAGCGTACTGCAGGTCGGGTCGAGTCAGTGTCAGGTACTGTAAAGCACCAACAATGGAGCGCTAGAACGCTGTATCGGACACGAGAGACCCCTCCAGAGCAGAGAACTTCGCCTTCGTGCCGACGGGGGTGGGCGCCGGTTTGCAGTTAAGCATACCGCACGCCCAGAGTCGTGGGCATACGCCGATGCGAAAAGAAGCCGTCAGTCTGTCGGACCACCTCGATGCCGAGGAAGTAGTGCAGAGGCCCCAAGTCCTTGAGGGCGAACTCATCACGAAGACGAGCAGTCAGGTGCTGAAGGAGATCGGGGGTGTACGCCGTGAGGATGATGTCATCGACGTAGAGCAGCAAATTTGCAGTGTCAGCTCCCTGATGATACACGAAGAGTGAGGCATCAGAGCGAGTGGACCGAAATCCCAGAGACTGCAGGAAGACTGCGATATGCTGATACCAAGCCCGAGGCACCTGCTTCAACCCGTAAAGAGAACGGGAGAGCAAGCACACGAAGTCGGGGTGCTCGGCGTCGACGAAACCAGTGGGCTGCTCACAGAATACCTGCTCGGCAAGATGGCCGTGCAAAAAGGCGTTGGAGACATCCAACTGGGGCACACGCCAGGCGCGCGAGACCGCCAGCTGGAGCACCGCGCGGATCGTGCCCGGTTTAACAACCGGGGCGAAGGTGTCGATGAAGTCCACGCCTGCGCGCAGCTGAAATCCACGAACCACCCACCGAGCCTTGTAGCGCTCGAGAGAACCGTCTGGGCGGGTCTTTGGCGAAACACCCACTTGCCACTGATGATGTTGGCACGAGGGGGTCGCGGAACAAACTGCCACGTGCGGTCGCTGTAGGGCATCAAACTCCTCCTACATCGCAGCAAGCCAATGGAGATCCCGAAGGGCAGCGCGAGCGGAGGCGGGAATGGGTGATGGCGTCGATGTCGAGGCAGCGCACACATACTCGTCGGAGGAGTAGCGCGTGCTCGGCCGAAGCACACCGGCCCGGGCACGGGTCGTCACGCCAAGAGGCGGGGCAACAGGGCCGGCGGTGATGTCGGCTAGGACTACGTCGGTATTTCTCCAAAGAGGAAGGGATGATGTAGCACATCGACGGTAGGTATTTCCCTCAATGAAGAAACCAAGGTTATCGAACCAGTAGGAGAACGAAGCAACACAACGTAAACGACCACTGCACAAAGATAACAAATCCTCGTAACTCGACGTGTAAAAGGGGTTGTCAATCCCTTTTGGGTAGTGGCGCCCCAAGATGGGCAAACGGACATGAGAAAATTGTAGTAGATTGATAGATCGAAGCCAAATAAAATAAATAAGAATAAAACACAGTAAGGTATTATTGTATTTTTTGTTTAATAGATCTAAAAATAAATGCAAAGGAGAAGTAGACCGCAAAGGCAAATATATGAGAAAGAGACCCGGGTGTCGTGGTTATAAGTCAGACAGTAGAATGGGGGGTAGGTATGGAGAGGCAAGGTACTAGCTATGGAGTAGTTGGTACGCACGAGTTTACGAGTTCAGGCCCTTCTCGGAGGAAGTAACAGCCCTACGTGTCGAAGCCCGGAGGCGGTCGACTGGATTATATGCATATGAATTACAGGGGTGTGAACCCTTGGCACTGAGGAGGGGGGCGGCTTATATAGAGTTCGCCAGACCCCTCCGGCCCTCAGTTATGCAGGGTTAAAGGTACATTAAGACTAGGCGTTACTGGTAACGCCTTACATAAAGTGTCATCATGACCATAAAGACTACTTAATCTACAGACCGCTTTGGACACCGAGTGGCTCTTGGACTCCTGGTGGTCGAGTGGGTCTTCATGGTCGAAAGTGTCTTTGAATCCGTCGAGTGGAAACCTACCAGTCGATCGGTAGGCAGCTTACTCTAAGGATGACCTTGGGAGGGTATCTTGGACAGGTCCATGACCCTACCCTAGGTATATGACTTCATCATTAGCCCCGAATGGATCGAGGTTTGAGTGAGGAAGGAGTTGATAATCTTTACGACCTGCTTTTGCTACCGCGAAAGTGTGCTTTATTCGGATCGCTGACCTTTCAAAGGACGGTGTCAACTTCTCTTTCAGTCTCCTTGATCCATTCTCTATATCTGTCGAGTGAACTTTATGAACTTGGATATTTCCGAGCGACGGATCGGAGGGAATCTGCCGTCTGACAAGTTGCTCTGCTGTTAGCGGATTTAGTGGGATCTGAATTTTGAGAAGCGCGCGAAGCGGAGAAGGCCGCGACACTCGGATGGATAAGGCAAGGGCGCCTCGATCTCCACGCCACCTTTTTTGCCACGTATCGCGCGTGCGACTGTTGCGGGATTTGACAGGATTGCCCGGGCCTACCAGTCAGCCACTTGGAAGCGTCTTCATATAAGGCGGCGGGGTATTTTGAACAAGGCGCCTCATTTTCCCTCCTCCGTCCTCAGATTCATCCGCCGCGCCAGAACCTGCTCAGCTGCCCCGCCTCCCCGTCTCCGCCGACGACAATGGTGAAGGAGAAGACGGCGGCCTTGGAGAGGGCGAAGAAGGCGACGGCGAAGGCAAAGGGGAGAGCGCCAGTCGGGGCGGATCCTCGTCATGTCCAGCCTGCCGCAAGGTTGGGTCCAGGAGATTGGATCCGTTCGACCATCACCCAGAAAGACCTCAACGACCTGGCCAACGAGGGACTGATCCCCCACGGGTCGGCAAGGCTTCCGGGGACAGAGTGGCAGCCGCAGCCTCAAGAGGGTGAGTGTGTCCTCCTCGCCACACATGTGGATCGCGGCTTTTCTCTTCCGCCTAATCTTTTCTTTCGGGGTTTTCTGAACTTCTTCGGAGCACAACTCCATCACTTTACACCCAACTCCATTGCCTATCTCGCCGCTTTCGTGTCTTTGTGTGAAAACTTCTTGGGTTGTCGACCACACTGGGCCTCTTCAAACACATATTCACTTGTCGCTCTCAGATGGTGAAAAAGGCTAGTCCGAATGACGAAAGAACCCAAGTAATCCAGATGTGTGGGGGTCTTGGGGTCCAGATGAGGGGTAAAAGTGCCTTTCCAGCCATGATTCTTCCCGATTCAGTCAGGGGGTGGCAGTCGACCTGGTTCTACTGCCAAGACCAGTCGACGCCAGGACAGTCGACTGGACTCCCTCCTTTCTCCATGGATCGAGTGAACAAGCCGTCTTCTCTGAAGGTGCTTCCGGAGGAGAAGGCCCAGGTTAAGTTGTTGATGGAGCGTGTAGTTCAGCTCATTCGCTGACGGAGTGACCGGCATGGATCTTCCGGAGGTTTTCCTTCGACGGCGCATTCAGCCTCTCCAATACCGAGGTCACCCGATGTGGATGTACTTGCACCGAGGACACCACCCGGTCCACCTGCAGGAGGAGGTCGACGACGCCACATTGGAGAGGTGGATGACTGCCATCACAGGGAACAAGGATAACCCTCGTGGAGCTAGGAGGATCCCACCACTCGACCAAACTTACGAACCAGACAAGGTATGACCACTGATCTCCGAGATCCTGTTGCATTTGCTCTGTTCCGCTGCGAATCGGCCGACTGACTTTTGTCTCGTTTTGCTGTCTTCTAGGTCACCACTGAGATGTACTCGATGCCCAACGGGGCGCAAGAACCAGTCGAAGAAGAAGAAGGAAGCGGAGGCGAAATCCAGGAGGAATGGGAGTCTGAGGAAAACGACAGCTCTGATGAAGTGGAGGAGGAGGATGAGGAAGAGGAGGGAGACGTGGATCCACCCCACTCGGAAAGGCGATCCAAGCTGACGCATGATCCGGTGGTCGAGCGAGGTAAGGCCATCGCGCCCATCGGGCGTTCAACGAAGCGCACTCGGACGACTTCTCCAGTGCCAACTGAGAAACCGCCAAAGCAACATCGTGCAACGTCATCAAAGCCGGCGAAGGCCATGCCCAAGATGAGGATGGTCATTCCCACCATTTCAGGGTAATCAGCAGAACTTGTGATTTCCTGTCTACCATGAGTGCACTTTTGGTCGACTTGTTTTGACTGATCCATTGACTTCTGAAATCTGCAGTGCTGCCACCTCCGAGACCTCAGCTAAGCACGAGGATCAGGAAATGGAAGATGCCGCCACCTCCAACCTTGGTATGACCTCTGCAGTTTTGCTTTGCGGTCGATTGGATTTTTGTTTTTACCTTTGAACCTTGCTTGTAGTTCCACCTCATGTCATTGGTCTTCCTGATGACGACGATGAAACACCACAGAGGAAGAGGAAGGACAAAAGGTGCTCGCCGCAAGGCTACTCCAGCTTGTATCACCGCTCGAGACGCTAGCTCACGAGGGAGGCGACACCACTCGGACTTCTGTGTCCTTTGCTGTGCCGCTGACGAGTGTCCGGCCCTCGTCGTCGACTGCTGACTCGCCATCCCTTTTTGCTACACACCATGTCCCAGAAGACCAAGTGAGTGCTGCCAAGGAGGCCATACGCTAGGCAGGGATCATGATGGAGCAAGTGAAGGTGGTCCGGGAGGCCAGCCAGGCGGCTTATGATGCAAGCTCGGCTCTTCAGAGCAATGCCCAAGTAAGTTGCTTGTTCTATTAGGATATGCTACCTGAAATTTCTTCTTCTCAAGATTTCCATATTCAGCATCTGTACACCCACTAGGTGTTGGTGGGTGTGTCGATTGAGTTTTTGAACTGGTGGGGCATCGCTGAGTGCACCCACTGGTGTAGTCCATGAGACTATGGTGGATCATGGGCGATCGACTATAGTCTTTATACTTTGAATTTCTTCACTCGGTCCGGTCCGACCATGTCGAATGGATCTTTGGAACCGGTGGGGGCATGCTGAGTGCACCCACTGGGTGTAGTCCCCGAGACTATGGTGGACTGCGGGCAGTCGACTATAGTCTAAGAACTTTTTTACACAGCTTGATCACGACAGCTTAGCTATGTTTTTAGGATCATAACCTTTTGCCTCTTTCGGTCAGTCTGGTCGAACCGAATTGGTAAAAACCAAAGGGGGGCACGCTGAGTGCACCCAATCGGGTGTAGTCCCGAGACTACTGTCGAATGTTTTGATTCGACTGTAGTCTTAGAAATGCTACGATTTTTCTTAAGTCACTCGGAAGTGGCTTGTCTTTGACGTTTTGTCGATTGACTCTTCGCAGAAATCTTGCGAGCTCGTGGCCCACTATACTGAATTGGAGAACAAGCAGATCCAGCTCAACCTTGACTTGAAGCTCGCTCAGGAGAACTTGCAAAAGGCGAGAGACGAAGCAAAAGGTATGGCTGGTGAGAACTTGACGATCGCCTTTGTCTTTCTACCCATTCTCAACTCTGGACTTATTGTTATTTTGCATAAACCGGAGGAGGCTCAAGAAGAAAGACCAAGACCTTGCAGATGTATGGCGGCTTTGGAGAAAACAAAGCTCATGGAAGAGAAACTGGCCTCACCGGAAAACTTCAAGAGGAGAATACCAACCTGAAGGTTGCTCTCGACGCGGCCAACAAGGAGGCTAGCCGACTGAAGAATGACAAAGTTGCTCTGACTGACAAGGTTGGCGAACTGGTAGGGAGGAGGAACGATTTGGAGGTTTATCTGGGAGGGATCACCAAGAAGCTATTCCTCATGCTTGAAGGTAAATCCTCTTATCCGACTGACTTGTCATCATCGACTCACCATAGAACCATTATCTTGAACTTGAGTCGTATTCGCAGAATTCCGCCGAACTTCAAGAAGAGACCACCGAGTGGAGACAAGCCCGGACCCCATCAACTCTCTCGTGAAGGATGAAGCCGCTATGAACGTGTTCGACCGGAGTCTCGCATCACCGGAGTGGTGGACTATCTCGCCGACCGAAAGCTGCGGTGTCACAGATCGACTCAACCCTCCGCCGACCAGACGCTTGTAATGACCTTGAGTCCTTAATGACTCAACTGAATGAGGTTCCAAGTCGAGTGCAAGAATGGAAAAAGTCTTTTGCCAAAAGGTGCTGATGTTGCTCTGTCTCTGGTTCGTGTCCACTGCAAGGAAGCGCGAGAGGACAAGCTGGCGGCCCTCAGAGTTGCGAACACTAAGAAGTATGATGTCCAATCTGTCATGGAAACTTTCATCGCCGTTGCCACCCGGATCGCCGATGGGATCGACCTTGACCAGTTTGTGGCTCCTTCCAGTCCTCCACTTGAGGAGTAAAAAACTTTTATGCTCTACCTTAAATTTGCCTCGGAATGCCGAGTGATTTTCAGAATCGATAAACCTTAGCGGTGCTTGAGGCCTGGTACTTCTGCATCCTTAGGATGCTATCCAACTTTACTTTTCGGCCAAAATATGCTTTTGTTTGCCTTCGAGTGAACTTCTTTGGTCTTCACTCGGATTATGATTCAATGTTTGAGATGCAGCTCGAGGTGGATCCATCGACCTACACTTTGTGGCTCTTGCGAGTGCAGAGGAGAAGGAAGCAGTCGACGTGTACCTCGTCGTCCTTGTGGATCGGGATGGAGCGCATGTTGTACTTGTGGCGCAGCTCCGAAGGAGAAGGTAGCAGTCGACCTGCACCTTGTCGTCCTTGCGGATCGATATGTTTTCAAACATAGGCGAGTCCCGGACTGCAGCTAAGCCCCCGAGTGGGAGGTTTGCTCTCCACTCGGTAGAATTTTTCAAACTTAAGTAGCATCTTGGACTGCAGCTAAGCCCCGAGTGGGAGGTTTGCTCTCCACTCGGTAGGATTTTTCAAACTTAGGCGTAGCATCGGACTGCAGCTAAGCCCCGAGTGGGAGGTTTGCTCTCCACTCGGTAGGATTTTTCAAACTTAGGCTAGCATCGGACTGCAGCTAAGCCCCCGAGTGGGAGGTTTGCTCTCCACTCGGTAGGATTTTTCAAACTTAGGCTAGCATCGGACTGCAGCTAAGCCCCAGTGGGAGGTTTGCTCTCCACTCGGTAGGATTTCAAACTTAGGCTAGCACTGGATGCAGCTATGCCCCGATCGGGAGGTTTGCTCTCCACTCGGTAGGATTTTTCAAACTTAGGCTTAGCATCGGATCGCAGCTAAGTGTAGCGACTGACCGAATGGATCAAGTCTCGTGCTCGTCATCCTCGGATCAAGAATGTCGACACCACACAAGATTTCAAGGATTTATAGCAGAGTAGCAATCACACACTTATTACATCGTTGTCCACAAGGGAACTTATTACAATAATATGGCTTAAGGCCATCTAATAATAACAGCGGAAGGCTTGGAAGATAAGTGAGTCCATCAACTCCATCGGCATCACTGAGTATAGAACCACGACCTAACACCTTACTGTCGTTCAAAAAGTCTGAACGTGAAAGTTGCAGCCAAAACGGGTCAAGACATGGAATATGCCGCAATGTAACACATAGAGGGCAATGAAGCAACAAGCCTATACTACATGCATATATGGCTGGTGGTAAGGCTCTACGGTTACATTTTTGCATAAAGCTGGTTTTTCCCTACATCAAAGGAATAATTTTATTTAACTATCATGGTGGTTGTTAAACATTGAGAATGGTTGACAGCATCCTCAATCCCAATTAAAAAGTACTCATTAAAATCCCAATAACTTTTTATTAGAAGTAACATGTTGAGATTCACATGATATTCAAGTACTAGATACTCAAGATGTCCATAACCGGGGACACGGCTAATCATGATTAGTTTATACACTCGCAGAGGTTTATGACTTTTCCCCACAAGACTCGATCGCCTCCGCTTGGTTCTCGCCCTACATGGTGTTTGAGAAACGGATGACAGAGACATAGTCTTTCAGAAGCGCTAGCACCTTACCTGTGGGTAGTCCGTACCAACCTACATCCCCTACACCAGCTAGCCTACCCGTAAGAGTTCGCACAACTTAGTCAACTACGCCAGAGCCCATAATTGGCTTGTGGCTGCACACGGAAGTTTCTAGTTTGAATAATCTTATGATCCCTTAGAGCCCGGGTGGCGGTCCAAGAAATACAGTAAGTCCTCGATAGAAGCCAGTGCCTCAATCCACCCAGATGTGTGTTTAGGTTGCCACCTTAGATAAACCATTAATTAACAATCTCACATCTGTCATGGATATTCACTCACCCAATCCACGCCTACTAGCATAGCATGGCATAATTAAGCAAACGAGAAGTAACTCCCAAGGTTTCATAAGTAAAACAGTAATAGGTACTACCTCAATCTACTTCCCATCCCACAATTTAATTAGATCCTAAACATGCAAGTGTTTGAGGGTTTGATCTAATGCAATAAAACTGGGTAGTAGAAAAGATATGATCAAGTGTTACTTGCCTTGCAGATGATCTGCGAGACCTAGAGATTCGAAGTAACAAGCGGCGCACTCCGGGTGATCTAACGCAGACAAACAACAAGCATACAATAAGTACTCATCTAATGCACGGGGAAATCTCGAATAAAAGATCTAACCAGATAGTTCAACTTAAGAACCCTGGTTGCAAAAGAATCGAATCAAATAAAGCATCGAAAGTCGAAACTCGAGAGAGAACGACTCGGCTTAGCAATCTGAAACTAGGTCAAAATTTTACAGTAGCAAAACTCTGTGTAAGTAGGTTAGTCGGAACGGCGGTTTCAGAACGAAACTCCGTGCGCTTGAATCACCTGATTCGATAAACGAGCAAGAAATAAAACAGGTTTGAAAATCGGATCGAAATCGAATCGAAAAATAACGGATTAAATCCGATTAAAAGAAAACGCATTTAACGGATTAAATAACGGACGCTCATAATGTAACTAATCCAACGAACACATTCATTGAAACGAACGGTTCGGTGAACGCTCGTTAATTAAGAAAACCGAAAAAAATAAAACCATCTAGGGTTTTTAAAAACCGAACAACGAGCGAAAACCGGATCGGGTTTTTCTAAAAACCGGATCGGGCGGCGGCGAGCTACCTCCGGCTAGTCGCCGGCTGGGCTCCGGGCTCAAGGCGGGGCGGTGGGGTCGGGTCATGGGTGGCGGGTGGCGACGGCGGCGGCAAGCAAGCGGCTCGGGTGAGGGCGGGCGTGGCGGGGCTCGAGGTGAGGAGAGAGGGGGGTATTTAAGGAAGGGGGGCTCCGCTTGGGGAGGGGGCACGACGGCCTCGTGGCCGAGCCGAGTCGGGAGGAGGCGGCGGCGGGACTCCTCCATGTGAGCGTCTTGTGAGGAAGGGGAGATGGGCCAAGGCTGGGCAGTTGGGCCTTGGCCCAAAGTGGGGGGGCAGTTTTTTAAACAAAACTAAACGGATTAAAAAAAATACCAAACGAACTCCGAATTTAATGAAATAAATTTTCTCCGACTCCTAAAAATGAGTCGAACAAAATGAACTTTAAAAACGGCAAATATGCATTTTTTTTAAAATGCTCATTTTTGCCTAAGCAAAATAAATCTTCCAAAATCAAATTTGATTTATTTATAATATCTTCATTTTTCCTAAATGTTGGGAAAGTCATATTATTCCCTCTCTTAATTTTTTTAGGAGAAACTTTATGAAGATAATTAAATAAATCAATGATCCTATTTTCAAAATTTGAGAAATCCCAAATATGAAAATAATGAAACTTCCAACTCTCTCCGAGGGTCCTTGAGTTGCGTGAAATTTTCTAGGATCGGAAAAATGCGAGAAAAATATGATATGCATGATGACCTAATGTATAACATTCCAAATTGAAAATTTGGGATGTTACAAACCTACCTCTTAAGATGAATCTACGCCTCGAGATTCGGGTTGGCTAGAAAATAGGTGAGGGTGGTCCTTGAGCAAAACTTCCTCCCTTTCCTGTGTGGCTTCATCCTCAAAGGTGGTGGCTCCAATCGAACTTTGCAAAACTTGATAACCTTGCTACGGGTAACTCACTGGCATAATCGAGAATCTTAACCGATTTTTCCTCATATGTCAAGTCATCCTTCAACTGAATTGCTTCCAATGGCATGTATTCTCTTAACGGTACCTCTGCTATCTCGGGTGACATTTCTTCAATCGAGAAACATGGAATACATCATGAACTCCTCGACAGTCCTTCCGCAATTCCAACTTATAAGCAACTTCTCCCATGCGTTGCAAAAATCTTATACGGTCCAACGAAACGTGGTGCTAACTTTCCTTTAACTCCAAAACGCTTAACTCCTCGAAGCGGGGATACTCTAAGATATACTCTGTCTCCAACTTCATACTCAATCGCTTTGCGCTTTGAATCGGCATAGCTCTTTTGTCTGGACTGGGCTACCTTGAGCCTATCTCGAATCAACTTAACTTTCTGTTCAGACTCCTTAATCAAATCTGGTCCAAACAACTGACGATCTCCAGTTTCGTCCCATGATAACGGTGTCCTGCACCTCCTTCCATCTGAGCCTCGAAAGGTGCCATCTTCAAGCTGGTTTGGTAACTGTTGTTGTAGGAAAATTCTGCATACGGCAAATTATCATCCCAGCTAGATCCATAATCTAGGGCACAAGCTCTCAAAGATGTCCTCCGTAATCTGATTGACTCTCTCTGGCAGTCCATCGGTCTGTGGGTGGAAAGTCATCAATTCCATCTGGTTCCCAATGTTTCGTGTAACCGGTTCCAAAATTTCGAGGTAACCGGGTTCCTCTATCTCGATACGATGCTCCTCGGAACTCCGTGTAAACACACAATTCTGGTCATGTATATCTTTGCCAACTTAGCACTCGCTATAGGTGGTCTTGATCGAATGAAATGAGCTACCTTTGTTAAACGGTCGACTATAACCCAAATCGAGTCATAAACTGAACGGGTCTTTGGCAAACCTCGTGATAAAATCCATGCCTAGTTTATCCCACTTCCATTCGGTATCGGCAATGGTTGTAACAATCCTGCCGGCTTCGATGCTCGCCTTTACTTTCTGACATACATCACAAACTGCTACATACTCTGCAATATCCTTCTTCATACCAGTCCACCAGAAAGTGTTCTTCAAATCCAAATACATCTTGGTATTTCCTGGGTGAATCGAATAGGGTGAATCATGAGCTTCTTGTAAAATCAACTTCCTTATCTCTGGGTTATTGGGCACATAAACACGGTCTTCAAACCATAGGGTATCGTGCTCATCCTCACGGAATCCTTTAGCTTTTCCTTTGCTCATTTTCTCCTTTATAGAGGCAACTTCCTTATCCGCCTTTTGGGCTTCTCTCGATTTTGTCCATTAGTGTTGACTGAATCTCCAATGCTACTACATAGCCTCTGGAACTATTTCCAAACATAGCTCTCGAAGGTCCTCGGCTAACTCATTGGGTATTCCTCCCAAAGCATTAGAGTATTGACGTGGCTCTTACGGCTCAATGCGTCGCCACTTACATTAGCCTTTCCGGGTGATAATGCAATCTCATGTCATAATCCTTGATAAGCTCTAACCATCTCCTTTGTCCGAGATTCAATTCTTACGTGTGAAGATGTACTTCAAACTCTTGTGATCCGTATATACTTCACAATGATTTCCAATGAGAAAATGTCTCCACGCCTTCGTGGCATGCACAACGGCTGCTAACTCCAAATCATGAGTGGCATAATTCAACTCATGGGGCTTAAGTTGTCGTGGAAGCATACGAAACAACTCTTCCTTCCTGCATAAGCACTGCTCCAAGTCCTCGACGTGAAGCGCCGCAATACACCTCATAATCCTTAGTCCGATCTCGCAATATCAAGACCGGTGAGGTAACCAATCTTTTCTTCAACTCCTGAAAACTTGCCTCACAGTCCTCGGTCCATATAAATTTGTTTTCCTTCTTCAACAATTCTGTCATAGGCTTGGCAATCCTTGAGAAATTCTCAATGAATCTTCGGTAGTATCCTGCGAGTCCAAGGAAACTCCGAATCTCTCCAACTGTCGTTGGTGCTTCCCATCTGGTTACGGTCTCAACCTTTGTGGGGTCAATTGCTATTCCTTCTCCGGATATAACATGTCCGAGAAATCCAACTTCCTTTAGCCAAAACTCACATTTGCTGAACTTGGCATACAACTGTGTTCCTCGGTTTCTCCAAAACCAATCGCAAATGTTCCTTGTGTTCCTCTTCATTCTTCGAGAAAATCAAAATGTCATCAATGAACACCACGCATTTAACTTATCCAAAAACTCCATAAACACTTTGTTCATCGTGTTCATGAAATAGGCTGGTGCGTTAGTCGATCCAAATGACATAACGGTATACTCATACTGATCCATATCTCGTGGTAAATGCTGTCTTGGGTATGTCCTGCTCTCGAATCTTCAATCGATGGTACCACGATCGCAAGTCGATCTTGGAAAACACCTTGGCTCCTTGCAAGCGATCAAACAGATCATTTATCATAGGTAGTGGGTACTTGTTCTTGATTGTTACTTCATTCAATCCACGATAATCAACAACCATTCTTAACAATCCATCCTTCTTCTCCACTAGCAAAACGGGTGATCCCCAAGGTGAAGAACTTGGGCGTATAAAACCTTTATCCAATAGTTCCTTAATCTGCTTCTTGATTTCCGCCAAATCCTTTGCGGGCATCCCAGACGGCCGCTTCGACATCGGGCCTGTTCTCGGCAACAGCTCGATCAAAAACTCAATTTATCTATACGGTTGCATTCCATGCAACTCTTACGGAAATACATCAGGATAATCCTTCACCATCGGTACTTCTTCCCGCACCACTCACGATAAGCAATTAACTTGCGCTCTTCTCGCTCGTGCCGTGATACATACTTAATCCTTCTTCCTTCTGGGGTGGTGAGCAAAATTGACTTTGTGGTGCAATCTATGTTTCCTCCATACTTTGATAACCAATCCATTCCAAATATCACATCCAATCCTTGGGATTCCGTAACTATTAGGTCCGAGGGGAAAACATAGTGTCCAATCCTTAATGGCGGTCGATCACATCATTTACTAGCCATGTACTCGCCTCCCGTGAGGTTACTAGCATGGGTGACCTAAGGGCTTGGGTTGGTAACTTGTACTTATCCACAAATCCCTTGATATGTATGAATGCGATGCACCAAAGATCGAAAAGAACAACTGAGTAAATGACTTAACCAAAAACTTACCGACATCGCATCGGGCTGATCTTCAACCTCCTCCACATCAATGTGGTTCACCCGTCCCCTGTTGAAAGGGTTGGGTTTCTTTCTGAGCTTCCATTGCCATTTCCATTCTGGCCTTCTGGACAGTCATTGGCATAATGCCCAGTCTTGTGGCACTTAAAGCAAGTAATATGACTCAGGTCTACTTTGGATGGTGTTGACGGGTTGGTGCGATTCTGTCCATTGCTTGCTCCATTTCCGTTCCCATTCTTGGTGCCATTATGGTTATGCGAATTACCTCCTCCATGGGTATGCTGAAACTGAATTCTGACTTAGGGGTATAACGAGGTTTCTGCTTGAGCTCGAGTTATACTTCCCTTGCCCATACTTCCGCTTAGTTCTCAATTCTGCCGCTTTCCTTCAATCATGAGGGCTCGGTCTACTAACTCCTGGTAGTTATTGAAACTGCTACCATCAACGGCATGCTGAACTCATCATTCAGTCCTTCTAGAAACTTCTCATGTTTAGTCGCATCGGTAGCAACGTCATCCGGGGCATAACGTGCTAATTTACTAAAATCATCCACGCATCGCCAACAGCCCTTCCTCCTTGGCGTAAGTTGCGAAACTCACGCTTCTTCATGGCCATAGCTCCTCGCTGAAACATGGGCAAGGCGAAAAGCTTGCTGAAATTGATCCCATGTGGCGGTGTCTACAGTGGTAAGTGGCTGTGAAATTCTCCCACCATGTCTGCTGCGGGTCCTTCAAGCCGATGTGCTGCAAACTTCACTCTTTCTCCATCTGTGCATCCCGCAGTGGTCAGCTCCCTTCCTATCTTGCGGAGCCAGGTCATACTGCTACAATTGGCTCGGTGCTCTTTGGAATACACCGCGGTTTAGTCTAAGGAAACGAGTCGATGATCCGCAGTGGTGGTGGTGGGTTGTTGTTGTTGTTGCTCGGTTACGCACCAATGTTTGAATCGTGGTATTCTCGCCGCTGGATCGGTTGGGTGATCTCTGGCGGGAAAACAAATCCGGTCGCGTCTCGGAGGCATCTGATGGGTTTAGAAAAGAAGAGAAATGTAGAATAGAATGAGGTCTAAGGGGAATCACTACCCAATGCACATGAGCAAATGCACACAAAATCACTTCATTCAATCAAACAAGGGCTTACAATGATCTAACTATCGCAAAAGTGCGTGTACTATAATGTTTACATGGAGGGAAATTCTACTATATGTGGGAGACTTCTACTAATTTGAAGCGGTGTAAGACTCCATAATGTCTGCTCCAGCTTCGTCTTCAAAGTCGGGTTCACTTGGATCCGAATCGGTGTCGTCGATGTTGATGTAGTCGCTTGGGCAATCGACGATCGGTCTTCATTCCTCGAGCGCCAACTTCTTCTTGAGTTCTTCAATCTCGTACTTAAGATCGCATCGTGTCTTGCTAGAGCTACGATCTCGCCCATGTAGTCCTTGCGTGTAGTCTTTAGTTCTCCTTCCAGTTCGATGATCCTTCTCTTTGTCTTCGCAACTCCAACATATCATTGCACATTTGGTTCTCCGGTGTCGAATGTGCTGATTTAACTCCTGGATGAACGCTGCAATGGATCTATCCTTCTTGGTGCTGACGACGTCCCATTTGTCATCTCGGCGTCCGCAAATCTGGTAGATAGTGTCCTTGAGGTCTTCTTGATAAACTTCTCCAATGCGTCCCATAGTGATGTGAGCTGCCATGCTCTTTCCTGCACTCCAAGTTGGTGCACCGAAAACACTATCTATAGGCTTGGTGATTGGGGCGAATGTCCTTCCTGGAACGTGAGCTTGAATCTTCCAGCGCTCCTCTTCAAGCAGATTGGCGTTGAAAGTCCCGGTGAAGCTGGGTAGTCCAATGTTCAGGTACTTGGTAACTTCCTTCAAGTGAAATCCAAAAGGTGTGCCTTCATCCGGTTGGGTGTACTTGCCTTCGCGTCCGTCATCCTAAAGAGAGTAGAAAAGATGAGGAGTTAGAAAATGGGAAGAGAGTAGTGATCTATGGCTTTAACTTAGTGGTCGTGTTCTACAAATACAGCGTGTGCTCGATACCATTCTCTCAGAGCGACTGCACCGAATGGATCAAGTCTTCGTGCTCGGTGTCATCCTCGGATCAAGAATGTCGACACCACACAAGATTTCAAGGATTTATAGCAGAGTAGCAATCACACACTTATTACATCGTTGTCCACAAGGGAACTTATTATAATAATATGGCTTAAGGCCATCTAATAATAACCGGAAGGCTTGGAAGATAAGTGAGTCCATCAACTCCATCGACATCAATCGAGTATAGAACCACGACCTAACACCTTACTCGTCGTTCAAAAGTCTCGCAACGTGAAAGTTGCAGCCCGAAACGGGTCAAAGACATGGAATGTCTTTGGCAATGTAACACATAGAGAGCAATGAAGCAACAAGCCTATACTACATGCATATATGGCTGGTGGTAAGGCTCTACGGTTACATTTTTGCATAAAGCTGGTTTTTCCCTACATCAAAGGAATAATTTTATTTAACTATCATGGTGGTTGTTAAACATTGAGAATGGTTGACAGCATCCTCAATCCCAATTAAAAAGTACTCATTAAAATCCCAATAACTTTTTATTAGAAGTAACATGTTGAGATTCACATGATATTCAAGTACTAGATACTCAAGATGTCCATAACCCGGGACACGGCTAATCATGATTAGTTTATACACTCTGCAGAGGTTTGCGCACTTTTCCCCACAAGACTCGATCGCCTCCGCTTGGTTCTCGTGACTACATGGTGTTTGAGAAACGGATGACCGAGACATAGTCTTTCAGAAGCGCTAGCACCTTACATGTGAGTAGACCGTACCAACCTACATCCCCTACATCAGCTAGCCTACCCGTAAGAGTTCGCACAACTTAGTCAACTACGCCAGAGCCCATAATTGGCTTGTGGCTGCACACGGAAGTTTCTAGTTTGAATAATCTTATGATCCCTTAGAGCCTGGGTGGCGGTCCGAAGAAATACAGGCAAGTCCTGATAGAAGCCAGGTGCCTCAATCCACCCAGATGTGTGTTTAGGTTGCCACCTTAGATAACCATTAATTAACAATCTCACATCTGTCATGGATATTCACTCACCCAATCCACGTCTACTAGCATAGCATGGCATAATTAAGCAAACGAGAAGTAACTCCCAAGGTTTCATAAGTAAAAGCAGTAATAGGTACTACCTCAATCTACTTCCCATCCCACAATTTAATTAGATCCTAAACATGCAAGTGTTTGAGGGTTTGATCTAATGCAATAAAACCGGGTAGTAGAAAAGATATGATCAAGTGTTACTTGCCTTGCCGATGATCCGCGAGACCTAGAGATTCAAGTAACAAGCGGCGACTCCGGGTGATCTAACGCAGACAAACAACAAGCATACAATAAGTACTCATCTAATGCACGGGGAAATCTCGAATAAAAGATCTAACCAGATAGTTCAACTTAAGAACCCTGGTTGCAAAAGAATCGAATCAAATAAAGCATCGAAAGTCGAAACTCGAGAGAGAACGACTCGGTTTAGCAATCTGAAACTAGGTCAAAATTTTACAGTAGCAAAACTCTGTGTAAGTAGGTTAGTCGAACGGCGGTTTCAGAATCTAAACTCCAGCGCTTGAATCACCTGATTCCGATAAACGAGCAAGAAATAAAACAGGTTTGAAAATCGGATCGGAAATCGAATCAGAAAAATAACGGATTAAATCCGATTAAAAGAAAACGACGAACGGATTAAATAACGGACGTTCGTTAACAAAACTAATCCAACAAACACATTCATTGAAATGAACGGTTCGGTGAACGTTCGTTAATTAAGAAAACCGAAAAAAAATAAAAACCATCTAGGGTTTTTGAAAAAAAACCGAACAACGAACGAAAAACCGGATCGGGTTTTTCTAAAAAAAACCGGATCGGGGCGGCGGCGAGGGCTACCTCCGGCTAGTCGCTGGGCTCCGGCCTCGGGCGGGCGGTGGGGGGTCCGGCTGGGGTCAAGGGTGGTGGGGTGGAGACGTCGGCGTGGCGGCCTTGAGCGACGGGCGGCTCGGGTGAGGGCGGGCGGCGGGGGCTCGAGGTGAGGAGAGAGGGGGGGGCGGTATTTAAGGAAGGGGGGCTGCGCCTTGGGAGGGGGGCACGGCGCGGCCTCGTGGCCGAGCCGAGTCGAGGAGGCGGCGGCGGGCGGGACTCCTCCCAAGCGGGCGCGAGGGAGGGGAGATGGGTCAAGGCTGGGCCGGCTGGGCCTTGGCCCAGGCGGGGGCGCGCAGTTTTTTTTTTTTAAAAACAAAACTAAACGGATTGAAAAAAAATACCAAACGAACTCCGAATTTAATAAAACAAATTTTCCCCGACTCCTAAAAATGAGTCGAACAAAATGAACTTTTAAACGGCAAATATGCATTTTTTTAAAATGCTCATTTTTGCCTAAGCAAAATAAATCTTCCAAAATCAAATTTGATTTATTTATAATATCTTCATTTTTCCTAAATGTTGGGAAAGTCATATTATTCCCTCTCTTAATTTTTTTAGGAGAAACTTTATGAAGATAATTAAATAAATCCAATGATCCTATTTTCAAAATTTGAGAAATCCCAAATATGAAAATAATGAAACTTCCAACTCTCTCGAGGGTCCTTGAGTTGCGTGAAATTTTCTAGGATCGGAAAAATGCGAGAAAAATATGATATGCATGATGACCTAATGTATAACATTCCAAATTGAAAATTTGGGATGTTACACTAAGCCTCCGAGTGGGAGGTTTGCTCTCCACTCGGTAGGATTTTTCAAACTTAGGTGAGTACTGGACTGCAGCTAAGCCTCCGAGTGGGAGGTTTGCTCTCCACTCGGTAGGATTTTTCAAACTTAGGTAGCATCGGACTGCGGCAGCTAAGCCTCCAAGGAGGATATTTGTGTCATAGCTTTGAAGGGAAGGCAACAGTCGACCTGCACTCGTAGATCCTTGCAAAGTGCAGATTGTATTAAATACTTAGGCGAGTACTTGACTGCAGGCTAAGCCTCCGAGTGGGAGGCTGGCACACCACTCGGTAGGATTTTAAACACTTAGGAGAGTACTTGGACTGCAGCTAAGCCCCCGAGTGGGAGGCTGGCTCACCACTCGGTAGGATTTTAAACACTTAGGCGAGTACTTTGACTGTAGCTAAGCCCCCGAGTGAGAGGCTGGCTCGACACTCGGTAAGGATTTTTTTTACAAACTTAGGCGAAACGGATTCACAGTTAAGTCACCCACTGGGGGGGGGGGAATTTTAACAAAAAGTAATAACAATCACTGGGAAAATTATAATCTTCTTGATTTAGATAGACAAACCATGTAAGTACTTTTATTACATCTCACCCGAGTGAGCTCTTAAGTGTAAAAGGGCGGAGCAGCTCCGCATTCCATGCCCGAGGCTCATCGACCTGGCGTTCGACGTTGTAAAGATGGTAAGCCCCATTGTGAAGAACTCTGGTGACGATGAAGGGGCCTTCCCAAGTGGGAGCGAGCTTGTGTGGTTTCTGTTGATCCACTCGGAGGACCAGATCTCCTTCCTGAAAGGCTCGACTCTTCACATTTCTGGCGTGGAATCGACGCAAGTCCTACTGATAGATGGTCGAGCGGATCAGGGCCATCTCTCTCTCCTCTTCAAGGAGGTCGATTGCATCTTGACGGGGTTGCTCGCTTCACTTGAGTAGAGTTCGACTCGGGGCATTGTGAAGGTGTCACTTGGCAGAACTGCTTCAGCTCCATAGACCATAAAGAATGGAGTTCTCCCAGTCGAACGATTAGGAGTGGTCCTCAATCCCCAAAGAACCAACGGAAGCTCGTCGACCCACGCTCCTGCTGCATGCTTGAGATCACGCATCAGTCGAGGTTTCAGTCCTTTGAGAATTAGACCATTTGCTCGCTCAGCTTGTCCATTCAACTGGGGGTGAGCGACTGAAGCATAGTCGACTCGCTGCCCTGAGAGGCGCAAAATGCTTTGAACTTGTCGGAATCGAAATTTGACCCATTGTCCGTGATGATGCTATGCGGAACTCCATATCTGAATATCAATTCTCCGATTTAAACCGACAAAGAGGCACGCATCAAGATTCTTGATAGGTTTAGCTTCGATCCACTTCGTGAACTTGTCGAGTGCCACAAGCAAATGAATGAAACCACTCCTGCTAGTTCTCAGCGGTCCAATCATATCCAACCCCCAAACAGCGAAAGGCCAGACGAGTGGAATGGTCTTCAATGCTGAGGCGGGCTTGTGTGACATATTGGAGTAGAACTGACATCCTTCACATTTGTCGACTATTTCCTTTGCCATTTCATTTGCCTTTGGCCAATAAAATCCCGCTCGGTATGCTTTAGCCACGATGGTCCGAGAGGACGCATGGTGACCACAGGTCCCCGAGTGGATATCATCAAGGATTATCTTACCCTCTTCTGGCGTTATGCACTTCTGGCTGACTCCAGCCACGCTTTCTCTGAATAACTGTCCCTTGATCACAGTAAAGGCCTTGGATCGACGGATGATCTGTCTAGCCTCTTCTTCATTCTCTGGGAGCTCTTTCCTCAGGATGTATGCAATGTACGGCAGATCTTGTCGGTCGGGAGTGATGACCACGACTTCCATGACCAGGTCGACCACCGATGGGACCTCAACTTCAGTCGGATCAGTGGCACTTTTTGGTTGTGGAACTTCTTCGGTGAAAGGATCCTCTTGAATCGACGGTGTGTGGATGTGCTCCAAAAACACATCACTGGAATGGCTTCCCTCTTGGACCCTATTTTGGCCAAATCATCAGCAGCTTGATTTTTTAGTCGGGGTATGTGATGGAGCTCTAACCCCTCAAACTTCTTTTCCAGCTTCCTCCTTGACATAAAGAGCTAGTCATGGCTGGACTTCGACGTCCCACTCCTTCATCACCGATTAACCACCAGTGTCCGAGTCGCCATAGACCATGAGGGGACAGACGCCGAGTGAAATGGCCATACATAACCCATACAACAATGCTTCGTATTACTGCTTCATTGTTGGAAGAATCAAAGTGAATCTGGAGCACATATCTGAGCTTATCTCCTCGGGAAACCAATACTACCCCAAAGACCGGAACCATTCAGCATGTTGGAACCATCAAAGAACATAGTCCAAAGGTTCGAGTGAACTTGAGTCGGTAGCTGTTGTTCAATCCACTCGGCGATGAAATCTGCTATTGCTTGGAACTTGATGGCTTTCTTTGCCTCAAACTTGATATCAAGGGAAGAAGTTCAATCGCCCATTTCGCCACTCGACGATTGCGTCTCACATTGTGCGAGAATCTCGATAACGGGCGTCACCGACGATCGTAATGGAATGATCCGAGAAGTAGTGAGAAACCTTCTTTGCGGTCATATAAATCCCATACACAAGCTTCTGATAATGAGGGTATCTTTGCTTCGACGGGGTTAACACTTCAGAAAGATAATATACTGGGCGCTGAACTTTGAAGGCTTTTCCTTCCTGTTCCCGCTCGACCGTAAGTACTGTACTGACGACTTGTCCTGTGACTGCAATGTAAACCAGCAACGGCTCTTTGCTGATTGGGGTAGCAAGCACCGGCTGGGTGGAGAGCAGAGCTGTCGGATTTCGGGTTCCTGCAGACCCTTAAGGTTCAAACTCTGGGGTGCGCGCGGAGATCCAACCCTCCACCGTCTCGTACCTTGCCGAATCGCAAGAACCTAAACTACTAGCAAGAACAACACAAGAGACGCAAGACTTATACTGGTTCAGGCCACCATCGTGGTGTAATACCCTACTCCAGTGTGTGGTGTGGTGGATTGCCTCTGGGGCTGATGAAGAACAGTACAGGGAAGAACAGCCTCGCGAGGGTCTGTTCTTGGTGGGTGTGATGAACTGCTAAGTGGTGTCCCGTCGCTCTAGCTTGAGGATCGGGTCTCTATCTCTCTCTCTCTAGATTTCCGAAATGCCAGCCCGGGGGGAGAGCCTCTCTACCATGGTGGCTAGTTCTACTTATATAGACGAAGGCCCTAGGCCTCTTCCCAAATATTGAGCGAGAAGGGCGCCAACAATTGGCCATTTTGAAGGGGAACAGCGGGTACACTTATCCTGACTAAAGTTGGTCCTCGCCGCCAAAGGCTCGTGATGACGCCGCTTGGGCTCCACGATGACTGCATTCCAGCCGTTGGGGCTGGTCTTGGTCTTGTTGCACCAAACGCATGCCTTTGCTTGATGCTCTCGCTGCGCTTGCTCCCTTTGCACCAAAGAGGAAGGAGGACGCTGCTGGCCGGGCGCCGATCGGGCGCCCTTTGGTCGTCATGGTTATGCGTCATGGGCACCTCGCGAGGTACCCTGCCTTGAACTCTCCGCCTCCTCGTGAGCCACCGACGAGGCCGTGCTCGAGGAAGCTCTTGGTCGTCCGCTCATGAGGCTTAGCTCCTCGCGAGGGTCTTAAGCTTGTGTTGATGAAGCCGGGCTGTCCTGGCCTCCTTTGAGCCACGCCACAGCCGCAGGCAGCAAGTCTGGGGACCCCTGCCCAGAACACCGACAAGAGCCCCCGGTCATGGGCGCGCCCAACTTGGCCGAAAGCAGAGAGGCGAAGGGCAAGTCTGGCGTCGTGGGCCCTTACATCCTGCGGCCTTGGGCGCCGCGTGGCGGTTGATTGGACGTGGGCGCCTCTGCAACCGCGCGGGTTGATAATAGAGCGTCATCTTCCTTGCCTCCTTTACTTTCGCCAGTTGCCGCTCAGATCCCCTTTCTTGCACCTCTCCTCCCTGCTTCCAAGACCTTCAGATCCACTCCGCCTTCGTGCCCTAGCCGGTCATGGCTCCTCGTCAAACCCCGGCCGGAGCCTGGTACTCTCCTGCCTTGGACCCGCCGAATGTGTCAGCGGCGAGCCTTGCCCTGATGCGCCGGTTGGCGGAGGCGCGGGGCGTCGATGGAACGGCGGTGTTCAAGGCCGGCTCCTCCGCCCCTGAGGGTAGGGGGAGTACCTTCTACCCGTTCTTCGTGAGCGCCATCATTGCTGGTCTGGTGCCTCCCTTCTCTGAGTTCTTCTTTTTCGTCCTCCGCCATTACAACATTCACGCTCTGCACCTTCATCCCAACTCCGTCCTTCTTCTGGCAATCTTCGCCTACTATTGTGAGGCCCATGTTGGGGTGACGCCCTCGGTGGCCTTGCTGCACCACTACTTCTTCCTCCGACTCTCCCGTGGTTCCGTCTCACAGGCGCTGAAGCCGTTGCTTACGGCGGAGCCATCGCCATTTCGAACCCTGGGAAGCGGATAGAGGGCTTCAGGAGCAAGTGGGTCCTGGTGGATGCCGGGCGCATCCACCCTCGGTTGATCCTGCCCACGGAGCCCGCTGAGAGCTCCGACGACTGGTCCCGAATGGAGCTTCGGGATCCCCGCGCGAAGCTGGTGCGGGAGAAGATGGACGCAGATCTAAAGTCGGCCGACGTGGCGGCGGCGAGGCTGACCGGCGCGTCGCTGCCGAGGGAGTTCCTGGAGCACCAATTGGCTCCGCTTCGCCAGTACCCGCTTCCGATGTGGAGGCCACACCCGAGCCCCGCGGCCCTGGCCGGCGAGGATCTGGCGACGGTCCTCCAGTCCCTGGTTGGGGGCGATTTGGCGAGGCCTGAGGGCGCCCCCGCGCCCTTGTTCCTTCACGAGGATTGGGAGCAGGTTGTGGGGTCCATGCCCGCCTTCAATGGGGACGGGCTCGTGCCCGCAGAGGCTCCGGAGGACCTGGTAGACGTGTCCTCTTCCGACTCCGACGAAGAGGTGGAGGAAAGGGAGTCAGGAGAGGGGGTTGACTTCGGGCGGGAGTCAAGGGCTCCCTCTGCGGTCTGAGCCCTGTTCTCCGCCTCCCGAGAGTGACGACGACGAAGATGAGGATGAGCGGGAGGCGAAGCCTGCCTGATCCCGGCAGGACGGACTGGGCTGGTCCCCGTGGGTCCGCCCGGCCCAGGGCGATTCACGACGCTACCGCCGCTTCGGGTTCCCTTGAAGCTGATCCTCAGAGCCGGCTCTTGGGCTTCAAGTATGGCCGGAGGCTGCTTGAGTCCACCAGCGACGACCTGTAAGTGCCTGCTTTCCGTCTTGATCATTGCTCTGCTGACGAGATCTGATGCCCATGTTCCTTGGCCAGGCTGGCGCCCGCGACGAAGATGCTGAAGGGGGCTCCTGAGGCTCCATCCGTGACGGTGCCGTTGCCCGAAAAGGGAGATGATCCCGACGCCCAGGTCTCTCCTGCCCGGGCGTCCTCGCGAGGCCTGGCTGAGCCCGCTGGGGCGAGCTCAGCCCCCTTGATCCAGGCGACTCCCGAGGTGGCCTTGCTGGACGCTGCCTCCACCATTGTCGTGGCGCCGCTGGTTCCGCCTCAAGGCGCAGTGGCTGCTCCGCCGCCATCTCCTCCTACTCCGCCAACTGCTGTCTCTCCGACTCCTCCCGCGGTCCTGGATCGCGCTGCTGCTGAACTGGACCGGCTGCGGCAGGATCTTCTGGGCGCCGACTCTCGCTTGGTGGCCGGGCGCTGGGAGCTGGCCTCTGGCTGGATTTGCGCCGACGCTTCGATTCTGGCGGCGCTGGTCCAGGCTTCGACGGCTTGTGACGAGGAGAAGCAGGCTGTTCGCGAGGCGAAGGTAGCCCGCGATGCTGCCCTGGGGGAGGCAGCCAACATCCGAGGTCGCTGTGAGACGCTGGAGGGCGAGCTGAAGGGCCTGCAGAACCAGCTCGCCGAGGAGGCCCGCCTCCGCCAGGAGCAGGAGGAAGGCATGAAGGCTCGCGAGGCGGCCATCAAGGACCGGGAGGCCAAGCTGAAGAAGCGTCGCGACCGCCTAGGCACGCTGGAGCAGGAGCTGGAGGCGAGGGAGGTCGAGCTGGACGCCAAGGCGCGGGTTCTTGCCGAAGATCGCGTGGCCTTCATGGATATGGAGGTGAAGGCTCACGCCTTGGTGAGGGAGCTTTATGATAGCGGCTCGAGAGCCCATCGCCGGGCGCAGAGGACGGCCCCCGCCAAGCTGCTTCCCTTCCCGATTCGCGCTCTTGAAGATGTCTCCTTGGTCTCGCCCCACGGCCGAGGCCGAGGCGCGTGTCTTGTCTTCTGCGCGCATTGATGCGGATCCTCACTCACATCTATCTTCGCGATCCCAGCGTCGACATGGACAACTTCTTTGGAGCCGGCAAGCGGTGAGCATGCAGGCTGCCGCCGAGTTGTGAAGGGTCGCGGAGGCTCTGTTGGGGAAGTTCCGCCTTGACAAGCGAGGCGCTGCCGGCCCTGCTGCTTCACGAGGCAATCCCACTCCGCGTTGCTCCACTGCCGACAAGTGACTCCGCTGCGGCTCCTGCCTTGCTTTTAATTCCTGCACATGTATCATGCCTCGGGGAGGCGTTTAAACTTGCGTTTGGTACTGCGATAACAGTGTGGACTGTAATATTTGCTTTTGAATTCCTTGAAATTTGCGCTTCCTACTTGCTTATGTTCTACGCCGGCAGAGAGCCCCTGCCTCAAGATACCTCGGCCGTTAGCCCCGACCGAAACCAGGACGGGACCAAGGAGTGAGGGGCTACGTGACAAGTTAGGCTCTGAGTCGTGATGCTCAGAGTCCCCTTGGCGCACGAACAACAAGTAGGGAGGTGAGACGCGGGCGGACCCACCGTTCTACGTCTGCAGAGCCCGGCCCCTTGCATACCTCAACCGTCGTTAGCCTTTCGGAACTAAGGGGTGAGGGGCTACGTGACCAGTTAGGCTCCTGAGTCGCGATGCTCAGGAGTCCCCCTTGACGCTCAAACGGCATGCGTACCTCGGCTCTGCTCGGGGAGTGGCGTGCGACGAACCAGGCCCGAGGGGCCTGGCTGGGTGGTGTGCGTCTGGGCGTGACTCCAGCGCAGCCTCGTGTTAAGCCCCCTCGCACGGGCGCCTCCCGAGGGGAGGCGTATGACGAGGCTGACATTAATCGAGCTCTAGGCTCCCTAAGGTTGATGCGACCCGAGGCCACCTCGCTTGTTTATCACCAGCCTGGAGCATAGCGCTTCCGCATGCGTGACGGCATAGCCGCTTCCTCGGCAGTTGTCGCCGTCAGCGCATGAGCATGGTGCTTCCATCGAACGTGGGAGGGGCTCCCCCGGGAGGAGCCCAGGCGATATGCCCACCCCGACACGTGGCTGGCACGGTAGGGCTGGACGAGGTGTATCTGGGCACCCGTGAGCCAGCGCGGGACTCACGAGGCCCTACCTCAAGGCGGGTTGCGCCTGGCTCTGGGCCTTATCTTCAAGTGTGTTCCTGCAAATTTGGCCAGATGCCGGTGCTCTACGTCTTCGGATCCCGGCTCTCGGGCTGGTCTCTACCGTCGCTGGCAAGCCAGGTCGCGATGCCATGGACAAGACCAAAGGGTGAGGGCCGGAGAGCCGGTAGGAGCCCCGAGTCGCGATGCTCAGCACCCCCTTTAACGCCAAGCTAGGTTAGATGATGCAACTCACGCCCTCGGGTCCCGGCTCTCGGGTTGGTCTCACCGTCCGCCGGCAAGCCAGGTCGCGATGCCATGGACAAGACCAGAGGGTGAGGACCGGAGAGCCAAGGAGCCCTGAGTCGCGATGCTCAGCACCCCTTTAACACGCAGCCGGGTCGACGCAGCAAACTCTCGATCCTCGAGTCCGGCTCTCGGGCTGGTCTCTACCGTCAGCCGGCAAGCCAGGTCGAGATGCCATGGACAAGACCAGATGGTGAGGGCCGGAGAGCCGGTAGGAGCCCTGAGTCGCGATGCTCGTGCACCCTTTAACGCCAAGCAAGCTGGGTTGGATGGCGAAACTCTACGCCCTCGGGTCCCTGCTCTCGGCTGGTCTCTACCGTCAGGCAAGCTAGGTCGCGATGCCATGGACAAGACCAGAGGGTGAGGGCTGGAGAGCCGGTAGGAGCCCTGAGTCGCGATGCTCAGGCACCCCCCCTTTAACGTGCAAGATTTCGCCACCCAGGAGAAGGCACCAAATAACAAGCATGGTGGAACGAGAGCATAATCCTAAGGAAAACGCATGAAGGATACATGTCACCGACTGGCCCGAAGCGGCTTGGGGATGATGCAGCCCGAGGGCACCCCAACAGGATAAGCTAAAGACATGAAATAAAGGGATACATGCCGCAGGACGGACCCACGCTGCCTAGGAATAATGCGGCCTCAAGGCGCCCCACCGGAAATAAAACTTAAAGATGTCACCCGGTGATGTTGGGGATGAAGGGTTGTTGACGAGCAGACTCGGTGGGCTGCGGAGCCGATCCTCACGAGCCCCAGTGCCGGGGGCCTCGGAGGCTCCGAGGCGCCGGCGGCTCCTCATGAGCCATCTCCATGTCCACCAGGGCTGCGGCGTGCCTGACCTCTTGAGCCTCCAGGATGGTCCTCATGAGACGCTGATGCGCAGCAGCCGCGTTTGGCAGGCCATAAGGCATGCGTACGTAGCTGTGGGGCGGACCTCGCAACGCCCCACTCGCGAGGGCCGAGGCGCTCTTGAGATGCGGCTCGGTTGAGCCTCGGTATGTCGATGCAGACGCCGCAGCCCACCATCCTCGTAGAAGCGCCCTCGATGCGGCTATATCTCCCACGTGTCGAAGCACGACTTAGAGGCATAACCGCATTGAAAGCAATGTCGCAAGTGAGGTAATCTTCACACAACCCATGTAATACATAAGGAAAGAGATACATAGTTGGCTTACTGTAGCCACTTCACACAATACATAAATAAACATCCATCAGTCAGATTACACTCAAGGTCCGACTGCGGAACCAAATTTAAGAAGATACCCCAAATGCTACACAGATCCCCGATCGTCCCAACTGGGCTCCACTCATCGATCATCAGGAAAAGACACATAGTAACGACCACGCCTCGTCGAACTCCCACTTGAGCTCGGTTGCGTCACACCTGACCGCATCGCCGGCACACCAACTGTTTTGGTAGAATCTGTGAGTCACGGGGACTCAGCAATCTCACACCAGCGAGATCAAGACTATTTAAGCTTATAGGAAGGACAGAGTTGTGAGGTGGAGCTGCAGCAAGCGACTCAGCATATATGGTGGCTACATTCGCAAAAGAGAGCGAGAAGAGAAGCAAAGCACGGTCGTGAAGCTAGTAGCGATCAAGAAGTGATCCTGAAACTACTTACGTCAAACATAACTCCAACATCGTGTTCACTTCCCGGACTCACCGAGAAGAGACCATCACGGTTACACACGCTGATTGATGTGTATTAATTAAGGTCAACTTCGGGTTTTCTACAACCGACATTAACAAATTCCCATCTGCCTCATAACCAAGGGCACGGCTTTGAAAAGATAATACCCTCAGGGTGTCCCAACTTAGCCCATAATAAGCTCTCACGGTCAACGAAGGATATTCCTTCTACCGAAAACCCGATCAGTCTCGGAATCCCGGACTACAAGACATTTCGACACAATAAAACAAGACCAGCAAAGCCGCCCGACAGCCGACAAATCCCGATAGGAGCTGCACATATCTCGTTCTCGTGGCACATCCGGATGAACACTACGTGACGGCAACCGAAGATGCCCCAAGTTGCCCTGTGGTGGCACCGCAAGTGGTTTAGTTTGGACCAACGCTCAGAGGAGCATTGGCCCGGGGGTTAAATAAAGATGACCCTCGGGCTCGCGAAAACCCGGGGGAAAAAGGCTTAGGTGGCAAATGGTAAAACCAATGTTGGGCCTTGCTGGAGGAGTCTTATTCAAAGCGAACTGTCAAGGGGGTCCCATAAATCACCCAACCGTGTAAGGAACACGAAATCAAGGAACATAACACCGGTATGACGGAAACTAGGGTGGCAAGAGTGGAACAAAACACGAGGCATAAGGCCGAGCCTTCCACCCTTTACCAAGTATATAGATGCATTAATTATAGCAGATATATTGTGATATCCCCAACAAGTTAACATGTTCCAACAAGGAACATCATCTCCATGTTCCAACAAGGAACAAACTTCATCTTCACCTGCAACTAACAACGCTATAAGAGGGGCTGAGCAAAGCGGTAACATAGCCAAACAACGGTTTGCTAGGAAAGGATGGTTAGGGGCTGACATGGCAATATGGGAGGCATGATAAGCAAGTGGTAGGCATCGTAGCATAGGCATAGCAAAAGAGCGAGCATCTAGCATAGCAAAGATAGAAGTGATTTCGAGGGTATGGTCATCTTGCCTGCAAGGTTCTCAGAGTTGTCGAAAGCTTGATCCTTGTAAGCGTTCTCAACAGGTTCCTCGTTCACGTACTCGCCTCCGGCTCTACCCAAAGCAAGAACACAAACAAAGGAACCACAATAAATCACGGGCAATGCACAAGCAACATGATGCAAAACATGACATGATATGCGAGATGTGATATGCAATGCGTATCGGCGCTCGAAAGGAAAATGATGAACCAGGCATCAACTTGGCAACCCAAGTATGCCGCTGAAAGATGAGATGATTTCGGTTGAAATCGATATAAAGATCACCGGAATCGGATGCACGGTTTGCAAATGACAAGCAAAACAAGAATGGCACAAATCTGCCATTAACAGCATGATACCACTTAGCAAGCAACAAGAAATTAAGCTACTGCACCCAGACATATCAACAAAGCATATGGCAGTGATCTACTCAAGATGCTTGACAAAAGATGAACACTGAGCTACGGCTAAATCACATCATAACAGGCCCAAACAAGCATGGCAAAAGTGCAAAATATATCAGCTTCACAGATTTAGTGAAATTACTGAACATGGCAAAATCAGCATCAGGAAGCAATGTTCAGAGCAATGAAACAGCATGCTACAGGAACTTATAATAGCAAAACAAGGCATGGCATGAATCTACTCAAAGCATAGAACAAAATTCCCTTACTTACCATAAGCCAAAAAGGATCAGAAAATATAATAACACACATGTCAATATAGCAAGTTTCGTTAACAGATTCAGCAACAGGGCATGGCAATAACAGATAACAAGTAGGCATATTTAAGAGCTCGATGCACTCACTACAGAGCATCTCATGATAAACTAATCATACATACATCAAGAAGACATGGCATAGAAGACATACATGGCAAGAAAAACATCATAGCATACACGAAGCAACCCCAACAACCTTGGCAAAATTGAATAACATGTAAACAATCTGCCAGGAAACATTTATAGCAAAAGTAGAGCTTGATTGACTCACGCTATGGCACTCCATAATTGCAAACAAAGGCATGGATGGATAGATCATAACCATATGTTCAAAACATCCTTACTGAAGTATCTCAAAATATGCATGGATCTCTCGGTAGCATCAAGTTAACATGGCATAAAAATATCAGCAAAACAGGGGCTGAAATCAGCAACATCATGAAGCCTAGTTTGCATGCTTGTGCAAGTCACCACAGAGATCACAAAAATACATGGCATACATCCCTGGAAAGATGGCATGGCATATAACTAAACACATGTAGGACTCAAGATCATAAGATGCACACATCAATCATGGCAAAAATGATAAAAGTGCATGTTCTGTTAAGAAACAGAAACTAACATCACATATCCCTCTTCTAACAGAATTTCGGGCATCAAGATGCGCTCAAAAGGAAATGATGCAATGATATGTAATGATCTACTCTTCGAGGCAAACATTTTGACATATTACACGAACGAAACGGAGCTACGAGTACAGAGTTATGGCATGAATAAAATGCAATAAAATATCACCAAAAAATGACTTAAGAGGGAATCGGGGGGAGAAGTCAACCGGATCTGGATCTGGCCCGGTTCGTCGCGCGAACCGAGGCGGCGGCGCGGCTCGCCAGAGTCGGTCGGGAGGAGAGGCCGGCGGGGCGGCGGAGAGGAGGCGGGCTGCCGGGCGGCGGGCGAGGCGGCGGGCGGCGGCGAGCTCGAGGCGTCGGCCATGACGGCGGTGGAGGGCGACGGCGATCACGGGCGCCAAGGGAGACGGTTGCCGGGCGGGAGCCGACGAGCGGGCGGACGCGTCCGGCTCTGTCCGGACGTGTCCGGCGGCGCGGAGGGGGAATTTCGCTAGGGTTTGCCCGGATTTCGGGGGAGGGAGCTATATTTATAGGTAGAGGGAGCTAGGAAGCTCCAAATGGAGTGTAGTTTTCTCCCACACGATCGTGATCGAACGATGGAGAGCATGGAAGTGACTTAGATGGGTTATTGGGCTGTTTTGGAGGGGTGTTGGGCTGCAACTTAAAAGAGGCCTTTGCGAGAGTGCGGTTAACCGTTGGAGTACCAAACGAGCTCCAAATGACCCGAAACTTGACAGTGGTCTACGGTGGTATACCAAGGCCACTTGAAAAACCTCGGTCCATTCCGAGAAAGTTTAGTACCCGCTCACGGAAAAACGTAAAAGGGGACGCCGGGGACATAGGAGTGCCGTATTGCAAAACGGACAACGGGGAAAATGCTCGGAATCATGAGACGAACACGTATGCAAATGAGATGCACATGATGACATGATATGAAATGCATGACATGGACAAAATGCAAAAACGAAAGACAAAAACCCAACCACGGAGGGAATATCATATCACAATGCCGAAAATGGCAAGAGTTGGAGTTACAAATATGGAAAGTTACATCCGGGGTGTTACACCTCGCCTGGATGGGGGGCCACAGCGGGTGGGCGGCGGCTGCCCCTCATGACCCTTGACTCTTGTAACTCCTGAATGGCCTTGCTGATGAACTCTTGAGGGTTCTGTCCTCCTGGTCTTGCTCTTGCTTATGGAAACGTGCTTCAAACACGCCCACGTGGTGCCCAAGGGCCTCCTCGAGACCTTGGCGAGGTCGGGCGGCCCTCCGTGGGAGAGCCCCCGAGCCTGCTCGAGGAGGGCGCCGGGCGCGCTTTCCTATGCGATGGAAGGAGGCTCCCCCGGCCTGGTGCGGGCCTCGAGGGGCTGCCTCTTGAAGAGCCGGGCGGTCGATGTCTTCTTCTTCTTGGGTGCTGCCTCGGGAGGCATCCTGCCGCCGTGGTCTGGTCTTCCAAAGTGATGCGGCTCGAAAAGCTCGCCTCCGTGGAGCACATCGCATCTCTCTCTTCACAGTGGCACCGTGATGACCCCGCCGCTTCTCGGCATCTTGAGGATATTGTAGCCATGGTGGGTTACGCCCATGAACTTGGCCAACGCTGGGTACCCAAGGATGGCATTGTACGGCAGCGTAATGTGGGCGACGTCAAGTCGATGAGCTCGGTGTGGTAGTTGTTGCGGGCCCGAAGGTGACAGAAGGCGGACCTGCCCGATCGGGACCGTGGAGCCGTCGGCTGACTCGGAGAAGGGCTTGGTTGGTCAAGCCGGGTCAGTAAGGCACTTGAATATTGTTGAATGTATCCACGGACAAGACGTTGAGCCCTGCTCCGCCGTCGATGAGGGTCTTGGTGACTAGCACATTGCTGATGATTGGGGAGCAAAGCATCGGAAGAACTCCGGCTATGGCTGCGCACTTGAGCTGATCCGCTGAGCTGAACATGATGGCGCACGCCGACCACCTGAGAGGGCGCGTGGACTCGAGCTTGGGGAGGAATGCATTCACTTCGCGGGCGAACTGCTTGAAGATGCGCTGAGAGGCTGGGGCTTGAGCTCCGCCTCTGATGCACGCGATCACACGTGCTTCCTGGAAGCCCCCAGCCCCCTCATCCTGATGACGGTCTTCGATTCTCCTTGGCAGCGGCGGCAGCGGAGGGAGGCATGCGTTCCCTTGCGGGCGATCCTCACGAGGCTGATCCCTCCAGCCCCCCTCACGAGGTGGGTCTTGCCAGCGGTCCTCGGGAGGTTGGTCGCACCACCCTTGGCGCGGGCCGCGGTCTTCCCAGCGTCCTGCATTCCTTCCTC
Source organism: Aegilops bicornis (assembly GCA_021605145.1). Classification (NCBI taxonomy): domain Eukaryota; kingdom Viridiplantae; phylum Streptophyta; class Magnoliopsida; order Poales; family Poaceae; genus Aegilops; species Aegilops bicornis. The sequence continues at coordinate 657,172,946 of CM038673.1, forward strand.
CTCCTCGGTCAGAGCCCGGCCGCTGCGCCGGGCGTCTGCCGACCCTTCCTTCACGCACGGCCCGGAGCTCTTGACATTCATTGGTGTTGTGGGTGTGGAGGTCGTGGTACACGCAGTACCGGCTGCCCTTAGAGGACTCGGGCTGATCTCTGCCTCGCTTGGTGTCTGGTTCGGCCGCGAGCACGGCAGCCCCCTTGCGCTTCACGTCCTTGTCCTTGAGCTTCTTCTCTTCGGGATCCGCGGCAGGCAGCTCGAGGAGAGAGAGGCGCCCCTCCTCAGCCCTGGCGCACTTGGTCGCCAAGTTGAACAGCTCCAGGGAGGTGCACAGATCTTCATGCACCGCCAGCTCCTCCTTCATCTTGACGTCGCGCACGCCGTCGGAGAAGGCAGAGATGATGGCCTCCTCCGCTACCCCGGGATCTTGAGGCGTAGCGTTGTTGAAGCGTTGGATGTACTTTTGCAGGGTTTCCGGCTGCCGCTTGATCCGGCGCATGTCGCCACGGCGGGTGGCCGGTCGCGAGTACTCGGAAGTTGGCGATGAAGCGGGTGCGCATCTCGGCCCAGAAGAGATCGTGCTGGGGCCAGATTTAGGAGCCAAAAGGGCTCCGGCCCTGAGCGCCATGGGAAACCAGTTCGCCATGACCTTTTCATCCCCGTTGGCAGCCTCGATGCCCAGCTCATAGAGCTGGAGGAACTCCGCAGGATCAGCCGTGTCGTCGTAGCGTGGAGGCAGGTCTGGCTTGAACTTGGCGGGCCACGCGATGCTGCGCAACTCGTGGTGAAGGCTCGGCAGCCCGCCGTGGCCGCGGGGGGTCTCGGACGACAGAGAGCTTGGTCTTGCTGGCCTCCCTGCGCCGCAGCTGGGGGCAGCGTAGGGTCTTGACGTGCTGGAGCGGGGAGCGCTCGGGCAGCTTCTTGCAGGCGAGGAACTTCTTGGCAGCTCTGCTCTTGCCGCGCCGGCACCTGGCGGAACGGGTTCCGCCCAGGGCCGCGCGCCTTGGGGCCAGGGCGCCGTCTTGAGGAGGAGGCGGCTGAGGCGCCGGAGTTTCATCGCCGCAAGGGGCGGTGCGGTAAAGGAGACGGACGGCGCTGGGTCGCCTCGCAGCGGACGAAGCTTCGGCGACGCTGTCGAGCCATTCTTCAGAGACTTCGCCGACGGGCGGTAGCGCAGAGCTCGTTAGCGCGATGAGTGCAGCTCGGGCCTCCATGGCGCGCTGGTGCGCGACGAAGAACCAGCGGGTGAGCGAAGGCATGGCGGTGCGACTGCCCCGCCTCATGGACGGGTCTTGGGGACGACGCTGTTGTTTCGTTTCGCCGGGCCGGTGGCGGCGTTGACAGCAGGTGACGGGGAACGACGAGGACGCCCACCGACGGGGGCCATCTGGGCGACATGGGAGGCTAGGGCGGCTCGGCGCTTCAGCCCGACGAAGCGTCGACATGGTTGCGGTGGTCGGGGAAGAACGAGGCGACGAAAAGGAAGATTCAGCGCACCTACAGTGCGCCAAATGTCGGATTTCGGGTTCCGGCAGACCCTTAAGGTTTGAACTCTGGGGTGCGCGCGGAGATCCAACCCTCCACCGTCTCGTACCTCGCCGAATCGCAAGAACCTAAACTACTAGCAAGAACAACACAAGAGACGCAAGACTTATACTGATTCAGGCCACCATCGTGGTGTAATACCCTACTCCAGTGTGTGGTGTGGTGGATTGCCTCTGGGGCTGATGAAGTACAGGGAAGAACAGCCTCGCGAGGGTCTGTTCTTGGTGGGTGTGATGAACTGCTAAGTGGTGTCCCGTCGCTCTAGCTTGAGGATCGGGTCTCTATCTCTCTCTCTGGATTTCCGAAATGCCAGCCCGGGGGGAGAGCCTCTCTACCATGGTGGCTAGTTCTACTTATATAGACGAAGGCCCTGGGCCTCTTCCCAAATATTGAGCGGGAAGGGCGCCAACAATTGGCCATTTTGAAGGGGAACAGCGGGTACACTTATCCTGACTAAAGTTGGTCCTCGCCTGCCAAAGGCTCTGGTGATGACGCCTGCTTGGGCTCCACGATGGCTGCATTCCAGCCGTTGGGGCTGGTCTTGGTCTTGTTGCACCAAAATGGATGCCTTTGCTTGATGCTCTCGCCTGCGCTTGCTCCCTTTGCACCAAAGAGGAAAGGAGGAGGCTGCGCGGGCTGGCGCCTGACTGGCGCCCTTGGTCGTCATGGCTTGCTTCATGGGCACCTCGCGAGGTACCCTGCCTTGAACTCTCCGCCTCCTCGTGAGTAACCCTGACGAGGCCGTGCCTGAGGAAGCTCTTGGTCGTCCGCCTCGCGAGGCTTGGCCCCTCGCGAGGGTCTTAAGCTTGTGTTGATGAAGCTGGGCTGTCCTGGGCCTCCTTTGAGCCACGTCGCAGGCAGGCAAGTCTGGGGACCCCCGTTCCCAGAACGCCGACAAGAGCTTTGAGCTCTGCAAACGCTGCATCAGCTTCAGGAGTCCACTCGAACTTGTCTGACTTCTTCATCAGTCGGTAAAGAGGCAATGCCTTTTCACCGTGGCGAGAGATGAATCGACTTAAAGCGGCCAAGCATCCAAAGTAAGCTTCGGACATCGTTACACGCACGTATGCGTTTCATTCGGAGAATAGCGCCAACTTTTTCTGGGTTAGTGTCGATTCCTCGTTCAGAAACGAGAAAACCGATTAACTTTCCACTAGGAACTCCGAATGTGCACTTTGATGGATTAAGCTTGATATCATACCTCCTGAGATTGGCAAATGTTTCAGCAAGGTCAGTCAACAGGTCGGAACCTTTCCGTGACTTGACCACAATGTCATCCATGTATGCTTCCACATTCCGACTGATTTGAGTGAGTAAACACTTCTGAATCATCCTCATGAACGTGGCTCCGGCATTCTTGAGGCCGAATGGCATGGTGACATAACAGAAGCACCCGAATGGAGTGATGAAAGCTGTTTTGATCTCGTCGGGTCCATACAGACGGATCTGATGGTACCCGGAATATGCGTCCAAAAAATACAACCGCTCACATCCCGCAGTTGAGTCGACTATTTGGTCGATGCGGGGGAGAGGAAAATGATCTTTCGGGCAGGCCCGATTGATATGTTGGAAGTCGATGCACATGCGCAGTGAATTGTCCTTCTTAGGGACCATGACCACATTGGTGAGCCACTCAGAGTGGTAAATTTCTCGGATAAACTCTGCTGCTAAGAGCCGAGCCACCTCCTCGCCAATGGCCTTTCTCTTCTGGACGGCGGACCATCGAAGATGTTCTTTAACAGGTTTGACTTTTGAGTCGACTTCATGACGCTGCTCAGCCAGCTCCCCTGAACACCGGCATGTCGTGAGCTTCCATGCAAAGATGTCCCAGTTCTCACGGAGGAACCGGACGGCGCTTCTTCCTATTTGGAGTCGAGTGTTGTTGAGATGTTGGTCGAAGCAGCATTGGGGAGTCGCTTCGGGTGAATATGAACCTGCTTCAGATCACGGACGACTGAAATGCCGACTTCAGAAGCGGGCTTCTTGGCTCGCAACAAATCACTCGGATCTGCAGTCTTCCGATATTCTTGCAATTCTACCACCGCCATCCGAGCATCAACAATCTTAGAGCCTTTCCGAAACACTCTTCCGCTTTCTTCCGATTGCCGCGATGTGATCACACCCTTGGGGCCGGGCATCTTCAGCTTGAGGTACACATAACATGGTCGGGCCATGAACGCGTGCATACGCCCGGCCTTCCCGAATAAGCGTGATAAGCGCTCTGAAATCCACGACCTCAAAGGTCAACTTTTCTTTGCGGAAATGCTTCGAATCACCAAAAACCACATCAAGAGCAATTTGACCGAGTGACTCAGCCTTCTTTCCAGGAATGACTCCATGGAAACTCATGTTACTGGTGCTAAGTTTGGACATCGGAATGCCCATCCCTTTCAATGTCTCTGCATACAAGATGTTCAGGCCACTGCCGCCATCCATCAAAACTTTGGTCAGTCGAGTACCTTCGACGACTGGGTCGACCACCAACGCTTGCCTCCCAGGGGTGGCAATGTGTGTCGGATGATCGGACTGGTCGAATGTGATGGCAGTCTGGGACCATTTCAGATAATTGGGCGTCGCCGGAGTGACCATGTTCACTTCTCGATTGATAACTTTCAATCGACTTTTGCTTTCAACGTCAGCAAAAATCATCAGGGTGGAATTGACCTGGGGGTATCCACCATCACTATCTTCTTTGTCCTCAACTTTATCCGACCCTTTTTCCTTATCCTTGGGCTGCTTCCCTTGGAACTGCTGAATCAAGAGCCGACATTGTCGAGTGGTATGCTTTGGGTAAATGAGTTTACCCTCTTCATCTTTCTTCGTGTGAATGTGACATGGCAAGTCTAACACATCATTCCCATCTTGGTCTTTCACCTTCTTGGGGTTCCATGGACCCTTGGGTTTCCCTTGAACTTTCACAGGGTCATGACCAAGGCTTCTCCGGAGCGGCTGGCTCGGCTTTGGGCTTCGCTTCCATCGGAATTTCCTCCGCCGGCTTCATTAGCGGCTGACTTGTACTTACCACTCCGGAGCCGATCCTCTTCTTCACCATTAGCATACTTGGTGGCAATCTCCATCATCCGACTCAGGGTCATATCTCCTGTCCGACCGAATTTTAAACTCAACTCTCTGTTCTTGACACCTTCCTTGAAAGCACAGACTGCCTGGTGATCAGACACATTCTCAACTGTGTGGTGCAAGGTTATCCATCTCTGGATGTAATCTCTCAAAGTTTCATTCGACTTGCACACACGATCGCAGCTCTGTCAATCCTGCTGGTCGCTTGCAAGTCCCTTCAAATGTCCTGACAAACACTCGGGCCAGATCTTCCCAAGTGTAAATACTACTGGGTGCTAACCGATTCAACCATGCTCTGGCCGAACCCTCCAAAATAAGGGGCAAATGCTTCAGAGCTACCTCATCGTTGTCGCCGCCAATCTGAACAGCCACTCGGTAGTCCTCAAGCCAAGTGTCAGGCTTGGACTCACCGGTGAACTTACTGACTCCAGTGGCCAACCTGAAGCTGGGAGGAATCACTGCGGTTCTGATGGCCCTGCTAAAACACTCGCTCGAGACATGAACTCTGTTGCGGAGGGAACATCTCTGTCATGACCTTCTCGGTGAGCTCTGTTCCTGTCGACCAAGCCTTGAACGATGATGGATCTTGCATCAAAGCACAGCTCTCGGGGTCGATTGGAACCCTTCGCCCAAAGACTGCGGTCAAGGCGTCTGTCACTTTGTTGTCGAGGAGCGTATGATCCACCCCTTGGGGGAGGGTGGACACTTGACGTCGATCATTGCGATCGAATCAGTGCTCATACGGCTCGCGATTCCTGTACTGATCATCACGCCGGCCTCCACGTTCCTCACGCCTCGGGGGCGATCTTGGACTATGGGCCGACTGGACTGAATTCGCAGCGACGGATCTGCTGTGAATCCTGTTCCGTGGCGTGATCTGACTGAGTTTTGATCTCCTGCTGCCCGGAGTAAATCTACGATCTGTTGCAAACCTCTACCCGCCTCCGATTGGGAAGGCTGAATTGATTCTCGCAATACGGGCTGCAGCTGCTAAATTCTGAATCGGAGTTTGATATACCTGAGTTGGTGGTGGAAAGAGCCGACGCGTTGGTGGATTCTCGGAACCCGTGGTCGCGGCGCTCGTCGAGAACTCGCTGGAGGTTCTCGGTCCGAGTCGCGCCAGCCAAGTTATTGGCCGCGCATCCTCCAAGGCGCGAGCCTCGGGGGTTTCTCCAATGATTGGAGTGTGAAGCGCATCCATGTTTCGGCGGCGAAGTTCTTCCCTCTGCAGCGAAGTGAGGGGCTCGGGTTGGTACTCTTCGTGATCTTGCGCAGGATCACCTCCACCGTCGCCTCCATCAGTGCGGGGGTATCCAGGAGAATTGCGTGGTCCATCGACCATCAGAACCTCTGCCGCCGGATCGCTGCTATCGCACTCGGATGCAATCTCTGCGGAGCCAGTCGACGGAACGAACAGGCCGTAGAGAGATTCGTCGGGCTCGATTGCCGCGACTTGGGGCGTGGCCGACTGGCGAGCCACCGCATGTCTCACCCACCGTTGAAGCCTCGACCGACCGGAGCGCTTGCGCCGGCGGGAGACTGGGAGTGAGGATGGCACAAGAACCTACCAATACTGGGTCGACGGTTGCCGCAGGAGGACGCCAGACGACGCTGCTGAAAGTGCGTTGCCCATGGACGGGAGCGCATCGACGTCGAGAGGAGCCTCCTGAAGCCAAGCGGAGTCGTCGGCGATGAACGTGAGCGCACCGAGACGGATCTCGCGGCCCTCGACCAAAACTCCACCTGAAACCATGATGTAGGAGATCAAAAGAATCCCAACTTCTCCAACAAATCGCTAGAACACCTGCCCCAAGGTGGGCGCCAACTGTCGTGGTTATAAGTCTGACAGTAGAATGTGGGGTAGGTATGGAGAGGCAAGGTACTAGCTATGGAGTAGTTAGTACGCACGAGTTTACGAGTTCAGGCCCTTCTCGGAGGAAGTAACAGCCCTACGTCTCGGAGCTCGGAGGCGGTCGACTGGATTATATGCGTATGAATTACAGGGGTGCGAACCCTTGACACTGAGGAGGGGGGCGGCTTATATAGAGTTCGCCAGACCCCTCCGGCCCTCAGTTATGCAGGGTTAAAGGTACATTAAGACTAGGCGTTACTGGTAACGCCTTACATAAAGTGTCATCATGACCATAAAGACTACTTAATCTACAGACCGTTTGGACACCGAGTGGCTCTTGGACTCCTGGTGGTCGAGTGGGTCTTCATGGTCGAGTGTCTTTGAATCTGTCGAGTGGAAACCTACCAGGTCGACTGGTAGGCAGTTTACTCTAAGGATGACCTTGGGGAGGGTATCTTGGACAGGTCCATGACCCTACCCTAGGTATATGACTTCATCACCGAGGGCCGTAGGTTTCACTAATGGCTTCTCTCGAGAAAAATAGCAAATGGTGGGTAAACAAATTACTGTTGGACAATTGATAGAACTTCAAATAATCATTACGATATCCAGGCAATGATCATTATATAGGCATCACGTCCAAGATTAGTAGACCGACTCCTGCCTGCATCTACGACTATTACTCCACACATCGACCGCTATCCAACATGCATCTAGTGTATTAAGTTCATAGGAAAACGGAGTAATGCAATAAGAACGATGACATGATGTAGACATGATCTATCTATGTAGAGATAGACTCCATCGTTTTATCCTTAGTAGCAACGATACATACGTGTCGGTTCCCCTTACATCACTGGTATCAAGCACCGTAAGATCGAACCCACTACAAAGCACCTCTTCCCATTGCAAGATAAATAGATTAAGTTGGCCAAACAAAACCCAAATATCAGAGAAGAAATACGAGGCTATAAGAGATCATGTATAAAAGAGATCAAAGAAACTCAAATACTTTTATGGATATAAAAAGATAAAGTTGATCATAAACTCAAAGCTTATCAGATCCCAACAAACGCACCGCAAAAGAGTTACATCATATGGATCTCCAAGAGACTATTGTATTGAGAATTCAGCGAGAGAGATGAAGCCATCTAGCCTCCTGGCGCGCCCTGGTAGGTTGTGCTCTCCTCCAAGCACCCCCGGGCGCAGCCAGGGCCCGTTACGTGTCTTCTGGTCCATAAAAAATCGCCGTAAAGTTTCGTTGCATTTGGACCCCGTCTGATATTGATTTCCTGCAATGTAAAAAACATCAACTGGCACTTGGCACCATGTCAATAGGTTAGTACCAAAAAATGATATAAAATGACTATAAAACGATTATAAAACATCCAAGATTGATAATATAACAACATGGAACAATAAAAAATTATAGATACGTTGAAGACGTATCAGGAGGCTGCGGCGGGTGCAGCGGCGGTGACGGGGGCACCAGCGGCGACAACGGGGGCACCAGCGCGGCGACGGGAGCCGCGACAGCGATAGGGGCCACGACGGCGGCGGGGGCGGGGGTGGGGGCACCAGCGGCGGCGACATCCGAGCCGATGACCGAGGGGGCGACAGGCGAGGAGGAAGTCGAGCCCGTCGACGGGGTGGCAGCGCCAGCCAAGGTGGCGGGCGGGGTACCCGCCGGCTCAACCTCGTAGGAGGGAGACGGGGACCCAGGTCCCGGTCAGACTCGACCTCTGGGGAGGGAGTCGAAAAACCGGGCGGTGGCGGGAAAAGGCGTCGTGCCGGGGAGGGGGGGGGGCTCCGGGGGGCGCCGCCACGCATCACTCCAGGAAGGGGGCGCGGCGGTCGGCGCTGGAGGAGCCGAAGCCGGAGAAACCTGAAAAAAGGAAACATTGTCTCGACAAAGTACACGTGCCTCGAGGTGTACACATGATGAGTAATAGGATCATAGCACCGGTAACCTTTGGTGTTAGGAGGGTAGTCAAGGAAGACGCATGAGACAACGGTACCTCGTTCTTTTCGCATGCTCTGTTTGAAAAAAGACGTCCATGGTTCTTTTTTTTACGGAGAGAAAATACCATAGTATTAAAAAAAACTGTAGTATTGAAACCACAGTTTTGTGTGGTTGTCAAACAGGTCAAAGTAAATAAAACCATGGTAATCCTAAAAATTGTAGTATTTTTAAAATACTTAGATAATACTGAGCTATATTTTTTTTTAGAGTACGTGAACGGCGTACCTTACTTTTATAGAAGAGAAGAGCTCGAACAATGTACAAGAGTGTTAAAGATGAAAGCGAGCTTCCAACAAGGACGCATACCCTATCACACCCTGCAAATTAGCCTATGCCTACATTCTCACAAAATGTGCCATAGCCTCCTCCTCCCAAGCCTGCCAACCTCCACTCTTTGAGCTCCGCAATGATGGCAAGGGCCAATTCTGACACCGTCTTCTGCTGATGAGTCTGATGAAACACTCTAGCGTTACGTTGCTTTCATAAAGCCCAAGTGGCCGCAATGATCACCGTGCCGAAACCACGCTTGAAGCCCTTCCTGAAGTGAGCTCTCCTAGCCAGCCACCACTCCAGCAAACAATCCTCCGGCTCCGGGATATTGCCCTGCAAGCTCAATGCCTCGAAGATGTAGTGCCAAACTTCCCTAGCGTAAACGCACTGAACAAGAATGTGTTCCGCGTTATCCTCCTCGTGAAGGCACGTGTAGCAGGCAGAAGGGGAATCCTGAAGACCATGCCTAGCTATTATGTTTGAAGGGGAAAATACTGAGCTATCAAACAGGGCCTTAATGTCTAGTTATTATGTTGTTGCAGAGTCTGAATGTAATTAGTATTATCCTAATATTAATATTCCCTTTATCGAAAAAAAATTCACGCTGAAGGGGTATGTGCAACGCTCGTTCCCAGTCATTCTCCAGGAAGGATGGTGGGAGCGAATGTTTTTAGATTCATGCACGGGAGCCAACGTATCCGAAGGCGTTCGCGCGGAAACGGACACGGACTGATGTCAATTCGTACAAGATGCATACCGGTAACTGATTTTGCTTTTCTCTTTTTGAGGATTATGCAACACATTACTACGTAGGCACTCAGCCCAACCACCGGTCAGTACTACGTAGGTAACCGATCCTATATACTACACCTTATTTTCGGTAGAACGATGTACCGTAAGAGTCTCTTTTGTTTATATTGCTTTGCTTTCTTTCTTTTGCACATCGTCTTGGCAAGGCGGCAGTGCAAAGCCGAGAGGCGAGAGAAGGGTGGGACGGTAGCCCCCGTGGAAGTTCCATTGACATTTCGAAGTTTCCCACCATAATGGGAACTCTGGGATGTGGAGCCGCTGGTCCCACTGCAACCCTTGAACGCCGCCGAGAACCGTCGGCGGCGAGCGTCCTCTCGTGCCATACATGTGCAGGGTGTCGCCGTGCATGTAGCAGAGCATCTCGCCACCGTCAACCCATGCGCTCCATGGCCCCGAGTGGTTGACAGCCTCGTTGATCTCAAAGCAGTAGTGCCGATCCCACCGCAGCTGCTTCCCGTCCTCCGGCGGCGACATGACCCAAAACTGGAGGGCGGTGGGCGTGCTGTCGGTGTGCAGCGCGAAGCACAGCCGGCCGTCGAGCTCGAAGGCGCCCACCCGCGGTATATGCTCATCATAGGCGATGATCATCTGCGCCGGGAGACGGTGCGCTCGACACGTCTCCGTAGCCACGTCGACCACCAGCACTCGGTTCCAACCGGTCGTGAGCAGGTACAGCTTGCCGCCGATCAGCCGTGGCGCCCAGGCCGTGATCTTGGTCGGATGCGGCAGCGAGAGGTGCGCGTGCCGGCGCCAGCCTCTGGCGTCGCCCAGGGTGTACACGTCCACGACCGTGGACGAGAGCCTGAACAGCTTGTACTCCTTGGTGGGCGGGCTGAACCCCAGGGCGAAGAGGTGCTGCGTCTCGCCCTCAGCGGCGAGCGGAGGCGGCTCCGGGAGCGCAAGCGTCTCGCCGGTGACGGGGTTGCACACCACCGCCGGCGCCTCGGCATTGTGGCGGTGGACGAAGCAGAGGAGGCCGTTCCAGACGTTGGCGAGGCCGTAGCCGCCGGGGATGGAGACGGAGCGCATGGCCATGATCTTGCCCGAGGACATGCGGGAGAAGCTGGCCCCGTCAGGCTCGCGCGTCTCGGAGACGAGCAGGACCTCCGCCGCGGGCGCGACGTGGGTGGCGGCGTGGAGGCTGCGGAAGGAGGGGTCGCCGACGACGCCGCGCCACAGCCTGGAGACGCAGCGGGACCGGGCGACGTCCTTCGTCGGCAGCTTCACCAGGATCTCCTGCAGCAACTCGCTGGGGATCTCGCCGCCGCCACCGCAGCCGCCATCGGGCTCCAGAAGCCGCCGACGCTGTCCCATCGCTAATGGTTGTCGATCGATCGACGCGACGCTATGGCGGCAACTTAAGTCCGATCGACTCCGATTGCATGCAGGGTTTACGGAAGGAGCACTTCGTTGCGACGTAATTGTTGCCGTGTTCGAGTTGGATTGTGTATCAACTCAGACTCCTAGGTGGACACGCAGATTAGAAACCAGACCTGCCGTTGGTGCATCGATCTGCCGTTGGTCATCATCAGACCACTTATGTGGAACGCTGACGTCGACGTCGGCGTCCCCGGAGGCGCACGGTCGGCCGGGATCAAGCGGAGGAGAGGTGATAGGTTCGTGAAGTTTTGAACACGTTCATCTTTGATTTTTAGAGCATGACTGGACGCCCAAAGCCCGCCTCAAAACGCCCACGCAGACGGCCCGGTCAATGACCGGTCACAGAAATCAACTCAAACATCAACTCAAACAGGCTTCTTAAACGGAACTCAAACGCCCAGGTTGACCGTCATCCCTCATAACCAGCCCAAATGTTGGGCGGATATGAGGCGCCCGGGCGCGCCCGTCATGTCGGACTGACGATAGGGTCCCACACAGAATCGTCTGGAAACCCAGCGGTCCAATGGACGTCTCCTTCGGTGAGGGGTGTGAACGTCGCATGGCGTCGCTCTGTCTCACCGCCTGAGGCCAAATCTGGCTATTTGAGCCGGCCGGCGTCCTCCAACCCTAGCCACATCCACCTCCTCCCTCTCCGCGCCACCAGCCCGAGCACATCCACCTCTCTCCTGCTCCGGCGCTCTTCCCACGCCCTCCGGCTTTGCCATGGTTCGGCAAAAGAAGACCACGTATGCTATGCTCACGCCGGAGCGCCGGTTCCAGATTGAGTAGGAGATCCAGGCGAGGCGCGCCGCCCGCATCGCTGTCGGCCTGCCTCTGGACTCGCCGCAGGAGGAGGAGCAGGCGAAGGAGGAGGAGAAAGAGGAGCAGCAGCCGGCTCCGATGGAGGTGGCAGATCCGGAGGAGGACGAGGTAGAGCAACTGGTGGAGAAGCTGGCACCAGCTCCGGGTTTCAACATGGAGAACGCGGAGGCGGAGTTCATGGTCACCCAAGCGGCCGAGATGGCGGAGCAGCAGCCACCCTGGAGTCCATCTAGGATGATGCCTATGTGGAGGCCAACTGATACGTCCATTTTGCATCATGCTTTTATATCGGTATTTATTGCATTATGGGCTGTTATTACACATTATGTCACAATACTTATGCCTATTTTCTCTTATTTTACAAGGTTTACATAAGGAGGGAGAATGCCGGCAGCTGGAATTCTGGGCTGGAAAAGGAGCAAATATTAGAGACCTATTCTGCACAACTCCAAAAGTCCTGAAACTCCACGAAAGTTATTTTTGGAAATAATAAAAAATACTGAGCGGAAGAAATACCAGAGGGGGCCCACACCCTGGCCACGAGGGTGGGGGGCGCGCCCCCTGCCTCGTGGGCCCCCTGTTGGCCCTCCGGTGCCCATCTTCTGCTATATGAAGTCTTTCGTCCGAAGAAAAATCATAGGCAAGCTTTCGGGACGAGACTCCGCCGCCACGAGGCGGAACCTTGGCGGAACCAATCTAGGGCTCCGGCAGAGCTGTTCTGCTGGGAACACTTCCCTCCGGGAGGGGGAAATCATCGCCATCGTCATCACCGACGCTCCTCTAATCGGGAGAGGGCAATCTCCATCAACATCTTCACCAGCACCATCTCTCTCAAACCCTAGTTCATCTCTTGTATCCAATTCTTGTCTCTAAGTCTGTGATTGGTACATGTAGGTTGCTAGTAGTGTTGATTACTCCTTGTAGTTGATGCTAGTTGGTTTATTTGGTGGAAGATTATATGTTCAGATCCTTTATGCATATTAATACTCCTCTGATTATGAGCATGAATATGCTTTGTGAGTAGTTACGTTTGTTCCTGAGGACATGGGAGAAGTCTTGCTATTAGTAGTCATGTGAATTTGGTATTAGATTCGATATTTTGATGAGATGTATGTTGTCTATCCTCTAGTGGTGTTATGTGAACGTCGACTACATGACACTTCACCATTGTTTGGGCCTAGAGGAAGGCATTGGGAAGTAATAAGTAGATGATGGGTTGCTAGAGTGACAGAATCTTAAACTCTAGTTTATGCGTTGCTTCGTAAGGGGCTGATTTGGATCCACATGTTTCATGCTATGGTTAGGTTTACCTTAATACTTCTTTTGTAGTTGCGGATGCTTGCAATAGGGGTTAATCATAAGTGGGATGCTTGTCCAAGTAAGGGCATCACCCAAGCACCGGTCCACCCACATATCAAATTATCAAAGTACCGAACGTGAATCATATGAACGTGATGAAAACTAGCTTGACGATAATTCCCATGTGTCCTCAGGAGCGTTTTTCTCTATATAAGAGTTTGTCCAGGCTTGTCCTTTGCTACAAAAAGGATTGGGCCACCTTGCTGCACTTTATTTACTTTTGTTACTTGTTGCTCGTTACCAATTATCTTATCACAAAACTATCTGTTACCTATAATTTCAGTGCTTGCAGAGAATACCTTGCTGAAAACTGCTTATCATTTCCTTCTGCTCCTCGTTGGGTTCGACATTCTTACTTATAGAAAGTACTACGATAGATCCCCTATACTTGTGGGTCATCAAGACTCTTTCCTGGCGCCGTTGCCGGGGAGTGAAGCGCCTTTGGTAGGTGGAATTTGGTAAGGAAAAATTTATATAGTGTGCTGAAATTTACTGTAACTTTTTACTATGGAAAGTAATCCTCTGAGGGGCTTGTTCGGGGTATCTTCACCCCGACCAGTAGAGCAAAGAGTTGCTCCTCAACCTACTGAACCTACTGAAAATGAAAATGTCTACTTTGAAATTCCTTTAGGAATGTTGGAAAAACTGCTAGCTAATCCTTTTGCAGGAGATGGAACAATGCATCCTGATGAGCACCTAATATATGTGGATGAAGTTTGTGGATTACTTAAGCTTGCAGGTATACCCGATGATGTTATTAAGAAGAAGATCTTCTCTTTATCTTTGAAGGGAGATGCATTGACATGGTATAGGCTATGTGATGATATGGGATCATGGAACTACAAACGATTGAAATTGGAATTTCATCAGAAGTTTTATCCTATGCATCTTGTTCATCGTGATCGCAATTATATATATATAATGTTTGGCCTCGCGAAGGAGAAAGCATCGCTCAAGCTTGGGGGAGGCTTAAATCAATGTTATATTCATGCCCCAATCATGAGCTCCCAAGAGAGATAATTATTCAAAAAAATTATGCTCGGCTTTCTGATAACAATCGCACCATGCTCGATACTTCTTATGTTGGCTCTTTTATGATGAAGACTATTGAATTCAAATGGGATTTATTGGAAAGAATTAAACGCAACTCTGAAGATTGGGACCTCGACGAAGGTAAGGAGTCAAGTATGACACCTAAGTTTGATTGTGTTAAATCTTTTATGGACACCGATGTTTTTCGTAAATTTAGCACTAAATATGGACTTGACTCTGAGATAGTAGCTTCTTTCTTTGAATCCTTTGCTGCTCATGTTGATCTCCCTAAAGAGAAGTGGTTTAAATATCATCCTCCCAAAGAAGTAAAAGTAGCTGCACCTATTAAAGTTGAAGAAAAGACTATCACTTATAATGATCCTATTGTTCCTACTGCTTATGTAGAGAAACCACCTTTTCCTGTCAGGATAAAAGATCATGCTAAAGCTTCAACTGTGGTTCATAAAAGCAATATTAGAACTTATACACCTCCTGAGCAAGTTAAAGTTGAACCTAATATTGCTATTGTTAAAGATCTCTTGTCTGATAATATTGATGGGCATGTCATTCATTGCTGTAATGATACTGCTAGAATTGCTAAACCTTGTGCTAAAGATAAACATATACCTGTGGTAGGCATGCCTGTTATTTCTGTTAAAATAGGAGATAATTGTTATCATGGCTTATGTGACATGGGTGCTAGTGCTAGTGCTATACCTCATGACTTATACAAAGAAATTATTTATGATATTGCACCTGCTGAGATAGAAAATATTGATGTTACCATTAAACTTGCCAATAGAGATACTATTTCACCAATTGGGATTGTTAGAGATGCTGAAGTCTTGTGCGGGAAAACTAAATATCCTGCTGATTTTCTTGTTCTTGGTTCCCCACAAGATAGCTTTTGTCCCATTATATTTGGTAGACCCTTCTTGAACACTATTAATGCTAAGATAGACTGCGAAAAATATGTTGTCACTATTGGTCTGGTGATATGTCTCATGAGTTTAACTTCTCTAAATTTCGTAGACAACACTGTGAAGAGGAATTGCCTAGTAAAGATGAAATTATTGGTCTTGCTTCTATTGCCGTACCTCCTAGTGATCCTTTAGAACAATATTTGCTAGACCATGAAAATGATATGTTTATGAATGAAAGAAGGGAAATAGATGAAGTATTCTTTAAATAGGAACCCATCCTGAAACACAATTTGCTTGTTGAAATCCTAGGGGACCCTCCTCCACCCAAGGGTGATCCCGTGTTTGAGCTCAACCCGTTACCTGATACTATTAAATATGCTTATCTTGATGAGAAGAAGATATATCATGTTATTATTAGTGCTAACCTTTCAGAGCATGAAGAAGAGAGATTATTTAAAACTCCGAAGAAGCACCGTGCTGCTATTGGATATACTCTTGATGATCTTAAGGGCATTAGTCCCACTCTATGTCAACATAAAATAAGTTTGGAGAAAGATGCCAAACCAGTTCGTGATCACCAACGACGGCTAAACCCTAAGATGAAAGAAGTGGTAAGAAAAGAAATACTAAAGCTCCTTGAGGCAGGTATAATTTATCCCGTTGCTGATAGTCAGTGGGTAAGTCCTGTCCATTGTGTCCCTAAGAAGGGATGTATTACTGTCGTTCCTAATGATAAAGATGAATTGATTCCGCAAAGAATTATTACAGGTTATAGGATGGTAATTGATTTCCGCAAATTGAATAAAGCTACTAAAAAGGATCATTACCCCTTACCTTTTATCGATCAAATGCTAGAAAGATTATCCAAACATACACATTTTTGCTTTCTAGATGGTTATTCTGGTTTCTCTCAAATACTTGTGTCAGTCGATGATCAATCAAAGACCACTTTTACTTGCCCTTTCGGTACTTTTGCTACGTATGCCTTTTGGTTTATGTAATGCACCTGCTACCTTTCAAAGATGCATGATGGCTATATTCTCTGACTTTTTTGAAAAGATTTGTGAGGTTTTCATGGACGATTTCTCCATTTATGGATCCTCTTTTGATGATTGCTTAAGCAACCTTGATCGAGTTTTGCAGAGATGTGAAGAAACTAATCTTGTCTTGAATTGGGAAAAGTGCCACTTTATGGTTAATGAAGGTATTGTCTTGGGGCATAAAGTTTCTGAAAGAGGTATTGAAGTTGATAAAGCCAAGGTTGATGCTATTGAGAAGATGCCATGTCCCAAGGACATCAAAGGTATAAGAAGTTTCCTTGGTCATGCCGGTTTTTATAGGAGGTTCATTAAGGACTTCTAAAAAATTCTCGGCCTCTGACTAATTTATTGCAAAAAGATATACCATTTGTTTTTGATGATGATTGTGTAGAAGCATTTGAAATACTTAGGAAAGCATTGATCTCTACACCTATTGTTCAGCCACCCGATTGGAATTTACCCTTTAAAATCATGTGTGATGCTAGTGATTATGTTGTAGGTGTTGTTCTAGGGCAAAGAGTTGATAAGAAATTAAATGTTATTCAATATGCTAGTAAAACTCTAGACAATGCTCAGAGAAATTATGCTACTACTGAAAAATAATTCTTAGCAGTTGTATTTGCTTGTGATAAGTTCAGACCTTATATTGTTGATTCTAAAGTAACTATTCACACTGATCATGCTGCTATTAAATATCTTATGGAAAAGAAAGATGCTAAACCTAGACTTATTAGATGGGTTCTCTTGTTACAAAAATTTGATTTGCATATTATTGATAGAAAGGGAGCTGAGAACCCCGTTGCAGACAACTTGTCTAGGTTAGAAAATGTTCTTGATGACCCACTACCTATTGATGATAGCTTTCCTGATGAAAAATTAAATGTTACAAATGCTTCTCGTACTACTCCATGGTATGCTGATTATGCTAATTACATCGTTGCTAAATTCATACCACGTAGTTTCACATACCAACAAAAGAAAAAGTTTTTCTATGATTTAAGACATTACTTCTGGGATGACCCACATCTTTATAAAGAAGGAGTAGATGGCGTTATTAGACGTTGTGTACCTGAGCATGAACAGGAACAGATCCTACGCAAATGTCACTCCGAGGCTTACAGAGGACACCACGCTGGAGATAGAACTGCACATAAGGTATTGCAATCCGGTTTTTATTGGCCTACTCTCTTCAAGGATGCCCGTAAGTTTGTTTTATCTTGCGATGAATGTCAAAGAATTGGTAATATTAGTAGACGTCAAGAAATGCCTATGAATTATTCACTTGTTATTGAACCATTTGATGTTTGGGGCTTTGATTATATGGGACCTTTTCCTGCCTCTAATGGATATACACATATTTTAGTTGCTGTTGATTACGTTACTAAGTGGGTAGAAGCTATTCCTGAAGGAAATATGCCCTAGAGGCAATAATAAAAGTTATTATTTATTTCCTTATATCATGATAAATGTTTATTATTCATGCTAGAATTGTATTAACCGGAAACATAATACATGTGTGAATACATAGACAAACATAGTGTCACTAGTATGCCTATACTTGACTAGCTCGTTTATCAAAGATGGTTATGTTTCCTAGCCATGGACAAAAGAGTTGTCATTTGATTAACGGGATCAAATCATTGGGAGAATGATGTGATTGACTTGACCCACTCCGTTAGCTTAGCACTTGATCGTTTAGTATGTTGATATTGCTTTCTTCATGACTTATACATGTTCCTATGACTGAGATTATGCAACTCCTGTTTACCGGAGGAACACTTTGTGTGCTACCAAGCGTCCTGGCAATCTGGGTGATTATAAAAGAGCTCTACAGGTGTCTCCGAAGGTACATGTTGGGTTGGCGTATTTCGAGATTAGGATTTGTCACTTCGATTGTCGGAGAGGTATCTCTGGGCCCTCTCGGTAATGCACATCACTATAAGCCTTGCAAGCAATGTGACTAATGAGTTAGTTGCAAGATGATGTATTACGGAATGAGTAAAGAGACTTGCCGGTAACGAGATTGAACTAGGTATTGGATACCGACGATCAAATCTCGGGCAAGTAACATACCGATGACAAAGGGAACAACGCATGTTGTTATGCAGTTTGACCGATAAAAATCTTCGTAGAATATGTAGGAGCCAATATGAGCATCCAGGTTCCGCTATTGGTTATTGACCGGAAACGGTTCTCGGTCATGTCTACATAGTTCTCGAACCCGTAGGGTCCGCACGCTTAAGGTTTCGATGACAGTTATATTATGAGTTTATGAGTTTTGATGTACCGAAGGAGTTCGGAGTCCCGTATGAGATCGGGGACATGACGAGGAGTCTCGAAATGGTCGAGTCGTAAAGATCGATATATTGGACGACTATATTCGGACATAGGAAAGGTTCAGTGATTCGGTATTTTTCGAATCTAGAAGAGTTACGGGAATACGTATTGGGCCTTATTGGGCCATACGGGAAAGAAGGAAAAGGGCCTCAAGGGTGGCCGCACCCCTCCCCTTGGTCTGGTCCGAATTGGACTAGGGAAGGGGGCCGCCCCCTTCCTTCCTTCTCCTTTTTCGTTCCCTTTCCTTCCCTCCTACTCCTACTACTTGGAAGGGCTCCTAGTTCTACTAGGAAAGGGGGAATCCTACTCCCGGTGGGAGTAGGACTCCCCTAAGGCGCGCCATAGAGAGGGCCGGCCCTCCCCCTCCTCCACTCCTTTATATACGGGGGCTGGGGGCACCCCATAGACACACAAGTTGATCTTCGTGATCGTTCCTTAGCCGAGTGCGGTGCCTCCCTCCACCATATTCCACCTCGGTCAGATCGTTGCGGTGCTTAGGCGAAGCCTGCGTTGGTAGAACATCATCATCGTCACCACGCCGTCGTCTTGTGGAACTCATCCCCGACACCTTGCTTTGGATCGGAGTCCGGGATCGTCATCGAGTTGAGCAGCGTCTTTGAACTTCGGAGGTGCCGTCGTTCGGTACTTGGATCGGTCGGATCGTGAAGGCGACGACTACATCAACAGCGTTGTCATAACGCTTTAAACACGGTCTATGTCGGGGTTGGGTGCGACATATGCCAAAGGATGGCTTATCATGGAGGCGAGTAGAACGTCGCCGGTACCTGAAAGCGGGATGAGGCGAAGGCATGCACGCCGCGAATCTTACCCAGCTTCAGGGCTCTCCGTGGAGATAACACCCCATCGCTGCTCTGCGGGGTCTCCGCATGATCACTATGGCAAAGTGTGTACAAGGTTGCTCCTTGAGCTGTTCGGGGTGAGGAAGGAGAAGGGCACGGCTAGCTCTTCCCTTCCCTCTATGTGTGTCTAAAACTATTAGGGTTCCACCTCTTGCATGGGTGCCACGGGGGGTTTATATAGGCCTACCCCCCGGGGGTACAATGGTAATCCGGCTGGGCGCAGGTACCAGCCGTCAGTCTCTTAAGTCGTCGTCTTCTCCGCCGACTTCTGGGGCCCGCCGACTAGTGGGCCCCGCCGACGGTCCAGCATGGGGCTGACAGCCCTTGTCCGCCGCGGGCGGGTCTTGCCGGCTGCGGATTACTGTAGCCGTGCCCCTAATGACGCGAGCTTGGTCATGGTGTCATGGCAACAGTGCCGCCGCCTGACGGGCGATCACTGTTGCCACTCCATGTCTTGTCCGGTTAATGGCGCACGGAGCCCGTGGGAGGGGCCAGCCGACTCCTAGCGGGTCCGTCTTGGGGTGCTCTCGCCGTATTCTGCACTCCCGCCGACGGGCGGGTCCCGCCGTCTTTGGGTCATACAGACAGGCCGTCGTGGAGTCTGAGGTTTGCCGCAGGGCTGACATCGGCCGGCATGGCAACTTGCCGCCACGGACGGAGATCTCTGTCGATCTGGCGCTCTGTGGCCATGCCTGTCCTTTATGAACGGGGCAGGGATGGGCTGCGAGGCGGCCTCATCCCCTCCCGTCCGTAGTCGCATAGGCAGGAGGTTGTTGGAGTCGCGGGCCGACTCTGCATAGCCGGCTTCTCCGGATGTCGCTGGCTGGGAGTCGGCTTATCTCGAGGCCATCTCTGGGACTCGGCTGGGAGGGGCAGTCGGCGGCTCTACCGCCGACTCTCAGAAGGCGGCTCTTCGTCTTGGGGTCTTGAGGCATGATCTGCCCGATGTTTTGAAAGGTTCAGGGGCTTGGGTCTGCCTACCCGTGGCCCATTACTCCGACAGTAGTCCCCGAAGCCGGTGAGGCGCCGAGGGCAACATGTCGAGGAGCCTCAACAGTTTCATCCCTCTAATGGAAGAATCTGGGCTTGGCTCGCCATCTCTCTCTTGAGCCGACTAGCTGGAGTCGGCCTTGCAGGAGGCCGTCTTGCTCCTCAAAGGTTTCGAAGGTCGTGGCGGGATCCGGGCAGCGTGCCTGATAAGCTTCCAGGCAGCTGCCTGTTGCGGGGCCGCCACGTGACGCCACGCGGCAGGGCCAGTCTGCCCACCCACGCGTGTGACTAGACAAGCCCGTCAGGCGGGGCCCGCCACTACCGCGCCTCGGCGCACGGGCGGTTTCCTTTGCGGCCATGCGGGCGGTTGGGCTCCCCACGTCGTTCTGCAGCGCGATAACGTCGTAAATTAAATCGTGGGGGCGTGGGGTACTGGGCGCAATTAATCCCACGCCCGCCTCATCGGCTTCTCAGCCTAGGCGCCTATAAGTAGGCGGGAGGAGGGGGGGCAGCGACGCACGCGCACCCACCCTCCTCGCTTCCTCTCGCTCTCTCTCCTCCTTGCCTCGTCTTCCTCCTGCCTCCGCCGCGCCGAACCACGCCCGGCGCCATGAGATGAGCTCCTCCTCGCGCTGCGCCTCCCTTGTAGCGCTCCGGCGTGTGGGCGGCTCCGTAGTGGGCGAGGACATCATCGAGTTTCTCCGCCCAGACGCGCGCATCCCGGCACCAACCTAGTGCGGACCAGCGCCCGTGTGGCGAAATAACACCGGCGCGGAGGAGGCGGCGGGTCATATTCCGCTTCGCACCTCATGCGCGGGCTAGGGCTGCCGGCGGCGGCTTCTTCGCGCCTTTCTAGAGTTCCACGGGCCCGGCCGCACCACCTCACTCCAAACACGGTGGTGCTGCTGGCGCTCGCCTCCTTGTGCGAAGGCTTTCTTGGCGTTCTCCCGCCATCGAGCTGTGGGGGAATTCTTCGAGGCCAAGCTCGGCACACACGCGCTCGCGTGCGGCTCTGTCGCGGCACTTTCATCGCCATAATGAGGAGGCGGTGCCCGACAACCCCTTCCTGCCATCCCATTGATCAAGTCGTTGAAGATGTGGCGGCGCTTCGTATTTCTACGTGAAGAACGTCGCCCGTACGGCGGTCAACTGCCGCCTTACAAGGCGGCGATTTGGCGGGCGACTCCCAGCTGGTCCCATCGAGCCGGAATGACTCCTGCAAGCGCCCGCTGCCGTCAGCTCGAGTCTTGACACGGTCGGAGGGCCCGGCCCAGGGCCGACTGCTTGGCCGTCTTCGTGGCGCCGAGTTCTTCCTCTCAAGGCCGACCTCATCGATCTGCCGGATGGCGGCGCCAGGACAATCGGCTGTGCTCCAAAGACATGCCCCACGTGGAGGTGGCGGACACGGTGAATTTCCTGGCGAACTGCGGCCTCACAGAGGAATGGCAGTTTGGCAAGGAACCGTACTCGCGCGCCAACCCCCTGCCTGTGGTAAGTCATCTCTCTTGCTTTTCTGTTTCCTTCTTCAGCCGAATCCGACTCTGATTTTCTTTGGTTTTTTTCTTTCGAGTCAGAACCCCCTCATGCAGCCCTCAGCCGGCACCACGGGGCCGGCCCGTGAGTTCGTCCCCGACCGGGCGGAGAGCGATGTCGACGACCCCGACTTGGGGGCGGCAGCGATGGAGGCCGACGCCGAGGGAGGGGGAGGAGGAGGGGCCGACGACTTCAGGCCCTCGGCGACCTTCGTCGACTGGCCTGAAGATGACGGCGAAAGGGAAGTCGTCCCCCGCCGCCAACCGAAGGTCGGCCACCCAGGCGCGAGTTCCTCCGCCGGCTTGGGTGGTCGAGGCGGCGCGAAGAAGCGCCGGGCCAGGCCGAGCTTGCCAGGCGGCCGGGCGAAGAAGTTCAGGGGGACAGCCGCCGCGACCCAGCGAGAGGAGGCGGTCGCGAAGGCTAACCACTTCCGAAAGGAAGTGAAGAAGCCGCCTCTGGTCTCCGCATAAGTGCTTCTCACTTTGTCTTGTTTTCTTTTGGTCCGTCTTGTCCAAGTCTTTTATATGTCTTCTTCGCCTCAGGGCTCCTCTCACTTTGGAGAGGGTCGCCGCCGCCTCCGTCATGGGGTCAACAGAGACGTCCGCCAATACTCGGCGGATTGACCCCGCGGCCTACCTCCGGGAGGCGACGGAGCAGAACGCGCAGGAGAAGCGCAACGAGGAGGAGGCTGCCCGTCTGGAGAAGGCGGAGGCTGAGAAGGCGGCAGCTTCCGCCCAGAAGAAGCTGGAGCAGGCCGAAGCCGCCGTTGCAGCCAAGAGGCGAGCCAAGGAGGCCGCGCGCCTCCAGTCGGCGCTGCTCGTCACCCCGCTGAGCTCTGCGCCGCCGCCGCCGGAGTTCACGGGGCAGACGGAGGGAGTCGGCGGTGAGTTCCCTGTCGTGGAGAGGGAAGGCGGCGAGCCTCTCTGTCGAACGCGGCCGTGCCGCCCGCCGCCTCCACATGATCTGAGAGCCTTGTGAGGCAAACAGCCGGCGGACCCGCTTTGTACCGCCGACCGGCAGCGAGGCTGTGGCGAGGCTGCTCCTTCAAATCGCCTCGCCCGGTGCGCCGCCCGTCTTGAAAAAGCGACTTCGCGCCGCGCCTTGGAGATCGGCACCGCCCGGCTCGGCCATTCGAGACGCCCGGCGACAAGCGCCACGCCCATTGGGTGGTGCGAGGCGGCAAACCCAGCCCGAACACGGCGCTCTGGACGTCCAGCGAAGTTGCAGTGAGGCGGCGCCATCCGTAATCGCACCAAGGCACACTGGCGTCGCGAGCTGCCGTGCGGGTATGTTTCCTTCTTTGAGTTTTTTCTTGCTCTTCTACGTAGAGGCGGCGCACTACCCTGCAGTGTAGTCCTCGAGTTGGGCGGCTGGCGAGCGGCGGCTCGGAACTCTATCTGATGACTTCCAAATTTTTACCTCTGTCGACATTCTTGTCGCAGGAGTATCTCAACCTCACGCATACCGCCTTCAAGCGCAGCGTTGAGGAGCTGGGCAAGCGGACTGCCGACTTGTCGAGGAGTCGAGGTGAGTTTTCTTTCTCTCTTGGCGAAGGCGCGCACCATGGCTGTAATCCCCGAGATTCGGGCCGATTGCTGCTTGTGATCGGGCCGGATCTTCTGGCGACCTTCTTAGCTGGCGACTTTGCGTCTTTGAAATAACGCCACTCTTGGCGGCAGCTGAGTCAGCCAACACCGCCTTGCGTGCTGTGGAGGAGGAATGCAGCTAGCTTCGCCGCAGAAGCGCGACCTTGACGCTGTTGGCGGAGCGAGGGAGCTGCTTAAGGCGGCGCAGACGAGGCGTAGAAGAGAGACTGCTCTCCTGGCCGAGTTCGAGGGCGAGCGCTCCTCCTGGACCGACAAGGAAGCACTGCTGACCTCCGGCTTCCATGAAATTGAGGACATCATTGACGGTGAGTTTGTTTTTACTTTTTCCTTTGGGCCGCCGACTATAGGTCAGGCCGACTCCTGGTTTTTGACTTGCTTCATTTTCGTCTTGGCAGACTTCTTCCCCGGCCACACGCAGGCGGCCAATCAAGCCATCGAGGCTGACCGCGAGGCGCGAAGGGCTAGTGGTGCTACGATTGCTGCCAACGCCCCCCGGACCCTTGACGAGCAGCTCCTGAGCATTGGGGCTCGTCTGCGGCCGGCCCATCGGATGTTGCGCCGGCTTCAGCGCGTTGGTGCCCAGGCGATCGCTGCCCTGTGGCCGGACATGCCGGTTCTGCACACTCCCAGCCGGACCGCCGACTGGCTGGAGGTTGCGGCTGGCCGTCTTGAGGCCTGGAAGGGTTCCGCGGCCCGGGCTGGAGCGCGCCGGGCCCTGGAATTTGTCAACGCGTGGTATCCAGGGCTGGATCTAGACTGGCTGGCCGTGTTCCGGTCAGAGGCCCAGGCGGAGTTGCTGGCTGCGGAGGACGCCCTCGTCGAGCGTGCGGCGGCGATTGCCGACTACATGGACACCGGCGTCTTCGTCCCTGAGCGGGCTGAGGACGGTGGGGAGGCGCCGCCGGAGTGGTTCGGGATGAACCCGGACTGCTGGCGAGACTTCGGCGGAGGTGATCGACTCTAGAGCCGAGGAGGAATTCGAGGCAGAGGACGGAGATGAGATGGAGGCGCCAGAAGATGGAGCGGGCGACCAGCCTCAGCTCGACCGCGCCTCCAGCAACGAGCCGCACCCGTCTGGGCCGGCTGCCGCCAGAGACAATCAAGCCGAGACTGCCCAGCCGGCTGCCCCGGCGCCTGACGCCGCCGTCTCCTCCGGCCCCCCGAACCCGTCTGCCGCTTCCTAGGCAGCTGTCTCGCCTTCGTTTTATCTGCTTTGATAGTCTTTGAAAGAACTTGTTAATTCGCACAATTCCACCCTTGGGGTGTATTTTGAACCTCTGCCCGAAGATCCGGCCAAGGGCCTTTGCTGTGTAAATATTATCCTAATTTTATCTTTCCTTGCTCATTGCTCTTTATGGCTTTTCCTTTTCCGCCTTCCCTTAGTCGCCGCCTTGCCCATCTAACGGGCTCTATGGACTGCCGTTCGGGTCAAGTGCTTGGCTACCTTTGAGAAGGCAAGTACTTGGCCGTTTTTAGAGTCTTTTAAACAAGTTGAATAGAAAGCAACCAGCTGACTACTTAGGAGTCGGTTTTTGCAACAAGGGGCTGGAAGCCGGCTTAAACTATGCTTATGCTTTGGGTCCTTAGCCGTTTTTTCATGTGGGCGCCCGTTCTTCCTCACTCCTGCCCACCAACAGTTGCTCTGCGAGCTGCAGCTTCTGACAGGAGACGGCTTAGGCACCGCACGTTACTTGTCTGACTGCAGGAAGCATTTCATAGCCCAAGGCGGCGAGTCCCCGGGCAGACTAGTCGAGCCCGGTGCCGATCAGCATAACAAAGAGTAACATACTTGAAGGCATAATCTTATCATACAGATAACAAAAGAGGGCAGTCCCCGAGCTCGTCTCGGGGGGCCCGAAGTCTTGGTACTTTAAACATAAAAGGCAGCGTGGTACATACTGCATCAAGCGTAAAATCTTGAGGAGGAGATTAAGCTTTCCATGGCCGTTTCGTCTCTTTGCCGGAGTCGTCCCTCTTGCGTGCTCGGGGCTTCTGAGCATCGATCAGGTAGTAGGAGTCGTTGCCCAGCACTCTGCTGACAATGAATGGGCCTTCACATGGCGCCGACAGCTTGTGCTGGCCGGCTGTTCGCTGGATCAGCCGGAGCACAAGGTCGCCCTCTAAGAATGATCTTGGCTTGACCTTCTTGTTATAGTAGCGGCGCAGGCTCTGCTGGTAGATGCTAGACCGGCTGAGTGCCAACAATCGGCCCTCTTCCAGCAGATCGACACCATCTTGACGTGCTTCTTCTGCTTCCTCTTCAGTGTACATGGTGACTAGCGGGGAGTCAAACTCTATATCCGTCGGGATGACGGCTTCGGCACCGTAGACGAGGAAGAAAGGTGTGAAGCCAGTTGACTTGTTTGGAGTCGTATGCGTGAGACTCTAGAGGGCGGTAGCAACTCCTCAAGCCAGCAGCCGGCGAACGCTCGATGGCTCGACCGATCGAGGCTTGATGCTAAACGAGGATGAGGCCATTCGCTCGCTCCACACGGCCGTTTCTGCGGATGGGCAGCGGACGCTAAGTCGATCGGATGCCTTGCGTCGGCGCAAAAAGCGGGCCAGGCGCCTTTGGCAAAATTTGTGCCATTGTCGGTGATGATGTTGTGTGATGCGCCGTCTTAGGAGTCATGATGTCAGCGATGAAAGTCACTGCAGTAGGACCATTCAACTTCTTGACTGGTTTTGTTTCTATCCACTTGGTGAACTTGTCCACCGCGACAAGTAAGTGAGTTAGGCCGCCTCGTGCCATTTTGAATGGTCCCACCATGTCCAGGCCCCAAACAGCAAAGGGCAAGGCGATGGGGATAATCTTGAGTCTTGAAGCCGGCTGAAAGCGGCTTGGAGCGGAACACCTGGCACCTTGCATTTTGAACTAATTCCTTGGCCTCTTCTAGGGCAGTCGGCGGAAGAAACCGTGTCGGAAGGCTTTGGCGACGAGTGCTCTTGAGGCCGCATGATGGCCGCTTTTCGCCTTGATGAATGTCTTCGAGAATCGCTTGGCCTTGTTACGGCTCGGCCTTGTTGGTAGACACCGGTGGCCGCTGCGCTGACCAGCTCTCTGTTGACTATAGTGTAGGCCGCCGCTCGGCGTTGGACTTGCCAAGCTAAGGTCTCATCGGTTGGTAGCTCTCCGCTTACTAGGAACTTCATGATGGGCTGGGCCCATGAGGGTCTTGCTATTTCTTGATTGCCAAAGCCTCGCTACTTGGACGAGGGCGGCTGGGCTGGGGCGGCGGGTTGGAGTCATGACAACTTCTTTGGGTTGAAGAAGTCCCAGACCGGGCGCAGTCCAGTCCGAAATCTGGAGTCTTCATAATAGTCACCGTGATTCCCCGGGCCGGGTTCGAAGAATCCCGGGCCGGCTTCGACGCAGCGTTCTTGGGGCCGTCTGCAAGAATTCTTGTGCCGTCTGCTTGAGGCTTTGGAGTCGGATCCGACTTCTTGAGAGTCGGCACAAAAATGGAGTCCGACTACTGGTGACGGCTTGACAGATGGCTTGAGGAGGCTGAAGGGCGACGCCGGATGGTATTACTGGCGGGTGGAGCCGATTCTTGCTGTGGTATCTGCTTGGTCGTTGTCGTTTCTTAGCACGTGGAGGAACTCGCACCCTCAAAATATCCACTCAGCTGCTGTACCAAGAAGCGGTAGCTTCGCCATGTTTTGCGTCTTTGGCGTCGATCGCCGGATGACTGCTGGACCACCAAGTCGGAGTCACCATAACACAAGATCCGGCGAATGCCAAGCTCTTTGGCAAGCCGGAGCCCGTGAAAGAGCGCCTCATATTCGGCGACGTTTTTGGAGGCGGCGAAATGGATCTGCAGCGCATACTTGAGCTTGTCGCCTTTGGGGGAAGTGAGGACAACGCCGGCTCCCAAGCCGGTGCGCATCTTGGAGCCATCGAAGTGCATCCGCCAATGGGTGGATTCGGTATTTGGCGGCGGTCTTTGAGTCTTTGCTTGATCGACGAGGAAGTCGGCCAGTGCTTGCGACTTGATGGCGGTGCGGGGCTGGTAATAGATGGTGTAGGGGGCCAACTCTATGGCCCATTTGGCCACTCGGCGAGAAGCATCTCGGCTTCCGATGATCTCTGCTAGTGGGGCCGTGCAAACCATAGTGATCGGATGCTCTTGAATGTAAGGCTTCAACTTCTTGGCGGCAAAGTGCACGCCGTAACAAATCTTCTGGTAGTGGGGGTAGTTCTGCTTGGAGGTCGATAGTACTTCGCTCAGGTAATATACTGGTCTCTGGACAGGTAGCGCCTTGCCTTCCTCCTTGCGTTCAACTACAATGACTGTGCTGACTACCCTGCTGGTGGCGGCAATATACAGGAGCATGGGCTCCTTGGGAGTCGGGGCCGCTAGCACGGGGGGAGTAGTCAGCATTTTCTTCAACTGGAGGAAAGCTTCGTCCGCCTTGGGGTTCCATTCGAAGAAGGTGGTCTTCTTCATGAGCTGGTACAGAGGAAGAGCTTTCTCGCTTGACCCGGTGATGAATCGGTGATGGACGCCAAACAACGGTGAATTTTGCACATCTAGCGATCGGTGAGGTACTTCCATCCTCTTGATTTCCTTGATCTTCACGGGGTTGCACTCTATGCCGCGTTCGGAGACCAGGAAACCAAGGAGTTGGCCGGCCGGTACTCCGAAGACGCACTTCTCTGGGTTGAGCTTGATCTGGAATCGGCGCAGATTTTCAAAGGTCTCCTTGAGGTCTTCCAACAGTGTTCCTCGCTTTTCCGTCTTCACCACCACATCGTCCACGTAAACGTGGGCGTTTTATAAGCTGCTTGAGGAGGCACTTCTGCATGCAACGCTGAAAGGTGGCGCCGGCATTTCTTAAGCCGAACGTCATGGCCAGGTAGCAGAAGGCTCCAAACGGCGTGATGAAGGCGGTCTTCAATCTGTCAGCCGGGTTCAGCTTGATCTGGTGATATCCTGAGTATGCATCTAAGAAGCTCAACAGCTCGCATCCGGCTGTGGAGTCTATCACCTGGTCAATTCTCGGCAGAGTGAACGGGTCCTTGGAGCAAGCTTTGTTGAGGCTTGTGTAGTCAATACACATCCGCCACTGCTTGTTCTTCTTCAGTACCAGGACCGGGTTCGCTAGCCACTCTGGAAAGAACACTTCCATGATGAAACCGGCTGCGAGGAGCCGGGCTATCTCTTCTCCAACAACTCTTCTCTTCTCTTGACGGTAGCGCAAGGGCTGCTGACGGGCTTCACATCAGATCGGACATGTAACTTGTGCTCGGCGGTGCAGCCGGTACACTGGCATGTCTTTAGGGGACCATGCGAAAATGTCCCGATTCTCACGGAGGAAATCGACGAGCTCGCCTTCCTATTCTTGTCAAGGTTTGCACCTACAACAGCGTACCTCTCCGGGTGCTCCGGGTCCAAGGGTATCTTCTTCGTTTCTTTTGCCGGCTTGAACGAGCCCTCAGCTTCCGACTCCTTGGGGTTGGGCGACATCTCTGGCTGCTTGCCGGCCATTGCTACAACCCGATCAAGAAGCCGCTTCTCAGCTGCGATCACCAGGGACTCGGCCAGCCGACTGCTTTCGGCCGCGCAAGCGGACGACTTTCTGTAGTCGCCGGCTACGGTCAGAATCCCCTTGGTACTCGGCATCACTAGTAGAAAAAGGGTCAAACGTGAAGCACATTAGTGCCGGTTTGAATTTGAGCCGGCACTAATGTGTACATTAGTGCTGGTTCCAACGGCTAGCCGGGCCGCTCTCATTAGTACCCGGTTATTGGCGAACCTTTAGTACCGGTTCGTGCCACGAACCGGTACTAAAGAGGTGGTGGCCTTTAGTACCGGTTCTTGGCTCCAACGGTCCTAAAGACCCCCCTTTAGTACCGGTTGGAGCCACCAACAATACTAAAGGGTGCGCTACCACCAGCAGTGCACAATATTTAGTCCCACCTCACTAGTTGAGAGGAGTTCGCACGGTTTATAAGCCCCGCGTGGCTACCGTGTCGAGCTCCTCTCTAAGTAGGCCTTTATTGGGCCTATTGCACGTCTTACGCCTGTGGGCCTTTGGCAATGTCGTAAAATACCAGCAAACGAAAAAGAATTAAATGGAAAACACAAAATTAAATGAAAAAGAAATCATCAAACCAAAAATCCCCCAAACCTTGGGCTCCCGGCCCCCGGAGCTGGCTCGTGCCACGTGGTTGCCCTTTAGCACCGGTTCATGCTGAACCGGTACTAAGGGGGGGGGCCTTTAGTGCCCACACTTTAGTGCCGGTTATGGAACCGGCACTAAAGGGCCTTACGAACCGGTGCTATTGCCCGGTTCTGCACTAGTGCATCTTCATCTTGAGGTAGGCGTAGTGGGGGACCGCCATGAACTTGGCCAAAGCAGGTCGGCCAAGCAGAGCATGGTACGGGCTTTCGAGGTCCACCACTTCGAACCAGACTGGCTCTCGGCGAAAGTGATCTTTGTCCCCAAAGAGGGCGTCTATCGAGGATCTTGCCGATCGGTGAGCAGGAAAGGCCGGTACAATGTCGTGGAACACAGTCGGCTGTTACGAAGCTGTCTTTGCTTGATTCCTAACTTCTCCATTGTGTCCTTATGCAGGATGTTGATCTTGCTGCCTCTGTCTATCGGCACTCGCGAGAAGCGGCGGCCCGCCTATCCGCGGCAAGGGTGGCTCCCAAGACCAGGCGTAGGAGCCCGGATTCGCATCACCTACGGGTGATCAGCTCGACTCAAGCCGATAGGTTTCTCGGACCAGTGCATGAACTCTTGGGTATCGATGCTCTGCATTCACTTCTTCTTCTTTGCTGCCGCTTTCTTCTGCGTCGATTAAATCGGCCACTTGGTGAACACTACATAAGCTCCATGCTCTTACGGATACTCGTCTTGTCTTTGCGCCCGGCTTTGACTGACGGCCCGACTCTTTGAAGCGGCGGTGGAAGCGGCAGTGACCCAGCGGCGAGGAAAGCGAAAAGCCGTCTCCCTTAGCGATCTGGTGAGCGGTGGCATTTCCGGGTGGTGTGGTTCGGCGGCTTCACGCCGCTATGGAACTTGCGAGGGACCATCTAGAGTCTGCTTTCGTAGAGAAGGCGGCAACCAGTTGGACTTGCCGCCTTTACGCCGCTTGGCGAGGCTGCCCCTGGCTGTTGGTCTTCAATCGCCGCCACCGCGGCTGTTGGAAGCCGGCTGCGGGCCTGCGCTTGTGATCATTCTGCTGCTGTCGCCGACTGGTGTCGCCAGCCGGGGTTCTGGGAGCCTGTGGAGCCACCTTGCCAGTCGCACTGACTTCGATCTCCATCTTCATGGAGGAGTCGGCTGTGGCGTACTTGTCTGCTATGATCAGTAGCTCGTCGAGGGTTTCCGGCTCGTCGCAGAGGAGCTTGTGCTTGAGGAGGGTGCCTTCTCTGCACCCGGCGGTAAAGTACTCGATAGCCTGCACTTCGTGCACTCCCTCGCAGGAGCTCCGGAGCTCGGCCCAGCGCGTGAGGTAGTCGCGAGTGGACTCGTTGGGGCCTTGCACGCACAAGGAAAGCTAGCGAGGCTTGGGAGGTCGCTTGTATGTGCTCGTGAAGTTGCGGATGAAGGCCTCGGTGAAGTCGACCCAGCTGTTGATGCCGCGGGGCTTCAAGCTGTTCAACCATATCCGGGCCGTGCCCTGGAGCATGAGGGGAACATATTTTACGGCAACGCGCTTGTTGCCGTTCGCTATGCTGACAGTTGTGGAATAGTCAACTAGCCAGTCCTCCGGCTTCACGGAGCCGGTGTATTTGGGTGTATCTCGGGGGAGTGTGAACCCTATGGGGAAGGGCTCGTCTCGGATGCGAGGTCCGAAACAGGGCGGACCCAACTCATCTTCTTCTTCCAGCGCCAGGGATCGATGGAGTCGCTCGATCCGGTGGCGGGCGTCGTTTTCTCCGACTCCCTCTCGGCGGCCAAGGCGGTCGCCGAGAATCGGATCTTCGGCAGGTGGCGGGAGACTCACCTTTCTCTGTGGGGAGGAGGAGGCGGAATAGTCGTCCCGCCGCTCACGCTCTCGGCGGCCGTCTTCGTCGGCGCCGATGGAGATGTGAGTCCGACTATGGCTGACGGCCGGATCCTTGTTTTTCTTCCACGGACACCGCCCGATCGGCGTCGAGACGTCGTGCCTTGATCTCGGCGGGGAGGCAAGTCGCCGCTGGCGCCTCCGTGTGGCGGCAACCGTCTTGCGGCGGCGGCAGCGTCGAGAGCTGCTGGACTCGCTCCGTCATCGGCGGCGCTCCTCGCCCTCGAAGTTATCCAGCTAAATGCTCGCCGCTGGCGGCGCGGATGCTCTCCGCGGGCGTGGCGTACACAGGGCGATTTGCCCCGAACAGGTTGGCAATGGCTACGCCGCGCTGCTGGACCGTGCCTAGGCGGCTAGGCCCAGTCGGAGCCGGTGAGCCGCCCACGGCGCGATCCATCTCACGCTGGTAGGCTTCTGACAAGCGTCTCATGCTTGCCAGCTTCTTCCCGCCTACGAGGAGCTGAAGGCGGCGTGCCTCCAGCATCCCAGTGTCAGAGTCTTCCGGAATGGGCGCGGTCAGGTCTTGCAGAACCGCGTCGAGAGGGTCATGAGCTCCCTCACCGGAAGTCTCACTATGACCGATGACGAGCACCTCCGTGACGGTGCTTCCGCCGCTCCCCGCGCGAGGGAGCGGCTCATCGTAGACCACCACGTTGGTGGGGAGCGCGTCGAGCGAGGCGGTGTCGGAGTCGACCAGCATCGGGTCGGTGGAGCCTACGGACTCAGTGTCGGCAGGCTTTCGCCACGGCGGCGTGGAGCTACTCGAGGAGGCCCGCGAGGCTCTCGGGGCCGTCTGTACTGCGCCCGGGATGCAGGCTCGTCGGAGGCGAACTTCACCGACAAGTTCGGCAAGGCAGC
This sequence comes from Aegilops bicornis, assembly GCA_021605145.1. Taxonomy (NCBI): domain Eukaryota; kingdom Viridiplantae; phylum Streptophyta; class Magnoliopsida; order Poales; family Poaceae; genus Aegilops; species Aegilops bicornis. The sequence continues at coordinate 657,205,282 of CM038673.1, forward strand.
TCGCCAGCGGCGGCGTCTCGGCGCCATGCACAGCGTTGGCGCAGACTCCGTCTGGCGTGCACAGCTGGCTGCGCTTCGCCCGGGGAGGAAGAGGTTCCGTCGAGCAGAGTCTCCGGACGACGGTGCACCTAGCCCCACGGTGGGCGCCAAATGTCGGGGGTTGGGTGCGACATATGCCAAAGGATGGCTTATCATGGAGGCGAGTAGAACGTCGCGGTGCACAGAAAGCAGGATGAGGCGAAGGCATGCACGCCGGCGAATCTTACCCAGCATCAGGGCTCTCCGTGGAGATAACACCCCTACTGCTGCTCTGCAGGGTCTCCGCATGATCACTATGGCAAAGTGTGTAAAAGGTTGCTCCTTGAGCTGTTCGGGGTGAGGAAGGAGAAGGGCACGGCTAGCTCTTCCCTTCCCTCTATGTGTGTCTAAAACTATTAGGGTTCCACCTCTTGCATGGGTGCCTCGGGGGGTTTATATAGGCCTACCCCCCGGGGGTACAATGGTAATCCAGCTGGGCGCAGGTCCCAGCCGTCAGTCTCTTAAGTCGCCATCTTCTCCGCCGACTTCTGGGGCCCGCCGACTAGTGGGCCCCGCCGACGGTCCAGCATGGGGCCGACAGCCCTTGTCCGCCGCGGGCGGGTCTTGCCGGCTGCGGGTTACTGTAGTCGTGCCCCTAATGACGCGAGCTTGGTCATGGGGTCATGGCAACAGTGCCGCCGCCTGACGGGCGATCACTGTTGCCACTCCCTGTCTTGTCCGGTTAATGGCGCACGGAGCCCGTGGGAGGGGCCGGTCGACTCTCGGTGGCCGACTCCCAGCAGGTCCGTCTTGGAGTGCTCTCGCCGTCTTCTGCACTCCATCCGATGGGCGGGTCCCGCCGTCTTCGGGTCGTACAGACAGGCCGTCGTGGGTACAGGGATCTGCCCACGGGGCTGACGTTAGGGCTGGCATGGCAACAGTGCCGCGCCGGACGGAGATCTCTGTCAGTACGGCGCTCTGTGGCCATGCTCGCTATGAACGGGGCGGGGATGGGCTGCGAGGCGGCCTCATTCCCTCCCGTCCGTAGTCGCATAGGCAGGAGGTGGTTGGAGTCGCGGGCCGACTCCCCATAGCCTGCTTCTCCGGAAGTTGCTGGCTGGGAGGGGCAGTCGGCGGCTCTACCGCTGACTCTCAGAAGGTGGCTCTTCGTCTTGGGGTCTTGAGGGGCGCAGTGTGCCCTGATGTTTTGAAAGGTTCAGGGGCTCGGGTCTGCCTACCCGTGGCCCATTACTCCGACAGTCTACGAGGGTACGTAGACAACACTCTCCCCTCTCGTTGCTATGCATCACCATGATCTTGCGTGTGCGTAGGAATTTTTTTGAAATTACTACGTTCCCCAACAGTGGCATCCGAGCCTAGGTTTTATGCGTTGATGTTATATGCACGAGTAGAACACAAGTGAGTTGTGGGCGATACAAGTCATACTGCTTACCAGCATGTCATACTTTGGTTCAGCGGTATTGTTGTAGAAGCAGCCCGGACCGACATTACGCGTACGCTTACGCGAGACTGGTTTTACCGCCGTGCTTTGCACACAGGTGACTAGCGGGTGTCTGTTTCTCCAACTTTAGTTGAACCGAGTGTGGCTACACCCGGTCCTTGCGAAGGTTAAAACAGCACTAACTTGACGAACTATCGTTGTGGTTTTGATGCGTAGGTAAGAACGGTTCTTGCTCAGCCCGTAGCAGCCACGTAAAATTTGCAACAACAAAGTAGAGGACATCTAACTTGTTTTTGCAGGGCATGTTGTGATGTGATATGGTCAAGACATGATGCTATATTTTATTGTATGAGATGACCATGTTTTGTAACCGAAGTTATCGGCAACTGACAGGAGCCATATGGTTGTCGCTTTATTGTATGAAATGCAAGCCTGTAATTGCTTTACTTTATCACTAAGCGGTAGCGATAGTCGTAGAAGCAATAGATGGCGTAACGAAAACGATGCTACGATGGAGATCAAGGTGTCGCGCCGGTGACGATGGTGATCACGACGGTGCTTCGGAGATGGAGATCACAAGCACAAGATGATGATGGCCATATAATATCACTTATATTGATTGCATGTGATGTTTATCCTTTATGCATCTTATCTTGCTTTGATTGACGGTAGCATTTTAAGATGATCTCTCACTAAAAATTATCAAGAAGTGTTCTCCCTGAGTATGCACCGTTGCGAAATTTCTTCATGCTGAGACACCACGTGATGATCGGGTGTGATAGGCTCTACGTTCAAATACAACGGGTGCAAAACAGTTGCACACGCAGAATACTCAGGTTAAACTTGACGAGCCTAGCATATAACAGATATGGCCTCGGAACACGGAGACCGTAAGGTCGAACGTGAATCATATAGTAGATATGATCAACATAGTGATGTTCACCATTGAAACTACTCCATCTCACATGATGATCGGACATGGTTTAGTTGATTTGGATCACGTGATCACTTAGATGACTGGAGAGATGTCTGTCTAAGTGGGAGTTCTTAAGTAATATGATTAATTGAACTTAAATTTATCATGAACTTAGTCCTGGTAGTATTTTGCAAATTATGTTGTAGATCAATAGCTCGTGTTGTTGCTTTCATGTGTTTATTTTGATATGTTCCTAGAGAAAAATTATGTTGAAAAATGTTAGTAGCAATGATGCGGATTGGATCCGTGATCTGAGGTTTATCCTCATTGCTGCACAGAAGAATTATGTCCTTGATGCACCGCTAAGTGACAGACCTATTGAAGGAGCAGATGCAGACGTTATGAATGTTTGGCTAGCTCAAAATGATGACTACTTGATAGTTTAGTCCACCATGCTTAACGGCTTAGAATCGGGACTTCAAAGACGTTTTGAACGTCATGGACCATATGAGATGTTCCAGGAATTGAAGTTAATATTTCAAGCAAATACCCGAGTTGAGAGATATGAAATCTCCAACAAGTTCTATAGCTAAAAGATGGAGGAGAATCGCTCAACTAGTGAGCATGTGCTCAGATTGTCTGGGTACTTCAATCGCTTGAATCAAGTGGGAGTTAATCTTCCAGATAAGATAGTGATTGACAGAATTCTCTAGTCACCATCACTAAGTTACTAGAACTTCGTGATGAACTATAGTATGCAAGGGACGACAAAAACGATTCCCGGGTTCTTCGTGATGTTGAAATCAATGAAGGTAGAAATCAAGAAAGAGCATCAAGTGTTGATGATTGACAAGACCACTAGTTTCAAGAAAAGGTCAAAGGGAAAGAAAGGGAAACTTCAAGTAGAATGGCAAACAAGTTGTCACTCCCGTGAAGAAGACCAAAGCTGGACCAAAGCCTGAAACTGAGTAATTACACTGCAAAAGAAATGGTCACTGGAAGCGGAAATGCCCTGAATATTTGGTGGATAAGAAGGATGGCAAAGTGAACAAGGGTATATTTGATATACAGGTTATTGATGTGTGCCTTACTAGTGCTTATAGTAGCCCCTGAGTATTTGATACTTGTTCGGTTGCTAAGATTAGTAACTTCGAAACAGGAGTTCTGAGAATAAACAGAGACTAGTTGAAGGGAAGTGACGATGAGTGTTGGAAGTAGTTCCAAGATGGATATGATCATCATCGCACACTCCCTATACTTTCGGGATTAGTGTTAAACCTAAATAAATGTTATTTGGTGTTTGCGTTGAGCATGAATATGATTTGATCATGTTTATTGCAATACGGTTATTCATTTAAAGTCGGAGAATAATTGTTGTTCTGTTTACATGAATAAAACCTTCAAATGGTCATACACCCAATGAAAATAGTTTGTTGGATCTCGATCGTAGTGATACACATATTCATAATATTGATGCCAAAAGATGCAAAGTTAATAATGATAGTGCAACTTATTTGTGGCACTGCCGTTTGGGTCATATCGGTGTAAAGCGCATGAAGAAACTCCATAAAGATGGATCTTCGGAATCACTTGGTTATAAATCATTTGATGCTTGCGAACCGTTCCTTTTGGGCAAGATGACTAAAACTCCGTTTCCCGGAACAATGGAACGAGCTACTGACTTATTGGAAATAATACATACCGATGTATGCGATCCGATGAGTGTTAAGGCTCGCGGCGTGTATCGTTATTTTCTGACCTTCACAGATGGTTTGAGCAGATATGGGTATATCTACTTGATGAAACATAAGTCTGAAACATTTGAAAAGTTCAAAAAATTTCAGAGTGAGGTGGAAAATCATCGTAACTAGAAAAATAAAGTTTCTACGATCTGATCGTGGAGATGAATATTTGAGTTACGAGTTTGGTCTTCATTTGAAACAATGTGAAATAGTTTCGCAACTCATGCCATATGGAACACCACAACATAATGGTGTGTCCAAACGTCATAACCGCACTTTATTGGATATGGTGCAATCTATGATGTATCTTACCGATTTACCACTATCGTTTTGGCGTTATGCATTAGAGATAGCTGCATTCACTTTAAATAGGGCACCATCTAAATCCGTTGAGACGACACCGTATGAACTATGGTTTAGCAGTAAACCTAAGCTGTCGTTTCTTAAAGTTTGGGGCTGCGATGCTTATGTGAAAAAGCTTCAACCTGATAAGCTCGAACCCAAATCGGACAAGTGCGTCTTCATAGAATACCCAAAGGAAACTGTTAGGTACACCTTCTATCACAGTTCCGAAGGCAAAATATTCATTGCTAAAATGGATCCTTTCCAGAGAAGGAGTTTCTCTCGAAAGAAGTGAGTGGGAGGAAAGTAGAGCTTGATAAGGTAATTTGTACCTTCTCCCGAATTGGAAACTAGTTCATCACTGAAATCAGTTCCAGTGATGCCTACACCAATTAGTGAGGAAGCTAATGATGATGATCATGAAACTTCAGATCAAGTTACTACCGAACCTCGTAGGTCAATCAGAGTAAGATCCGCACCAGAGTGGTACGGTAATCATATTCTGGAAGTCATGTTACTATACCATGATAAACCTACGAACTATGAGGAAGCGATGATGAGCCCAGATTCCGCAAAATGGCTTGAGGCCATAAAATCTGAGATAGGATCCATGTATGAGAACAAAGTACGGACTTTGGTTGACTTGCTCGATGATCAGCAAGCCATGTTAAATAAATGGATCTTCAAGAGGAAGACAAACACTGATAGTAGTGTTACTATCTACAAAGCTCGACTTGTCGCAAAAAATGTTATCGACAAGTTCAAGGTGTTGAATACAATGAGATTTTCTCAACTGTAGCGATGCTTAAGTCTGTCCGAATCATGTTAGCAATTGCCACATTTTATGAAATTTGGCAAATGGATGTCAAAACTGCATTCCTTAATGGATTTATTAAAGAAGAGTTGTATATGATGCAACAGAAGGTTTTGTCAATCCTAAAGGTGCTAACAAAATATGCAAGCTCCAGCGATCCATCTATGGACTGGTGCAAGCATCTCAGAGTTGGAATATATGCTTTGATAAGTTGATCAAAGCATATAAGTTTTATACAGACTTGCGGTGAAGCCTATATTTACAATAAAGTGAGTGGGAGCACTACCGCCTTTTCTGATAAATATATGTGAGTAACATATTGTTGATCAGAAATGATGTAGAATTTTCCGGAAAGCATAAAGGAGTATTTGAAAGGAGTTCTTTAAAAGAAAGACCTCAGTAAAGCTACTTACATATTTAGCATCAAGATCTATTGAGATAGATCAAGACGCTTGATAAGTTTTTCAATAAGTACATACATTGTCAAGATTTTGAAATAGTTTAAAATGGAATAGTCAAAGAAAGAGTTCTTGCCTGTGTTGCAAAGGTGTGAAATTGAGTAAAGACTCAAATCCTGACCATGGCAGAAAATAGAAAAGAGAATGAAAGTCATTCCCTATACCTCAGTCATAGGTTCTATAAAGTGTGCTATGCAATGTACCAGACCTATTGTATACCTTGCTCCGAATTTGGGAAAGGAGTACAATAGTGATCTAGGAGTAGATCACTGGACATTAGTCAAGAATATCCTTAGTAAGGACTAAGGAAATATTTCTCGATTATGGAGGTGATAAAAGAGCCCGTCATAAAGAGTTATATCGGTGCAAGCTTTTATACCGATCCAGATGACTCTAAGTCTCAATCTGGATACATATTGAAAGTGGGAGCAATTAGCTAGAGTAGCTCCATGCAGAGCATTGTAGACATAGAATATTTGCAAAATACATACGGCTCTGAATGTGACAGACCCGTTGACTAAGCTTCTCTCACGAGCAAAACATGATCACACCTTAGTACTTTTTTGGGTGTTAATCACATAGCAATGTGAACTAGATTATTGACTCTAGTAAACCCTTTGGGTGGTGGTCACATGACGATGTGAACTATGGGTGTTAATCATATACAGATATGAATATTGGTGTTAAATCACATGGCGATGTGAACTAGATTATTGACTCTAGTGCAAGTGGGAGACTGAAGGAAATATGCCCTAGAGGCAATAATAAAAGTTATTATTTATTTCCTTATATCATGATAAATGTTTACTATTCATGCTAGAATTGTATTAACCGGAAACATAATACATGTGTGAATACATAGACAAACATAGTGTCACTAGTATGCCTCTACTTGACTAGCTCGTTTATCAAAGATGGTTATGTTTCCTAGCCATGGACAAAAGATTTGTCATTTGATTAACGGGATCAAATCATTGGGAGAATGATGTGATTGACTTGACCAATTTCGTTAGCTTAGCACTTGATCGTTTAGTATGTTGCTATTGCTTTCTTCATGACTTATACATGTTCCTATGACTATGAGATTATGCAACTCCCGTTTACCGGAGGAACACTTTGTGTGCTACCAAACGTCACAACGTAACTGGGTGATTATAAAGGAGCTCTACAGGTGTCTCCGAAGGTACATATTGGGTTGGCGTATTTCGAGATTAGGATTTGTCACTCCGATTATCGGAGAGGTATCTCTGGGCCCTCTCGGTAATGCACATCACTATAAGCCTTGCAAGCAATGTGACTAATGAGTTAGTTGCAAGATGATGTATTACGGAACGAGTAAAGAGACTTGCCGGTAACGAGATTGAACTAGGTATTGGATACCGACGATCAAATCTCGGGCAAGTAACATACCGATGACAAAGGGAACAACGTATGTTGTTATGCGGTTTGACCGATAATGATCTTCGTAGAATATGTAGGAGCCAATATGAGCATCCAGGTTCCGCTATTGGTTATTGACCGGAAACGGTTCTCGGTCATGTCTACATAGTTCTCGAACCCGTAGGGTCCGCATGCTTAAGGTTTCGATGACAGTTATATTATGAGTTTATGAGTTTTGATGTACCGAAGGAGTTCGAGTCCCGGATGAGATCGGGGACATGACGAGGAGTCTCGAAATGGTCAAGACGTAAAGATCGATATATTGGACGACTATATTCGGACATCGGAAAGGTTCCAGTGATTCGGTATTTTCGAGTACCGGAGAGTTACGGGAATACGTATTGGGCCTTATTGGGCCATACGGGAAAGAAGGAAAAGGGCGTCAAAGGTGGCCGCACCCCTCCCCTTGGTCTGGTCCGAATTGGACTAGGGAAGGGGGCCGCCCCCTTCCTTCCTTCTCCTTTTCCCTTCCCTTTCCTTCCCTCCTACTCCTACTACTTGGAAGGGCTCCTAGTTCTACTAGGAAAGGGGGAATCCTACTCCCGGTGGGAGTAGGACTCCCTAGGGCGCGCTATAGAGAGGGTCGGCCCTCCCCCTACCCCACTCCTTTATATACGGGGGCAGGGGGCACCCCATAGACACACAAGTTGATCTTCCTGATCGTTCCTTAGCCGTGTGCGGTGCCCTCCTCCACCATATTCCACCTCGGTCATATCGTTGTGGTGCTTAGGCGAAGCCCTGCGTCGGTAGAACATCATCATCGTCACCATGCCGTCTTGCTGACGGAACTCATCCCCGACACCCTGCTGGATCGGAGTCCGGGGTTCGTCATCGAGCTGAACGTGTGCTGAACTCGGAGGTGCCGTACGTTCGTTACTTGGATCGGTCGGATCATGAAGACGTATGACTACATCAACCGCGTTGTCATAACGCTTCCGCTTACGGTCTACGAGGGTACGTAGACAACACTCTCCCCTCTCGTTGCTATGCATCACCATGATCTTGCGTGTGCGTAGGAATTTTTTTGAAATTACTACGTTCCCCAACAAGTCCAACTAGTAGTGCCGATCATAACACTTCTATTAAAATGCTTAAAGAAGTTATTTTTCCGAGGTTTGGAGTCCCTAGATATTTAATGACTGATGGTGGTTCACATTTTATTCATGGTGCTTTTCGTAAAATGCTTGCTAAGTATGATGTTAATCATAGAATTGCATCTCATTATCACCCGTAGTCTAGTGGTCAAGTAGAATTGAGTAATAGAGAGCTCAAATTAATTTTGCAAAAGACTGTTAATAGATCTAGAAAGAATTGGTCCAAGAAACTTGATGATGCATTATGGGCCTACAGAACTGCATATAAAAATCCTATGGGTATGTCTCCGTATAAAATGGTTTATGGAAAAGCATGTCACTTACCTCTCGAACTAGAACATAAGGCTTATTGGGCTATTAAAGAGCTCAATTATGATTTCAAACTTGCCAGTGAGAAGAGGTTATTTGACATTAGCTCACTTGATGAATGGAGAACCCAAGCCTATGAGAATGCCAAGTTGTTTAAAAAAAGGTCAAAAGATGGCATGACAAAAGGATACAAAAGCGTGAGTCTAATGTAGATGATTATGTATTTCTATACAACTCTCGTTTAAGATTTTTTGCAGGAAAACTTCTCTCTAAATGGGAAGGCCCTTACGTTATCGAGGAGGTCTATCGTTCCGGTGCCATAAAAATCAACAACTTCGAAGGCACAAATCCGAAGGTGGTGAACGGTCAAAGAATTAAACATTATATCTCACGTAATCCCATAAATGTTGAAACCAATGTTATTGAAACTGTGACCCCGGAGGAATACATAAGGGACACTTTCCTAACGCAGGACTCGAAAAGGAATAGGTATGTGGTACGGTAAGTAAACCGACTCCAAAACAATTCTAAAGGCCTTTTTCTCCGTTTTGGAATATTTAGAAAAATAGAAAAATAAGAAGCAGTCCGGGAAGGACACAAGGCCTCCATGAGGGTGGAGGGCGCGCCCCCTGCCTCGTGGGCACCTCGTGCGCTCTCCAGACTCCGTTTTCTTGCACGATACGTATTTTGGTCGGTAAAAATTCATTATATAATCTCCCGAAGGTCTTGACTCCCGTATCACGCAATTATCCTCTGTTATTGTTTCGAGCTGTTCCCGCAGGGTTGTCAAGGCCAGGCGTCATGTCGTCCCCCTCCTCCAACAATGGTGACAACGATGCTTGGCTAATGAAGATAGAGCTCAAGAGGGAAGAACCCATGGAGATCAACAAGGATGAAGGGATCAAGAAGGCCACGGAGGATCAAGCTCCTGCAGCAGAAGATAGCCTTCAACTCAATCACAATCTTCTTACCCCAACTGAGATCGAAGCTTTCAAGATGATTGAGTTAGCTCGTATACAAAACAAGTATCTCACACGTGAAAATATTTTGTTGAAGGAGCATATCATTGCACTCAAGGGCATTATCCGCAAGTTGGAGGACCTCTTACGCTCGATGTGCGACTATCCATCAGCACCTCCACCTTCTTCACCAAGAAAGGAGACATAATCACATGGGTATGGGCACTCCCCTTGGCAACTGCCAAGCTTGGGGAGGTGCCCCGGTATCGTATCACCATCACATCTCCTATCTTTACCGTTTTTCTTAGTTCGATCCTTTTAGTAATATCTTGATCTAGTAGAATAAAGTTTTGGTATGATTTAGTTTTGAGTTTTGCTTTATGATCCCTTTATGTAATCGAGTCCGTGAGCTATATATAATAAAGATTAGTGTTGAGTCAAGGGCTTGATTATTTTGCCATGATCTTGAGTGAATAAAAGAAAGAGGAAAGAATAAAAAGAAACAAAGAGATCATATTGATCTTATGGAGAGTAATGACTTCACATAGAAAGAGTATGATGATTAAAAATTGTTGAGTGTTGACAAACATAGCTTTGGTCATCATTGCAATTAATAGGAAGTAATAAAGAAAGAGAGATTTCACATATAAATATACTATATTGGACATCTTTTATGATTGTGAGCACTCATTAAAATATGACATGCTAAAGAGTTGATGTTGGACAAGGAAGACAACGTAATGGGTTATGTTTTCTTATATCTGAGATAAAGTATATTGTCATGGATCATCCAACATGTTGAGCTTGCCTTTCCCCCTCATGCTAGCCAAATTCTTTGCACCAAGTAGAGATACTACTTGTGCTTCCAAAAACCCTTAAACCAGTTTTGCCATGAGAGTCCACCATACCTATCTATGGATTGAGTAAGATCCTTTAAGTAAGTTGTCATCGGTGCAAGCAATAAAAAATTGCTCTCTAAATATGTATGATTGATTGGTGTGGAGGAAATAAGCTTTATACAATCTTGTGATGTGGAAGAAATAAAAGCGACGGACTGCATAATAAAGGTTCATATCACAAGTGGCAATATAAAGTGATGTTCTTTCGCATTAAGATTTTGTGCATCCAACCCTGAAAGCGCATGGCAACCTCTGCTTCCCTCTGCGAAGGGCCTATCTTTTATTATTACCTTCTACCTTATGCAAGAGCCATGGTGATCTTCACCTTTTCTTTTTACATTTTATCCTTTAGCAAGCACAGGATGTTGGAAAGATCCTGATATATATATATATATATATATATATATATATATATATATATATATATATCTAATTGGATGTGGGTTAGCATGAATTATTATTGTTGACATTACCCTTGAGGTAAAATGTTGGGAGGCGAAACTATAAGCCTCTATCTTTATCTGTGGCTGATTAAAACTCCGTAACCACAAGTATTGCATGAGTGTTAGCAATTATGAAAGACTAAATGATATTTGAGTATGTGGACTTGCTAGAAAGCTCTGACATAGACTCTTTATGATGTTATGATAAATTGCAATTGCCTCAATAACTGAGATTATAGTTTGTTAATTCTCAATAAAGTTTCTGATTCATACTTTGCATTGTGAATAGATTATTACTTGAGCATAAGAAATCATATGACATTATCCATATATGTTGCTGTTATGAGAGTAATCATGATGCCCTCATGTCCGTATTTTATTTTATCAACACCTCTACCTCTAAACATGTGGACATATTTATCGTTATCGGCTTTCGCTTGAGGACAAGCGAGGTCTAAGCTTGGGGGAGTTGATACGTCCATTTTGCATCATGCTTTTATATCGATATTTATTGCATTATGGGTTGTTATTACACATTATGTCACAATACTTATGCCTACTCTCTCTTATTTTACAAGGTTTACATAAGGAGGGAGAATGCGGTGGAATGGAATTCTGGAAAAGGAGCAAATATTAGAGACCTATTCGCACAACTCCAAAAGTCTTGAAACTTCACGAAAGTTATTTTTGGAAATAATAAAAAAATACTGAGCGGAAGAAATACGGAGGGGCCCACACCTGCCATGAGGGTGGGGCGCCCCTACCCCTGGCGCCCCACCTCGTGGGCCCCTGTTGGCCCTCCGGTGCCCATCTTACGCTATATGAAGTCTTTCGTCCAGAAGAAAAATCATAGGCAAGCTTTTGGGACGAGACTCACGCCACGAGGCGGAACCTTGGTGGAACCAATCTAGGGCTCCGTGAGCTGTTCTGCTGGGTACACTTCCTTCGGGAGGAAATCATCGCCATCGTCATCACCAACACTCCTCTCATCGGGAGAGGGCAATCTCCATCAACATCTTCACCAGCACCATCTCCTCTCAAACCCTAGTTCATCTCTTGTATCCAATTTTTGTCTCTAAGTCGAGGATTGGTACCTGTAGGTTGCTAGTAGTATTGATTACTCCTTGTAGTTGATGCTAGTTGGTTTATTTGGTGGAAGATCATATGTTCAGATCCTTTATGCATATTAATACTCCTCTGATTATGAATATGAATATGCTTTGTGAGTAGTTATGTTTGTTCCCGAGGACATGGGAGAAGTCTTGCTATTAGTAGTCATGTGGATTTGGTATTCGTTCGATATTTTGATGAGATGTATGTTGTCTATCCTCTAGTGGTGTTATGTGAACGTCGACTACATGACACTTCACCATTGTTTGGGCCTAGAGGAAGGCATTGGTAAGTAATAAGTAGATAATGGTTTGCTAGAGTGACAGAATCTTAAAACCTAGTTTATGCGTTGCTTCGTAAGGGGCTGATTTGGATCCACATGTTTCATGCTATGGTTAGGTTTACCTTAATACTTCTTTTACAGTTGCGGATGCTTGCAATAGGGGTTAATCATAAGTGGGATGCTTGTCCAAGTAAGGGCAGCACCCAAGCACCGGTCCACCCACATATCAAATTATCAAAGTACCGAACGCGAACCATATGAACGTGATGAAAACTAGCTTGACGATAATTCTCATGTGTCCTCGGGAGCGCTTTTATCTATATAAGAGTTTGTCCAGGCTTGTCCTTTGCTACAAAAAGGATTGGGCCACCTTGCTGCACTTTATTTACTTTTGTTACTTGTTGCTCGTTACCAATTATCTTATCACAAAACTATTTGTTACCTATAATTTCAGTGCTTGCAGAGAATACCTTGTTGAAAACCGCTTATCATTTCCTTCTGCTCCTCGTTGGGTTCGATATTCTTACTTATCGAAAGGACTACGATAGATCCCCTATACTTGTGGGTCATCACCAACCGGCAGTTTATCCAGTAAGAATGGGCGGCGACTGATGCGCTCTTCGATGAGGTGGAAGCAGAGATGGAGGCGGAGGCCGACACGGAGTAGCCGGAGGAGCCACACTTGTGGTTGCACATGTACCCGGAGCCGGGCACGGAGATAGTGGACATCTCTGACGAGGATTAGGGTAGTATAGATTACTTGATCTATGTAGTACGTGAATTTTCTCGTTTGCATGCTTTTGTATGGATCTAAGATTTGTAGTAAAAGGTATTTGGAGAGGAGCAAATTTAAGATACGGCCGTTCACTACCCATGGACGCGTCCGCGGGCGTTTGAGAGGTCGGATTTGCTATCGCGGCTGTACATGCTCTTATGTGCTGATTGTACTCTGAACGAAATCATGAACTTCAAAAAAAAACAAGCAATTTAAAAGGAGCCGGTAATTTGATTCCATGTATTTTTCGATAAAAGGCATTTTTATTAACTCAAAATATAGAATCAAACGGATACAAAACATGATGAGCATAACTAAGATGCATGCAGTCAAACATTAACAAACTGATAGACGATAAAAAAAGAAGACATATCTTTTACAGTAGAGTTATATAGGATTGACACTATGCCTGCGTCGAAGGAGGTGATGAACCGACCCAGAAATTATGATGCCACCCACATTGGGTAAAAACCTCCTAGAACATTCATGCTGCCACACCGTCTTGAATAATGGTTGGTACTCCGTTGACCTGGAAAGCCACTGAAGCACGAGGAGGCGGAGGAAGCGGGAGTGGCGTCGCCGCCGGCGGGATGGGGCCTCCACTGTTGAAGGAGAATGACATGGCCTCGGGACTAGGATAGGCGGACGGAGGAGACCTTGTGTACCCGTCATTGCTACTTTTCTAAAATAGCAGTAGCGGGTACCTGTCCGCGCCCGTCATTACATTGAGTCGATCATAACCCTTTTGCAGTAGTTTTTTTAGAAAAGGAGGATGAGCCCCGGCCTCTGCATCTGGGAGATACATGCGACCACTTTATTCATTATTCTTGAGGACCTTATAAAGTATTACAACAATATGCCTGAAACCGCCATCTTGACAACTTATGCCACTACTCCTATCCATATGATGAAGGGGTGTTAGCTGGGCCAAATACCCAGACCACTCACCTAAGCCTATAATCAAAAAGCCAGAAGCCCCAGTCGAGCCACATACCGGGTCTGGGGCATAAACTGGTCTGACGCACTCACATGTGTCGTCGCCGCCATCTTCCATAGGTCCGTCTTCAGAGCAGATATTGAGGCTTCTACCTTGTCAGGCCACTCTGCCATCGACGACACCATGACGCCAGACAACTACCTCCTCCTGCGCGAGTCCATCACTGTGCATCGGGCGCCGAGTCTTCACTGCGCCACGCCGCCGAGATCCGTCGTCATCAATGTGTAGGATGAAGCGCCGTTCCACCAAAAAAGTCACCCACTGGTCCCTCGATCCCGTGCACGCCTCCAAGAATGACGCCCCCAAGGAGGAAACGACACCAACGCGCCGCCGTCATCCGATCTACTAATCTAGGGTTTCCCTCGGAGGTAGCGGATAGAGGTCTGGAGCTTCTCCACGGCGATGCCTTCAATAAGGTAATGACACAAAAGAGTGCCGCCAACGCCGGTCTTGGCATCAAGCCGAGAACGAGGTTTTCACCCGGATCCGCTTGAAGAACTTCCATCAGGCATCGTGTGCACGGGTCGCCGCCGATCTGAGCCGCCGCACATCGAGCAGGCCGCACCGACCAGATCAGATCTGTCCGGAGGGCAAACCACGCATGGCGCCAACCCAACCGCCAGGCCCTCCATGCCGCCGCCACCGCCGATCCGAGATCAGATGGTCCGTCGCCGCAGACTCGGTGGCCGCCGCCGAACGCAGCCAAGGCCGCTGCCCGAAGCAGGGCCGACCGCCGCACCCGCTACCATCGCCGCCCTAGGCCGAGGCGGCCACCGCCGATCAAGGTAGGCCCGCCACGTCACCAAGGCCTGATTGGCCGTGCCACCACACGACGCGAGGCTCCGCACCGCCCCCATGGCGCAGGAGATAGGGAAGGCCTCCGCCACCGCCATCAGCCCCCGGGCAATAGGCTAGCGGCGGCGGAGTGAGGGAGGGAAGGATGGGGAGCCCCCGTCTTCTAGGGTTCCGATCCCGCCTGTGTCGCCCGAGTGGGGGCGACGCCTTTCATGTATGTGCAATGGGGCACGATGTGAAATTGCTGTTAGACCCCTTTTTCCGGTAGTGAGGCACTAAATTTATTAAAACACGACCATAACTTCGTCGAGGGACATGCACACGGTCCGTCCAACGGCGCTGTGCTTCTAGCTGGTGGCTCGTGGCGTGAGGATGGGGGTGTCAAAAGTGCATGCGCGCGCCAAGTGTTGCAGAAAATTTTCCACCAGAGATAGGATTATGAAAAAAAGAAGAGATGGATGAATAAGAGAGAGAATATTGCCATGTGGGCAAGACTGGTCAACATGGACACCGCGGCCGCTTCAAATTGGAGGGACGAAAGTTCTCCCTAAATGAAGTTGAGGGATCAGATCCGTACTACTCTAGCTAATTGATAAGAACATGGACAAAACATATGTTTTTTCTCATATTACTTTGCTTTCAAGGCCTTTACGTAAATGAATCTCAATTAATGGGCTATCCGCAAAACAAAACAAAAAAGAATCTCAATGGGCTATCCTCCTTTTCAAAAAACAAGATGAATCTCAATGGGCGAACATCGTGGACTCAGCTTGCGTGGACTATTTGGCTTGAAGCAGTAACTAAGCAAGAGCTGATGTATAGAGCCACGCGCCTGGACCTGGAGAAGCTGCGTTGTACGAAGGAGAAGGAGAAGGAGCAGTGATCCCGTTTGTGAGGATGACTGGCTGATTCCAAGCATGACGAATGTCTGAAACATCTCCAGCAAATGGCTAGCTGTTACTGCTACTGGATAGCATCGGCATTGAAATGAACGAATCCATCCCTCTAGCTTGAATCGACCATGCAGAGGCCCGGGGTTTAACCTCCTTTTACAACAACAAAAAAAAGGCGATGACCCTCCTTCTAAAAAAAAAAAATCTTGAATCGACCTACAAGGCAAGGCGATTGACAACCTGGGGAGGGCGATGGGTGGATGGAGAAGTGCTTACTTTTGGTGCCGCGTTCATGTCCCCAGCCTGCACTGCACACGCGCACACTTGCGACTTGCGGTGTCGCCTCTGTCATGTGCCCAACAGGGAAAGAGTGAAACTGTCACAGCACGATCTAACCACAGCTTCAAGAGTTAGATCATGCTGGCAGCTTCACGCTTTCTCTTGGGCACCCTGGGCAAGTTGCTTGTCGCTCCCGTTCCATTTCCATGGAGGATCGATACCTCCGTGCATGCTTATATAGACGGTGGAGAACATACACAAGATGGGACGGATCACACTCACATGGGGGGCGTCCGGCCGGTCAAGATTGGGCTCGTGCTTCCGCGCGGCATTGTCGCTGACTCCCGGCGGAGGGGAGGGGAGCGGATCCGAGACGGACGGGAACCGCCTGCCGATCGCCGATGCATGCAGCTGGACTGGACTGCCAGTCGTCCGGCCAATCGGCGCAAAGTCAGAAGGCCTCACATGCACGGCCTTGTCGTGGCGCGCCGTGGATGGAGGGAGCTGGGCCTGGTCCCCCCGGACAGGGATCATAGTTAAAACCAGCGCCACCCCCGATCTTGTCTTAACCCGCAGACCCCTCCGCCCTCGAGAAGCCAAAATCAGGCGCAGGCCACATATACTAATACATTTGGTTTTTCATTTTTTTTGTGAGGAGCAAGCTAAGCAGACGTGCATGCACGCGCCAGCTATTAGGGCCATCGCGGCGCAGCGCTGCATCTGGTCAAGGGCGTGCCGCTAATTTACCGGTCAAAATCAGCGGCACCAAGTGAAGTTGATGCTTCTTGGCAACAACAAAAGAAAAAAAACGATGCTGCGCTCCACATTTCAGCTTGCAGGTGAGAATTCTAGTGCTAGTAGAAACAGTCTGGGCATACACTTGTCGGCTTGCCATTATGGCACTTGTCCACCCACAGCTACAGGTGCAGTGTCTTCGTAATGTATCTCTAGTGTGCAGGAATACGTAGGGAAATGTCCGGTTGACTTGAGCATCCAACGTCGATGCGTGCTACTGCACTTTCCATGATTTAGCCTAGCCTGCAAGATCCGCATTAAAGAGAGAAAGTGCCATTCCATCTACGTACGGGACTTTGCATCCAATCTTTTACGCCAAGTGCATACTGGAGCATGCACTAGCGCTGCAGGGAATAATGATATACTAGTACTGATGCAAATCTTGACTTTGCACAGCCACAGCGCCTGTACCGTTTTTGCCCACGACAACAAGCAATACAACTCTTGGCAGGGAAATCATAACACACAGCCTCGTTAAAAAAATAAAAGTTCCGTTCCCGTTTGTAACACAACTCAGCATTCTAAGGTTACATGGATCACCGCTGGACCAACGATAGTAGGTACACAGATACATAAAAATGGAGCCTTGACCTAAATCGATAACTTAGACTCAATTGAATAGTATAAGTTATGGAAAATTGGAAACTATGAAGAAAAATATTACATGACATACACATACACACACGATCAGGATGGGAGACTGCTGCAACAGGTGAGCCAGGATGCAGCGCTGCTGCAAAACTGACCCAGGAGGAGCTTCGGCGGCCAAAGTCGCCCCTCGCCTTGGTTTGACTTTTTTCCACCACCGCCCGAAGACCAACATCAGTGATTCTGGTTCGAGCACCGAGGCACTCGGAAGCTGGCCAGATCCAGCGACCTGCCTGTCCTCACCTAGGCCAATCTGGCAGCTGAGACTGCCTCACCCATCAGATTTCTCATTCAGGATCCACAGGCTCAGCTCAGGTCATAGCATGTGGGTAAGGAGCAAAGCGAATTGTAAATCTGCTCGGCCTTGGGACGCCTAGACGCGGTTCCTCTGGTGCACTGGTAGAATAGATCAATTAGAAATCTCAGTTTCTCTGCATGAGCATCAGATGTGATCCCCAACTTCAGCCTCGTAATTGGCTCGTCCACTGTCCAGAACGCTTCTAATTCTTTAGTTAGCCTTGGCCTTTGTTTCTTCCTCTGATGACATAGAATTCAAAAGATGTTACTTCCTATATGTTTACCCGAAACGACAAGCAAATACAAAATATACAAGAGCCAACTTCTGATGTAGAGGTCTTACCTTTATGAGATCATATATTTCTGAATCTGGTAGTCCCTCGTAGGGTATGCGAAGTGTAAGCATCTCGAATATAAAACACCCATATGACCAGATATCCACTTCCTGCATCAAAGCCATATTTAGCCGCATCAATACCGCTTTATTTTGGGGTGTTGGTTGGGGCTAGGACTATATCTGATTAGCATAATCTGGTAGGTAGCTAGAGGCCTATTTGCTGATATTAACATAGTTTATCAATTCAAGTGGATCTTGATAATATACTGAAATCCAATTGGCTTTACACTAACCAATAACATGACAATGCATATTACTGTACACAGGATAGTCAGCAATCAGAGTAACAATCATCACACAGGATACATGGCAATGCACATTACCACACACAAGTATAAATGTTAAAAGATTAGCTAATGCAAGCAATGAAGAAAAAATAGTGTTCCAGTAACACATCATGATAATAACTACTCCCTCCGTAAACTAATATAAGAGCGTTTAGATCACTACTTTAGTAATCTAAACACTCTTATATTAGTTTACAGAGGGAGTACCAAATATTGGAATTTTCAATCAGAAACATGGCTGAGCTACTCCGTAGTACATACTGTTCAGAGCTATTCAATATGAGTTGAGAAAAAAAAAGGACATCGCAATGTTCAAATGAATGCTTACCAGTCCATACTGGGTTTTCTCATGCATGGCCTGAAGAACCTCTGGAGCCATCCAACAAGGTGTCCCAACACAAACATTGGGTGGATATGTGCCAAGGTGAGCTATACAGCATGTATGGGATAGAGATTGCAAAGGAATGGATCTGTCGAAATCAGAGAGTTTGACTACTGGTGTCCCATGACTCCTCTTCGAATCCAAATCAACCAAAACATTCTCGCTTTTTATGTCCCGGTGAATAACTAGCTTCCTGTGCATCTCCAACAAAGCACAAGCAACTTCTCGAGCAATGTAAAATGCCAGGTCCACAGGTACATGTTTCTTGCCCTCTTTCAGTAGTTTTGTCAAATAGCCCTAATTTGAAAATAAAAGATCCAGTTATCACTGAGAACATCTAAAAAAAGACTTCAACAAATACAAGAAGGCTCATAATGATGAACAAATGAATTTACCTTCAGTGAACCTCCTTTCACATATTCCATTAAAATTACAGACTGCATTATCCTGTACTCCTTATCACTATCATCTTGAACCCATTTAGAAGAAAGTTGGTGACCATATATGTCCACTATGGATCTGTGCTTCCTTAGAGCATTCATCATTCTTACTTCCCCAAGAAGCTTGTATTCAAATTTTTTTACTTCATCATTAGAAGCACGCCGGGTATCTAGGTACCGTATCTGCATTTGAAACCGACGCCAAGTAAATACATGAAACATAGTAAAGGCACCAAAGAAATTTAGAAGGCAAAAAAAATAAACCTTTGCTGCTGCATCAACTGAACCAATTTTGCAGTGGTAGACAGCGCTGGAAGCTGTAGCTTCAATTTCTTTACATAGTGAGACCGAAGGGAAGGAAGACCGAGGTGGCTAGCCTTCATCATCAAGCGCAACGTGCAGTCGACTGAGGGGAACATACCTAAAACCACGTGCACATAATTAGTAACGAAATAATTTTGTAGTCAGGAAGAATCACTGAATAAGCATGTAGCATGTAGCATGTACTTTTGTTTTCAACACCTCCATGAAGCAGCATGATTAAAATTTAAATACTAGATCAGCAGATAAAGCCGCCTAATATCAGGCAAACAAAATAACAAACAAAAGAGTATGCAAGAACAAAGCAATAACTGAAATGAAAGACATAACATACCATATCATACCAATACAGGGTGATTAGACACGATGTACTAGCATATCCTGACAGCCTGACAGCTACATATCGTACAATATTTCACAATATCCAATTTTGCAATCGCACACATAAGGCATCGGCAATTGGCATTATAAGTTCTCATCTTGTTACACATACTATTACAATACTACTGACCTTTTGCAATTTAAGTCATAATAAAGTTAGATAACTACCTCCGTCCTGGTTTACTAGCCCCCCTCATATTTTGGGTCATACTTTGACCATGATTTTAACTAATAAAATATAAGTTATATGTAGCAAAAATAATATCATTGGAAACTACATCCAAATACGAATCCAAAATAATATTTTTTGGCGACATGCATTAACATTTTGTTGGTCAAATATATGATCAAACTTTAACCCAAAGTACAAGGAGAACTAGTAAACCAGGACGGAGGTAGTACATAGCACATGAATACAGTATAAACTACATATGGCATTTGTGTAGGCCATGTTTTTGACCTGATCACAAAATTGACATAACACTGAAACAGCAGTAACAATATGGCCCTGTTTGGTTCCAAATAAGTCACCAACTTATAAGTCGAAAAGTGAAAAAAATGACTTATTTTACCAAACAGACCCGACTTATAAGTCACCCCAACTTATAAGTCATAAGTTGCTCCACCCCAACTTAAAACTTATAAGTCACCTCCTTTTGCGTGGGTCCTACCATCTGCTTGATGTTGATTGGTGTGGGTAGGTGTGTCAGGTGACTTATAAGTCAGGTGACAACCAAACGGGCGTGACTTATAAGTCACTGGTTTTAAGTCACCTGACTTATAAGTCTGGTGACTTATTGGAACCAAACAGGCCCTATAATGACAATATGACAGAACCAGCATAGTGCAAGTTAGTTGCTACCATAAATTCAAGGTAAAGTGGAGTCAGTATTTTTCCCTATACGATCACAAGGCACTCACCTGCAGAAGTACTCTGGATCCGTCTCTTCCTTTATGTTCGTGGGGTAACACGCATCAACAATCATCCTTACCAAGATATTCCCTTGTCTAATAGGGACAACATTCCAAGCATGAGGCGTGTAGTCAAGATGCCCCCTCACAAGCTCACAAGGAATTGGAGGGTCCGCCCGGTCACACAAATACTGCAATAGATAAGGTAGCCATGTCAAAGCCTCAACTGATAAACATAAAACATAAGTCAGATAACAGAACAACAAGGTACCTTCATTAGGACAGCTCGGTGCCTACAAACACCAAACTGCAATGCCCCTATTGGTACAATGCCTGAATTATTCCTTTCCTTGATGATGTGTATTGATTTATCACAGAGACCAGTAAAATTGAAGTGCCCGGGAGGAGTGCTGGCTTGTTTTGATGCTTCATTGCTATCACACATGCTACCGGCAGCACAAGTACAAATGAATGGTTGCTCCTTCCTCAAGCTAACAATAGCTCCCCGTGTTCTCCTCAGAGAAGCACTTCGATCACAACCTCCAAAACAGTCAGAGACAAACAAAGCAAGAACTGATGCCCTTAGCAAGTCCTGACCTGCATCTTCATCTGTTTCGGAATAACTTGGCCTCCTCAAACTGGATAACAACAGTTGTGCTGAAGAAGCAATTGCGTCCAATTCTTCATCTTGTTCTCTTAAGATAAAGAAGCAAAAAAAAAAGTTAGGCAGACTGCAAACATATCCTATGCTCTCAAATAGACCAATCAGAAAGAGCATACAGCATATAAAAAAGCAAATTACCAAACAACGGACAGGAATGTGCACTGACCTGTCCAAAAGAATAACTTCACGCGCATACAGTCCGAGACTCCGTTCGTACTCCTCTAATGGCATGAACGGCATATCTCGTCCCGCGTCATAAAATCCATCCGGTAAATGGTCATCTATGCTGCAAAATGACTCCACGCTGTACTTATAGGATAACTTCGAGGATTCATCAATTGGTCTTGGGCATTTGCTGGGTTTGGGATTATTGTCCATATCAGGATGCCTTTTAGACTTCAGTGTAAGCTTAGATGCCTCTGAAGTGTTCTCTTCAACAACTTCAACTGCATTGCGGGTTGATGAAGCGGTATCCTCAAGTTCATTTTCAATACTGCCCAAACAAGCTGGATCGGTGCTGATACCAGAATTGTTGTCATGACAACTTCTCATATTTATTCCAGTTTTTCCATCGTCATATTGGTCCTGAAGCATCATGCCACTATCTTTTATAAGCCCATCTGAGTCATAATCGATTATGCAAGATAGGTCTTCAGATATAGAACCTGTTTCTTTCAAATCCTGTGCTGAACTTTCTTCAACAATGTCTTTCATCACTGGCCTGTTTTCCATATCATCTTCAGTCATGTTCACAGCCATTTCATCAATGTCATTTTCACAAAGCCTGCTCCTGCTGGACTCCAAACGCTCCTGGCGAGCCTGCTGTTGCAGGCAATCCCGTCGCTTCCAGCCCTTCTTCATTTTCTGTGCAGTATGAGCTTTTAAATTGGGGGAAATATCTGTGGGTGAGCATGAGAGCACGCCATTGCAAACATGACTTGCAGGTCTAGGTTCTGCTGATCTGTTTATGTTTGCGATACCTAGACGTTGTAGCTTGTCACTCTTCAAAGGAATTTCACCATTTTCCCTCATGTCACAGCATACCCAAGAGGGTATCATAAAAGAATGGGAAATCCTATTAAACTTGAAGATAGAAAAAGAAAACTATCAGGATCTGATATTTGAATTTCTAAGCATAAATAGAAGACATAAGAAAACATCCACAATACAATCATCAATAGAATTGATGAGTAAGTCATATAGTATCTCATGAAAAAAGTTAGTAAGAAAATGAATGGCTAATATTAACACCTCCACAACTTCTCTCTCTGGCAAACACCCCCCATGCAAGTGTTGTTCTGCTTGCCAACACCCTCCTTCCCCTAATTTTCATTACATTTAGAAAGATCGCATGTTGATTCGATTATAATCATTTTCCTCAAAAATGACACACTAATCTCACTCCAAGTATAATTGTTAATCAGGTCCTGACAAATGTTGAATGTTTTGTTCCAGAAGTGAATGAATGCCATAGAATAAGCACCAAAATGACAAATGACAAATATAAACAAGACAACAAAGATCAGAATCAACACTGCTGAAGATAATGTAAATAATGTCAACATGATCAAGACATAGCAATAATTAGGAACAGGTGGAAAGCAAAACTTCTGATGAGAACATACCTGAAGATTAAGATACTGCAGTGTAAGCATAGAGACTAGTTCAACTGATCCAAGGGATGTCAATCTATTGTTTGATAAGTCAAGGCTTTCAAGACATCTCAAAGAAGAGATCCCTGATGGTAAATCTACCAACTTATTATTAGTCACTTTGAGGAATTTCAGGGCCCGCAACTCGGTTATCCAGTTAGGCAAGTTCTTCAGCTTGTTGAAAGACAGATCAAGTTCTTGGAGCTTCCTGAGCGAACCAATCTCAGGGGGGAGGAACCTAAAGATATTTAAAAAGGAATGTGAAACCGCCATTTTTTCCAGGGAACAATTGAAATAAATAAGTCAATATAGCATAAAATAGAAATAATCATCAGGAACACCATACAAGTTCCCTATATTTGGTTCAAGTGTCCAAAGTCGACAAAAGTAATAGCCTAGATCAAGAATATCAACTTCTGTGAACTCAAGAGATGCTGAAGATTGTCGCTTGCTAATCGGATATTGAAAATATGCCTCTTAAGAGGTGCATACCACATACCACATCAGTATCGGCATTTTTTTCATTGTTCCACATATCGGCCAGTTAATCGGCATCTCGGTTAGTTAATCGCTACTCGGACACCTCCAGATATGAAAGGCCCTATTCGCGCCATTAACTGCTTGGGGTAATTTATCGGTCTGGGCCGATTAACTGCTAGGGAATTTTTGGCCCAAAAATGGCCCGTTCCCTCCCTTCTTTCACAGCCGTGCGGGCATTAGGTTAGACAACCCCCTCCCTTCTCCCACTCGTGGAAGAGCAGCTGCTGCAGCCGTCCCACCCCTGAGCAGCTCCCGCCGGCTCCGTCCCCTACCTGAGCAGAAGCCGGCGCAGGCCAATCCCTGGTCCCCTCCCTGAGCAGCCCCTGACGAGCTGTCGGCTCCGTCCCCTCCCTGAGCAGCCCATGACGGGCTGTCGGCTCCGTCCCCTCCCTGAGCAGCAACCGGCTTCGTCCCCTCCCCAAGCAATCGCCGGCTTCGTCCCCTCCCCAAGCAATCGCCGGCTTCGTCCCCTCCCCAAGCAGTCGCCGGCGCTGTCCCCTCCCCGGGCAACCAGCATTCCCTCCCGAGATGCTTCATCGTCTGCTCCTCCTGTCCACGGTGTCCCCAGGCAGCAAGTAAACTCAGTTCTCTCCTCTGTGTTGTACTTCTGCTGCTGATTATGCGCCCTGCTACCCTCCTATGTAGTATCTAGACATCTAGTATGTGCTGATGTGGTGCATTTGGCATTTGTAGCAATCTACGGTTGCTTCTACTACAACATGTTGCTATGTAAGCTAGGATATATAGATATGGCCCTAGTAAACCTACCGATAAATTAAGTTAATAGGGCGATTCGCCAAATTATCCCTACTCAGCACCTGATCGATATGCTACCAGTTGAGAATTTTGCTACAACTAAATTTAGACCACAAAATCATTTAATCATCATTCAATCAGTTAATAGGGCGATTCGCCAATTTATCCCTACTCAGCACCCGACCGATATGCTACCAGTTGAGAATATTGCTACAGCTAAATTTAGACCACAAAATCATTTAACCTTCATTCAATCAGTTAATAGGGTGATTCGCCAATTTATCCCTACTCAGCACCCGACCGATATGCTACCAGTTGAGAGTTTTGCTACAACTAAAATTTGACCACAAAATCATTTAATCATCATTCAAGCATTTGAACTTTTAAACATCATTCAAGCATTTAATCATCATACCAGCTGATGTGCAGGTTATAAAACTTAAAAGTAGCCACAACAAACAATTCAACCTGATTTAACACATGGCAAAAGCATCATGGTTGCCAGAAGCTATTGGACAGTTGGCATGGAAAAATTGCACCAAACCAGCATAGATTTATACTTATAAGCTAGTCTGCTAAAGGTTTCTTATACACATCCATTTCTCCTGGGGTCGTGCTGCTGAAGTAAACATAAAATGGCACTAGAAAACACATAAAAAAGCATGCTTACGCTGCAAATCACAGATGGAACACTAGGATTTGGCTGATTAGACACGGGAAGCGTAAATTAACCACAAGCACTTTGACGCACTGTGGCAAAATTAGCAGTAGGCACGCAGGCAGGGAGAGCTGTCAATTGAGGTAGTGTTGCCGTGCAGCATACCTGATGGAGAAGTGGCAGATGGTGAGCTTGGTGAGGCACTTGAGGCTGGCGATCTCGACGAGTATGGAGCAGGCGGAGGGCCTGGGCGGCACCATGGAGAGCTCGAGCTCCCTGAGCGCCCGCATCCGCCGGAGCACGGCCCCGGAGACCCTGGGCGCGGAGACCTTGAGCTGGAGGCTCTGGAGCCCGTCCAGGTCCCCGGCCTCCGCGGGCAGCACCTCGACGTCGTTGCCGAAGAACTTGAGCGCCCTGAGCCCCCCGCGGCACTCGCCGATGGAGCGCGGGACCAGGTTGTAGGCGTTGCGGTAGATGTAGAGCTCGCCGCCGCGGAGCGCGGCGGGCGGCGGCGAGAAGGGGGCGAGGTCCCACGTGTTGCCGGCGACGTCGGCGGCGTCGGATCCGCGCGGCGGGAGGCCGCCGGCGGCGTCGGGGTCCGGCGCGGCGGGGTCCATGCGGGCGCCACCGGGGCCGCCGTCGGCCGCGGGGTTTTTGGGGCGGCGCGCCGCGCCGCGGCCGAGGGTTTCGTACGGGGGGCGGGGAGAGAGTGTGAACGGGGAAGAGGGGAAAGAGAGAGAGCGGGGGGGTGGGAATTGTATAAGTTAAGCTATCCTAATGCTGAGATTTGGACCGGGTTCTGATTAGCTTCTGTCTCGAGGGGTAAAATGGAAGGCGGCCACGCGGTCACCCCGCGCTCTCCGGGAAGACGAAGCTGGTGCGGCTCGGACGGGGTCGCGGTCAGGCTCGGGTGCGGTTGCGGTCCCGGTCGGGTCGGACCCGAGCCTGCGCGCCCAAGGCCCACTTCGGAAAAAGGCCCAGTCCAGACCCAAGGTTTCGTTTCGGTTGATCCACAACGCTCTAGGCTCCGGCTCTCGCCGCCGGCTACCCCCTCCTCTACCCCTCTTCCCGCCGGCAGGAGCGACTCCTTCCGCCGCTTGGCCTCGGTGCGCCGAGGGGCGTTCCTGGCCGCGCTTCGGCGATGCCGGCGACGGAGGAGGAACGCGCGGCGGCGGCGGCGGCGGAGGAGGAGGCGTACGAGCAGGAGGACGGGGACGGGGAGGAGTACGACGAGGATGAGGAGGAGGGGTACGAGTTCGGCGACGCGGCGGACGCGGCGCAGTGCGTGGAGATGGCGGAGCGGGGCCCCGGCGGCGCCGTGGCCACCGTCAGCATCCGGGACTTCGAGGCCCTGGCGGCGCTGTCGCGCAAGCGGAAGGCCCTCCCGCCGAGGAGCCGCCGCAGGGGGACGAGCCCTCCAAGCGGAGGAGGCAGCAGGGCGAGCTCTCCGAGGCGGAGTCGGCGAACCTCTTCGACCAGCTGATGGAGGGGTTCGGCCTCCGGCGGAAGAAGCGGCGGCGGTCCAAGGACGGCAAGAGGAAGGGGCGGGCGAGAGGGCGGAGGAACCGGTGCAGCCCCGAGGTCATCAAGAAGCTGGGCGACGCCACCCTGCTCTTCACCGAGAACAGGTTCAAGGAGGCCATCCCCATCCTGCACGAGATCGTGCGGATCGCGCCCAACCTGCCCAACTCGTACAACCTGCTCGGCAGCATCTACAAGGAGAACGGCGAGATCGACAAGGCCATCAACTTCGTGATGCTGGCCGCCTACGTCTCGCCCAAGGACGTGTCGCTGTGGAAGAAGCTCATCGACCTGGCTCTGAAGAAGGAAGACGCTGCTCTGGCAAGGCACTGTGTTATCAAGGCAATGAGGGCTGATCCGGAGGATGTGGGGCTCAAGTTTGATTGCGCGAACATATATCGCACCCTTGGCGACTGCCACAAGGCCGCGGAGATATACGAGCAGATTGTCGGGATCCATCCTTCCAACGCCGTCGCCCGTAGAGCGGCAGCGCAGATGTACAGAGACTCTGGTCAAATTGATAAGGCTATTGATCTGTTGGAGGATTTTATCAATGCTCAAACTTCAAACATCGACTGGGGCCTTCTTGATTTACTGATATCCCTTCGTCTGAGAAATGATGCCCATGGTGAAGCTCTTAGGCAGATCAAGAAGGCACAGCTGGTGTTGGGATCTGGACACAAATTACCAGTACGATTGCAGGCGAAGGCAGTAATCTGCCATGCTTATCTTGGAGATATGAAACATGCTGAGGTATTCCTTCAGGATGTGCATCTGGGGCGTTCAAAAGAGAATGCTGATATGGTTAAGGAGGTCGCCAGCACTCTTCAAAGTTTGGGGCAGTATGAGTATGCACTAAAATTTTACTCGGTTATGGAAGACATTGCTGTTCACAATGATGGTAGTTCATATGTGGAAGCTGCTCGATGCTACATGGTAATGGGGGAGAAAGGAAAAGCTATCCCTTACCTCTATAAAGCTTTAGAAGGGATGGAGGACAATGTCGATGTACGGATAACCTTATCTTCTCTTCTCGTTGACGAGGATAAGAGTGATAAAGCTATCACTGTGCTTTCTCCTCCTCCTGAAAATCCAGAGTTGCAGTCCGCTGATATCCCGGATCATCAGAAACCTTGGTGGCTTCATGGGGAAGTAAAGATGCAGCTTGCCAAACTTTATTACAACAAAGGCATGATGGAGAAATTTGTGGAAACCATTTTTCTTCCCATTCTTGAGACACTGGATATCGAGTATGCTAATAGAAAGGTCAAGATGAATAGAAAGCTTACAAATGATGTTCTGCAGGAAAGAACTAAAGTGCTGGGGGAAGCGCGTCAAGACAGCGTATTTCAAGGATGCAGGCCTATAGCATCGACTGCAGAGTTAGTGAAGGCAAACAGAGCAAGGAAATTGCTAGAAAAAAGGGCAGCAGAGTCAAATGAAGATACAATAAGAGATGATACACGTAGAGCAAAGCAGAAACCTCCTCTTCCTGGTCTGCTGACAAATGTGGAGAACCATCAGCTTGTGTTAGATCTCTGTCGAACACTGACTTTGCTTCAGCGATACTTTGAGGCGCTGCAAATTATCAATCATGCTCTTAAACTTGGAAATGACCCCCTCTCTGATGACATCAAGGAGGAACTCCGGTCCTTGGGCGCTGAAATAGCATACAGAGCTCCAGATCCCAGTCCTGGTTTTGATTATGTCCGTTATGTAGTTCACAAGCACCCGCAATCCATCTCCGCATGGAACTCCTACTACAAAGTGACATCAAGAGCAGAAGAGAAAGGTCATTTTAAGTTTCTTCTTCGGGCAAGAAGGGATCCCAAGTGTGTGCCCCCTAAAGTCATATCTGGGCATCGGTTTACTGCTATCAGTCAACACCAGTCCGCTGTTCGGGATTATCTGGAGGCGTACAAGCTGGACCCGGAGAATCCTCTTATCAATCTCTGTGTTGGTTCGTCCTTGATCAACCTCTCCCTGGGCTTCAGGCTTCAGAACAAGAACCAGTGCATTGTCCAGGCGTTCGCGTTCCTCTACAAGTGCCTGCGCATTGGCAGCAACAGGCAGGAGGCCCTGTACAACATCGCCCGGGCGTACCACCATGTCGGCCTCAAAACCCTGGCGGTCATCTACTACGAGAAGGTTTTAGCCATGGAGGTGGAAGATCACCCCATACCTAAGCTTCCATTCGAGGATTTACATGAGCACCAGGATTTCAGGCCTGGCTACTGCGATCTCCGAAGAGAGGCTGCATTCAATCTGCATCTGATCTACAAGGAAAGCGGTGCAACTGATCTGGCGAGGAGGATCCTC
This sequence comes from Aegilops bicornis, assembly GCA_021605145.1. Classification (NCBI taxonomy): domain Eukaryota; kingdom Viridiplantae; phylum Streptophyta; class Magnoliopsida; order Poales; family Poaceae; genus Aegilops; species Aegilops bicornis. The sequence continues at coordinate 657,234,280 of CM038673.1, forward strand.
AAGACCTACTGTTCTATTTAGGAATTGGTCGTTTATTTATACTATATACAAGTACTTGGCCCTGTCTATGTGGATGCTGCTACGCAACATCTCCATGTAATCGTGAAGGCAGGCGATTTTTCATAGTGGAGTCCAAAAGAGATTCTAGACTTTGAAATGGTTCTCCTCCCAGGTTTTGTCACACTGGTTTCGGAATGATAATATGCCTGTTTGCCCCAATTTGATCATGAAACAAAATGGATGGAAATCATTTACGCCCTGATTGGATCATCGTTTCAGAGCGATATACACTTGTAAAAACACTTGTAAAATATACAGACCTCCATCCGTCGATCTTTTTCCAGGCGGAAATCACGTTGTGGCCTGTGAAATACTGCACCTGTAAAGTAATTACTGTACAACATAGAGTACATGAAAAACTGCCTAAAACAAAAACACTAGCTGCAAGCTAGTAACGCAATACAAAAGACAAACAAACTAGCCTTCACTGAACTTTATTTATTGAAACATATATGGGGGGGCAGATGAACCTCTACCACCAGGTGGTGGCATCAGAGTTTCTCCGAGTATCGGTAAGCTTACAGCAGTATCATTACCCATCAGACAGTACATTTATTGAAACATCAATGTCTAGAGCGTCGTAAACTGATCAAAAATAAAATGCAGATGCAGTGCGGTGTCTCAGCGATTCAGTGTCAAGATTGGCAGTTTACAACAAGGGTCATCGAGCTAGAAGTGGTTAGACCAATCAGCAGCACTACCGACGCGAGGGATCCCCGAGTCCTTCTTGGCCTCGCTGTCGACCTTGAAGGTGGAGCCGCACATCTGGCCCTGGCTGTCCACACGTGGCACGGCCTTCAGCTCGTTCAGCGGGTGCTCGAAGCTCTGCAGCCCTCCAGATGTGGTGTAGAAGCAGCCTGATGATCAACGAAAATGTAGTGTCAAGATGATGAGTACCGCAGCTGAATTATAGGGATTCAAAAAAAGATGAGACGGGTGAACTGTGGCAACGCTGCTCTTTGTAGTGTACCTTTGGGGAATGGCGCGAATGAGTTTCCACAGCCTGCCTTGAGAAGCTCATTGTCGTCAGAGAACACAAGGTGGTCTTCAGAGTCGACGCCCCAGAAGAAGGGGATACTGCCATCAGCGTCCTGGTCAAGAATAGCGGTTGCAACTCAAAACCATATTCAACTACAGGTTAAAATTTGCATCCTTTCAGAAGAGAGATGATCTACTCACAGCAGCGACGAAGGTGGATTTCGACACGGTGTCGTACAGGATGAAAGCAAACCTTCCACTGAGATCTCTCACGACCTGGCTGGCTGGGAGCGGGCCCCTGTCCCGGAGGGTTCTGTAGGCCTCAATCAGGATGGTAACCTCATTTGCTGTCTTGCTCAGACCATAGTGTTGCTTCAGGTTGCCAATGTTCTCAACATGTCCTTGGAACAGGCAAAATATGTCATTCACAGAACCAAACATCCTGGATACGAGCACAAAGATGAAAACCAGAGTCAGGTTAACACAATTCAAGTAATCAGATAGGAAAATAATTCTCAGGAGCACTAGTCGGTTAGAAAAAATAAATCCACGTTACTGCTATTTGTTGGAATTAGCACATGCCTAAAAGGACACACTATCATGTGAAACATTTTCTTCAAAAGCAACAAAACGATGTTACTTGAGTCACATCAATGTTCATTATGTTATTCAACTTGGCAGCACAATACTGCTAATAGGTTTGACACAAGTATGTTGTCAGCAAGCATGATATTTAAGTAAAAGTTGCTTCTCTATCGAAAGAAAAATTGATCTTCACTTATGAGTTTTTTTTATATCATCTTCACTTATGACTTATGAGTTAGTTTAATGGGGGGCAGCTCCCGAGTGGTATGCGCGTTCGTTGCACATGACATGTTGCTATTGAATAAAAAAGAGCAATAGGCACCACCATCACCGGTGGGCTGCCTGACAAGGAACAGTTGATAAATCCAACCGTGTGGACAATGGTAAGATGGACATGTGCATTGTATCAGAAACTTCAATGTTACTTCCCTTCTTCATGACGAATCTTTAAGACACCGATGCAAAAACATAGTGCAGGGAAAAAAATATGGCATATTATATCTACATAAAGGGTCCAGGCAAGACTCCACCTCCTCACATCACGAGATTTGTTTGAATCTCTTCACGCTGGATCAAAATCATCGGTGTTGGATAACATGATTGGACCCAGGATACCAGTGTGAAGTTTCAACTTTGAACAGCAGGAATCAAGACAAAAAAAAAAACTCAGTCTCAACAGCTCAAATGGTAAGCTGGATCTTGACTGTTTAAGCGCACAACATTCAGAAATACATATTCGCAACCTTGGGCTAGAGGTAAGCCGCCACAGCAAAATTTCAGTACATGATGCGACGATCCTGCGCCTTGTCTCTAACTGGAATGATGCATTTCGCCAAATTGTTTCTCCGGGTGACACTAAAGCAAGCCCAGCTATGAACAGGTTCCCCAATCTACGAGCCTGCTAAAACGATCAAATAAATGAGAAATGACTACTACTCCGGTTAAGCCGTTCCTAATTTGGACAGGATCTGAACATACTCGTCATAATGGTGCTGTCACATAACTTATGTTGCAGATCTGATGAAGAGTGTGGCCTAGAATTTACGCTGCGGAGCCCCCAACTACAGACTAGAAATCGCCGGAAAGCTCCAAAACCAGCACGCCACTGAAAGCTACTCCCTCCGTTCGGAATTACTTGTCGCAGAAATGGATGTATCTAGACACATTTTAGTTCTAGATACATCCATTTTCGAGACAAGTAATTCCGAACGGAGGGAGTACTTCTGTGGCTGGCCTGGCCCGGAGAAACCAGACGAGAAAGGGAGATCTCCATAGGCGGCTCCAAACGGAAACCTCCAAAGACCCAGCGAAGCGATCGCATCGCCGGATCAAGCGCCGTGAAGGCGTGAACACGGCGCAGCTTTCGCGTCACCCACAGCACTGCGGGCGCCGGCTTACTCGTAGTATTGTATTATTGAGCAAGACTAGCGGATAACGGAGCCGTACCTGGGGACGAGGGGGTTCTTGTTGGCCGAGGAGTAGGCGAGGGCGCCGGCGGAGCCGAGGCTGACGGTGACCGCGGCGTCGTTGGCGGCGGCGAAGCCCTTCATGAGCGCGGCCGCGCCTCCGCCCCCTCCTGCCGCCGCACCTCCTGCCGCCGGCGGGCTGCGGAGGCCCTCCGGGCACTTGGCCACCGTCTGGTCGAACACGGCCAGCATCTCGGCGCGGCGGTGGTCACCTCTCCGATCTCTCCCCTCTCTTTCCGTGCGCTGAGGGAGGCTGTGCTGTCCCCGTCTGCTTTGTCTGCGTGCTGCGGTGTGATCTCTCCCGACGCTGAATGGCTACCGCAAGTCAACACATATAGGGCGCTTGGTTTCCCGTTTTGCCCTTTGGTCGGTCGGTTGGTGGGAAATTCCCAAGGCGGCTTTTTTTGTGGCCGCCAATGGTTTTTGTATCCTGCTGTTCGTTTCTACTAGTACGTGGATCGTAAATAAACCATATAAAATCCAGGAAAAATCGCAAAGAATTGAAAAAAGTTGGCCATTTTTACGTGTAGATTATCTTGTTGTGTCCCAGGGTAGTTTGGTAACTTGGGTAAATAATAACCGTCCTGGTCCCTGTGGGGTCTTATCCATTTTTTTCTGGTTGATTGATTGAAACCTTATCCAGCTTTGCACCCATTATCGACGTGGAAAGCGTGGGGCTCTGCCGGGTATCCCGCGGATCGGATTAGATTAAGCGCGTCTTGCTAATCTATCTATCTCTGGTGGCATGAGTAGAGGAGAGGAGAGCCATCGTTTTTTCAAAGCGAGCATGGGCGACGTATAATGTGTTACCTAGTCTCTTTTATTAGATCGATTTATTTTTTGGTCAGACGGCCAGAAAGACGATTTCTACACAGGTATCTATTGTAAGTCGATCCTAAACCTTAGCCACCGCCGCTTCAAGAATCGCGCTGCCCTTGGGGCGATCGGGCCTCCATGACCGCCGCCGAGGCTACGCCGCATACCTAGGGTTCGTCACGGTCAGATTGACCGGATGTCCTAGAGAGTCTTTTCCCCGAGCCTTGCTCCGGATTTTCTCTCTCCAGCCGGTCATCTTGATCGTGCGGTTTCTTTTTGGTTTTCCGATCTATTCTTGATCGGTTTATGTCACCACCACCGCCGACTTTAGCGCCATTTTACCCGACGACCAAGCCTTTCCTCCGACCCGGCTGCCACGCTACCGAGGCGCCCGTCAGGCAATACCACCGTCCGCCGGTCCGCTTCGTCTTCCTCAAGGCGCCGCCACCGCTCGCTTCCAACCGGGACACCAGACGCTCGACTCGGCGGTCTCACGCCATGCGACGACCAATCATAGCTATCGCCGCTACCGCCCGCCATCGATCCACATCACCCGCCTCGTCGCATTTGCACGGCGGCGTGATCGCCTCGCCCTCGTCCTCGACTGCGTCGGGCTCGTCGGCTGCCTCAACTCGGGCGCCGCTACTCCGTTGGTCGCTCGGGCCTCGCTGCCCGGGCACCGGCGTTGCTGAAGCGCGGGTGCCGGCGCTGACAAGCTCGCCCGCATGACGTCCCACACAGTCCGTTGTTGCCGGCTTCATCTAGGACTCCGCTGCCACCATGCCTCCATCGAGCGGCGTCCCCGACCTCGCGCGCGATCGGCTTGATCACCCGCTCGCCGCCACGATCCGCCTCATCTACACCGCTACCGACCGACGCCCATTTCTACGCGCGCCTCGCAGGTCTCGTGAAGATCGCCCCAGTTCGGTGCCTCTCCACCGATCGAGCATCGGGCTGCCGCTGCGTCGCCTCGTCAGGCCGCAACGCCGCCGCCCCGTGGTTCTCCTCGCGGATGCATCGACTCGTGCGTCGCCGCTGCGTCGCCCCTTCGGGCCATAGTGTCGCGATACACGGTCCCCGCCGCCACCCCGAGGCCGTCCCCGCGGTTGCACCGACTCGCGAACCGCCTTTGTGTCGCTTCTTCGTCAAGCAGCCGCTGCGGGTCCCCGCCGCCGCCGAGGTCTTCCGTCGCCGCCCGACCGCCATCACAAGGCTGCTTCTTCGCCGTAGCACCGCTGCTCAAGGTCCACTCCGCCACCGCGTCGACCTCTCCTGGTATGCGCTGCGCCGTCTCCCTTGGCGCGGGAATGCCACCGTCCGCGCCGGTCTTCGTCACGCTGTCAGGGTTCTTCACCTACTTCAAGCACCGCCGCCGCACTCCTAACCTAGCCGCCACCGCCGCTCTTCTTTGGCCGCCGCCGCCACTACCTTCGTAGCCGCCGCCGCTGCCCGTCCACCCCCTTCGTCTTCGTCCAAGCACCAGCCCGTCGCCAGCGTCGCCGTCATCTACCCCGACCACTTCGTCTACTCCGACCACCGTTGGTGACATCGCCTCAGCGCCGATGGACGCCGCATAATCGTCGTCGAAGTTCTTCTCTCATCGTCCTTCAACTTCTCCGACATGGCGTAAAGCTCGCGGCAGGTCCTCGTCTACACATGCCCGTCTTTGGCAACACCGATGCGTGCGTTTTCATCCACGACGTGTCCCGGCCCGCAAGCCTGTTCGGCGCCGTCAACTTCGTCTTCGTCCCGTTTCACGCATGCCCGGCCTTTGGCAACACCGGTGCGTGCCTTCGCCCACGATGTGTCCCGGGCTTATAAACCCGCCGCGACGCGTCGTCAACAACATTTTCTTCCCGGCGCACCCTACTTCGACACCACTGCACCCATGCTAACTCGGCGCCCTCTTGCGCCCGCGGCTCCACGACGACTTCCTCGACACCGGCCACCCCGACTCGACATCGACCACGACATTCTTCGCACGGCTACCTCGACCACGACTCCACCACCCATGCTCTTGGCTACATCGACAAACGGCACAGGGCTACCGCCTACTTGAGCAACCTCGTTGGTTTCCACTCCAGCCACGACTCTGCGATCGTCGGCCAATTCTGTTGTGGGGGGTGTCCGTCGGCTTGCCTTCGGATTCTTCTCCAGTCTCACCGTCTGCGTCGCTACCGTTGTGACTGCGGGGGGATGTTGAGTAACGTGATTGTATAGAAAACATAGGTTAGACTAGGAATTGTTCTGGCTTGCCTTGTTCTCCAAGTAGATCATGTACTCCTATATATATGCCCACGAGGCTCAAGCAATACAACGAAATATTCCACCAATCCTCTCTCTCCCTTCTAACATGGTATCGGAGCCAAGAGGTCTTGAGTTCAAGACCCGGCTGGCGCAATTAAATTGCAGCCCACTTTCGGTCCATGTTTAGGCCTGAGGAAGCCACACGTGAGGGGGAGTGTTGACGTATAATGTGCTGCCTAGTCTCTTCCATCAGATCGGTCTTTTGGTTGCATTGGCTAGAGCATGCACTTCTACATCCACGTTTCCAGATGCGTCGTCGTGGAAAACATCATCTCCGATCCGTGCTTTCTCCCACGGATCCTTGGTTTCACGCGTCGAGCTTGGCGCAAGAACCAATTTTTCTTTTTTTTCTTTTTATATCTGGAGATCATCAAAATGTCCATGAATATATGGATCAAACAGTCCAGACATTTTCAATCATTAAACGCAGATCATCAAATTGGGCAGAACTAGTCCGCGCGTTTGAAATCCCAAGACTGGTCTCAAATCGGAGGAGGGGCTCTGTGGAAGTTCGGGCCTCCGACACGTTGGACTCCGACACCTCGGACCCACTCAAAACTCGACTCGCGGGCTGGAGCACATGCATTTTCACAGTCCTGCCATTATTTCCATGACAAAGCCTGTCCTCTATGCCCCGATCGCCTCTACCCTCGTCTGTTCCGTTGTCCACCACTGCCACGATGGATCCGTCAGTGCCCTTCACGATGTTTGTCGTCCCACCAAACCCGTTATGGCAAGCGTGAAGCTTGACTGAGAGGGCCGCCGAGCTCCTCCTCCACATTGGATCTCCGTACCAGTGCCACCCAGCCAATCACAGCCTTGGCCCGCCCAGTACAAGTCATCGTACTGCTACGCCGACCATCTAAATGGCTAGCCCAACACATAGCAACCAACGCAGCACTCGCTGCCTCCTTCACCTCCGCCTTCAATCATCCTCCACCGTACACTGTCGAACTCAACAATGACTACCTGTTCACTGAGTCACCAATGTTCATTCGATCATGATTTTCGTCCGAGAAGCCCTCATCCAACAGTGTCCGGTCACTGTTCTGCAGACTCCAAGGCTGATGGCGGACAATGACGAGATGATGATGAACATGATCCGCAATGGCGGCGGCGGACCAAGAGACATCGACGGACACCCGAGAGCTAGAGTCGGCCGTGCCCGACCTCGATGCTCTGTCGTCGAGTCGGTGGGGGGTCATTGCTTCTCAGTTCCGGGTTCCAACCAATTTGGTGTGTTGTCGGTGACCGGCTAGGTGGTACTGGAAAGAAGAAGCATTTCCAAGGCAAGAAGGGCGAAGGTGACACCTCGACCCTGGACAAGATCCAGGACCGTCCTTTGCGACATCCACCCTGGCAATGGAGACCGACCCGCCACCCACACCAACTGAAGTTATTGGTTCATAATAAGGTCGTGTAGATAGGAAGCGGCAATAATGCGGACAAGACGAACCCTCGCAATAACAATGATGAGGATGAGCCTCATGCCGGTAAAGGGACCTTAGGGCAAAATTTGTACCCGTTGCGGATAAAGGGTGTGAATATGATATACGCATCTCATATTTCCAAGAAGGGTCGGAAGCACGCCCTCCACGAAGTATGTTGTGAAGCCAGCGGAATCGAAGTACAACCCCTGGCCTGAAATCTTAATCACCTTTGATTGTCGTGACTGAGGGATTCCTGGATTAGGGGGTGTCCGGATAGCCGAACTATCACCGTTGGCCGGACTCCTGGACTATGAAGATACAAGATTGAAGACTCCGTCCCGTGTCCGGATGGGACTTTCCTTGGCGTGGAAGGCAAGCTTGGCGATACGGATATGTAGATCTCCTACCATTGTAACCGACTGTGTAACCCTAACCCTATCCGGTGTCTATATAAATCGGAGGGTTTTAGTCCGAGGGATCTAACAACAATCATACCATAGGCTAGCTTCTAGGGTTTAGCCTCTCGATCTCGTGGTAGATCCACTCGTACTACCCATATCATCAATATTAATTGAGCAGGAGTAGGGTTTTACCTCCATCGAGAGGGCCCGAACACAGGTAAAAACATCGTGTCCCTTGTCTCCTGTTACCATCCGCCTAGACGCACAGTTCGGGACCCCCTACCCGAGATCCGCCGGTTTTGACACCGACATTGGTGCTTTCATTGAGAGTTCCTCTGTGTCGTCCTTAGGCCCGATGGCTCCTTCGATCATCAACAACGACGCAGTCTAGGGTGAGACTTTTCTCCCCGGACAGATCTTCGTATTCGGCGGCTTTGCACTGCGGGCCAATTCACTTGGCCATCTGGAGCAGATCGAAGCTACGCCTCGCCATCAGTCGATTTGGGAGTTTGAACTACACGGCCGACATCCGCGGAGACTTAATCTTCGACGGATCCGAGCCACAGCCAAGCGCGCCTTGTCTCGATGGGCACGATCTAGCTCTCGGCCGATCAAAGGCCTGGAGGTCGCGCTTCCCGGCCTCCGACCCTTAGCTCGGAGCCGACTCCGCCAATCGAGGACGAGTGGTTGGACACCGCCTCGGGGCTACGATCTCTATGGCGATGGAGCCAAACACCATCCCTCGTCCCTGCGAATCCGTGACTCCAAGGTGCGGACTCCTCTCCGGACTCGAACCTCCTCGCCCGGCCAATCGAATCCGATTGGGCGCCGGTCATGGAGTTCACTGCCGGACATCTTTTCAAAGACTCGCCTTTGGCGACATCCCGAATTCACTAAAGTCTCTCTCTTTATCAGGAGAGCCCTGGCCGGACTACGGTCAGGAAGGTTGGGATGCGGACAACGAAGAAATTCAACGCCCACCCACCACCCACTTTGTAGCCATTGTCGATGATTTAACCGACATGCTCGACTTCGACTCCGAAGACATCGACGGTATGGACGATGATGCTGGAGACGACCAAGAACCAGCGCCTACAGGGCACTGGAAGGCCACCTCACATCGACATATACATGGTGGACATCCCAAAAGATAGGAACGACGATGGAACAATGGAGGATGACCCTCCAAGAAACAGCCCAAGCGGCGCCAAGGCGCCATTTAAATCCCGCCACAAAGAAAACGGTGATTCCGCACGGAGATAATAACACCGGACGGTGCGAAGACAACCCCCTCCAGCAGGATTCAGCACAGAGGAGGGAGAAGCCAGCCCTCATGATAGAGCGGCGGTCGAGGCGGAGGACGATAATTATATGCCTCCTCCTCAAGATGAGGCAAGCCTCAACGATTTATTTAATTTGTCGTGCCCGAGGATCCCGCCGAACATGAGCGCTTTCAAACGCAGGCTTATGGCCACGGCAAGCAGCCTCAAGAAAAGCAAGCAACAACTTAGAGCTGACCAAGACTTGCTAGGCGATAGATGGATCAAGTCCTTGCGTACCAAGAGTACGAACTCAAACGCCTCCAAGAGATACCCAACACGCAGGCTGCTACCCCAATTAGAGGAAGCAGCACCCAAACCTACATCACCAGCGCATGATGCGGCCAACCGTCCACCCCGTGGTCGCGACAGAGAGGCCTCTAGACCCTCCATTCAAGCCGCACCCCGGTGTCGCACGAAAAGTACCAAGGCACGGGGAAACGCGCCAGACCTGCGAGACATATTGGAGGACAAGGCAAGGCAAACAAGATTGATCTACGGATCACGTGGGAGCCCCACGACACGCGACGATAACCGTCACGCCGGATACAGCAATTCCGGCCGGGCCGAACATGAGACAAAGCTCATTTGAGCTGCGTCGTGATATAGCTCAATACGTAGGCGCCAAGACAACCACTATGCTTCACAGACGAAGTGATGGATCATCAAATTCCCGAGGGTTTCAAACCCGTAAACATCGAATCATACGATGGCACAACAGATCCTGCGGTTTGGATCGAGGACTACCTCCTCCATACCCACATGGCCCGCGGTGATGATCTACACGCCATCAAATACCTCCCACTCAAGCTTAAAGGACCAGCTCGGCATTGGCTTAACAAATGCCGCCAGAATCAATTGGTTGTTGGGAGGACACGGAAGCCGCATTCCTTGATAACTTCTCGGGAACATATGTGCGACCAATGACGCCGATGACCTCAGCCACATAATTCAGCAGCTGTAAGAATCGGCGCATAATTACGGACACGGTTCCTAACCAAGAAAAATCAAATCATTAATCGTCCGGATGGAGAGGCCCTTGCAGCCTTCAAACATAACATCCGCGACGAGTGGCTTGCCCGGCACCTAGGACAGGAAAAGCCGAAATCCATGGCAGCCCTCACAACACTCATGACCCGCTTTTGCATGGGAGAGGACAGTTGGCTAGCTCGTAGCAACAACTTGACCAAAAACCATGGTAGTTCGGATACCAAGGACAGTAATGGCAGGTCGTGTCGCAACAAGCACAAGCGCCGCATTAACGGCGATAATGTCAAGATACGGTAGATCAATGCCGGATTCAGAGGCTCTAAACCCGGTCGGCGGAAAAATCCGTTCAAAAGAAATACTCGTGGCCCGTCCAATCTGGACCGAAGCCTCGATCGCTCGTGCCAAATCCATGGCACCCCCGAAAAACCAGCCAACCATACCAACAGGGATTGTTGGGTCTTCAAGGCAGGCAAGTTAAATGACGAACTCAATGACAAGGGGCTGCATAGCGATGACGAGGAGGAGCCCCGACCACGAACAATAGAGGATGAAGGGCTTCCCCCACAAGTGCGGACGGTGAACATGATATACGCAACCCACATACCCAAAAGGGAGCGGAATCGTGCACTAAGGGACATATATGCGATGGAGCCAGCCGCCTCAAGTTCAACCCATGGTCCTCTGCCCGATCACCTTTGATCAAGGGACCACCCCACTAGCATCCGCCACGGCGGATTCGCCGCATTGGTTCTTGACCCAATCATCGACGGATTTCACCTCACTAGAGTCACGATGGACGGCGGTAGCAGCTGAACCTGCTCTATCGGGACACAAAGGCGCAAAATGGGCATAGACCCCTCAAGGATTAAACCCACAAAGACGACCTTTAAAGGCGTCATACCAGGTGTAGAGGCCAATTGTACAGGCTCGGTTACACTCAAGTGGTCTTCGGATCCCGGATAACTTCCGCGAAGAGTTAATCTTCGACATAGTCCCGCTCAGCGGCTATCACGCCGCTTGGACGAACCGCATTTGCAAAGTTCAATGCGGTGCCGCACTACGCGTACCTCAAGCTCAAGATGCCAGGCCCTCGAGGAGTAATCACGGTCAATGGAAACACTGAACGCTCTCTCCGAATGGAGGAGCACACGGCGGCCCTCGCGGCGGAGGTGCAACACAGCCTCTCACAACAATTCTTGAGTCCGGCTATTAAACGTCCGGACACCGTCAAGCGCGCCCGGAGTAACCTACAACAAGACCGCCTGGCACGATCCGAGCACGCGTAGCAATCCAGCCCCAACCCCAGCCCTCGCGAAATTGCAAAGCCAGTACTACGCGTACATAACTACGCTCTGGAGATACCATGGGCATAAGGGGGGGGGGGGGCACGACCACGGCACGCCCAGAATGCGGCTCAACCGCACTGTGGGCCCGATTGTGTCATTCTTTTCTTTCTTCTTTTCTCTTACTTTCAGGACTCCGCTTTTCCGAAGCCCCGTCTGCACTAGAATTGCCGAACTCACGATGCAACAGCCAGTGGAAGCGTAAAGTTACGTCGAGTGTCGGTGGTCTCTACCGAGCATTATACCTGTTTTACATACCATCCCGCAGCTTACCCTCGAGGGGGACATGTTAAATAGTCCCATCCCTTGCTTATCGCACTATTTGTATCATTCTCGCTTTCATTGCAGTACCTTTTGAATAAACAATACATAGCTTTTGCCTATTATTGCACTCCTTTCTTTATCTATATATATTGTCATTCATGACATGTTGCACCTGTACACTTTGGTACGGCCAATACACCAGGGGCTTAAGTACCCCAAAATATGGTGTGATAAGTCCGAACACTTTCACAAGTGCGGCACCCCGAACTTATAGCATTATATGCATCGACTCCAAATCATGTCTTGGGTCAATAGTTGGGTTTGCCCAGCTCCCATGTTTTGGTACCTTACGTTCTGTTATATCGGCTAAGGTAGCTATTTGGGAGAACCACCGCGATTGTGCCTTGCTGAGCTGGGTTGAGCACCTCAAAGGAGAAAGCTAAAACTGACCGTCATGATAGGGCGAGAGCTGGTCGCTGTTCGAGAGGTTTTTCGGGTCCCTAAAGACTTATGCCGCTTAGAGCGAGGAGTCGACATTGTCCGCCAAGGCGTGGATAGCGCCCGAACTCGGTCTTCCGAATACTAGGGGCTTCACGAAATTTAAAATTATAGAATTCTATGGCTAAGTGAGAGTGTTCAAGCACTATAGTCCGGTTGCCTTGTTCGCTATGCTGAGCGCCTCCCTCGAAGGACCCAAGAGTGGGAACAAGAGCGCTCAAGTTTATCCCGAACACCCCAACACTCGTGGCATGGGGTGAAGCCAACGACTTGCCATCTCTCAAATTTGATAAACGGCCGCATGAAGGTAATATTTTAAATTCACAAGCGTTGCTTAGCGCATATGAACAAGTTTTCAGCGTCAGGTGATAACAAATGCGAGTCTATTAAAAATTACATCTTTGGAGCATTCACCCGCTTATAAGGCGGGCACCCTTGAGGACACCCTCATAGTACATTTCGGCTTGCGATGCTCCTTGCCCGGCGGTGGCCCGTCCGTCACAAGCTTCTTAGCATCCAGCTTGCCCGATGCACTTTAGCACGGGCAAAGGCTGACGGGCACCTTCAATGCAGATGGAGCGCTTGATGACTTCAATCCATGGACAAAGGCCCACCACCGCCGCAGACTAGCCTCAAGTAGCTCCCGGCATGGCTTCCTTAGGCCACAAACCAATTATGAGGCCCTTCATGGCCTGTTCGGCGACCTTGTGGAGCTCGACCAGCTGCTTCAGCTGGTCGCTCAGGGGCATCGGATGTCCGGCCTCAGCATACTGAGACCAGAACACCTTTTCCGTGGAGCTCTCCTCCTCGGCACGGTAGAACGCAGCAGCATCAGACACACTACAGGGCAGATCTGTGAATGCTCCTGGAGAGCTCCAGATTCGGGTAAGTAATAGATAATTAACTTTCACATGCTTGCTTTTCATAAAGAATGCCTTACCCGCCGCTATCTTCTTTAATGATTCAATTTCTTGGAGGGCTTTTTGGGCTTCGGCCTTAGCGGCTTTGGCACTCTCAAGAGCCGAGGCGAGCTCGGACTCTCGAGTCTCGAGTCATGCTCCAAACTCTCGTGTTTTTCCACGAGAGCCCGGAGCTCTTGCCGCACCTCCGCCACCCGCGCCTCCTGCTTCTCTCGCTCGGTGCACTCATGGCCGCTTTGCTTTGGCCGTGGACACCGCTTCCTTCTGTGGTCGCCACCTTGTTCGTGTCCCCTACAATACCCACGTTAGTCCTGTCATTTTTGCAACCAAATCCTTTCTATAAGGTATTACTTTAAGAAGGTATTACTTACCTTCCTTGTCCTCGAGCTGCTTCTTGGCAAGGCCGAGCTCGTTCTCGGACTGCTCGAGGCTCTGCTTCAATGCATTGACCTCCGCAGTCAGTGCGGCAGAGGTCAGCAGCGCAGCCTGAATTCCCATATTGACATACTTATGTTAGACTCTTGCGTATATATTTTTAGATCCACAGTCCGATTTTTCTTTTCGAGCACCAAACTAAGCATCAGGGGCTACTGTCTATGCGGTAATATTTTTGCATATTCTAAACTTACCTCAAAGCCTGTTAGAAGGCTGGTACAGGCTTTAGTCAGTCCGCTCTTGGCGGACTAAACTTTCTGGATCACCACACTCATAATAAAGGCGGTGCTCCTCGTTGATGGAGGCGCCGTTAAGCGCCTCAAAGAAGCTATCCGGTGCCTCCGGATGGATGGGCGGTCACCGGGCGTCATAGCCTTGCCCTTCTTCATTTAAGGGGCCGCTTGCCGGACTTCGGAACCACTGAAGGTTCCCGTACGGAGTCCGGCACAGGGCCGGACTTAGAGCCCTTTGGGGTTTTGCCCCCTTTGCACCGGAGTCCGGGAGGTCACCTTGCGGCGCCTCCAGGACCACCTCCTCCTGGTGGGGCCCCTTTTGGGACTCCACCACGGTGTCGTCTGCATCACGAGGAGAGGAGGCGGTCGGAAGTGAAGTGTTATTCACATCCGACGAATCCAGGGAGCCGCTCGACGAAGCGGCGAGCTCGTCCTTGGGCGGGCTACATGGTTATATTCGGCGTTAGAAGACACTATGCGACAAATAAAAAGTCATGAGCTATTCCGGAGTCTGGACACTTACGATCTCGCCAGGGGCTTGGCCCTTGTTGGCCACTCCTCCTCGTCGGTGTCGGTGTTGGTGGACAAGTCCGGAGGAAGGGTCCTTCCTTTCGTGGACCCTCCGGCCTCCCCAGTTGGGGCGGCCTTCCTTTTCTTCTCTCCCCCCGCTGGGGGAGAGGCTTCTTTTTCCTCCTCGTCGTCCTCAGGGGAGGATTCCGCCTCAGAGTCGTCGGACGATGAGTCCGACAAGACTGGCGCCGGAGCTCCTTCGAGTTCCGTGGCCTTCTTCTTGGCCTTCTTCTCGGCACCACGTGAGGTGCCGAGCCAGCTTCCGTCAATCGGGCGTCCGCTGGGTCTATCTTGGCAAGGGGCCGACAGTTAATCTGTCCGGACGTCTTCACCATTCTGTCAAAGGTTAGGGAGTTTTAGATCCGCATAGAGTCAAACTATGAAAAAAGAGTCCCATAAAGGGTAAAATAACTTACCTTGCTGGCTTGACGCTGCGAGCTGAATCCGCGATCTTCGGTAGCGGATGCGGGAGCTTCGGCGCCCTTGAACAGCACCTTCCAGGCATCTTCGTACGTAGTATCGAAGAGCCGGTTCAAGGTTCGGTGTTGTGCCGGATCAAACTCCCACAAATTGAAGGCCCGTTGCTGGCATGGGAGAATCCGGCGGATGAGAATCACCTGGATTACATTGACAAGCTTGAGATTCTTGTCCACCAGGTTTCGGACGCAAGTTTGGAGTCCGGACAGCTCTTATGAATCACCCCACGTCAGGCCCGTCTCTTTCCATGATGTGAGCCGTGCGGGGAAGCCAGATCGGAATTCGGGGGCCGTCGCCCATTGAGAGTCGCGCGGCTCGGTGATGTAGAACCACCCCGATTGCCACCCCTTCACGGTCTCCACAAAGGAGCCCTCGAGCCATAGGACTTTGGCCATCTTGCCAACCATGGCACCTCCAAGACTCCGCTTGGCGGTTGCCCACTACCTTGGCTTGACATTGAAGGTCTTCAGCCATAAGACGAAGTGGGGCTGGATGCAGAGAAAGGTTTCGCACCACGATAAACGTCGAGATGTTGAGGATGAAGTTCGCGGCCAGATCGTGGAAATCCAGGCCGTAGTAGAACATGAGCCCCCGGACAAATGGGTGAAGTGGAAAACCTAGTCCGCGGAGGAAGTGGGTGAGGAACACCACCCTCTCATGGGTCCTGGGGGTGGGAATGAGCTGCCCCTCGTCGGGGAGCCGGTCTGTGATGTCGCTGGACAAGTATCCGCCTTCCGCATGACTTTTTTGACTTGTCCCTCCGTGTGGAGGAGATCATCCACTTGCCTCCCGCTCCGGACATGGCTGGAGAAGGTTGAGGAGGGATGTGCGGACTTGGGCGCTGGAGCTCGAGTGCGCGGAAATGGATGAGCAAAGGAGGAAGAAGGCGTAGGTTAAAAGGTGGATCCTTATCCCCTTATATGGGCGGATGAAGCTATGCGTCCCCCGTCAGTCTGGTAAAACTTGCTTATCTCCCAAGCGCCGTAATCAATGGCGCGGTTGGGTTACCCACGTCCGTATTGATGGGAATCCCGGAATAAGGGGGCACGATCTCCGCTTTGATAGGACGTGCCAGGGAAACCGCCTCGCTAAACGCTACCGAGGTGGAATAGTAAAACGATTCGTATAAAGGCCTGGCCGTGGTGTGATGTCATGCCGCTGAATACGCCAGCAGATCTGTGCAAAGGTTATTCTCTACGGTGGTGTGTGGAACTTGTTTTGCAGAGCGGACACTATCCTTGTGTTCAAAATCTTCTATGAAGTATTCGGAGGAGGAACCCGCCTTTGCAATGCCGAAGACAATATGCGGCGCCGGACTCGTCGTCATTGAAGCATGGTTCGTGGCTACCGAGGGAGTCCTGGATTAGGGGTGTCCGGATAGCGAACTATCACCGTTGGCGGACTCTGGACTATGAAGATACAAGATTGAAGACTTCGTCCGTGTTCGGATGGGACTTTCCTTGGCGTGGAAGGCAAGCTTGGCGATACGGATATGTAGATCTCCTACCATTGTAACCGACTCTGTGTAACCCTAACCCTATCCGGTGTCTATATAAACCGGAGGGTTTTAGTCCGTAGGTTTCACGACCGGTTTTCCGGGTATTAATTTCCAGAAAATGGCCGTTGTGCTCACCAGCCCCAGGATTACTGTTAGCTGATGAGGCACCAACTTGATACATAAATTCCAAGCAAAATACAAAATATGAAGTACAAGACCATTCTGGCCTGTGAGTACAACAAATGGTTTCTAGTGGTTGATGGCGGAAGCGGTTTGTGGATCATTAGCGTCTATGGGACTCCATTTCCCATGTGAACAAATGACCGTGATAACTCCTATCTTCACGAGGCTGCTATCACCATTGCTTAGGTTCCGGGCTGTCATCACGGTCGCTCCTCTCCACAAGCAAGAAATCTGGCCAAGACAATAGCCAGGTACAAGCCAGTGAGTACTTTTGAATGTACTCGCAACCATTATGAACACGGGTATAATATAACAACGATAATTATGTTCTGAAATATTTTATGATCACAACGTTAGTCATAAAAAATAAAATCCCTGATGCATGCAAGCAGGTTATTTATTTGAAATAATAAATATATAATAACAGAGTAGTAATAAAATACACCGATCGGGTGTCTGAAGCGACGCCTCGAAAGGATAGTAAATAACGAGCATGCCTCAGTCGGGCGTCTGAGCGACACCACGTAAAGGGCTTATAATGTAAGTAAATAACAAGCATGCCACAGTCGGGCGTCTCAGCGACACCACATAAAGGGCTTATAAGGTAAGTAAATAACAAGCATGCCGCAGTCGGGCGTCTTAGCGACACCACATAAAGGGCTTATAAGGTAAGTAAATAACAAACATGTCATGATCTAAGGCGTCAAATGACACCACATAAAGGGCTTATAAGGTAAGTAAATAACAAACATGTCAGCGATCAGGCGTCTCAAATGACACCACATAAAGGGCTTATAAGGTAAGTAAATAACTAACATGTCAGATCAAGGCGTCTCAAATGACACCACATAAAAGGGCTTATAAATAATCACAGTGAATATCCAGGAGGTAGAACCATCCCAAGGGTATTCGATAGTTCAAATAATGTAACGGGTTAGTTCATAATAAATAATCATGATCATCACAAGTCACAGTCCAAGTTCTTGTTTAACAGTCTCTCCTCCGAAGACCGACACTAAGACCGACACTTGACCCATCCTGCATCGTAGTCCTTACCCATGGACACGGCTATTCAAATAGATTTAATCTCTGCAGAGGGTGTACTCTTTACCCACGAGTAACACATTCCTTTAGTCCATCGGGACTAATTCCGTCTATGACCTTTTGATTGAAAACACACCTATCCGCACACACTAGCCTAACTTACGGTGTGCGAATCACCCACGACACCGTTAAGCGAAACTCTAAGTGGGGAGGCTACAACCTCGACTTAGCATGGGATCACAAAATTTATACTGGCACAAGAACTAGGGGAGCTACCCTTCGGCTACAACCGAAACACCCATGCTCCCGGACCAGGTGGCATGCCTACCGGACGCCTCAGGTATCTTCCACCATGGCCTCTCTCAGACGGTGTGTGGTAGGAAAGGGGTTGACAACTTCTTGAACTGCACCCTACCTATGGCAGGGACAAGTGGTAGTACGAGACAAGTAAGGGGTTACGGAACAAGACTCGATCTATGGTCGACTCAGGAGGTTTAAATGTTCCTGCATGATTAGCATGACAATATATACTTCATTCAATGCATGTAATCACCACTCGACATACCTCACCGTGCCGTACCGGACACAACCGTCTCGACGGAGGAGTAGGGACAAACCCGTGTCTACCCAAGACAGAGGCTTTCCAGGATTCCTTCCAGTATGCATGGAAGGCCTTCGATGGTGATTACTATCATAAACATATCTAACTCCAATAGCATGCATTCATCAATATGCAACCATGAGTAGAAACGTATCATCACATAAAATGACGTATACCCCGTGTCGAGGTGGGGTTGTCACCGTGTCAAATAACACACAATATTATGCCAGGGGTCAGAATGCTTGCCTTCAAGCTGAGGGGAGGCAGGGAGCACTCTAAAACTTTGGAAGTTTTCTCCTTTCTCCAAAATCCTATTAAAAATATTTTTGAATCAATGTATAGTTTCAAAAACAGTACCAAAAAGTTGTCTGATTTTTTTTGAAATAAATCTTAAAATAAACTAGATTAAATTTGAGGAAGGTAGGAAAAAGAATCAACTCGTTTGGAGGTTTATTTAAAAAGATATAGCCAGTCAAAGTTTAGTCAAATCTCTGGTTTTTTAAAAATAAAACAGAAAAGAAAAGAAAACGATTCGAATATACGTACATGTCGGACACGTACTCTGGTTTTACGTCTCCACTTATCCTGCGTGGACAGGCATGTGCCATCGACAAGGTCCGGGGCCTTGGTCAGGTTTGACTAGTCTCCCTTCCCTCCTCTTCCTCTGCCCCGAGCGGAGGCGGGACTCCGGCGACGCTCGCCGGCGAACGGCGGTGTCGTTCGAGAAACCGAGGGTGGGGATGGATCTGCCAGACTGGAGCGGTCCTCCTAGTGGTGGTTTGGTCGACGGGGGTGGAGGGAGTCGCCGTCGACCAGTTTCGCGGCAGCCGGAAGCTTCGGGAGCAAAGTGAACTTGGGGCTACGGTGGCTCTCCATCGCGGCCGAGGTGTTGGTTGGCTTCGCAAGAGGAAGTGGAGTCGGTTGGTGGTGTTGGGAGGGCCGGGGAGGCTCTGGTTGTGACGAACGTAGCCGGGAGGCGGCGGTGGCCGAACTGGCCGGAGACGGGGAAGGAGGCCTTCCAGGCGATTGTTGGCTCTGAGCCACGATGGGTTGGCTTGGGGTCGCTGAGGGCTCGGAGAGGTGCGGGCTCCTTAAATAGGCGAAGTCAAGGCGGTTCTGCGGCATGGGGATAAGATCACCGTGAACTGCTATTCTGTAGCTAGGGGCGACGTGGAGGCGGTTGGAGCTGGTCGGCGCCTCCGACGGACTCCACACTGCTCAAGGGGCAGCTGGCCAGCGTGTGGCTCGGGCGGTGCCGCCGTGGCAGTGAGCTCATCGCGGATCTTGGCGTGCCGCCAAGGGGCTCTGACGGCGGTGCTGTAGGGCACCAGGGGCTGCTTGGCGTGTTCTGGTGAGTGGTCGAGGGTGTGGCGCGGCTCTGCAGAGCGGGCAAAAACCAGGGGCGCGACGCGGCGGCTCGGTGCACGCGCGTGCAAAACGTGTGCTCTGGGCGCGCCCAGAGCATGCACGCCAACTGCTCGGCAGAATGCCAATATATGCTAGAGTGTTTAGATGAGGCTGGAGATTAACAGGCCTAGGTTAGGGTTTGGTAGAAGATTAGTGGACATGGTGGTTGGGCAAAACAAGAAGGTCCATTGTGCAAACTAAAACTCATGTCAAAACTGATCATGCCCATAAGGTGTTTGACAAAATGCCAAGGGCACTAAGGCATTTCTTGGAGTGGCCAAAATCTCCAGATCAGGGTCTCTTTAGGTGTAGGAGGTGGTGGTTAGGTTAGTTTGCCAAATGCAGAAACTTGCTAGTGCAATTATTTGAGAAAAACAAATTTGGGCAGGAACTAAAGGCTGTCATTACATGGACCAAAAATATCCCAACGGGTTCATGCTCTTGGACTTAAGGGTTTTGTAGGAATGACTACAAGTAGGGAAAAGAACCATGGGTAAAAGAGCAAGTAAAAATATGGTTGCAGTACAAATCCTCAAGTTGGACCAGAATGGAAATGAGGTTGATTCACTCAAATTTTTCAAAGAGCCTAACTAGGTTTTTGCATAAAGTTGAATAATATACTCCTATTGACATCCCAAAATTTTGGTGGAAGTTTTAAAGAAATATTTAAATTGGTTGTAGTGTAAAATTGCCCGCTGGACCAGATTTGAAAATCTGGTGTAGAGCTCAAATTCTCCAATGAACAGAAGATATTTTTGCACAAAAGTGATTTGGTGACATCACATGACATCTCCAAATTTTGGTTGGAATTTTAAACAGATTTATCAAATGGTTGTAGTTCAAATAGGGCTTCAAAATTATTGAAAACCCATTTTAAGAAATAAAGCTCAGAGGGCAAAAATTATGCAAATGAATCCACTGATAATGGAAGTGTTTTTCTTGAGAGGGTAAACAAGTCCAATAAAATTGGGAAGTCTTTCACTTGAGGTAAAAACTCCATAAAAATAAAGGGAAGAATGGTTCTGAAATCAAAAGAATTTCCAGAGAATAAAAATTTAAGTTCCTCGCAAAAATTTTAATTAACAAAATAAGGTTAAAATATTTGGGGTGTCACAGTAGGACGAAAAACAATCATACCATAGGCTAGCTTCTAGGGTTTAGCCTCTCTGACCTCGTGGTAGATCCACTCTTGTACTACCCATATCATCAATATTAATCAAGCAGGAGTAGGGTTTTACCTCCATCGAGAGGGCCCGAACCTGGGTAAAAACATCGTGTCCCTTGTCTCCTGTTACCATCCGCCTAGACGCACAGTTCGGGACCCCCTACCCGAGATCCGCCGGTTTTGACACCGACAGTGACCATCCGACCAGCATCCCCCATGGCAGAACAACCGTGCTCGTCCTGTATCTGATAGTTGATGGTTTCGATCTCACTAGGGTCTTGATGGACGACGGCAATAGTTTGAACTTAATCTACGTTGAGACGTTGAAAAAAGATGTAGTTCGACTCATCACGCACTGAGCCAACTAAGACCAAGTTCAAGGGAATTATCCCTGGGATGGAGGCTCGATGCACTTGAAGGGTCACGCTTGACATGGTGTTTGGTACCCCAGATAACTCTTGTTTGGAGCCTTTAAACTTTGACATAGTGCCTTTCCGGAGTGGCTATCACGCCCTCTTAGGTTGGACCGTGTTCACATGCTTCGGCACGGTGCCTCACTAGGCATATATGAAGCTCAAGATGCTAGGCCTGAAAGGCGTCATTACCATATCCGGAAATGTTCAGCGGTCTCTTAAGATTGAGGATCAAACTTTGGCCCTTGCGGTCTCCGTCAGAATTGGGATATATTTTCCTAGCATCCTTCCGATATGTCAAACATCCAAATGGAGATTGCGGAGCACAACCTGAATATAATACGTGGCGCCAAATATGTTAAACATGCATTGTGCAGGTTTTCAGAGCATAAGCGTAAGGCTATGGGCGAGGGTCTGGCCGAACCCCTAGAAGACGACTTCATTTGTGAAGTCAAGCACCCTGGTTAGTTATCAAACGTGGTCATGGTGCCAAAGGAGAACACAACGTGGCGTCTTTGAATTGACATCAAGGACGTCAACAAGGTGTAACTAAAGGACATGTTTCCTTTGCCACGCATTGACCAAATCATTGATGGTACGGACGGGCACTGATGGGGAACGTTGCATGAAAATCAAAAAAAATCCTACGAATCACCCAAGATCTAATCTAGGAGATGCATAGCAACGAGAGGAGAGAGTGTCTACATACCCTTGTAGACCAAAAGCGGAAGCATGTATAACGCGGTTGATGTAGTCGTACTCTTGATGATCCAATTGCGATCCAATCCGATCTAGCACCGAACGGACGGCACCTCCGCGTACAGGACACGTGCGGCTCGGTGATGTCTCCTCCTTCTTGATCCAGCAAGAAAGATAGGAGAATTAGATGGGATATCAACCAGCACGACGGCGTGGTGGAGATGGTGGTGGTGCGATCCGTGAGGCTTGCCAAACTGCGGGAACCAACTGCGAGGAGAAAACAGAGTTATGGGAGAGCTAGGGCTGCCACCGGGGCGTGGGAATTGGTGTGTTCAGTCCCTCCCTCTCCCCCGCTATATATAGGAGGCAAGGGGGAGAGCTAGGGCGCAGCCCAGGACCTCCTCCAAGGAGGGGCGCCGGCCTAGGGAGGTTTCCTCCCTCCCCAAGGCACCTAGCTAGGGGGTGCCTTCCCCCCTTAGGACTCTTCCTCCTCCTCCCCTCTTGGCGCATGGGCCTCTTGCGGCTGGTGCCCCTGGCCCATATAGGCCAAGGCGCACCCCCTATAGCCCATGTGGGCCTCTGAGGCAGGTGGACCCCCCCGGTGGACCCTCAGACCCCTTTCGGCACTCCTGGTACAATGCCGGTAATGCCTGAAAATTTTCCGGTGACCAAAACGAGACTTCCCATATATAAATCTTTACCTCCGGACCATTACAACATTCGGTTACCAATGCAAATAACCCAACTCTACTCTAGTGTCACCAAACTTTAAGCATGCAGACCCTATGGGTTCAAGAATCATGTAGACATGACCGAGACACCTCTCCAGTCAATAACCAATAGCGAAACCTGGATGCCCATATTGGTTCCTACATATTCCATGAAGATCTTTTATCGGTTGAACCATGATGTTGAGGATTCGGTTAATCCCATATGCAATTTTGTTTGTCCAGCAATACGTTTCTTGCCTGAGATTCGATCGCTGGTATCTCCATACCTAGTTCAATCTCGTTATTAGAAAGTCTCTTTACTCGTTCCGTAATACAAGACTCCGTGACTAACTCATTAGTCACATTGCTTGCAAGCTCTTTACTATGTTGTATTACCGAGAGGGCCTAGAGATATCTCTCCGTCATACGGAGTGACAAATCCCAGTCTCGATCCATGAAACTCAACAAACACATTTGGAGATACCTGTAGAGCACCTTTATGATCACCCAATCACGAAGTGACATTTGATAGCACACAAAGTATTCCTCCGGTATCCGGGAGTGACATGATCTCATGGTCTAATGAGTTGATACTTGACATGAAGAAAGCTATAGCAATAAACTTAAGTGATACGATCAAATGCTAAGCTTTTAGTTGGGTCTTGTCCATCACATCATTCTCCTAATGATGTTATCCCGTTATCAAATGATAACCCATTTCTATTGTTAGGAAATCATAACCATCTTTGATCAACAAGCTAGTCTACTAGAGGCTTACTAGGGACACAGTGTAGTTTATGTATTCACACATGCATTAAGTTTCAGCCGGTCAATACAATTCTAGCATGAATAATAAACATTTACCATGAACGGGAAATATGATAATAACCATTTTATCATTGCCTCTAGGGCATATTTCCAACACGCATGACCTCCTCTATTTTCCGAATACGTACTCCGGGTACCACCAGATCAAGATGTCCAACCAGGAGGCCACCTCATTTATCATACCGTATGGGTCATTCTCCTTCATCACAATGCCTTTTGGGCTAAAGTGTGCAGGGGCAACGGACCAGCGGATGATCCAGACGTGTCTGCAGCTGCAGATTGGGACCACCACAGAGGCATATATATGTTAATGACATGATTGTCAAGGCCAAGAAAACCAACACCCTCATAGATGATTAATACATCTCAAATGTCTCTATAATTTTTGCTTGTTCCATGCCATGCTTATATTAGAGAAAAGTATGTTTTGCGTCCCTCAAGTTTAACTAAAAGTATACACTTGGTCTCTTAAGATTTTTTAGGACACATTTCATTCCTCAAGTCTCGAAACCGGATAAATTTCATCCAAAACCAGATCTGAGGAGCAAACCTAACAGACAAGTAAAGGACCAGTATTCATTGCAGACGGACCAAGAGACGTTGACGGACACCCGGTAGCCAGAGCCAGCCGTATCTGACACCGATGCTCTATCGTCGAGTCGGTGGGGTTCGTTGCTTCTTGGTTTCGTGTTCCGACCACTTTTAGTGCGTTGTCCGTGGCTGGCTAGGAGTTCATTGGGGACATTGGTTCCCAGACTTTTCGGGTGAGAATCCTGCTGCTTGGTTCGTCCGGTTTGGTGTTACCTTGATCATAATGCTATCATATGATGCTAGCTAACAATCTACCTGACAAAGGATGTGTGTCAAATAACACAACATGAACATAGTCATTTGCATCCTAGTTTGTAGATACGTTGAGAAAAAGAACACCTTCAAATAGTTAGCCTCAGTTTTTGCTTGCATTTCATTTTTGTGCCCAGGGCACAACAGGTCATCTGGTAATATAATGATTGGTTATATGTTAGTTTCTATGCAATCTTTTGTATCTTATGTATGAGTGCACGGATGCATGGAGGGAACACTTAAGGGTCTACAATGTGTTACAAGGGGTGTAGGATGTGAGACCGGAGTGACAGAAATGACCGTTCCCTGAGTTCATGAGTTATAAAATAAAATAGGGGGTAAAAGGGACCCTAGAGGAAGTTGTGGCAATAGTTGGGTTTATACAAATGGATCTTAGCACTTTCTTACTAGAAGAACAATTATAAGTACATGTGAGGCTCGGCATAGCAGCATGTTAGCTTAGGATTCTCCCTAGAAACTAACACACTTACACTTATCAAGGGAAGCACAAAGTCCATCTTAGGGCATCTCCAACGTGGACCCCTAAACAGACACTATATCCGTCCGTGAACGTGTCCGGACGCGCCCGCGGACACAGATACGGGGCTCGACCATCCAACCATGGCCGCATACATTTCCAACGCGATTTGAACAAACCAGACGATTTTCATGAAAACCCGATGATTGTCCTTGAAATCGGATCAAATTCATTATATTTTCGGCATATTTTAACTAATCAAACCGAACGAGACTTTCTTAACCTAATCTAAATGATCGCCAGCCGTGGCGGCGTCCTGTCTTCCCCATTTCTGGCAAGCTCACCGACCGTGAGCCCGAGAAGTGAAGTTGTGGGAGGGGAGGAATAGGAGTGACCCTCCTAGGACCCATGTCGTGGTAGCATCCCATGTACTACTCTTCCTCGCTGGAGTCCGTTGTGTCGACATCGTTGGACGTGGATGGGCCAACCTCGTGGTAGTGGCGGCAGGGCACAAACCGTAGTGGAGGTCCGACACGGAGTTGGCGCCATCCGCTGTTGCCTACGCCTCCTCTTCGGCCACTAATACGTCTCCGACGTATCCATAATTTTTTGATTGTTTCATGCTATTATAATATCAATCTTAGATAGTTTTTATGCAATTATATCATTTTTGGGAACTAACCTATTAACTCAGTGCCTAGTGATAGTTGATGTTTTCTGCTTGTTTTTGGTTTTACGAAAAGTTTGTACCAAATGGAGTCCAAACACAATGAAACTTTTTAACGATTTATTTTCTAGACATAAGAGACCCTAGAAGCTTCGGGGGAGGATCAGAAGACCTACAAAGAGACGACAAGGCAACAGGGTGCACCCTTGGGGTAGGCGCGCCCTAATGCCTTGTGGGCCCCTTGTGGCTCCGTCTGACTTAATTCTGGTGCTATAAATTCCCAAATGTTGAAAAACCCCGAGAGAACCACCTGAAATAATTTTTCCACTACCGCAAGCTTTTGTTCTTCTGCGATTCCATCTGGAGGCATTTTCCATTTATCTGCCGGAGGGGGGTCGGTCATGGAGGGATTCTACATTAACCTTGCTGCACCTCCGATGATGTGTGAGTAGTTTACCACAGACCTACGGGTCCATAGTGATGAGCTAGATGGCTTCTTCTCTCTCTTTGTTCTTCAATACAATGTTCTCCTCGGAGTTCTATCCGATGTGTTTGTTGGGATCCGATGAATTGTGGGTTTATGATTGGATTATTCACTGAAAGTAACTGAGTCTTTTCTTAACTTTATTACGTATGATTATTATAGCTATGTAATGCTTTCCGATATATGGGTTTTCTTTGGCCTCAGAAGCACGATGGTTATTGCCGGTGTCAAAACTGGCGGATCTCGGGTAGGGGGTCCCGAGCTGTGGATCTTGGATCAATGGGGAACAAGGGACGAAGGAGATGATGTTTACCCAGGTTCAGGCCCTCTCGAACAGGTAAGACCCTACGTCCTGCTTGATTATATTGATGTGTATAGGATGATTACAGAGTCGATTACCACGAGATCAGATGAGCTAAACCTAGGTGAGTAGGATGAAGGTTGTGGCTCTAGCCTCTACGGACTAAAAAACCCTATGGTTTATATAGACACCAGGGGTACTAGCTAGGGTTACACATAGTTGATTACAAGGAGGGAATAAACATGTCGATCTTCTAATCTTGACTTGGAGCACACACCAAGGCTTCAAGGATTTCCTGTACGGACATGGAGTCTCCCTATAGCTCGACCTTGTAGTAGTCGTACAACAGCCCATCTGTCCGGCCCATAAGAGATAGGTCGGCAGCCCGAGGACCCCCTAGTCCAGGACTCCCTTAGTAGCCCCTAAACTAGCCTCCAACACATGTGTATCATAATTCGTGGAGCTCTCTGCTTACCTAAAGTCTCCGGCTTGTGAGGCGAGTTCTTCCCCCCTATGTGTTCGGAGCAATCCTCCTTGGCCAAGCCTCTAAAAGTTGCTCGGCTTAGTTCGGCTATATGCTCGACTGGGTTATATCCGGAATACGAATTGTTGATATTGCTTAGCCTCGAAGGCCAACCGCTCAAGTGTGAATAGTGCCTTTGCGTGGCAGCTTTGGATGAAAGGACGCGGCCTGTCACAAATGTCAAGCCGTTCTGAAAACTCAATGCGCGGTTCGAGGCAGCTCCTCCATTGGCATGTCTCGTCAATAGGAGATCGTGCCCCGTTTTTAAAGGGATATGATCAATGATCTCGGTTATCCCACCCATGCTTAATGTCACTATTATATCGGGAAGTGGCGAGGCCTGCGACGCAGTAAAAGGAGCCTTGGTATCACGATGGCCTATTAAAGGGGAACAACCACCGCTTTCTGTGTACGCCTTCTCCTTCCCAATCTATAGAGCTCCAGTGCCCCAAACCGCCTCTCCTCAAGCACTCCTTCCCAGCCACTCCCTCAATCCGGCCATGGCCGGATCTGGTGCTAAGTGCAAGTGGGAGGCCTCCATCATCACCAACGACGACATCGAGGACCTGAAGCGCGCCGGCTACCTCCCGGCCGGCATCGTTCATCAGGCTCTAGAGGAGGGTCATGTCATCCCTACGCCCCAACCGGTGAGAGGGTGGTGTTCATCCCCCACTTTTTCCGGGGACTGGGTTTCCCGCTCCACCACTTCGTCAGGGGATTGATGTTCTTTTACGGGCTAGATTTTCATGATCTAGCACCAAACTCCTTTCTTCACATCTCGGTCTTCATCGTTGTTTGCGAGGCCTTTCTTCGGGTCCAGCCACACTTTGGCTTGTGGCTGAAAGTCTTCAACGTCAAGCCAAAGATCGTCGACGGCCAGCAGGCGGACTGCAGGGGAGCGATCATCAGCAAGCTCGCCCGGGTCGAGTGGCCGGAGGGCACATTCATAGAAACTTTCAAAGTTTGGCAGAAGGAGTGGTTCTACATCACAGAGCCACGTGACGCGGCCTGAGCAGCGGCTCCTGAATTCATATCCAGACCCCCCGCGAGGCTAACCTTATGGACCAAGAAGAGCCTTGACTGGGGGTCACCTACGGAGGTGGAGTCGCTGCAGAAGCGTGTCATCGATGTATGAAAAAGGCGGGCGCCAAGCTGACCAACATGGTTTAGGTGATGCTCTGCCACCGCCTCCTCCCCTGCTAGCTGATACGTCTCCAACGTATCTATAATTTTTTGATTGTTCCATGTTATTATATTATCTATTTTGGATGTTTTATATGCTATTTTATATGATTTTTGGGACTAACCTATTAACCTAGAGCCCGGTGCCACTTTCTGTTTTTTCCTTGTTTTTGAGTTTTACAGAAAAGGAATATCAAACGAAGTCCAATTGAGCTAAAAATTTATGGTGATTTTTTTATGGACCAGAAGAAGCCCCCGAAGCAAAAGAGTTGGGCCAGAAGAGCCACGAGGCCTCCACAAGGGTGGAGGGCGCGCCCTACCCCCTGGGCGCGCCCTCCGTCCTTGTGGTCTCCTCGTGGACCCCCCCTGACTTGTTCTCGACGCCAAAAATTCCTATAAATACAGAAATCCCCAGAAATAAACCTAGATCGGGAGTTCCACCACCGCAAGCCTTTGTAGCCACCAAAAACCAATCGGGACCCTGTTCTGGCACCCTACCAGAGGGGGGAATCATCACTGGTGGCCATCTTCATCATCCCGGCGCTCTCCACGACAAGGAGGGAGTAGTTCACCCTCGGGTTGAGGGTATGTACCAGTAGCTATGTGTTTGATCTCTCTCTCTCTCTCTCTCTCTCTCTCGTGTTCTTGATTTGGCACGATCTTCATGTACCGCGAGATTTGCTATTATAGTTGATTCTTATGATTTTTCTCCCCCTCTACCTTCTTGTAATGGATTGATTTTTCCCTTTGAAGTTATCTTATCAGATTGAGTCTTTAAGGATTTGAGAACACTTGATGTATGTCTTGCATGTGCTTATCTGTGGTGACAATGGGATATTCACGTGATCTACTTGATGTATGTTTTGGTGATCAACTTGCGGGTTCTGTGACCTTGTGAACTTATGCATATATAGGGGTTGGCACATGTTTTCATCTTGACTCTCCGGTAGAAACTTTGGGGCACTCTTTGAAGTTCTTTGTGTTGGTTTGAATAGATGAATCTGAGATTGTGTGATGCATATCGTATAATCAAACCCGCAGATACTTGTGTGACATTGGACTATCTAGGTGACATTAGGGTTTTGATTGATGTGTGTCTTAAGGTGTTATTTTAGTACGAACTCTAGGGCTGTTTGTGACACTTATAGGAATAGAAAAATAGATCGATCAGAAAGAATAACTTTGAGGTGGTTTCGTACGCTACAATAATCTCTTCGTTTGTTCTCCGCTACTAGTGACTTTGGAGTGACTCTTTGTTGCATGTTGAGGGATTGTTATACGATCCAATTATGTTATCATTGTTGAGAGAACTTGCACTAGTGAAAGTATGAACCCTATGCCTTGTTTACTAGCATTGCAATACCGTTTTCGCTCACTTTTGTTACTTGCTACCTTGCTGTTTTTATAATTTCAGATTACAAAAACCTATATCTACCATCCATATTGCACTTGTATCACCATCTCTTTGCGAACTAGTGCACCTATACAATTTACCATTGTATTGGATGTGTTGGGGACACAAGAGACTCTTTATTATTTGGTTGTAGGGTTGCTTGAGAGAGACCATCTTCATCCTACGCCTCCCACGGATTGATAAACCTTAGGTCATCCACTTGAGGGAAATTTGCTACTTTCCTACAAACCTCTACACTTGGAGGCCCAACAACGTCTACAAGAAGAAGGTTGCGTAGTAGACATCACCAGCTATGGGATGCCCCAATGTGGGCTTACAAGCCCGAAGATCCCATCACCGTACTCCGCTTCTACGGCACCACCCACGACAAGTTGTGGAAGGTGTTGTTCAAGCCTCAGAAGGAGTGGTCGGCCAAGAAGGAGGACATTGGCCTCGATACCGCGCATCCTCCTAGGGAGGTAACGAAGTTTTATCCTTTTATGTTCGGATATCCCTTTTTAACGAGGATTCTGACTCTTACTTCCCCACCTTCACAGGGCTGGCTCGAGAAAGTCGTGCAGATCAACAGTCCCGCCCTGCTACCCGAAGACCCCAGGTCGGCCCTGTTAGAGGAGATGCTGATCGTGGCACTGTACAAGGCGCCAGAGAAGAAAGAGAAGAAGAGGAAGAACGAGGCGAGGGAGGCTAGGGAAGGCCTCCGCCCAAGAGTACATCCGGACACCAAGTCCGGGGACACCCAAGCTCCCTCCGCTCACGAGGGAGAGAAGGAAGAGGACGGGGAGGAGAGCAACTCCTCCCACACAAGGAAGAAGGCGGCGGCGAACGACGCCGAGGAGGAACAACCTCCTCACGCCCAAAAGAAGCAGCACATGCCCAAGTTGTTCCTGCCCGAGGATAGCTCGGATTCCATCGAGGAGTCCGCAGTGTTTGAAGAGGTTCCAAAGAGGAAGCCCAGGGTCAAACCCCCCGCGGAAAGGTACAAATCCGGAGATTCCCCAGGCGCTTGTTTCATTAGTCTATTACTGATCGTAAAAATGCACTTCATGTTGCAGCCCACCGCGTGACCTCCCCACTGACCAATTCTCAGAGGGAACTTCCCCGCCAAACAAACTGGCGGATAGTGGGACTGCGTCGCGCTCTACGCCTCCTCCGGTCATCGGGGAGACTAGAGAGGTGCTGTCCCGAAGGACCCCTCCCAGCCCGGACATGGGAGGCGGTGGTGATCATGTCATGGCCGAGGTTAACACCTCGGTCACCAAAGACCAGGAGGGGAGATCCATCCTGGTGAACAAAGAGGGGGACCTCGGTCAATCCGAGCCCTCCCCACAGATGGTTCCGGAGCCCCGAGGCCCCCGGAGTCGTCAATTCCGCCCTCCACCAATGGGGGAGCTGGGGTTCCGCCGCCAGCGCCGAACATCGGGTTGCGGCCGGGTGGCCGGACATAACGGGGGAGGCTCTGAACAGTTCCTCCATCGTCGCAGAACACCCCGCCCTGATGGGCGTGGTTTTGCAAAGTATCTGGTCCATTAACAACGGATTGAAGGAAGCCTTTGGTGGCCTCCTGACGGGCTTCAAGGTAAGCCAAGTAGTATTCCTTCCATAAAGTGAATTTTGTAGGCAAAGTTGTACAATCCTCTCATACATATGTATACATAGCAGCCCCCGAGCCCTGGGTGAGTTTGACAAACTCAGACGGGGATCGAATAGACGAGGAGTGCCTGTGATAGCTAATGTTTTTAAGCATACCCCCAAGACTCTGCCAGTATTGAAAATAACCTGGTGGATGATCGAAAATCATCAAATCCAGAGTCTAAATGATATAAGTTGTTTTATTTGCAGGCCTCGGCTTTGGCGGCAACTGCCAATGCCGTGGAGCTGGCCGAAATGAATCGGAAGCTCAAGAGCTCCAACGAGGAGCTCGACCTTGTCAACAAGAGGTTTGACGAAGCGCAAGGTTAGTCCGGTCGAGCCTTAGTAGTTCGGATTTCCTTATCGGGAAAGGTATTTGGGGTTATCCCTAAGCAAAAATTACTTGATTATGAATGCAGTTGTCGCCGCGGAGGTTGAGAACCTCAAGGCCGAATTGAAGAAGGCCAAGTAGGAGGCCGCCGAACAGAAGGCGGCGGCCGAGCGTGCCACCGAGCTGTCAATGGTGAAAACCACGACAACGAAAAGCATGAGGCGAGAGCGTGGTCGAAGTGCAGCAGGAGCTCAAGGATGCCGTCACTAAATGTGAGTACCTTGAGCAGAAAAAATAAGGCTCAAGCCATTGAGCTAGCCAAGGTAAAGCAGGAGATCCAGGAGGCGCGGACGGAGACGCAAGGCGCCCGGGAGGAGCTCCGCCAAGTGAAGCAAATTGCAGATGGTAAGCCATACTGACTGCAGAGTGTCTTTGGCGGTCAATGGTTCGCATTGCTCACACGAGTGTGGTGTTCCTCAGGCATGTTTGCGGAGCTTCCGAGGAGTGCGGCGGATGCGGCAAGGCACTATGCGGCTCGGGAGGGTGATGCCAAGCATAGGCTGTTCTGGGCTCAATTCTAGGCGCCCGAACACCCTCCCCTCCTGAGTAATGAGATGAAGCAACTGATGGAGCTGCACCGGATGGCGGAACCGGCCATGGAGGACCTTTGTGTCCGGTTGTGGCCTTCAGAGCCAATACCGAGCAGCTAGTTCAGCCTGGTGCAGAAGCTGTGCAACGCCGCTCCCCGTATTGACACTGTGAAGTGTTCCGTCTGCATCGAGGGAGCTCGGATGGCTTTTGCGAGGACCATGGTTCACTGGCCGAAGATCAAGCCTGTCAAAATGGCCACCGGACCTCCGCCCGCCGGAAAGGAGCACAGGCATCCCGAGAAATATTTCCCCATCATGATGGATGGTGCTCGGGCAGTAGAGGCCCAGTGTTCAAAAGATGTAATTTTTGAGTGATCACACTATCATGCGTTAGATGACAATTGAACCTTTTGCTTTATCATGCGGTTGCTTTCTATGGTTTATCGTACTTTATCTGCTTTTGTTTATTTTGAATCCTACGCTGCCATTTTACTCTAAAAATTACCATTCGTTGGCTTCAGCCCCCATGTAGATGCTACAAAGGGTGTTTCATCCTCCGCAGTGTGACCCTTAGCCGACATCTCGGTGCCCGAAGGTGGTAGTGCGTGAGGGAAACAAAGGCAATCGGACTATATGGATTTATTACTTTCACTTAGCCATAGGAGCTTGACTGCGAGGGCTAGTGACTCGCGCCCAGTGTTTTTGTGATGTTCGGGTGGGCCGAGGTATATACCTTCATCACATGGTTTGCGCAAAGACAAACCCCTCGTATAACACGAAGTAATCTCCGTCGATTTTTAGTTCGACACTTGTCATCGGATCGCCGACCAGTTCTCGCTTATTATGACAGTCAGTTTTCAACTTTATCCACTGAGGTACTTGACTGGGCTAGCTGGAAGTACAATCGCAGAGGTTCTCCCTTTACCTTCTTAGTCGAATGTGCGAAACGTAAGAGGGTAAACACAGGAGCCGGGCAACCCAACTATTGACCCAAGACATAATTTGGAACCAATTCATATAATGCAATATCCGAGACGCCGAACACTTGAAAAAAAAGGTGTTGGACTGATGCTTGGGGCGAGTTTTGTAATCGAGCCCCCGGTATATTAGCCCATCGCATCTAAAGGGGAAAAAGGAAACATGTACCAAACTAGTTTGCTTCAGCGTCGAAGAAAGGAAAGATTTATGCAATATAAGTGACTGCAAGAGGACCATAAAGAATGGTCTTTTATTTTCGGTGAACCCACCGGACTGCCGAAGTAACTGTTATAGATACTTTCTTTATAAAATAAATTTTACAGAGGGAAGGTTTACGCAGGGCCTTAATGCGTAGTTTGACGTCCCTACTGTGCCCTGCTGCACGTTTGCGCCTTTGCTCCGAAGGGGAGGGAGAACTCCTTGGAAGGGATGATAATCTTGAAGGAAATATGCCCTAGAGGCAATAATAAAGTTATTATTTATTTCCTCATATCATGATAAATGTTTATTATTCATGCTAGAATTGTATTAACCGGAAACATGATACATGTGTGAATACATAGACAAACTTAATGTCACAAGTATGCCTCTACTTGACTAGCTCATTAATCAAAGATGGTTATGTTTCCTAACCATAGACATGTGTTGTCATTTGATTAATGGGATCACATCATTAGGAGAATGATGTGATTGACTTGACCCATTCAGTTAGCTTAGCACTTGATCGTTTAGTATGTTGCTATTGCTTTCTTCATGACTTATACAAGTTCCTATAACTATGAGATTATGCAACTCCCATTTACCGGAGGAACACTTTGTGTGCTACCAAATGTCACAACGTAACTGGGTGATTATAAAGGAGATCTACAGGTGTCTCCAAAGGTACATGTTGATTTGGCGTATTTCAAGATTAGGTTTTGTCACTCCGATTGTCGGAGAGGTATCTCTGGGCCCTCTCGGTAATGCACATCACTATAAGCCTTGCAATCAATGTAGCTAATGAGTTAGTTACAAATGATGCATTACGTAACGAGTAAAGAGACTTGCGATGCTTGAGATTGAACTAGGTATTGAGATACCGACGATCGAATCTCGGCAAGTAACATACCAATGACAAAGGGAACAACGTATGTTGTTATGCGGTTTGACCGATAAAGATCTTCGTAGAATATGTAGGATCCAATATGAGCATCCAGGTTCCGCTATTGGTTATTGACCCAAAATGGTTCTCGGTCATGTCTACATAGTTCTCGAACCCGTAGGGTCCGCACGCAACAAGGTTTCGATGGCAGTTATATTATGAGTTTATGAGTTTTGATGTACCAAAGTTTGTTCGGAGTCCCGGATGTGATTACGGACATGACGAGGAGTCTCTAAATGGTCGAGACATGAAGATTGATATATTAGAAGCCTGTATTTGGATGTCGGAAGTGTTCCTGGTGAAATCGGGATTTTACGAGAGTACCGGGAGGTTACCGGAACCCCCCCCCCCCCCGGGGGGCTTATTGGGCCTACATGGGCCTTAGTGGAGAAGAGGGGAGGAGGCAAGGGCTAGGCCGCGCGCCCCTCCCCCTAGTCCGAATAGGACAAGGAGAGGGGGGCGGCGCCCCCTTTCCTTCCTCTCTCCCTCCTCCTTCCCCCCTTCTCCTAGTCCAACTAGGAAAGGAGGGAGTCCTACTCCCAGTGGGAGAAGGACTCCCCTTGGCGCGCCCCTCCTTGGCCGGCCGGCCCTCCCCCTTGGCTCCTTTATATACGGGGGTAGGGGGGCACCTCTAGACACAACAATTGATCTCTTGATCTCTTAGCCGTGTGCGGTGCCCCCCTCCATCATAGTCCTTGATAATATTGTAGCGGTGCTTAGGCGAAGCCCTGCGTGACGGTAGAACATCAAGATCGCCACCACGCCTGTCGTGACGGAACTCTTCCCCGTCATTCTGCTGGATCGGAGTACGGGGATCGTCATCGAGCTGAACGTGTGCTAGAACTCGGAGGTGGCGTAGTTTCGGTGCTTGATCGGTTGGGCCGTGAAGACGTACGACTACATCAACCGTGTTGTTCTAACGCTTCCGCTTTCGGTCTATGAGGGTACGTGGACAACACTCTCCCCTCTCGTTGCTATGCATCACCATGATCTTGCGTGTGCGTAGGAATTTTTTTGAAATTACTACGTTCCCCAACGATGGTATCGAGCCTGGTTTTTATGCGTAGATGTTATATGCACGAGTAGAACACAAGTGAGTTGTGGGCGATACAAGTCATACCGCTTACTAGCATGTCATACTTTGGTTCGGCGGTATTGTTGGATGAAGCGTCCGGACCGACATTACGCCAGACGCCACGCGAGACCGGTTCTCCCGACGTGCTTTGCATGAGAGGTGGCTAAGCGGGTCTCGGTTTCTCCAACTTTAGTTGAACCGAGTGTGCTACGCCCGGTCCTTGCGAAGGTTAAAACAACACTAACTTGACGAACTATCATTGTGGTTTTGATGCGTAGGTAAGAACGGTTCTTGCTCGGCCCGTAGCAGCCACGTAAAATTTGCAACAACAAAGTAGAGGACGTCTAACTTGTTTTTGCAGGGCATGTTGTGATGTGATATGGTCAAGACGTGATGCTATATTTTATTGTATGAGATGATCATGTTTTGTAACCGAAGTTACCGGCAACTGGCGGGAGCCATATGGTTGTCGCTTTATTGTATGAAATACAAACGCCTGTAATTGCTTTACTTTATCACTAAGCGATGGCGGCGATCGTAGAAGCAATAGATGGTGTAAACGACAACGATGCTACGATGGAGATCAAGG
Organism: Aegilops bicornis; assembly: GCA_021605145.1. Classification (NCBI taxonomy): domain Eukaryota; kingdom Viridiplantae; phylum Streptophyta; class Magnoliopsida; order Poales; family Poaceae; genus Aegilops; species Aegilops bicornis. The sequence goes on from CM038673.1 coordinate 657,270,145, forward strand.
TGTCGCTACCGGTGGCGATGGTGATCACGACGGTGCTTTGGAGATGGAGATCACAAGCACAAGATGATGATGGCCATATCATATCACTTATATTGATTGCATGTGATGTTTATCCTTTATGCATGTTATCTTGCTTTGATTGACGGTAGCATTTTAAGATGATCTCTCACTATTTATCAAGAATTGTTCTCCCTGAGTATGCACCATTGCGATGCTGAGACACCACGTGATGATCGGGTGTGATAGGCTCTATGTTGAAATACAACGGGTGCAAAAAGTTGCACACGCGGAATACTCAGGTTAAACTTGACGAGCCTAGCATATACAGATATGGCCTCGGAACACGGAGACCGAAAGGTCGAACATGAATCATATATCAGATAGGATCAACATAGTGATGTTCACCATTGAAACTACTCCATCTCACGTGATGATCGGACATGGTTTAGTTGATTTGGATCACGTGATCACTTAGATGACTAGAGAGATGTCTGTCTAAGTGGGAGTTCTTAAGTAATATGATTAATTGAACTTAAATTTATCATGAACTTAGTACCTGATAGTATTTTGCTTGTCTATGTTTGTTGTAGATAGATGGCTCGTGCTGTTGTTCCGTTGAATTTTAATGCGTTCCTTGAGAAAGCTAAGTTGAAAGATGATGGTAGCAATTACACGGACTGGGTCCATAACTTGAGGATTATCCTCATTGCTGCACATAAGAATTACATCCTGGAAGCACCGCTAGGTGCTGCCGAACAGATGCAACTGACGACGTTAAGAACGTCTGGCAGAGCAAAGCTGATGACTACTCGATAATTCAGTGTGCCATGCTTTACGACTTAGAACCGGGTCTTCAACGACGTTTTGAACGTCATGGAGCATACGAGATGTTCTAGGAGTTGAAGTTAATATTTCAAGCAAATGCATGGATTGAGAGATATGAAGTCTCCAATAAGTTCTATAGCTGTAAGATGGAGGAGAATAGTTCTGTCAGTGAACATACACTCAAAATGTCTGGGTATAATAATCACTTGATTCAACTGGGAGTTAATCTTCCCGATGATAGTGTCATTGACAGAATTCTTCAATCACTGCCACCAAGCTACAAGAGCTTCGTGATGAACTATAATATGCAAGGGATGGACAAGACTATTCCCGAGCTCTTCGCTGCGGAGATAGAAATCAAGAAGGAGCATCAAGTGTTGATGGTCAATAAGACCACCAGTTTCAAGAAAAAAGGGTAAAGGGAAGAAGAAGGGGAACTTCAAGAAAAACAGCAAGCAAGTTGTTGCTCAAGAGAAGAAACCCAAGTCTGGACCTAAGCCTGAGACTGAGTGCTTCTCTTGCCAAGCGAGACTATACCTTTGGAAGCGGAACTGCCCTAAGTATTTGGCGGATAAGAAGGATGGCAAGGTGAACAAAGGTATATGTGATATACATGTTATTGATGTGTACCTTACTAATGCTCGCAGATAGCACACAGGTATTTGATATTGGTTCTGTTGCTAATATTTGCAACTCAAAGCAGAGGACTACGGATTGCGAAGATTGGCTAAGGGCGAGGTGACGATGCGGCGTGGGAAATGGTTCCAAAGTCGATGTGATCGCGGTCGGAACACTACCTCTACATCTACCATCGGGATTAGTTTTAGACCTGAATAATTGTTATTTGGTGCCAGCGTTGAGCATGAACATTATATCTGGATCTTGTTTGATGCGAGACGGTTATTCATTTAAATCAGAGAATAATGGTTTTTCTATTTATATGAGTAATATCTTTTATGGTCATGCACCCTTGAAGAGTGGTCTATTTTTATTAAATCTCGATGGTAGTGATACACATATTCATAATGTTGAAGCCAAAAGATGCAGAGTTGATAATGATAGTGCAACTTATTTGTGGCACTACTGTTTGGGTCATATTGGTGTAAAGCGCATGAATAAACTCCATACTGATGGACTTCTGGAATCACTTGGTACTTACGAACCGTGCCTCATGGGTAAGATGACTAAAACACCGTTCTACGGAACTATGGAGCGAGCAACTGATTTGTTGGAAATCATACATACTGATGTATGTGGTCCAATGAATATTGAGGCTCGCGGTGGGTATCGTTATTTTCTCACCTTCACAGATGATTTGAGCAGATATGGGTATATCTACTTGATGAAACACAAGTCTAAAACATTTGAAAAGTTCAAAGAATTTCAGAGTGAAGTGGAAAATCATCGTAACAGGAAAATAAAATTTCTATGATTTGATCGTGGAGGAGAATATTTGAGTTACGAGTTTGGTTTACATTTGAAGCAATGCGGAATAGTTTTCGAACTCACGCCACCGGAACACCACAGCGAAATGGTGTGTCCGAACGTCGTGTCGTACTTTACTAGATATGGTGAGATCTATGATGTCTCTTACAGATTTACCGCTATCGTTTTGGGGTTATGCTTTAGAGACGGCCGCATTCACGTTAAATAGGGCACCATCAAAATCCGTTGAGGCGACGCCTTATGAACTGTGGTTTGGCAAGAAACCAAAGTTGTCGTTTCTTAAAGTTTGGGGCTGCGATGCTTATGTGAAGAAGCTTCAACCAGATAAGCTCGAACCCAAATTGGAGAAATTTGTCTTCATAGGATACCCAAAGAGACTATTGGGTATACCTTCTATCACAGATCTGAGGGCAAGATTTTTGTTGCTAAATTAAGATCCTTTCTAGAGAAGGAGTTTCTCTCGAAAGAAGTGAGTGGGAGGAAAGTAGAACTTGATGAGGTAACTGTACCTACTCCCTTATTGGAAAGTAGTTCATCACAAGAACCGGTTCCTGTGATGACTACACCAATCAGTGAGGAAGCTAACGATAATGATCATGAAACTTCAGATCAAGTTACTACCGAACCTCGTAGGTCAACCAGAGTAAGATCCGCACCAGAGTGGTACGGTAATCCTATTCTGGAAGTCATGTTACTTGACCATGGCGAACATACGAACTATGAGGATGTCACATCCCTAGATCTTTGTTTGTAATTAGTTGCATCTTCATCCATGTCATCATGTTTATATTTCAATGAACTTGAAATGGGGACATGTGAAACCCTCAGAAATCAGTTCAAAAATAACCAACCTTAAAATCTTCTCAAATGAGTCCCAGAAAATGTTCTGTTATTCTATAGAAATATTGGTAAGAGGTAAAATTCAAACCAATATTTTTGGAGTCAGAGAAATATTTATTTTGGCCATTTGAATTAATCCAATAACTATTTGCTTTGGATTTATATTTAATATATATTAAATATGACTCCAATAATTCTGGAAGTTTGTGAGTGGCTTTGTATATATTTTAGCAAGCCATATAATAACCTACAGAATTTATTTAAATGATTTAGTTGCTAAACTAAATCAAAACAGAGGAAGAAAAATAGAAAACAGAAACAAATAAAAGAGAGAGAGAATCTTACGGCCTCACTGTGCAGCCCACCAACTGCCCAAAGATTTGTGGCCGGCCAAGGCCACCACCGCCACCTCCTGTCGTCTTCCTCCTCTGCCAGAGGAGGGCATGGCGTGCCGCCAGCGCTTGCACCGCCGTCTTGACCACCTCTGCCTGCTTGCTCGCTGGAGACAGCCCAGCGCCACTCACTCCCCTCGACCGCCCGTACCCTCTCACTCTCCCATGCCCATTCCCTCCTCTCCCTCGATCTCTCATGACGGCCTTGGGGACCACTTGTCTCCATTGTTCACCTTTGTGACCACCAAGCATCCCCATGCCAAGCCAGCTAGTCCATGAGCTCCGCCTCTTCTGCCTCTTCCTCCTAGACGATTCTCCCGGCCTCGGACGCGCTGCTTCATCGTCACCATCGCCGTTTCCGTCGCCGGCCACCGAAGCTCATCGCCGCCGATTCGGGAGCTACCGGACGTCCCCGACCTCGCCCTCGCGCTCGTTGGACTCGCTGTGAGCACCTGCATCTAACCCCCCTAACCCCGCTGCCTCTTGCTCGCCGTAGCCGTCGCCCCCTTGCTGCCCGCAGCACGCCGCCGGCCGAGCTCGCCGTCAACGCAGCTCCGGTGACCATTTGGTCACCCCGGCGACTCCAACACGCCAGAGCACCGTAGAGCAGCCCCAACAGATCGGGCTATTTCGCTATGAGCTGCAACACCGAACCAAGAACTCACCCGAACGATGGCCGCCAGCTTTCGCCGCCGTTGGCTCCGGCCACCATAGGCCCGGCCTCCACCACCACTAGACGCGCGCCTGCAAGAGCTCTCCAACGAGCCCAAGAACAGCCTCGCCCATGCGCTGTGGGCGTTTTCCGAGCCACGCCACCGTCTCAGGTCTCGCCGGCGTCGAGTCGCCGGTGGGTTTGACCCCGCTGACCATTGACCGGGTGGGCCCAGTTTGACCCCCTGGGTCACTGACGCGTGGGCCCCAGGCCACTAACTAAACTAGGTTAGTATTAGTTTAACGCTAACTAAATTTAATTAGTTTAAATAACTGCTGACACGCGGGACCCACTAGTCAGGTTGACTTGGACGTCCCCTTTGACCACTGACGTCACCCTGACACACTGCTGACGCAATAACTAATTTCTGGATTTATTTTTATATAGAAAATTCCAGAAATTGTTGCAAACTTCAAAAATTCATAGAAAATAATCTATAACTCAGATGGAAATAAATTATATATGAAAAATGATCAGAAAAATCCAATCTACCCATATGTACCACTTTGATGCATGTTAGATCAACTTATGGCTGCTGTCTAGGCCAAATCATATAAATGGCATTTAAACACTCACATATAGAGTTTGAATTTGAACCTAGGGTTCAAAACAACTCCATTTAACATGTTGCTAGTTGCATTAGCTCAAAACAAAGCATATTGACATGTCATGATCATGCATCATATTGTGCACTGCATTGATTGTGTCTTCTTTCTCTGTTGCCGGTATTTGTTCCCTCTCGATAGACGTGGTTTCGACGATGAGTTCGATGACACCGATGAAGAGTTATTCTATCTTCAGAAGTGCCAGGCAAGCAAAACCCCCTTGTTCATTCCGATACAATCCTTCTCTCGCTCCTGCTCTCTTTTACTGCATTAGGACAACAACGATTCATCTGTACTTGCTGCGGTAGCTGAACCCCTTTATCCTCTGCATGACCTGTCATTGCCACAGTAAATAGATGAAACCCACTAGCATGAGTAGGAGTTGTTTGAGCCTATTGTGCCTACTCATTCATGCTTGTTTGTCATGCACCTCTTTGCTTAGAGTTGAGTCAGGTCCGATTCATCGGGGATGAATCGGAGGTGTGTGAACATGTCCCTCTTGTGTGTGAGCTAAGTGTGTGAACACGATTTGATAAAGGTAGCGGTGAGAGGCCATGTAGGAGTACATGGTGGGTTGTCTCATTGAAGCCGTCCTCGGGAACTGAGTTACGTGTTTGTGATCCATGAACAACTACTACCACACATTGGGATCCTTAATTGACTCTCTCGACTTATTAACCGCCTCATCCTCATCCGGGAGTTGCAACTAGTTTCTGGTGTTTGTAGGATATGTGTTGGAGGCCGTGCGTCGCGCTGACCCTAGGGGTGGGCTATGATGCGGTAGATACATCGTGGCCCGGTGTACCGAGCGACCGTTTGGTGTCTCGGGAACCCTGGACACATCGTTTGGGCTGTGAGCGAAACCCCGGCCGGATCTCCTCGCGGATGGAACCCGAATAGGCGATAAACCTAGACTAGAGACTTGTGTGGTTAGTCAGGTCGTGGCCGACTCCCTCGCCAGGCTTCCACTTGAAGGTTGCCGAGATACACGACGTGTACATGGTGGTAAGTGACGAGAGCGTGTGTGAAGAAGTACACCCCTGCAGGGTTATAAATGATCTATTCGAATAGCCGCGTCCATGATAAAGGACTTCTGGGTTGCCTATATCAGTCCATAGACAAGTGAAAGTGGATACTCTAAAACGCGCAAGATAAGCATGAGTGCTATGGATGGCGTTCTCGTAGGGAGACGGGAGCGGATCCATAGTGGTGTATTGATATGGTGAATATGTGGACTGCAGCGCCACCTCAAAAGAGTTACTTGCAGTCGTAGTTTAGGATAGCCACCGAGTCAAAGCTGGCTTCCGCGGTTAAACTCCACCACCCCTTTATTGATACCGATGCATATGTAGTTAGTTCTGATGTAAGTCTTGCTGGGTACATTTGTACTCATGTTTGCTTAATTTATGTTTTGCAGAGAGACTTCAATCTCGCTAGTAATTCCGCATGGACTTCGACGTTTAGCTTGATACCTCAGCTACGATCTTGTGCCCTCGGCAGGATCTTGTGCCCTCAGACATGTTAAGCTTCCGCATGTGCTTTGACTTGTATGCTTTGAATGTTGGGTCATGAGACCCATGTTTGTAATATCTTGGCTCCTCGGAGCCTAATGAATAAATACTTGAGTCGTAGAGTTATGTTGTGATGCCATGTTGTATTTACACATATCGAGCATATTGTGTGTATGATTGAAATGCTTGGTATGTGTGGGATCCGACAATCTAGTTGTTTATCCTTGGCAGCCTCTCTTATGGGCAAATGTAGTCTGGTGCTTCCATGAGCCATAGTAGTCCGCTTCTGACCCGATTCACCGAGTCCTGCTAGCCCAAAGACTACTGCTCGGGACACTTGAATGGCCGGCATGTGTTTCACTTCGTTCCTTTATGCATCCCTTCGGAAATGTCACGCGGTGACATCCGGAGTCTGCCTAACTAGCTCACAGCCCGGGTTCCCGAGTCCTGTTAGCCAGTGCTACAGCCGGATTCACAGCTGGCGACCGACATGCTCGATGTGATTCATGTATGCTGTCCCCATGGGTTAGTGCCGCTTTGGGTTCACGACTAGCCATGTCGGCCCGGGTTCTTTGTCATATGGATGCTAGCGACACTATCATGTACATGAGCCAAAAGGCATAAACGGTCCCGGGCCATGGTAAGGCGACACCGTGGGAATACCGTGCGTGAGGCCGCAAAGTGATATGAGGTGTTACCGGCTAGATCGATGTGACTTGGAATCAGGGTCTGACAGCTTTGGTATCGAGCCCGATCGCTGTAGGATTACCAAGCCAAACCGGTCGAAGTTGTGTCTAGAAATGCTTTAGTTATATAAGGAAATTGATTGTGGAAGGAACGTAAGGCTCTTTTACTCCTTTACCTTATGCCCTTCGATCTAAGTCATCCTCTTCTTTTCTCTGAGGTTTAAGAACTAGGCTTCTCATTTATCTATCAGGATGACGTGTTACTAATCCATAGAGTTTTAAGATTGTTGGTTTTAAGCCCCAGTTCAGTTTCTACTACTTCCGTGTGTTCACAGTTGGTCTCAGAACCTTGATATTGTGATGTTGAGTGGTCATGCCACCATTTTTGCAGCATGTCTCAAATCATTTTGAGCATTTACAACCGTTATGCTGTCCAAGTCATCCCAGGTTTCTAAAACAATCTGAAGCATTTGCAAAATCCCTTCCTCCCATTTTGAAGTCCCTTTGGGCCAGATTAACCACACTAATCGGTGAGTTGAGGTACTTTGTTGCCTCGACATATATGTTGGATCTATTGTTATGACCCTAGGCGTCTTATGAAACCATCTAGTAATCTAGCCATATTTTGTGTTCCCAGTGTGATGATTCTGGCCATCATTCTCCAAAGCATCCCGTGATGCAATTTAGTTAGTAGGTATTCTACTCCTGGGTTCTTGACCCAAGATTCACTCTACTTACCTCGTGTTGATAGTGTTGCTCGTACCTTTAGGATACTAGTAACCTTTGTGATAGTCTTCGAGGTCCGTGGTATATCATTCTTCCAAATACCAAGAACCATCCTTGGCAGGAGTTCCTTTGAACCAAAGATCACAATAAGAGTGCTCTTGATGAGTTCTTCGTTCTACATTGTGAATCTGCCAGTTCTACTTTCCTGCATGGGTTATTCGGAAGAAACCTATTGAACTTGATTCGACATACTAACCTATGCATCCACAACTCAGAAAGTTATATGTTCCTCGAGTTGTTCCTCCTTAGTTGTATTCTGACCCCCGTCTATCAATTGATAGTCAAGGGTATGTGTGCGATCGTGTTTATCGATGACTATTATCCTTGTGGTCCTTCAAGCCATTCTATTCCGGAATGACTAGGAGAAACAAACTCCAGTACCTCGTCCATATCCAGGATTGGGTCAAAGTAGTTGTGCTCTGCAGATCAAATGCCAATCCATCCTTTGCTCTGTTCTACCTTGGAGTGTTACCATCTTTATGTCAAGAATGTCATAAGAATTGCACCATCTCTTATGAATTCTTGATGTAGTGATACTTCTCACCATCATTATTCATTCCTCGGTTTCGTGTTGTTGTAACCGGAGTGCCGACAAGTGAACTGTGATGTGTGAAATCGATACTCCTAGCAACCTCGTTGCTTGGTAGTTAATGGACAATATTCTCATTCTTAGTGTGTTGGTTATTAAATCATCATCCTAAGATTGATCGTGCTACCTAGTCCTTATTTCTGGTGCACTCCTCGATTAATAAGTTAGGATTATTCAATCCCTTGCTTATTTGATCGTATCGTCTTGCTCTGGAAAGCAAGATTGTTCTCGAGCTTAGTAACATATTGGTGGCTCGTGATTTTCTGAAGATCTTCTCGGAAGTATTACCTGGTTGTCACCTGACTGTTATGTTGAGTTCGTGATTAAATGGGTTTTCTTATAAATCAGCCCTTCTCCAAGAATCTGTGTTGGATACCCCTGAGCTAGTTGTTAAGCTAAACAACAACTTGGAGAGTTGGAAGATAAAAGCTTGTCTGACTTAGTTCATGTTAAGGGATATCTTTTGTGCGTGTGTGTGTATTGAAGAAAGATGATATCTCCATCGATTGGTCCTTGTGATCAGTTGTTGGATCTATTGCCTTGTCAAAACTTTGACTTGAGTATGGGCTATTGTCAAGTCAAATCAGAACCAACGATATTCGTAATGTTGTCTTACTCATGGTTGATTCCTCGAGCATACACCATTATACTCTTTGGGTCTGACCAATGCTATCACCTTGTTCACATGATGGTGGAAGTCCAATGATATGGAAATTCCGATGAGTTACTAATGAGCCCATCAACAGCATCTTGTCTCCTCCATGATTCATGTTGAACATCAAGTTAGTGTTGGAAACTTTTGTAAGCAATGCCTTCATGTTCCGTTCATGAAGCTTATGCTTGGATGGAAGAAGTGACTTCCTCGAATTCATGTGCATTTGGTGCAAGTTGCCGCCGTGAATTCGAGAAAGTTTGTTTTGCTTCCTTTGGAATCATCCCAAGCCAGTCATGCATGTGCGAAGTATTCTATGATCTGATAGACTGATCATCTTCATTCCTTATAAATTTCCTAGCACACCAAGCCACTGATTGAATTGTTCAAGATAAAGGAGTCTGTTCTAAAGTGTTAATCCTTTGGACTTTCGCGCGGAGACTTCGATATCATTAATGATGATTCCCAACCAGGACTCGATAGTGTTTTGTTGTAAGACTACCGCGTGGTCATGCTTGTCTTGGACAACGTGTGCATAGGTTTGTAGCAGAACCAGCTCATGTTTTGGAGCTGGCTATCGCAGTTCATTTCCCGAGAATCTTGCAACATCATCTCGTCGGTTTGTGTTGCAAACTTTCTTTTCCAGACATGACGTCTGAAATATCGTGTTACGAACCAGATCTGAATCTCAGGCAGATATGATGGTTGAAACATTCCCAACATCTACATTTTGTTCCCAGCTTGCACCGCCATTGTGCCATCCAACCATGGACTACCCTTCTCGGTAATTTCTGGTCAGGATCTCCTTCAACAGTGGTCCTACCATGGGTCCCATCCATTTCCGGTGATAAGTAAAAGTCATCCATTGTGTTGTCTTCAACAAGGTAGTCCACATCATCCATTCTAGTCCGGGTATGCCATCCCTTTGTACTCCGCCAAACGATTGTTGTGAATTGCCTTAGGCTGGTATAAAGAGTTTCAATGATCTCTGAATCAAAAGTAATTCTTTTTGCCACTAAAGGGAATAGTTCTTTGAGTCACCTTTTCCAAAGTGCCCCGTTATGGGATCATGGCAATTATTTCCTTGCCACCTTGACACTGTCCACCATCTTTCTAAGCGTGGAATTGTTGCCCACCAAATCAAACCCCGTCGCTTGCTCTTCCATCCCTCTCGATGTGTTTCGTGTCTCAGCTCGAGAGATGTTTCAATGTCTCACTCAATGAGTGATCCTGAGTTGTTCGATCTTCGAGAAGATCGATCCTTCTGGAGTTTTCCCTTTCCTCTCATTGTCATGTTAGTTGGAGTTCTCAGAGCAAGACATCAAGACAAAGATGGTGATCGTGTCAACGTTCTTATGAAGTGCAACCTGGACCGTGAAGACCGTGTTAGCTTGTGCCCCCTCTGTCTTCTTACCTCACGACTTGAATCTCGGGACGAGATTCTTGTTTAGTGGGGGTGAGTTGTCACAGCCCTAGATCTTTGTTTGTAATTAGTTGCATCTTCAAGCATGTCATCATGTTTATATTTCAATGAACTTGAAATGGGGACATGTGAAACCCTCAGAAATCAGTTAAAAAATAACCAACCTTAAAATCTTCTCAAATGAGTCCAAGAAAATGTTCCTGTTATTCTATAGAAATATTGGTAAGAGGTAAAATTCAAACCAATATTTCGGAGTCACAGAAATATTTATTTTGGCCATTTGAATTAATCCAATAACTATTTGCTTTGGATTTACATTTAATATATATTAAATATGACTCCAATAATTCTGGAAGTTTGTGAGTGGCTTTGTATATATGTTAGCAAGCCATATAATAACCTACAGAATTTATTAAAATGATTTAGTTGCTAAACTAAATCAAAACAGAGGAAGAAAAATAGAAAACAGAAACAAATAAAAGAGAGAGATAATCTTACCTGGCCTCACCTGTGCAGCCCACCAACCAGCCCAACACTGTAGCTGGCCGGCCCAGGCCACCACCGCCACCTCCCCTGTCGTCTTCCTCCTCTGCCCGGGAGGGCCAGGCGCGTGCCCGGCAGCAGCGCCTTGCCCGTCTTGACCACCTCCTGCCTGCTTGCTCGCTGTTGGAGACGGCCCCGAGCGCCACACACTCCCCTCGACCACCCCGTACCCCTCTCACTCTCCCGTGCCCATTCCCCTCCTCTCCCTCGATCTCTCGCGCAACGCCCGAGGACCACTGTCGCCGCCGTTCGCCTTTGCCGCGACCACCAGCATCCCCATGCCAAGCCAGCTAGTCCACGAGCTCCGCCTCTTACGCCTCTTCCTCCTCGGCGATTCTCCGGCCTCGGGCCTTGCTTCATCGTCACCATCGCCGTTTCCGTCGCCGGCCACCGAAGCTCATCGCCGCTGATTCGGGAGCTACCGGACGTCCCCGACCACGCCCTCGCGCTCGTTGGACTCGCTGTGAGCACCTGCATCTAACCCCCCTAACCCCGCTGCCTCTTGCTCGCCGTAGCCGTCACCCCCTTGCTGCCCGCAGCACACCGCCGGCCGAGCTCGCCATCAACGCAGCTCCAGTGACCATTTGGTCACCCCGGTGACTCCAACACGCTCGTAGCACCCCGTAGAGGAGCCCCAACGCATCAGTTGGCTCGCTTGCGAGCTGCAACACCGAACCCGCAACTCACCCGAACGACGGCCGCCGCTTTCTTGCTCGCCGCCGTTGGCTCCGGCCACCATAGGCCCGGCCTCCACCACCACTAGACGCGCGCCTGCAAGAGCTCTCCAACGAGCCCAAGAACAGCCTCGTGCATGCCTTGTGGGCGTTTTCCGAGCCGCGCCACCGTCTCGGGCCTCACCGGCGTCGAGTCGCCGGTGGGTTTGACCCCGCTGACCCTTGACCGGGTGGGCCGGTTTGACCCCACAGGTCAGCGGCGTGGGCCCCAGGCCACTAACTAAACTAGGTTAGTATTAGTTTAACGCTAACTAAATTTAGTTAGTTTAAATAACTGCTGACACGCGGGACCCATTGGTCAGGTTGACTTGGACGTCCCCTTTGACCACTTGGCGTTACCACGGCGCCTTCTTGGCGATTTAATAACTAATTTCTGGATTTATTTTTATATAGAAAATTTCAGAAATTATTGCAAACTTCAAAAATTCATAGAAAATAATCTATAACTCAGATGGAAATAAATTATATATGAAAAATGATCAGAAAAATCCAATCTACCCATCTGTACCACTTTCATGCATGTTAGATCAACATAAGGATGCTGTTTAGGCCAAATCATATAAATGGCATTTAAACACGAACATATGGAGTTTGAATTTGAACCTAGGGTTCAAACCAACTCCATTTAACATGTTGCTAGTTGCATTAGCTCAAAACACAGCATATTGACATGTCATGATCATGCATCATATTGTGCACTGCATTGATTGTGTTTTCTTTCTCTGTTGCCGGTATTTGTTCCCTCTCGATAGACGTGGTTTCGACGATGAGTTCGATGACACCGATGAAGAGTTGTTCTATCTTGAGAAGTGCCAGGCAAGAAAAACCTCCTTGTTCATTCCGATACAATCCTACTCTCTCGCTCCTGATCTCTTTTACTGCATTAGGAGAACAGCGATTCATCTGTACTTGCTGCGGTAGCTGAACCCCTTTATCCTCTGCATGACCTGTCATTGCCACAGTAAATAGATGAAACCCACTAGCATGAGTAGGAGTTGTTTGAGCCCTGTTGTGCCTACTCATTCATGCTTGTTTGTCATATGCACTCTTGCTTAGAGTTGAGTCAGGTCCGATTCATCGAGGATGAATCGAGAGGTGTGAACATGTCCTCTTGTGTGTGAGCTAAGTGTGTGAACACGATTTGGTAAAGGTAGGGGTGAGAGGCCATGTAGGAGTACATGGTGGGTTGTCTCATTGAAGCCGTCCTCAGGAACTGAGTTCTGTGTTTGTGATCCATGAACAGCTACTACCACACATTGGGATCCTTAATTGACTCTCTTGACTTATTAACCGCCCATGTCCTCTGTCCAGGAGTTGCAACTAGTTTCTGGTGTTTGTAGGATATGTGTTGGAGGCCGTGCGTAGCGCTGACCCTAGGGGTGGGCTATGATGCGGTAGATACACCGTGGCCCGGTGTACCAAGCGCCCGTTTGGTGTCTCGGGAATCCTGGACACATCGTTTGGGGCTGTGAGCAAAACCCCGTCCAGATCTCCTCGCGGATGGAACCCGAATAGGCGATAAACCTAGACTAGAGACTTGTGTGGTTAGTCAGGTCGTGGCCGACTCCCTCGCTAGGTTTCCACTTGAAGGTTGCCGAGATACACGACGTGTACATGGTGGTAAGTGACGAGAGCGTGTGTGAAGAAGTACACCCCTGCAGGGTTATAAATGATCTATTCGAATAGCCGCGTCCACGATAAAGGACTTCTGGGTTGCCTATATCAGTCCGTAGACAAGTGAAAGGGGATACTCTAAAACGCGCAAGATAAGCGTGAGTGCTATGGATGGCGTTCTCGTAGGGAGACGGGAGCGGATCCATAGTGGTGTATTGATATGGTGAATATGTGGACTCGTGTGCGCCACCTCAAAAGAGTTACTTGTAGTCATAGTTTAGGATAGCCACCGAGTCAAAGCTGGCTTGCTGCAGTTAAACTCCACCACCCCTTTATTGATACCGATGCATATGTAGTTAGTTCTGATGTAAGTCTTGCTGGGTACATTTGTACTCATGTTTGCTTAATTTATGTTTTGCAGAGAGACTTCGGTCTCGCTAGTAATTCCGTGTGGACTTCGACGTTTAGCTTGATACCTCAGCTACGATCTTGTGCCCTCGACAGGATCTGGTAGATAGTCAGGCTTCTAAGCCTTTTTCATTTGTAGATGTCTGTACTCAGACATGTTAAGCTTCCGCATGTGCTTTGACTTGTATGCTTTGAATGTTGGGTCATGAGACCCATGTTTGTAATATCTTGGCTCCTCGGGCCTAATGAATAAATACTTGAGTCGTAGAGTTATGTTGTGATGCCATGTTGTATTTACACATATCGAGCATATTGTGTGTATGATTGAAATGCTTGGTATGTGTGGGATCCGACAATCTAGTTGTTTATCCTTGGCAGCCTCTCTTATGGGGAAATGTAGTCTAGTGCTTCCATGAGCCATAGTAGTCCGCTACAGCCGGTTCACGGAGTCCTGCTAGCCCAAAGACTACTGCTTTCGGGACACTTGGTAGCCGGCATGTGTTTCACTTCGTTCCTGTATACATCCCTTCGGGAAATGTCACGCGGTGACATCCGAGTCCTCCCTAACCTGCTACAGCCCGGGTTCCGGAGTCCTGTTAGCCCGGTGCTACAGCCCGGATTCACACGCTGACCGACATGCTTGATGTGATTCATGTATGCCTGTCCCCATGGGTTAGTGCCGCTTTGGGTTTACGACTAGCCATGTCGGCCCGGGTTCTCTGTCATATGGATGCTAGCGACACTATCATATACGTGAGCCAAAAGGGGCAAACGGTCCCGGGCCATGGTAAGGCGACACCCGTGGGAATACCGTGCGTGAGGCCGCAAAGTGATATGAGGTGTTACCGGCTGGATCGATGTGACTTGGAATCGGGGTCCTGACAGCTCGATGTTGATTCATGTATGCCTGTCCCTATAAGTTAGTGCCACTTTGGGTTCACGACTAGCCATGTCGGCCCGGGTTCTCTGTCATATGGATGCTAGCGACACTATCATATACGTGAGCCAAAAGGCGCAAACGGTCGTGGGCCATGGTAAGGCGGAAGCGATGATGAGCCCAGATTCCGCAAAATGGCTTGAGGCCATGAAATCTGAGATGGGATCCATGTATGAGAACAAAGTATAGACTTTGGTTGACTTGCCCGATGATCGGCAAGCCATCGAGAATAAATGAATCTTCAAGAAGAAGGTAGCGTTGATGGTAATGTACCTGTCTACAAAGCTCGACTTGTTGCAAAAGGTTTTCGACAAGTTCAAGGGGTTGACTACGATGAGACTTTCTCACCCGTAGCGATGCTTAAGTCTGTCCGAATCATGTTAGCAATCGCTGCATTTTATGATTATGAAATATGGCAAATGGATGTCAAAACTGCATTCCTGAATGGATTTCTGGAAGAAGAGTTGTATATGATGCAACCGGAAGGTTTTGTCGATCCAAAAGGTGCTAACAAAGTGTGCAAGCTCCAGCGATCCATTTATAGACTGGTGCAAGCCTCTCGGGGTTGGAATAAACTCTTTGATAGTGTGATCAAAGCATATGGTTTTATACAGACTTTTGGAGAAGCCTGTATTTGCAAGAAAGTGAGTGGGAGCTCTGTAGCATTTCTGATATTATATGTAGATGACATATTATTAATTGGAAATGATATAGAATTTCTGGATAGCATAAAAGAATACTTGAATAAACGTTTTTCGATGAAAGACCTCGGTGAAGCTGCTTACATATTGGGCATCAATATCTATAGAGATAGATCAAGACGTTTAATTTGACTTTCACAAAGCACATACCTTGATAAAGTTTTGAAAAATTTCAAAATGGATCAGGCAAAGAAAGGTTTCTTGCCTGTATTTCAAGGTGTGAAGTTGGGTCAGACTCAATGTCCGACCACAGCAGAAGATAGAGAGAAAATGAAAGATGTTCCCTATGCTTCTGTCGGATTTCGGGTTCCGGGAAACCCTCTGGGTTCGAACTCTGGGGTGCACGCGGAGATCTCACCCTCTACCTACTTGCACTTCGTCGCCTCGCAAGGATCTAAAACTACACGAAGAGAAACACAAGGGACACAAGGTTTATCTTTGGTTCAGGCGACCATTGCGGTGTAACACCCTACTCCGGTGTGTGGTGTGGTGGATTGCCTCTTGGGCGATGATGAACAATACAAGGAAGAACAGCCTCGCGAGGGTGAGGTGTTCTTGTGGTTAGGCTCTCGATCGGATTGGATCAAGCTAAGATGATGTCTCCCTCCCTCTCTTTGTGGGTGACTAGCTCTACTTATAGGCGGAGGCCTGGGCCTCTTCCCAAATATTGAGCGGGAAGGCGCCAACAATTGGCCATTTTGAAGGGGAACATCTAGTACACTTATCCTGACTAAAGTTGGTCCTCGCCTGTCAAAGGCTCTGGGGGTGACGCCGGCTTGGGCTCCACGATGACCTCCTTCATGCCGTTGCGACGGTCTTGGTCTTATTGCACCGAAACGGCTGCCTTTGCTTGATGCTCTCGCCTACGCTTGCCTCCTTTGCACCAAAGAGGATATGAGGACACTGCGCGGGTTGGCGCCCGCCTGGCGCCCTTGGTCGTCATGGCTTGCGTCATGGGCACCTTGTGAGGTACCCCGCCTTGATCTCTCCGCCTCCTCGCGAGCCAGCCTGACGAGGCCGTGCCTGGCGCCCTTTGTAAGCTAGGAACATGAAGTAAAAGGGATACACACCGCAGGGACGGACCCACGCGGCCTGGGAATGATGCAGCCACAGGCGCTCCAGTGGAAATGAAACTTGAAGGATGTCACTGATAACGTTGAAGACGAAGGGATGTTGAAGTAGCTGACGTCGTGGGCTGAGGAAACCGATCTTCACGAGCCCCCAGGCCAAGGAGCCTCGGGAGGCTCCGGAAGCGCTGGTGGCTCCTCGCGGACCATCTCCATCTCCGCCCGGGACTGCAGAACGCTTGGCCTCTTGAGCCTCAGGATGCTCCCCATGAGGCGGCGGCGCGTGGCGGCAGCGTTCGGCACCGTAGGGCATGCGAACATAGGCGTGGGGTGGACCTTTGCGGCGCCCAGCGTGAGGGGCCAGAGGCGCTCCTGAGAGGCGGCTCGGTTGAGCCCTGGTATGTCGATGCAGACGCGCAGCCCACCATCCTCGCCTGGATGGGGAGCTATGGCGGGTAAGCGGCGGCTGCGCTCATGACTCTTGACTCCTACAGCTCCTGTATGATCTGGCTGACGAACTCCTGAGGGTTTGGCCCTCCTTGCCTCGCTCCTCCCTGAGGGAAACGTGCTTTGAAACACACCTCCAAGTGGCGCCCTAGCGCCTCCCTCGTGACCTTAGCAAGGTCGGTGGCCCTCCAGGAGAGAGCCCCCGAGCCTTGCTCGAGGAGGGCGCCGGGCGCGCCTTCCTATGCGACAGAAGGAGGTGCCCCCCGAACAGGCGCGGACCTTGAGGGGCCTTCCTCCTGAGTGGTCGGTCCAGGCGATGTCTTCTTCTTCTTGGGAGCAGTCTCGGGGAGCCTCCCGCTCCAGCGATCTGGGTCTTCAAGCGACGCGGCTTGAAAAGCACGCTCCAGTGAGCACACTGCGTCTCTCTCTTCACAAGGCACCGTGATGACTCCACCGCTTCCTGGCATCTTGAGGATGTTGTAGCCATGATGAGTCACGGCCATGAACTTGGCCAGAGCTGGGTACCCGAGGATGGCATTGTATGGCAGGCGAATGTGGACGACATCGAAGTCGATGAGCTCGGTGCGGTAGTTGTCACGCGCCCCGAAGGTGACGGGGAGGCGGACCTGCCCAATCGTAACTGTGGAGCCATCGGTGACCCCGGAGAAAGGCTTGGTTGGTTGAAGCTGATTGTAAGGCACTTGGAGATTATTGAATGTCTCTATGGACAGGACATTGAGCCCTGCTCCGCAATCGATGAGGGTCCTGGTGACTTGCGCGTTACTGATGATTGGGGAACAAAGCATCGGGAGGACTCGGTGTGGCGCGCGACTTGAGCTGATCCGGCTGAAATTTGAGCGTGATGGCGCACGCTGACCACCTAAGAGGGCGTGTGGCTTCGAGCTTGGGGAGGACTGCATTCACTTCGCGGGCGAACTACTTGAAGATGTGTCGAGAGGCTGGGGCTTGAGCTCCGCCCAGGATGCAAGCGATCGCACGCGGCTCCTGGAAGCCCCCAGTCCCCTCGTCCTGATGATGGTCCTCATTTCTCCTTGGCTGCGGCGGCAGAGGAGGGAGACATGCGTTTCCTTGCGCGCGATCCTCGCGAGGCTGATCCCTCCAGCCTCCCTCGCGAGGCTGATCCTGCCAGCGGTCCTCACGAGGTCGGTCACGCCACCCTTGGCGAGGGCCACGGTCTTCCCAGCGTCCTGTGTTTCTTCCTCCTCCTCGGCCGTAGCCTCGATCGTTGCGATCGGGGCGTCGGCCGATTCGCCCTTCTGGCACGGCTCGGAGTTCTTGACATTCGTTGGTGTTGTGGGTGTGGAGGTCGTGGTACACACAGTACCGGCTGCCCTTGGAAGACTCGGGCTGATCCCTGCCTCGCTTGGTATCTGGTTCTGCCTCGAGCACGGCAGCCCCCTTGCGCTTCACGTCCTTGACCTTGGGCTTCTTCTCTTACAGGTCTGCGGCTGGCAGCTCGAGGAGGAAAGGCGTCCTTCCTCAGCCCTTGCGCACTTGGTCGCCAAGTTGAACAGCTCAAGGATGTGCAGATCTTCATGTATCGCGACTCCTCCTTGATCTTGGCGTCACGCACGCGGCGTCGGAGAAGGCTGAGATGATGGCCTCCTCGGTCACCTTGGGAATCTTGAGGCGTGCATTGTTGAAGCGGCTGGATGTACTGGCAGGTCTCTCCTGGCTGCTACTTGAAGCGGCGCATGTCGCTCACGGCAGGGGGCCGGTCGCGAGTGCCTTGGAAGTTGGCGATGAAGCGGGTGCGCATCTCGTCCCAGGAGGAGATCGTGCCAAGAGCCAGGTGCGGACACCGTCTTTGAGCACCATGGGAAACCAGTTCGCCATGACCTGCTCGTCCCCGTTGGCGGCTTTGATGCCCAGCTCATAGAGCTGAAGGAACTCCGCTGGGTCGGCCGTGCCGTCGTAGCAAGGAGGCAGGTCTGGCTTGAACTTGTCGGGCCACGCGACGCTGCGTAGCTCGGCGGTGAAGGCGCGGCAGCCTGCTGTATCCACGGGAGGCCTTTGGTGACGAAGGGCCTGGTCTTGCGGGTCCCCATGTGCTACCGCTGGGAGAAGCGCGGGGTCTTGGCGTGCTGGAGCAGGAGCGTGGTCGTGACGGGCCGGCGCAGGGAGCACTCGGGCAGCTTCTTGGGGGCGAGGGACCTCTTGACAGCTCTGCTCTTGCTGCTTGGCCCAGTGCGTGCCAGTGGGTTCCGCCAGGGCCACGCGCCTTGGGCCAAAGCGCCTTCTTGAGGGGGAGGCAGCTAAGGCGCCCCCAGAGCTTCATCGCCCGCGCAAGGCGGGGCGCGGTGCAGCGAGAAGGACGGCGCGGGGGAGCCCCCTGCGACGCGGACGAGCTCGGTGACGCGGTCCAGCCACTCCTCGTAGACGTCGTTGACGGGGCGGTAGCGCAGGAGCTCGTTTGCCGTGATGAGCGCGGCCCGAGCCTCCATGGGCGCGCGGAGCACGCGAGACGAAGAACCAGCTTGGGCGAGTGAAGGAGTAGCGGTGGGGCCGTCTCGCCTCACGGACGGATCTTTGGGGCGATGCTTCTGCTTTCGTTCCCGCCGGGCCGGTGGCGGCGTTGACGGCAGCTGACGAGCAGCGAACGGCGGGCGGCCGCCGACGGGGCTGTCTGGCGACGGGTAGCGAGGGCGGCTCGGCGCTTCGGTGAGGGCCGACGGCGTCGACATGGAAGCGATGGGCGGCGAAGAACAGGCGGCGGAAGGCGGATTCCGGTGCAACCCTACCTGGCGCGCCAAATGTCGGATTTCGGGTTCCGGGAAACCCTCTGGGTTCGAACTCTGGGGTGCACGCGGAGATCTCACCCTCTACCTACTTGCACTTTGTCGCCTCGCAAGGATCTAAAACTACACGAAGAGAAACACAAGGGACACAAGGTTTATACTGGTTCGGGCGACCATTGCGGTGTAACACCCTACTCCAGTGTGTGGTGTGGTGGATTGCCTCTTGGGCTGATGATGAACAATACAAGGAAGAACAGCCTCGCGAGGGTGAGGTGTTCTTGTGGTTAGGCTCTCGATCGGATTGGATCAAGCTAAGATGATGTCTCCCCTCCCCTCTACTGTGGTGACTAGCTCTACTTATAGGCGGAGGCCCTGGGCCTCTTCCCAAATATTGAGCGGGAAGGGCGCCAACAATTGGCCATTTTGAAGGGGAACATCTAGTACACTTATCCTGACTAAAGTTGGTCCTCGCCTGTCAAAGGCTCTGGGGGTGACGCTGGCTTGGGCTCCACGATGACCTCCTTCATGCCGTTGCGACGGTCTTGGTCTTGTTGCACCGAAACGGCTGCCTTTGCTTGATGCTCTCGCCTACGCTTGCCTCCTTTGCACCAAAGAGGATATGAGGACACTGCGTGGGTTGGCGCCCGCCTGGCGCCCTTGGTCGTCATGGCTTGCGTCATGGGCACCTTGTGAGGTACCCCGCCTTGATCTCTCCGCCTCCTCGCGAGAGCCCGGCTGACGAGGCCGTGCACGAGGAAGCTTCACGTCGTCCGCCCAGCAATCTTGGCCCCTCGCGAGGGTCTTGAGCTTGTGCTGATGAAGATGGGCCGTACTGGGCCACCCCTTGAGCCACGCCGCAGGCCGCAGGCAGGCAAGTCTGGGTACCCCCGTTCCCAAAACGTCGACAACTTCAGCCATAGGCTCTATCATGTATGCAATGTTGTGTACTAGACCTGACGTATGCTTAGCGATAAGTTTGGCACGGAGGTACCAAAGTAATCCAGGAGTGGATCACTGGACAGCGGTCAAGAATATCCTGAAATACCTGAAAAGGACTAAGGATATGTTTCTCGTTTATGGAGGTGATAAAGAGCTAGTCGTAAATGGTTACGTCGATGCAAGCTTTGACACTTACACGGACGATTCAAAATCGCAAACTGGATACGTGTTTATATTAAATGGTGGAGCTGTCAGTTGGTGCAGTTCTAAACAAAGCGTTGTGGCGGGATCTACATGTGAAGCGGAGTACATAGCTGCTTCGGAAGCAGCTAATGAAGGAGTTTGGATGAAAGAGTTCATTTCCGATCTAGGTGTCATAACTAGTGCATCGGGACCAATGAAGATCTTCTGTGACAATACTGGTGCAATTGCCTTGGCAAAGGAATCCAGATTTCACAAGAGGACCAAGCACATCAAGAGACGCTTCAATTCCATCCGGGACCAAGTCCGGTGGGAGACATAGAGATTTGCAAGATACATACGGATCTGAATGTTGCAGACCCGTTGACTAAGCCTCTTCCACGAGCAAAACATGATCAACACCAAGACTCCATGGGTGTTAGAATCATTACTATGTAATCTAGATTATTGACTCTAGTGCAAGTGAGAGACTGAAGGAAATATTCCCTAGAGGCAATAATAAACTTATTATTTACTTCCTCATATCATGATAAATGTTTATTATTCATGCTAGAATTGTATTAATCGGAAACATGATACATGTGTGAATACATAGACAAACTTAATGTCACTAGTATGCCTCTACTTGACTAGCTCATTAATCAAAGATGGTTATGTTTCCTAACAATAGACATGTGTTGTCATTTGATTGACGGGATCACATCATTAGGAGAATGATGTGATTGACTTGACCCATTCCGTTAGCTTAGCACTTGATCGTTTAGTATGTTGCTATTGCTTTGTTCATGACTTATACAAATTCCTATAACTATGAGATTATGCAACTCCCGTTTACCGGAGGAACACTTTGTGTGCTACCAAACATCACAACGTAGCTGGGTGATTATAAAGGAGCTCTACAGGTGTCTCCAAAGGTACATGTTGAGTTGGCATATTCGAGATTAGGTTTTGTCCTCCGATTATCGGAGAGGTATCTCTGGGCCCTCTCGGTAATGCACATCACTATAAGCCTTGCAAGCAATGTAGCTAATGAGTTAGTTATAGAATGA
This sequence comes from Aegilops bicornis, assembly GCA_021605145.1. NCBI lineage: Eukaryota > Viridiplantae > Streptophyta > Magnoliopsida > Poales > Poaceae > Aegilops > Aegilops bicornis. Next base: position 657,292,011 of record CM038673.1, read on the forward strand.
TGCATTACGTAGCGAGTAAAGAGACTTGCCGTAGCGAGATTGAACTAGGTATTGAGATACCGATGATCGAATCTCGGGCAAGTAACATACCGATGACAAAGGGAACAACGTATGTTGTTATGCAGTTTGACCGACAAAGATCTTCATAGAATATGTAGGAGCCAATATGAGCATCCAGGTTCCGCTATTGGTTATTGACCCAAAATGGTTCTCGGTCATGTCTACATACTTCTCAAACCCGTAGGGTCCACACGCTTAAGGTTTCGATGACAGTTATATTATGAGGTCCCGGATGTGATTATGGACATGACGAGGAGTCTCGAAATGGTCGAGACATGAAGATTGATATATTGGAAGCTTATATTTGGATGTCGGAAGTGTTCCGGGTGAAATCGGGATTTTCTGGAGATGCAAGGGAGGTTACAGACCCCGGAAGCTTATTGGGCCTACATGGGCCTTAGTGGAGAAGAGGAGAGGAGGCAAGGGCTGGGCCGCCCCCCCTTTCCTTCCTCTCTCCATCCTCCTTCCCCCCTTCTCCTAGTCCAACCAGGAAAGGAGGGAGTCCTACTCCCGGTGGGAGTAGGACTCCCCTTGGCACGCCCCTCCTTGGCCAGCCGCCCCCTCCCCCTTGGCTCCTTTATATACGGGGGCACCTCTAGACACAACAATTGATCTCTTGATCTCTTAGCCGTGTGCGGTGCCCCCCTCCACCATAGTCCTTGATAATATTGTAGCGGTGCTTAGGCGAGAAGCCTGCGACGGTAGAACATCAAGATCGTCACCACGCCGTCGTCTTGTGGAACTCTTCCCCGACATTCTCTGGATCGAGATGCGGGGATCGTCATCGAGCTGAACGTGTGCTAGAACTCGGAGGTGCCGTAGTTTTGGTGCATGATCGGTCGGGCCGTGTAGACATACGACTACATCAACCACGTTGTTCTAACGCTTCCACTTTTGGTCTACGAGGGTACGTGGACAACACTCTCCCCTCTTGTTGCTATGCATCACCATGATTTGCGTGTGCGTAGGAATTTTTTTGAAATTACTACGTTCCCCAACAAATCGGCTGACGGGCCTTTGAGAGAGGGTCTTGAGAGGTCCCTGTATTGTGCTCTCTTGATGCCGGATAGGTCCTAGATGGCACTTTTTTTTACCATAGCTTGGTTGACCCGAACACTTGGCTTTTGGGTGGTTGGTCCCCACAGTTGCCCATGGTATTTTAAGCACAAAGTTGTGCATACGAGGCACGTACTGTCCGACTAGGTTGGGCGTGTTGTGGGTGTGTATCCTTATTTATGGTGAGCATAGGGAGGCTCCTCGAACGGAGACAGGGCTCGGGCCCGTTTACTCGCCTCCCTTGCCTTGACAGTGGGCTGGTACTTTGGCCCCTCGATGCTGGTTTGAACTTCGGCTGCAAGAGCCGCCGTGTGCTCCTTAGTTCGGAGTGAGCGCTCCATGTTGCCATTGACTATGATGACGCCCTTGGGTCCGGGCATCTTTAGCTTCAGGTATGCGTAATGGGGGATAGCGTTGAAATGAGCAAACTTCGTACGGCCCAGGAGTGCGTGATAGCCGCTGCGAAAAGGGACGATGTCGAAGATCAAGTCTTCGCTGTGGAAGTTGTCCGGCGAGCCGAACACCACTTCCAACGTCACGATGCCCGTGCAGCGGGCTTCAACGCCTAGGATTACTCCTTTGAAGGTGGTGTTACTAGGTTTGATCCTTGATAGACTAATACCCATTTTCCTCACTGTGTCTGAATAAATCAGATTGAGGCTACTACCTCCATCCATGAGGACTCTAGTGAGGTGGTACCCATCGATAATGGGGTCAAGAACCAGGGTCGCCGATCCTCCATGACGGATACTGGTCGGATGGTCCCTGCAGTTGAAGGTGATCGGGCATGCCGACCATGGATTAAATTTTGGAGCTACAGGCTCTATGGCGTAGACGTCCCGAAGTGTGTGTTTCCTCTCCTTAGGTATATGTGTGGAGTAGATCATGAACACCATCTTTACCTCAGGAGGGAATTGTTTCTGGCCTCCATTGTTCGTCCTGCGAGGTTCCTCATCGTCCTCGATGCGGTGGCTTTTTCCTGTGTCCTCGGCTGTGAGTTTGCCGGCCTGTTTGATCACCCAACAATTACAGTTGATGTGGTTGGTGGGCTTGTCAAAGGTGACGTGGATCTGGCAGGGCCTATCCAAGATTATGTCCAACTTGGTGGGTCCGTCCTGGTTCCCTTTAGAGGGCTTCTTCCGCGGTCCTGATTTGGAGTTGTGGAATCCAGAATTTACTGTCGTGTCATCGACGTCAGTGCCATTGTGTCGACACTTGTTTTTGTTGCGTCGTGGCTTCCCGTTGCCGTCCCAGACTTCAGAGGTGCCTGGGTCTTCGGGTTTGTTGCTTCTGCGGGCCAACCAACTGTCTTCGCCCACGCAAAAGCGGGTCATGAGTGAGGTGAGAGCCAACATCATCCTTGGCTTGTCTTGGCCAAGCTGACGAGCTAGCCATTCGTCTTGGATGCTATGTTTGAATGCAGCTATTGCCTCTGCATCTAGACAGTCGATGATTTGGTTCTTCTTGGTCAAGAACCGATTCCAAAATTGTCGGGCTGACTCACCGGGCTATTGGACCACATGGCTCAGGTCATCGGCATCCAGAGGCCGAACATAAGTGCCTTGAAAGTTAGCTCGGAAAGCATCCTCGAGCTCCTCCCAACTTCCTATGGAGTTTTTAGTGAGGCTGTTTAACCAATGCCTAGCTGGTCCATTAAGATCTAATGGCATGTATTTTATGGCGTGGAGATCATCTCCTCGTGCCATATGAATGTGGAGAAGAAAATCTTCGATCCACACGGCCGGGTCTGTTGTCCCGTTGTATTGTTCGGTGTTTACGGGCTTAAACCCTTCGGGGAACTGGTGTTGCATCACCTCGTGTGTAAAACACATTGGGTGAGCGGCACCCCTGACTCAGGCCATGTCACGCTCGAGTTCGGCTGCCATCCGGGCCCGACGCTGCTCCCTAATTCTATCGCTTCGATCGATCCAAGCTTGGTATCCGTCCCGTCTAGCGGGAGGGTATTCTCTAGATCCATAGATGGATCTTGCCTGACATGTTCTAGCATTCAGGTCGTGCCACAGGTCATATGAGTCCTCTAGCTCTAGTGGCTCCTTTCCCTTCAGTAGGAGGTCTGTCCCTATCCTCGGAAGTCTGGCTGAGTGGTCGCCTGAAATGCGTCTAGGTGGTGCGGGCTCTAGGGCCTCGTCATCGAATTGTGGCAGTAGTTTCCGCTTTGGGTAGCTTTTGGTTTGCCGCTCAAGTTGTACCCTTCTTTGGCTGCTAGGACTTTTGTCCATATGTCATTGAGGGTGTCTTGTTTGGCTTTTAGCTGCTACTACTTCTTCTTCAGGCTTCGTGCGGTGGCGATAAGTTTTCGTTTAACTGCTCTTGGTCCAGCGGATCCTCGGGGATGATGAAATCCTTGGCTTTGAGGCTAACCTCCTCTTCGGAGAGGGGGGGGGGTAGTTACTGTCTTCAGAGTCATTGAGGTCCTCGGGACCCATGCTCCCCTGAGTCATTGAGTTGTTGCTCAGGGGTAGCTGGGTCACCGACGTCTTCCATATTGTCCGGGATGTCATCTTCTCCAGTGCCCGTGTTGTTTTCTCTACCCCTACGTCCCTTGGATCGTCCGTGTTGTCATCGGCATTTGGGCGGCTCTCGTCAGGCTTGTTGCCATCTCTCTGGGGGGTGCCGTCACCGTTATTGGTGCCATCGCCATTGTCCTTGGGAGTTTCCACCATGTAGACATCGTAGGTGGAGGTGGCCGTCCACCGTCCGGTGATGGGAGGGGCGATAGCATTGTGGGCCATGGCTTCGACTTCTTCATCCATGTTGTCGGCTTCTTCGGAGGCGTAATCCAGCATGTCGGTTAAGTCTTCGACAATGGCTACTAAGTGGGTGGTGGGTGGGGCATAAAATTCCCCGTGGCCCACCTCAAGACCAAGCCGAGCATAGGTTAAGGATGGGTCATCCATGATGTTCATCGCCTGGATCCAATCTAGCATCTCGCTTAAAAGGGAGAGATCAGTCGGATCGGCATCTGGGATTTCTTTGGAGTCGACCTCTGGTATGGTGGGGTGGGGGTGAGTCTGGCCAGGGTTGACCCCCGGTCTTCGGACGCCAATGTAGCATCCAGGCTCGAAGTCGGGTCCGAGGTAAGGAGGGTAAGTCCAGCCGGGGTTGACTCCCGGTATTCGGACGCAGTGGTCACATCTAGGCTTGGAGCCGGGTGCGAGGTAAGAGCCGATCCAGAGATCGGATCGGGTAGAGGTCCCAAAGTCGATGCTTCAGGGCTTTCGGGTGCCTCGGATGAAGCCAAGAGGCCGGTGAAGATCAAATCGCCCCGAGTGTCAGTGACATACTCAAGGTTACCGAACCTGATCTTGTGCTTAGTGGCGAAGTTGTCGACCTGGTCGAGATGACCGGTCGAGTTGGCATGCAGAACGATGCCGCCGAACGCAAAAAGTTGGCCAGGGACGAAGATGTCCCCGGTGTTGATGCCATCTCTGATGATCAGGTGAGCCATCGATCCTTCAGCAATCCAATAGCAGAACTCTCAATGAAAGCACTAATGTCGGTGTCAAAACCGGCAGATCTCGGGTAGGGGTCCCGAGTTATCGATCTTGGATAATTGGGGAACAAGGGACGAAGGAGATGATGTTTACCCAGGTTCGGGCCCTCTCGAAGAGGTAAAACCCTGCGTCCTGCTTGATTATATCAAAGTATATAGGATTATTATAGAATCGATCTACCACGAGATCAGATGAGCTAAACCCTAGGTGAGTAGGATGAAGGTTGTGGCTCTAGCCTCTACGGACTAAAACCCTCTGGTTTATATAGACACCAGGGTTACTAGGGTTACACATAGTCGGTTACAAGGAGGGAATAAACATGCCGATCTTCTAATCTTGACTTGGAGCACACACCAAGGCTTCGAGGATTTCCTGTCCAGACACGGAGTCGCCCTATAGCTCGGCCTTGTAGTAGTTGTACAACAGCGCACCTGTCCGGCCCATAAGAGATAGGCCGGCAGCCCGAGGACCCCCTAGTCTAGGACTCCCTCAGTTATTACCACACTTAAAGCACATCATGCCCTGCCCTAGAATAGGAGGATTAAGGTAGGCCCTGTAGAACGTGGCGCTGAAGAGGTCTGAGATCCTGACTGCCTGGCATTGGATGACAGGGGATGTTGCTCTTATTTGAACTTCTTAAAATCAGAATGCGGAGTAGACCCGTTGTCATCTTGGTAAGTCCTCTTATGGTCAACAATGTTCCACTAGTAGTGCGACCATCCCGAGATGTGGTGATCAAAACTCCAACTCTATCCTCCTCGCCTGATCGATCACCTCAGACAATCTAGTTTGTTATCTTCCTCCCAATACTTGCCTATATCTTGAGTGAAGGCCTCTGAAGAAAGCCCTAGGCTTTGCTCCCTCATTATTGTTCACTGTTTCCACAAAGAGCACCATCTTACTAAACTCCGCCTCATACTCATCCACACTCCTATCTCCTTCCTGAATGTTGTTGATCGCCACTAACATTTCCTCCTTGAATGATTCTGGATAATACCTAGTGGTGAACTGCTGCACAAGGAATTCCCAAGTAGCTTCCCCATGAAAAGGATCATGAGCTGCACGTACTCCTCTCCACCATGCACTAGCCAGGCCTTTAAGTTGGAAGGGTACAAAAAGAACTCTCTTACGTGACGATAACTCCAAAGCATCCATATACATCTCGATGGTGTGCATCCAAGAAGCTGCTTCCATAGGTGTTCCCGTCCCATGAAATTCATCGGTATTTAGTCCAATCCATTCCTTTAGCTTCATCCCTTGGCCACCATCTTTGCCATGATTTTTTCTAATGGTTCGCATTTGCATCCTCCTCATGTCTGGGGGATGAACCCCGGGCAGGCAACGGAACCTGGATCCTTTTCAAAAACAACGGGGCCAGCATCGCCCCTCAAGCCGGCTCCCGCTTGGCCGGGTCGCTCGACCCGGCCAAGCCCCTCGACCCGGCCTGATCCACGACCCGGCCGGACTCCTCAACTCAGCCCCAACAACCAGCTCAAGATGGCCGAATGCTACCTCTTGAGCACTGCATTGGATTTCCTTGAAAAGGAAAGCATGATGCAGCAAAGTAGCGTAAGTATTTCCCTCAGTTTTTGAGAACCAAGGTATCAATCCAGTAGGAGGCTATGCGAGAGTCCCTCGTACCTGCACAAAACAAATAACTCCTCGCAACCAACGCGATAAGGGGTTGTCAATCCCTTCACGGTCACTTACGAGAGTGAGATCTGATAGATATGATAGGATAATATTTTTGGTATTTTTGTGATAAAGATGCAAAGTAAAATAAAAGCAAAGTAAAAAGCAAAGGAAATAACAAAGTGTTGGAAGATTAATATGATGAAGATAGACCAGGGGGCCATAGGTTTCACTAGTGGCTTCTCTCGAGAGCATAAATATTTTACGGTGGGTGAACACATTACTGTTGAGCAATTGACAGAATTGAGCATAGTTATGAGTGTATCTAGGTATGATCATGTATATAGGCATCACGTCCGAGACAAGTAGACCGACTCCTGCCTGCATCTACTACTATTACTCCACTCATCAACCGCTATCCAGCATGCATCTAGAGTATTAAGTTCAAGAAAACAGAGTAACGCCTTAAGCAAGATGACATGATGTAGAGGGATAAATTCATGAAATATGATATAAACCCCATCTTGTTATCCTCGATGGCAACAATACAATACGTGCCTTGCTGCCCCTCATCCTTTGGGAAAGGACACCGCAAGATTGAACCCAAAGCTAAGCACTTCTCCCATTGCAAGAAAGATCAATCTAGTAGGCCAAACCAAACTGATAATTCGAAGAGACTTGCAAATATAACCAATCATACATAAAAGAATTCAGAGAAGATTCAAATATTGTTCATAGATAATCTTGATCATAAACCCATAGTTCATAGGTCTCAACAAACGCACCGCAAAGAGAAGATTACATCGAATAGATCTCCACGAGAGAGGGGGAGAACATTGTATTGAGATCCAAAAAGAGAGAAGAAGCCATCTAGCTACTAACTATGGACCCGGAGGTCTGAGGTAAACTACTCACACTTCATCGGAGAGGCTATGGTGATGATGTAGAAGCCCTCCGTGATGGATGCCCCCTCTAGCGGAGCTCCGGAACAGGCCCCAAGATGGGATCTTGTGGGTACAGAAGGTTGCGGTGGTGGAATTAGATTTTTGGCTCCGTATCCGATCGTTTGAAGTGCGTGAGGTATATATAGGAGGAAGGAGTACGTCGGTGGAGCAACAAGGGGCCCACGAGGGTGGAGGGCGCGCCTGGGGGGGTGGGCGCGCCCCCCTACCTCATGCCTTCCTCCTTTCTTTCTTGACGTTGGGTCCAAGTCTCGTGGATCATATTCGGTGAGAAAATCACGTTCCCGAAGGTTTCATTCCGTTTGGACTCCGTTTGATATTCCTTTACTGCGAAACTCTGAAATAGGCAAAAAACAACAATTCTGGGCTGGGCCTCCGGTTAATAGGTTAGTCCCAAAAATAATATAAAAGTGGATAATAAAGCCTAATAATGTCCAGAACAGTAGATAATATAGCATGGAGCAATCAAAAATTATAGATACGTTAGAGACGTATCAGGCATCCCCAAGCTTAATTCCTGCTCGTCCTCGAGTAGATAAATGATAAAAAAAGATAATTTTTGATGCGGAGTGCTACTTGGCATAATTTCAATGTAATTCTTCTTAATTTTGGTATGAATATTCAGATCCAAAAGATTCAAGACAAAAGTTTAATATTGACATAAAAATAACAATACTTCAAGCATACTAACAAAGCAATCATGTCTTCTCAAAATTACATGGCCAAAGAAAGCTATCCCTACAAAATCATATAGTCTGGCTATGCTCTATCTTCACCACATAAAGTATTTAAATCATGCACAACCCCGATGACAAGCCAAGAAATTGTTTCATACTTTTGACATTCTCAAAACTTTTTCAATCTTCACGCAATACATGAGCGTGAGCCATGGATATAGCACTATGGGTGGAATAGAAGGGTGGTTGTGGAGAAGACAAAAAGGGAGAAGATAGTCTCACATCAACTAGGCGTATCAACGGGCTATGGAGATGCCCATCAATATATATCAATGTGAGTGAGTAGGGATTGCAATGCAACAGATGCACTAGAGCTATAAGTATATGAAAGCTCAACAAAGGAAACTAAGTGGGTGTGCATCCAACTTGCTTGCTCACGAAGACCTAGGGCATTTTGAGGAAGCCCATCATTGGAATATACAAGCCAAGTTCTATAATGAAAAATTCCCACTAGTATATGAAAGTGACAAAATGAGAGACTCTCTATCATGAAGATCATGGTGCTACTTTGAAGCACAAGTGTGGTAAAAGGATAGTAACATTGTCCCTTCTCTCTTTTCTCTTATTTTTTATTTTTTTATTTGGGCCTTTTCTCTTTTTTATGGCCTCTTTTTTTATGCAGAGTCTCATCCCGACTTGTGGGGAATCATAGTCTCCATCATACTTTCCTCACTTGGGACAATGCTCTATAAATGAAGATCATCAAAATTTTATTTTCTTACAACTCATAAATTTCTACTCGATACTTCTAAAAAAAATGACTTTATATGAATGCCTCCGTGATGTGCGGGATATGCAATGAATCAAGAGTGACATGTATGAAAGAATTATGAACAGTGGCTTTGCCAGAAATACGATGTCAACTATATGATCATGCTAAGCAATATGACGATGATGGAGTGTGTCATAATAAATGGAACAGTAGAAAGTTGCATGGCAAATATCTCGGAATGGCTATGGAAATGCCATGATAGGTAGGTATGGTGGCTGTTTTGAGGAAGGTATATGGTGGGTGTATGATACCGTGAAAAGTGCGGTATTAGAGAGTCTAGCAATGGTGGAAGGAAGAAGAGTGCGTATAATCCATGGACTCAACATTAGTCATAAAGAACTCATATACTTATTGCAAAAATCTACAAGTTATCAAAGCAAAGTATTACGCGCATGCTCCTAGGGGGATAGATTGGTAGGAAAAGACCATCGCTCCTCCCCGACCGCCACTCATAAGGAAGACAATCAACAAATAAATCATGCTCTGACTTCATCACATAACGGTTCACCATACGTGCATGCTACGGGAATCACAGACTTTAACACAAGTATCTCTCAAATTCACAAATACTCAACTAGCATGACTCTAATATCACCATCTTCATATCTCAAAACAATTATCAAGCATCAAACTTTTCTTAGTATTCAACACACTCATAAGAAAGTTTTTACTAATCTTGAATACCAAGAATATTAGGTATTTAAGCAAATTACCATGCTATTTAAGACTCTCAAAATAATCTAACTGAAGCATGAGAGATCAATAGTTTCTATAAAACAAATCCACCACCGTGCTCTAAAGGATATAAGTAAAGCACTAGAGCAAAACTATGTAACTCAAAAGATATAAGGGAAGCACATAGAGTATTCTAACAAATTCCAAATCTTGTATGGCTCTCTCAAAAGGTGTGTACAGAAAGGATGATTCTGGTAAACTAAAAAGCAAAGACTCAAATCATTCTAGACGCTCCAAGCAAAACACATATCATGTGGTGAATAAAAATATAGCTCCAAGTAAAGTTACCGATGGAAGTAGACGAAAGAGGGGATGCCTTCCGGGGCATCCCCAAGCTTTGCCTTTTTGGTGTCCTTATATTATCTTGGGGGTGCCATGGGAATCCCCAAGCTTAGGATCTTTCCACTCCTTGTTCCATAATCCATCAAAAGATTTCACCCAAAACTTGAAAACTTCACAACACAAAACTTAACAGAAATCTTGTGAGCTCCGCTAGCGAAAGAAAACAAAAGACCACTTCAAGGTACTGTAATGAACTCATTCTTTATTTATATTGGTGTTTAACCAACTGTATTCCAGCTTTTCTATGGTTTATAAACTATTTTACTAGCCATAAATTCATCAAAATAAGCAAACAACACACGGAAAACAGAATCTGTCAAAAACAGAACAGTCTGTAGTAATCTGTAACTAACGCAAACTTATGGAACTCCAAAAACATCAGCCAAAATAGTAAGACCTAGGCAATTTGTTTATTGATCAGCAGCAATTGTAATCACTATTTTATCACGTTCTGGTGATTTTTAACAATTGTTTTCGTGAACAGAAAGTTTCTGGAAATTACAGCAATATCAAATAACTATCATCCAAGAAGATCCTATAGGTTTAACTTCACACAAACACTAAATTAAACATAAAAACACATCTAACCAGAGGCTAGAACAAATATTTATTCCTAAACAGAAGCAAAAACAAAAAAACAAAAATAAAATTGGGTTGCCTCCCAACAAGCGCTATCGTTTAACACCCCTAGCTAGGCATAAAAGCAAGGATAGATCTAGGTATTGCCATCTTTGGTAGGCAATCCATAAGTGGTTCTCATAATAGATTCATATGGTAATTTTATTTTCTTCCTAGGGAAGTGTTCCATACCTTTCTTTAATGAAAATTGGAATCTAATATTCCCTTCCTTCATATCAATAATTGCACCAATCGTTCTAAGGAAAGGTCTACCAAGAATAATAGGACATGAAGGATTGCAATCTATATCAAGAACGATAAAATCTACGGGCACATAATTCCTTTTTTGCAAAAATAAGAAAATCAAAAATTCTCCCCATAGGTTTTTTAATAGTGGAATCCGCAAGGTGCAAGTTTAGAGAGCAATCATCGAAATCACGGAAATCTAGCAAATCACACAAAGTTTTGGGAATAGTGGAAACACTAGCACCCAAATCACATAAAGCATAGAACTCATGATCCTTAATCTTAATTTTAATAGTAGGTTCCCACTCATCATAAAGTTTTCTAGGGATAGGAACTTCCAATTCAAGTTTTTCTTCATAAGATTGCATCAAAGCATCAAGGATATGTTTGGTAAAAGCTTTATTTTGACTATAAGCATGAGGAGAATTTAGCACGGATTGCAACAAGGAAATACAATCAATCAAAGAGCAACTTTCATAATTAAATTCCTTGAAATCCAAAATAGTGGGTTTAGCAACATCTAGGGTTTTGATTTCTTCAATCCCACTTTTATCAATTTTAGCATCAAGATCTAAAAACTCCGAATTTTTGGAACGCCTTCTAGCTAAAGGTGGATCTTATTCAGTCTCATCATTATCAAGATTCATATTTCAAAACAAATATTTAATTGGGGACACATCAATAACTTTTATATCTTCATCTTTATTTTCATAGGAACTAGAAGAACACGCTTTAATAAAGGCATCTTTCGTAGCACGCATCCTAGCGGTTCTTTCTTTGCACTAGTCAATGGAAATTCTCATGGCTTTGAGAGACTCATTGATATCATGCTTAGGAGGAATAGATCTAAGCTTTAAAGAATCAACATCAAGAGAAATTCTATCAACGTTCCTAGCCAATTCATCAACTTTAAGCAATTTCTCTTCAAGCAAAGCATTAAAATTCTTTTGCGAATTCATAAACTCTTTAACACTAGTCTCAAATTCAGAGGGCATCTTATTAAAATTTCCATAAGCGTTGTTTGTAGGAATTTCCATAATTATTAGAGGAATTACTAGGATAAGGCCTAGGATTAAAGTTTCCTCTGTACGCGTTGTTACCAAAATTATTCCTACCAACAAAATTCACATCCATAGATTCATTATTATTCTCAATCAAAGTAGACAAAGGCATATCATTAGGATCAGAAGAAACACTCTTATAGCAAATAATTTCATAAGTTCATCCATCTTTCCACTCAAAACATTAATTTCTTCTATCGCATGCACTTTTTTATTAGTAGATCTTTCGATTGTGCCATTGAGAATAATTAACCATAATATTATCTAGGAGTTTAGTAGCTTCTCCTAAAGTGATTTCCATAAAAGTGCCTCACGTGGCCGAATCTAAAAGATTTCTAGAAGAAAAATTCAATCCGGCATAAATTTTTTGTATAATCATCCACAAATTCAAACCATGAGTAGGGCAATTACGTATCATTAATTTCATCCTCTCCTAAGCTTGTGCAACATGTTCATGATCAAGTTGCTTAAAATTCATAATATCGTTTCTAAGAGAGATGATCTTCGTGGGAGGAAAATATTTAGAGGTAAAAACATCTTTGCACTTGTTCCAATAATCAATACTATTTTTAGGCAAAGACGAAAACCAAACTTTAGCACGATCTCTAAGCGAAAAAGGAAATAGCTTCAATTTAACAATATCATTATCAACATCTTTCTTCTTTTGAATATCACACAAATCAACGAAGCTATTTAGATGAGTAGCGGCATCTTCACTAGGAAGGCCGGCGAATTGATCTTTCATAACAAGATTCAACAAATCAGCATTGATTTCACAAGATTCAGTATTGGTAAGAGGAGCAATTGGAGTGCTAAGGAAATCATTATTGTTGGTATTGGTAAAGACACACAATTTGGTATTATCTTGAGCCATCGTGACAAGCAAGCAATCCAACACACGCACAAACAAAAAGCAAGGAAAAAAGGCAAACGAAAAAGAGAGGGAGAATAAAATGGCAAGGGTGAAGTGGGGGAGAGGAAAACGAGAGGCAAATGGCAAATAATGTAATGTGGGAGATAAGGGATTGTGATGGGTACTTGGCATGTTGACTTTTGCGTAGACTCCCGACAGCGGCGCCGGAAATTCTTCTTGCTACCTCTTGAGCACTGCGTTGGATTTCCTTGAAGAGGAAAGGATGATGCAGCAAAGTAGCGTAAGTATTTCCCTCAGTTTTTTAGAACCAAGGTATCAATCTAGTAGGAGGCTACGCGCGAGTCCCTCGTACCCGACAAAACAAATAACTCCTCACAACCAACGCGATAAGGGGTTGTCTATCCCTTCACGGTCATTTACGAGAGTGAGATCTGATAGATATGATAGGATAATATTTTTGGTATTTTTGTGATAAAGGTGCAAAGTAAAATAAAAGCAAAGCAAAAAAGCAAAGGAAATAACAAAGTGTTGGAAGATTAATATGATGAATATAGACCCGGGGGCCATAGCTTTCACTAGTGGCTTCTCTCGAGAGCATTAATATTTTACGGTGGGTGAACGAATTACTGTTGAGCAATTGACAGAATTGAGCATAGTTATAAGAGTATCTAGGTATGATCATGTATATAGGCATCATGTCCGAGACAAGTAGACCGACTCACCACTGCATCTACTACTATTACTCCACTCATTGACCGCTATCCAACATGCATCTAGAGTATTAAGTTCAAGAAAAGCGAGTAACGCCCTAAGCAAGATGATATGATGTAGAGGGATAAATTCATGCAATATGATAAAAACCCCATCTTGTTATCCTCGATGGCAACAATACAATACGTGCCTTGCTGCCCCTCATCCTTTGGGAAAGGACACATAAGATTGAACCCAAAGCTAAGCACTTCTCCCATTGCAAGAAAGATCAATCTAGTAGGCCAAACCAAACTTATAATTCGAAGAGACTTGCAAAGATAACCAATCATACATAAAACAATTCAGAGAAGATTCAAATGTTGTTTATAGATAATCTTGATCATAAACCCATAATTCATCGGTCTCAACAAACGCACCGCAAAAAGAAGAAGATTACTTGAATAGATCTCCACGAGAGAGGGAGAACATTGTATTGAGATCCAAAAGAGAGAAGAAGCCATCTAGCTACTAACTATGGAGCCGAAGCTACGAGGTAAACTACTCACACTTCATCGGAGGCTATGGTGATGATGTAGAAGCCCTCGTGATGGATGCCCCCTCGTGAACTCGAACAGGCCCCAAGATGGGATCTCGTGGAGTGCAGAAGGTTGCGGCGGTGGAATTAGGTTTTTGCTTCGTGTCTGATCGTTGAGAATGCGTAGGTATATATAGGAGGAAGGAGTATGTCGGTGGAGCAACAGGGGGCCCACGAGGGTGGAGGGCACGCCCTGGGGGGGTGGGGGTGGGCGCGCCCCCCTACCTCGTGCCTTTCTCCTTTCTTTCTTGACGTAGGGTCCAAGTCTCCTGGATCATATTCGGTGAGCAAAGCACGTTCCCGAAGGTTTCATTCCGTTTGGACTCCGTTTGAAATTCCTTTTCTGCAAACTCTGAAATAGGAAAAAACATCAATTCTGGGCTGGGCCTCCGGTTAATAGGTTAGTCCCAAAAATAATATAAAAGTGGATAATACAGCCCAATAATGTCCAAAACAGTAGATAATATAGCATGGAGCAATAAAAAATTATAGATATGTTGGAGACGTATCACCGAAACCGGCGCACCAAGACTTCCCCAACAAGCCAGCTCCACCATTGGCGTGTTCCCCAACCAGGCCACAGGTCAGCTCCCGTCCCATCCCAGCCGTACGATAGGACGAGTCTCCACCTACCGATGACGAAGGCAACAGTGCCCCGCCCATGCCTCTGGTCAGCCGGGGCATGGCAACAGTGCCCCACCTACCCGTTGACCAGGGCCGTCGTGGCAATAGTACAACCATCATCACACATGACGCTAGCAAGGGGCGACCTGACGGAGCGCCACTGCAGCCAACTCAATCCGGCCACTCCCTGACGATCGACAAGACGCCAACAAAGGCTCTGCATTCGCGGGCCTCAAGACTCAGAGAACCCGGCGAGCCGTGACCCCCGGCTTCCCGGAGAATGACAACCCGGCCCCACGGTCTTGTAACATTACCGTTGTACCCCTAGGGGGTTGACCTATAAAACCCCCCAGGATCCCTCATGCATAGGGGCAACTCTCTCACTCGCATAGGCGATCACTCACCCACACATACGTAGCAAGCAACACCCAAGGAGAGGGAGCAGCCTAAGCCTTGGCTCGTGTTCCTTCTTCCTCCATATAGCTCTAGGAGCAACTCTGTACTGATACATATCAACTACACTCGGCAGGACTAGGGGTATTATCTCTCCGGAGAGCCCCGAACCTGGGTATGTGTTGCATCCCGCGCTCGCTCATGCCGACCTCGCCTCTGGAGCCCACCAGTACCCTCGAGCATCCTCCTATCTTTAGCCATCCCTTGGCATCTGCCGTGCACCCACCACGACAGTTGGCGCCCACCGTGGGGCAGCTCGAGGTCCTGGCCGGAAGCATGTTCCAGACGGGGCTCCTCTCCGACTCCGACGACCCCGTCACGATGGCGGACGACATCATCGACGCCCTCGCCGCCTTCTTCGTCGCGCTACGCATCTCCGATGCACCCGCGGCCGACGAGTACCCCAGCGAG
This sequence comes from Aegilops bicornis, assembly GCA_021605145.1. Taxonomy (NCBI): domain Eukaryota; kingdom Viridiplantae; phylum Streptophyta; class Magnoliopsida; order Poales; family Poaceae; genus Aegilops; species Aegilops bicornis. The sequence goes on from CM038673.1 coordinate 657,307,394, forward strand.
GTACTTGACTTTTCTGACTCCCCTCTTTCCCTCGGCGGTAGCGCTCCCGTCGGGGCAATGGACCTCTGCGTGGAGGTCTTCATCACCAACACCGGCGCCTCTTCCTCGTCGAGTGCGGCGAGGAAGGCCACCGAAGCCAAGGCCGCAGCAGAGTGGGCCAGCCTGCCCAACCCGCTGAGTGCCACGATGCAGAGCCTTCGTGTCCCCATCGGCACCGACATTGATGCCTCCAACATCGCCGAGGCCCGGACTCGTCTCGACGAGGATCGCCAGCGCCTGCTAGACCTCACCGAGACGCTCACCGCCATGCAGCGTCACCTCGACTCCGCTCAGCTGGAGCACAACGCCGCCTACGGCTGCACGCCTCCCGCGCCCGAGCCAAGCCGGGTCGCTAACGTGCGGGCCTGAGGCGGTACGATCGGGCACGCCCTCGGTGTCCTCCCTCCCGTCTACGAGACTCCCGTGAAGAACATGCTGCCGCCAAGGCAGCCACGGTCGGCCTGGATCAGCTCGAACGCGACGAGCTGAAGGATCGCCTGAAGCGGGTGCACGACCTCCTCGACGCGGCCAACGCGCAGCAAGACCGCCTCAACCAACTCGCCAAGCCAGCGGGATCCGGCTCCGCCCGCGTTGGCGGACCCGGCGATTATCAGCACACGGCATCTTCGCCACCCGGCGAGGCGCACTCCACCCGCACCCGGACCCGGCACAACCCCGCTCCAATGGCTGCTGGCGGCTTCACCGACGAACCAGCCCCGGAAGACCGGCGCAGACCCGACCAACCCGGCCGACGTCCGGCTTCTGTCGACCCGGCCCCGTGCGGCGCGGTCGCCACCCGGCTGGGCACACGCGCCATCGACGACACCGACGCCCGCCACCGCCTCGACCAGCTCGCTCTCTCCCAGGAGTTGGAGGAGACCGACCCCATCGGGCCGGCGTGCTTCGGACCACGCATCCGGGGTGAGCCCTTTACAAAGGGTTCATGCTCCCTCGCGACACCCCAAGTACAACAGCACCGTCAAGCCGAAGGACTGGCTCACCGACTACACCACAGCCATCGGCATCGCCGGCGGCAACCACCGTCTCGCCCTGCGCTACGCACCGCTCATGCTCCAGGGGTCGGCGTGCACATGGTTGAACAACCTGCCGGTGGGCAGCATCAGCACGTGGGTCGACTTCGAGCAGGACTTCGTCCGCAATTTCACCGGGACCTACCGGCAACCCAGCCGTCCCAGCCAGCTCGCCATGTGCGTGCAGGGGCCGACGGAAACCGGCCGAGAATACCTCGCATGCTGGACCGAGCTCCAGAAAAGCTGCGAGGGCGTCCATGAAGTCCAAGCAATCCAGTACTTCATCAACGGGTGCCGGGATGGCACCCTCCTTAAGCACAAGCTCCTACGCTCCGAGCCGGCCACCATGGACGCGCTCATGGTGACGGCGGACAAATACGCCAACGCAGACTCCGCCATGAAGATCCAGGTGGCGCTGGATGAAGCCGGCAAGGCGAAGCTGGTTCCCCCTCTGAAGCCGGCCGGCGAAGGAAGCCGGCAGCATAACAACAAGCGCAAGGCCGACCAGCCGGCCCAGCGCTATGACAACCGGCTCGTCGCGGCCACCGAGCAGGCGCCCGCGAGCGACCCGACCACCAAGCGCCGGCAGACCGGCAAGATGGGGTGGCAACCCGCCATGAGTTTCGAGGAGATGCTCGACGCTCCCTGCAAGCACCACAGCGGCGCAAGGCCGTCCACGCACATGCTTCGGTAGTGCGCCATCACCAAGCGCATCATGAGGGGCGACGTCCCGCCTCCTCCGGCCCCGGCTCCGGGAGCGGGGCAGCCGCCTCCACCTCCACCGCCGCCCTCGCTGGCGGCGCGATGCGCGACGACGCCTACCTGGCCCAGAACGTGACTTATGTTGTCTTCACCAGCCTCGGCAACAACAAGTGCAGCGAGCGCCTCCTTCGGCAGGAGGTGAACACCGTAATCCCGGCCAAAACGGAATACATGCACAGGTCGGAGCGCTCGGTCACGTGGACCAGGGAGAACCACCCGACCGTCATGCCAAACCCGGGTGGCTATGCCCTCGTCCTCGACCCCACCATCATCGCACCTCGGCGCACGTGCAAGTTTTCCCGAGTCCTCATGGACGGCGGCAGCAGAATCAACATCCTCTACCGCGACACCATGACCAAGATCGACCTCGAGGCCAAAGACCTGGAACCGACCCGGACGATCTTCCACGGCATCGTTCCTGGCCTCTCCTGTTCCCCGATCGGCCGGGTCCGGCTCGATGTCCTGTTCGGCGACAGCAACCACTTCCGACGCGAGCCGATCTGGTTCAAGGTGGTGGACCTGTCCAGCGCGTACCACGCGCTGCTGGTCCGGCCCGCGCTCGCAAAGTTCATGGCGGTCCCCCACTACGCCTACCTGAAGATGAAGCTGCCGGGTCCGAAGGGCCTCATCACCATCACCGGCGACTACCGCAAGTCCATAGAGTGCGCCCGAGACGGCGCCAAGCTGGCCGAGTCGCTGGTCGTAGCCGAGGAGCGGCGCCAACTCGACCGGATCGTCGCCCTGGCCCAAGAGGCGTCGGCCGCGCCGATCCCGGCCGAGGAGCCCGCCGACGAGGCCTCGTTCAAGCCCTCCAAGGAGACCAAGAAAGTGAAGCTGAACCCGAAAGACCCCAGCTGCAGCAAGTACATTGTCGTGGGAACCCGCCTCGACAGCAAATAGGAAGGCGAGCTCGTCGACTTCCTCCGTGAGAATCGGGATATTTTTGCATGGACCCCAAAAGACATGCCGGGTATCCCGAGGAAGTACGCCGAGCACAAACTCCATGTCCGCAAGGATGCCAAGCCTGTCCGTCAACCCCTGCGACGTTTCTCTGAAGAGAAGAGAAGAACCATTGGCGAAGAGGTCGCCAAGCTTTTGGCGGCCGGCTTCATCATGCAAGTGTTTCACCCTGAGTGGCTGGCCAACCCAGTCCTCGTCATGAAGAACAAGACCTGGCGCATGTGTATCGACTACACCAGCCTGAACAAGGCTTGCCCCAAGGATCCATTCGCCCTCCCGCGGATTGATCAACTCATCGACTCTACTACCGGGTGTGAGCTCCTGTCCTTCCAGGATGCTTACTCCGGCTATCACCAGATCAAGCTGGACCCGGCCGACGCCCTGAAGACGTCCTTCATCACGCCCTTCGGGTTGTATTGCTACATCACCATGTCGTTCAGCTTAAGAACGCTGGCGCCACCTTCAAGCGCTGCATGCGGAAATGCTTGCTATCGCAACTCGGCCGCAATATCCACGTCTATGTGGACGACATCATGGTGAAGACCAAGCTGCACCTCACGCTCCTCGATGACCTGAAGGAGACGTCCGCCAACCTGCGTGAGTGCAAGATCAAGCTCAACCCGGAGAAGTGCGTTTTCGGCGGCCGGCCGAAAAGTTGCTCGGTTTCCTCGTCTCAGAGCGCGGCATTGAGGCAAACCCGGAGAAGATCAAGGCCATCGAGCACATGCGCAAGCCAGCTCAGCTGCGCGATGTCCAGAAGTTCACCAGCTGCTTGGCCTCAGTCAGCCAGTTTCTTAGCCGGCTGGGCGAGAGGGCCTTGCCCCTGTATCAGCTGATGAAGAAGACGACGTTATTCGAATGGAACAACTAGGCGGGTGAGGCTTTCAGGGACCTCAAGCGCATGCTTTCCACCGCACCCATCCTGGCCGCACCTGGCGAGAAGGAGCCACTGTTGCTCTACATCGCTGCAACCTCGCGGTCGGTCAGCACGGTGATGGTGGTCGAGCGACCAGAGAAGGGAAAGATCCAAGCCGTCCAGCGTCCCGTCTACTTCCTTAGCGAGGTGCTCTCCGCCTCCAAGCAGAACTACCCGCACTACCAGAACATGTGTTACGGGCGTGTACTTCACCGCCAAGAAATTGAAGCAGTATTTCCAAGAGCACGTTGTTACCATGGTCAGCTCGGCCCCTCTCGGCGAAATCATCGAGTGCCGGGATGCCTCTGGCCGGGTCGCCAAGTGGGCGCTCGAGCTAGCCGTCCACACCATCCTCTACGAGCCCCGCACTACGGTCAAGTCCCAAGCTCTGGCGGACTTCCTCGTCGACTGGACCGAGACCCAGTACTTGCCGCCGCCGCCGGACTCGACGCACTGGCGCATGCACTTCGACGGCTCGAAGATGCGACTCGGCCTAGGGGTTGGCATTGTGATGTCCTCCCCGAAGGGCAACTGACTCAAATACGCACTGCAGATCCACTTCGCCGCCTCCAACAACGTCGCTGAGTATGAAGCCCTTGTGCACGGCCTCCGGCTTGCCAAGGAACTCGGCATCCGGGGCATCCTGTGCTATGGCGACTCGGACCTGGTGGTGCAGCAGTGCTCCGGCGAGTAGGACGCCCGCGACTCCAACATGGCAAGCTACCGCCTCCTCGTCCAGAAGATGTCCAGATTCTTTGTGGGCTGCGAGTTCCTCCACGTCCCGCGCGCAGAAAATGAGGCGACCGACACGCTTGCCAAGATCGCCTCGTCCCGACAATCTATCCCATCCGGCGTCTCCCTCGAGCACCTGCACAAGCCGTCCGTCAAACCGTCTCCGGACTCCGAGTCCATCTACATCCCAAACGACCCGGCCACGCCTCAACCCGGCCCGGGGACAGCCGAACCCGGCTCGGGGGCTGCTGTCCCAGAACCCGCCATGGTAGCCGTCTTCGCCGTGGTGGCGGCGCCATCATGGGCCCTACCCATCTTAGAGTTTCTGGAGAACGGGGTCCTACCCATGGACGAGACCGAAGCCCGGCAGTGCGGCGCCAGCGCCGCCCTGACATCATCAACAACGAGCTCGTCAAGCGCAGCTCCACCGGCGTGTTTCAGCGCTGCGTCGAGCAGGACAAGGGCATTGAGATCCTCCTCTACATACACCAGGGCGAGTGCGGGCACCACGCCGCCTCGCAGTCCCTGTTGGCCAAGGCTTTCCGCCATGGTTTCTACTGGCCCACGACCCTCGAAGACACTGAGTCGCTCGTCCTCAAGTGCGAGGGATGCCAGTGCTTCAGCAAGCGCAGCCATCAGCCGACCTCCGCACTCCGGACCGTCCCAATTGCCTGGCTCATCACGGTCTGGGAACTCGACATGGTGGGGCCCTTCAAGACCGCTCGAGGCGGCATGACACATTTGCTGGTGGCGGTGGACAAGTTCACCAAATGGATCGAAGCAAGGCCAATCAAGAAACTGGACAGGCCGACGGTCGTCCGATTAATCAAAGACATCATGGTACAATACGACATGCCAAACAGCATCATCACGGACAACGGCACCAACTTCGCCAAGGGCGCGCTCGTGCAATACTGCTCCATCTCCGGCATCCGCCTCGATCTGGCTTCCGTTGCACACCCGCAGTCCAACAGCCAGGTCGAGCGGGCCAATGACCTCATCCTATCCGGCATCAAGCCACGGCTCGTTGAGCCGCTCATCCGTTCGTCCGGTAGCTGGCTCGACGAGCTGCCGGCCGTCCTCCGGAGTCTCCGCACCACGCCAAACCGGTCGACCGGGTTCACCCCATTCTTCCTTGTTTATGGATCTAAAGCCGTCATCTCGACCAACGTCGAGTTCGAATCGCCATGCGTCACAATGTACACTGAAGCCAAAGCCAAAGAAGCCCGTGAAGACGGTGTTCCTACCTCTTGAGCACTGCGTTGGTTTTCCCTTGAAGAGGAAAGGGTGATGCAGCAAAGTAGCGTAAGTATTTCCCTCAGTTTTTGAGAACCAAGATATCAATCCAGTAGGAGGCTACGCGTGAGTCCCTTGCACCTACACAAAACAAATAAATCCTCGCAACCAACGCGATAAGGGGTTATCAATCCCTACACGGCCACTTACAAGAGTGAGATCTGATATATATCATAGGATAATATTTTTGGTATTTTTGTGATAAAGATGCAAAGTAAAATAAAAGCAATGTAAAAAGCAAAGGAAATAACTAAGTGTTGGAAGATTAATATGATGAAGATAGACCCGGGGGCCATAGGTTTCACTAGTGGCTTCTCTCAAGAGCATAAGTATTTTATGGTGGGTGAACAAATTACTATTGAGCAATTGACAGAATTGAGCATAGTTATGAGAAATCTAGGTATGATCATGTATATAGGCATCACATCCGAGAAAAGTAGACCGACTCCTGCCTGCATCTACTACTATTACTCCACACATCGACCGCTATCCAGCATGCATCTAGAGTATTAAGTTCATAAAAATAGAGTAGCATGTAAGCAAGATGACATGATGTAGAGGGATAAATTCATGCAATATGATAAAAACCCCATCTTGTTATCCTCGATGGCAACAATAAAATCGTGCCTTGCTACCCCTACTATCCTTTGGGAAAGGACACATAAGATTGAACCCAAAGCTAAGCACTTCTCCCATTGCAAGAAAGATCAATCTAGTAGGCCAAACCAAACTGATAATTTGAAGAGACTTGCAAAAATAACCAATCATACATAAAAGAATTCAGAGAAGATTCAAATATTGTCCATAGATAAACTTGATCATAAACCCACAATTCATCGGTCTCAACAAACACACCGCAAAAGAAGATTCCATCGAATAGATCTCCACGAGAGAGGGGGAGAACATTGTATTGAGATCCAAATAGAGAGAAGAAGCCATCTAGCTAATAACTCTGGACCCGTAGGTCTGAAGTAAACTACTCACACTTCATCGGAGGCTATGGTGTTGATGTAGAAGCCCTCCGTGATCGATTCCCCTTCGGTAGACTCGGGCCAGCCCCAAGATGGGATCTCGTGGGTGCAGAAGGTTGCGGTGGTGGAATTAGGTTTTGGCTCCGTGTCGATCGTTTGGGGGTACGTGGGTATATATAGGAGGAAGGAGTACATCGGTGGAGCAACAGGGGGCCCACGAGGGTGGAGGGCGCGCCCTAGGGGGGTAGGCGCGCCCCCTACCTCGTGGCCTCCTCGTTTGTTTCTTGACGTATGGTCCAAGTCTCCTGGATCATATTTATTCTGAAAATCACATTCCCGAAGGTTTCATTCCGTTTGGACTCCGTTTGATATTCCTTTTCTGCCAAACTCTAAAATAGGCCAAAAAACAGCAATTCTGGGTTGGGCCTCCGGTTAATAGGTTAGTCCCAAAAGTAATGTAAAAGTGAATAATAAAGCCCAATAATGTCCAAAACAGTAGATAATATAGAAGGGGCAATCAACAATTATAGATACGTTGGAGACGTATCAAGCATCCCCAAGCTTAATTCCTGCTCGTCCTCGAGTAGGTAAATGATAAAAACAGAATTTTTGATGCGGAGTGCTACTTGACATAATTTCAATGTAATTCTTCTTAATTGTGGTATGAATATTCAGATCCGAAAGATTCAAGACAAAAAGTTTAATATTGACATAAAAATAATAATACTTCAAGCATACTAATAAAACAATTATGTCTTCTCAAAATAACATGGCCAAAGAAAGTTATCCCTATAAAATCATATAGTCTGGCTATGCTCTATCTTCACCACACAAAGTATTTAAATCATGCACAACCCCGATGACAAGCCAAGCAATTGTTTCATACTTTTGACATTCTCAAAAAATTTCAATCTTCACGCAATACATGAGCGTGAGCCATGGACATAGCACTATATGTGGAATAGAGAGGCTAGCAATGGTGGAAGGAAGAAGAGTGTGTATAATCCATAGACTCAACATTAGTCATAAAGAACTCATATACTTATTGCAAAAATCTACAAGTTATCAAACCAAAGTATTACACGCATGCTCCTAGGGGGATAGATTGGTAGGAAAAGACCATCGCTCGTCCCCGACCGCCACTCATAAGGAAGACAATCAATAAATAAATCATGCTCCGACTTCATCACATAACGGTTCACCATACGTGCATGCTACGGGAATCACAAACTTTAACACAAGTATCTCTCAAATTCACAACTACTCAACTAGCATGACTCTAATATCGCCATCTTTATATCTCAAAACAATTATCAAGCATCAAACTTTTCTTAGTATTCAACACACTCATAAGAAAGTTTTTACTAATCTTGAATACCAAGCATATTAGGATTATTTAAGCAAATTACAATGCTATTTAAGACTCTCAAAATAATCTAAGTGAAGCATGAGAGATCAATAGTTTCTATAGAACAAATCCACCACCGTGCTATAAAGGATATAAGTTAAGCACTAGAGCAAAACTATGTAACTCAAAAGATATAAGGGAAGCACATAGAGTATTCTAACAAATTCCAAATCATGTATGGCTCTCACAAAAGGTGTGTACAGCAAGGATGATTGTGGTAAACTAAAAAGCAAAGACTCAAATCATACAAGACGCTCCAAGCAAAACACATATCATGTGGTGAATAAAAATATAGCTCCAAGTAAAGTTACCGATGGAAGTAGACGAAAGAGGGGATGCCTTCCGGGGCATCCCCAAGCTTTCGCTTTTTGGTGTCCTTGGATTATATTGGTGGTGCCATGGGAATCCCCAAGCTTAGGCTCTTGCCACTCCTTGTTCCATAATCCGTCAAAAGATTTCACCCAAAACTTGAAAACTTCACAACACAAAACTTAACAGAAATCTCGTGAGCTCCGTTAGCGAAAAAAAACAAAAGACCACTTCAAGGTACTGTAATGAACTCATTATTTATTTATATTGGTTTTAAACCTACTGTATTCCAACTTCTCTATGGTTTATAAACTATTTTACTAGCCATAAATTCATCAAAATAAGCAAACAACACACGAAAAACAGAATCTGTCAAAAATAGAACAGTCTGTAGTAATCTGTAACTAACGCAAACTTCTGGAACTCCAAAAAATCAGAAAAAATAGGACGACCTAGACAATTTATTTATTGATCAGCATAAATTGGAATCAGTATTTTATGACTTTCTGGTGATTTTTAACAATTGTTTTCGTGAACAGAAAGTTTCTGGAAATTTCTGCAAGATCAAATAACTATCATCCAAGAAGATCCTATAGGTTTAACTTGGCACAAACACTAATTAAAACATAAAAACACATCTAACCAGAGGCTAGAACAAATATTTATTCCTGAACAGAAGCAAAAAGAAAAAAAACTAAAAATAAAATTGGGTTGCCTCCCAACAAGCGCTATCGTTTAACACCCCTAGCTAGGCATAAAAGCAAGGATAGATCTAGGTATTGCCATCTTTGATAGGCAATCCATAAGTGGCTCTCACGATAGATTCATATAGTAATTTTATTTTATTCCTAGGGAAGTGTTCCATGCCTTTCTTTAATGGAAATTAGAATCTAATATTCCCTTCCTTCATATCAATAATTGCACCAATCGTTCTAAGGAAAGGTCTACCAAGAATAATAGGACATGAAGGATTGCAATCTATATCAAGAAAAATAAAATCTACGGGCACATAGTTCCTATTTGCAACAATAAGAACATCATTAATTCTTCCCATAGGTTTCTTAACGGTGGAATCCGCAAGGTGCAAGTTTAAAGAGCAATCATAAAAATCACGGAAATCTAGCAAATCGCACAAAGTTTTGGGAATAGTGGAAACACTAGCACCCAAATCACATAAAGCATAGAACTCATGATCCTTAATCTTAATTTTAATAGTAGGTTCCCACTCATCATAAAGTTTTCTAGGGATAGAAAATTCTAACTCAAGTTTTTCTTCATAAGATTGCATCAAGGCATCAACAATATGTTTGGTAAAAGCTTTATTTTGACTATAAGCATGAGGAGAATTTAGCACGGATTGCAACAAGGAAATACAATCTATCAAAGAGCAATTATCATAATTATATTCCTTAAAATCCCAAATAGTGGGTTTATTAATATCTAGGGTTTTGTTCTCTTCAATCCCACTTTTATCAATTTTAGCATCAAGATCTAAAAAGTTCGAATTTTTGGAACGCCTTCTAGGTAAAGGTGGATCATATTCAGTCCCATCATTATCAAGATTCATACTGCAAAAAAAGATTTGATAGGGGACACCTCAATAACTTTTAGATCTTCATCTTTATTTTCATAGAAATTTGAAGAACACGCTTGTATAAAGCAATCTTTCTTAGCACGCATCCTAGCGGTTCTTTCTTTGCACTCATCAATGGAAATTCTCATGGCTTTGAGAGACTCATTGATTTCATGCTTAGGAGGAATAGATCTAAGCTTTAAAGAATCAACATCAAGAGAAATTCTATCAACGTTCCTAGCCAATTCATCAACTTTAAGCAATTTCTCTTCAAGCAAAGCATTGAAATTCTTTTGTGAATTCATAAACTCTTTAACACTAGTCTCAAATTCAGAGGGCGTCTTATTAAAATTTCCATAAGAGTTGTTGTAGGAATTACCATAATTATTAGAGGAATTTCTAGGATAAGGCCTAGGATTAAAGTTTCCTCTATACGCGTTGTTACCAAAATTATTCCTACCAACAAAATTCACATCCATAGATTCATTATTATTCTTAATCAAAGTAGACAAAGGCATATCATTGGGATCAGAAGAAACACTCTTAGTAGCAAATAATTTCATAAGTTCATCCATCTTTCCACTCAAAACATTAATTTCGTCTATCGCATGCACTTTTTTATTAGTAGATCTTTCAGTGTGCCATTGAGAATAATTAACCATAATTTTATCTAGGAGTTTAGTAGCTTCTCCTAAAGTGATTTCCATAAAAGTGCCTCCCGTAGCCGAATCTAAAAGATTTCTAGAAGCAAAATTCAATCCGGCATAAATTTTTTGTATAATCATCCACAAATTCAAACCATGAGAAGGGCAATTACGTATCATTAATTTCATCCACAAATTCAAACCATTGTATAAAAAGGAAATAGCTTCACTTTAACAATATCATTGTCCACATCTTTCTTCTTTTGAATATCACACAAATCAACGAAGCTATTTAGATGAGTAGTGGCATCTTCACTAGGAAGGCCGGCGAATTGATCTTTCATGACAAGGTTCAACAAAGCAACATTGATTTCACAAGATTCAGTATTGGTAAGAGGAGCAATCGGAGTGCTAAGGAAATCATTATTGTTGGTATTGGTAAAGTCACATAATTTGGTATTATCTTGAGCCATCGTGACAAACAAGCAATCCAACACACGAGCAAACAAAAAGCAAGCGAAAAAGAGTCAAAAGGAAAAGAGAGGGCGAATAAAACGGCAAGTGTGAAGTGGGGGAGAGGAAAACGAGAGGCAAATGGCAAATAATGTAATGCGGCAGATAAGGGATTGTGATGGGTACTTGGTATGTTGACTTTTGCGTAGACCTCCCCGGCAACGGTGCCAGAAATCCTTCTTGCTACCTCTTGAGCACTGCGTTGGTTTTCCCTTGAAGAGGAAAGGGTGATGCAACAAAGTAGCGTAAGTATTTCCCTCAGTTTTTGAGAACCAAGGTATCAATCCAGTAGGAGGCTACGTGCGAGTCCCTCGCACCTACACAAAACAAATAAATCCTCGCAACCAACGCGATAAGGGGTTGTCAATCCCTACACGGCCACTTACGAGAGTGAGATCTGATAGATATGATAGGATAATATTTTTGGTATTTTTGTGATAAAGATGCAAAGTAAAATAAAAGCAAAGTAAAAAGCAAAGGAAATAACTAAGTGTTGGAAGATTAATATGATGAAGATAGACCCGGGGCCATAGGTTTCACTAGTGGCTTCTCTCAAGAGCATAAGTATTTTACGGTGGGTGAACAAATTACTGTTGAGCTATTGACAGAATTGAGCATAGTTATGAGAATATCTAGGTATGATCATGTATATAGGCATCACGTCCGAGACAAGTAGACCGACTCCTGCCTGCATCTACTACTATTACTCCACACATCGACCGCTATCCAACATGCATCTAGAATATTAAGTTCATAAGAACAGGGTAACGCCTGTAAGCAAGATGACATGATGTAGAGGGATAAATTCATGCAATATGATAAAACCCCATCTTGTTATCCTCGATGGCAACAATACAATACGTGCCTTGCTGCCCCTCATCCTTTGGGAAAGGACACCGCAAGATTGAACCCAAAGCTAAGCACTTCCCCCATTGCAAGAAAGATCAATCTAGTAGGCCAAACCTAACTGATAATTCGAAGAGACTTGCAAAGATAACCAATCGTACATAAAAGAATTCAGAGAAGATTCAAATATTGTTCATAGATAAACTTGATCATAAGCCCACAATTCATCGGTCTCAACACATACACCGCAAAAGAAGATTACATCGAATAGATCTCCACGAGAGAGGGGGAGAACATTGTATTGAGATCCAAAAAGAGAGAAGAAGCCATCTAGCTAATAACTATGGACCCGAAGGACTGAAGTAAACCACTCACACATCATCGGAGAGGCTATGGTGTCGATGTAGAAGCCCTCCGTGATCGATTTCCCTTCCGGCGGAGCTCCAGAACAGGCCCCAAGATGGGATCTCGTGGGTACAGAAGGTTGCGGCGGTGGAATTAGGTTTTTGGCTCCGTATCTGATTGTTTGAAGTGCGTGGGTATATCTAGGCGGACGGAGTACGTCGGTGGAGCAACAGGGGGCCCACGAGGGTGGAGGGCGCGCCCCCTACCTCGTGGCCTCCTCTTTTGTTTCTTGACGTAGGGTCCAAGTCTCCTGGATCATATTCGTTCTGAAAATCACGTTCCCGAAGGTTTCATTCCGTTTGGACTCCGTTTGATATTCCTTTTCTGCTAAACTCTAAAATAGGCAAAAAACAGCAATTCTAGGCTGGGCCTCCGGTTAATAGGTTAGTCCCAAAAGTAATATAAAAGTGAATAATAAAGCCCAATAATGTCCAAAATAGTAGATAATATAGCATGGAGCGATCAAAAATTATAGATAAGTTGGAGACGTATCAGGCGTCGACCTGCTCGAAGAAGCACGTCTCCTAGCGCTCAGCCGCTTAGCCATCTACCAGCAAGGCTTGAGGCACTACCACAGCAAGAAGATCAAGCCCCTCGCATTTCGCAAGGGGGACCTCGTCCTCTGACTCGTCCAATAGCAGGCCGGTCAGCACAAGATGTCCCCTCCATGGGAGGGCCCATTCATCGTCAGCAGGGCCTTGTGCGATTGCAACGCCTACTACCTCATCGACGCCTGCAAGTCAAACAAGCGCAAGAAGGAAACCACCGGCGAAGAGACAATCCGGCCATGGAACGCAGAGCTCCTCCGCCCGTTTTACAGTTAGCTGTGTGCACGTATGTATCACTGCCTTTTATAATCGCATGAAAATTATGGAGTCCCCGAACAACGCTCGGGGACTGCCATTTCCGACCAAGCTATTGTGTCTCCTGTATTTATGCATTATTTACCTCTTTATCAAACCCGGCCACCGGTCCGATTCGCTCGACCCGGGGGCTCGGGGGCTGGCCGGCTTGGTCACTACCCGCCACCTTACTCAGCGGTTCCTGATGCATTGGGATCGCCGCGGCCTTCCGCTTCGCCCTAAGCCACAGAACCGGCTTCAGCTGTCGGTCGGCGAGTGCGCAAGGCCAGAGCACCAACACGCCATGAACACTAAGTCAAGGACCGCCGGGTTAGCCAACCCGGCCACGCCACTTTAAGTTGCCGCACGACCGGGTGATCGCCAACCGGCTTCGCCGGATTGCCGCCAGCCGGCCCAGTGGGTGTTTCGCTTGCGCTCAATGTCTCGAACGCCTAAGTACTGCGCGCTCTCCTCAAAGGCCAAACCCCTTGTCACGGACCGGAGCCTCGGCCGTCAGACTCGCAGGGGGAAGCCCAAGGGGGGAAAGTTGCAAGAAAACGGCTCAACAGACGAAAAGCAAAGGCACAAGCACCCGCGAAGTTTATACATACCGCCGGGTTGATCGACCCGGCCCCGTCACTTGTAACCTTGCCTTACGACCGGCTGCTTTCGTAACCAAGCGGCGGATTGCCGCCAGCCGGCCCAGTGGGTGTTTCGCTCGCGCTCAATGTTTCGACAGCTCAAGTACTACGCTCCTCTCAAAGGCCGAACTCCTTGTCACAGATCGGAGCCTCGGCCGTCAGACTCATGGGGGGGGGGGGGCCGAGAGGGAAAAAACTGCAAGAAAACAGCTTAAAAGACAAAACAACAAGAGTGCAAAGCTTCTTGAAATTTATACATCACTAGTTCAAATTTAAACAGGCCCATTGCCAGAATTCATTACACCCGGATACCTAACAGAAATTTTTGAATAGGCAGCCTCAGGCATCCTCAGGCATCCTGAGGGTGGGTGGGCCTGCTACCTAACAGAAATTTTTACTAAGTTAAAAACAGGCAGCCTTAGGCATCTCCCTCGATGGCCTCCGGGTTCGCCGAGGTGCCGGTGTCCCCCTCCTCGGCGTCCGTGTCGCGGTAAATGCTCGTATTCTCGGAGCTTCTCTCCGGGTCCTCCAAAAGCAAGCCGTAGTCGTCAGCAGGCACGACTCCGCCATCTTCCACCCGCTCCGGCCGAAACTCGTCGTGAAAGGCGAACCCGGCATGTAGCTGGACCGAGAAGCTATCCGGCCAGCCTCCGCCTGCAGCTGGCTCTCCGAGCCGGCTCGCTGGCCCATCAATGCGTCCAGCGACAAGTCCGGATGCCAAGACATCGCAAACCTGAGTGCCATGTCGGCGCTAGTGCGGGCGGCGGAAACGCGCCAGTCATGGAGCCGATCCGGCCCCGCCTCCAACCACCGCGCCAGCCACGTGAAGTTGCTCGGTGCAACGGAAACCGGCCAGAGGGCCGCCGTCATCGCCATCTGATCGCCCAGGACTCACAGACGAGCCTCGGCGGCGGTCACGATCTCCGAGAAGGTCCAGGCCACTTGCATGTCAGTCCCAGAGCCGACGATCCCCTGCGGGTCGCGCTGAAAGCGGACTGCCTCCTCCGCCAGTTGGCGTGTCTCCGGGAAGGCCCTTGTCAAGAAGAAAAGCAAGTCAGAAGAAAGTCACCAACGACAAGAAGCCGGGTTCCCAACCCGGCAGTACCCAAGAAAATCACTTACTGGAGAAGTACTCTTCTAGGTGCTGCGCCAAGAGCAACGTACACGCTCCTGAAGTGCCTTCTCCAGGTCAGCGACCTTGGCAAGGGCCGCCTTCATCTCGGCGTCCTTGGCCTCGGTCGTATTCTCGACCTCCTCGTGGTGACGGGTTTTCCCCTGACAGGTCTCCTCCGCCGCGGCCACCAGCCCCTTCAGGCGCTCCAACTCGGCCTGTAGCTAGCCCTTACCGTCGACCAACTTGCCGCGTTGCTAGTCGGCCTCGGCAAGGGCCCGCTGCGCCTCCACAACCTTGGCGGCATCCGCCTAGAGGCGCTCCACCTCGGACTCAAGACGGCCCTTGTCGCTCACCAGCTGCTCCCGTAGTCGGCTGGCTTTATCGAGCGTCTGCTGGGCTCCCGTCGCCTCTGCCCTCGCCCTCGCCACATCGGCCCTGAGGCGGCCGCCATCGGCAACGAGCCGGTCATAGTGGAAGCCGGCCCGAATCAGCCGGGTCATCTAGGACAGCACCTCGGCTGAAGAAGAAAGGCTCAGAAACAAAGTACTATTTTAAGATTCGAACAAACTGCTACACAGTTGGCCCGAATCTCGGGGACTACACCCAGTGGATGCGCTAGCGCGCCCTCACTAAAAAAGAGCACGCAAAGAAAATACCTGCCGCAGCGCGGAGCTCCTCCTCCTTGGTGGAGAGCTGCTCCTTGAGCCGCCGGTGCGTCTCCAGGAGCCGGTTGAAGACACGGACCCGATAGGAGTCCAGTTGCTGCAAGAAGCAATGATCAACACAAGACAGCGATTTAAGATTCGACCCAACTGCTACGCAGTTGGCCCGAATCTCGGGGGCTACACCCAGTGGGTGCGCTGGCGCACCCCCACGAAGAAGAAAAGCAAGGGAAACTTACAAGCACGGCGCGCTCCAGCTCCTGCGTCTGTCCACCTCAGCCTAGGCAAAGGCCTGGATCCGGTCCGTCTGCCCTCGCAGGCGCCGGGTCACGGCGGCCATCGCCGCCTCCTCCCGGGTCAGAGGCCCGAAGAAGACCTCGCTGGTCCCGCTCGCGGCAGCTGCGACCAGCGGCGGCGACCCCTGACCTGGCGTCGAGGCGCGCTCCCAGCCATGCCCCTGCGGCCGGCGCCCTCGCCGGTTCGGTGGCCGGAGCGGCCCACGGATCCACCACCAACGGCGTCTTGCTCGTCGGCGCTTGGGGCGTTCCCTCCGGGACCATCTGCGGTGCCTCCTCCAAGGCTGCGTCGCTGCCACCTTCGTTGGCCCCCGTCCGCTCGACCACATCAGTCCACGGCGGGGTGTCGTCCCCGAGAACCATGACCTCCCAGTCGAGGTCCATCACATCTGCACGGCCTCCTTGGCCGTGCTCCCCCTCCAACGACATCACGAAGACCGTCACCGCCACCACCGTCCCTGCCGGCATCTCCGGCCAGGCTGGCTCATCGCCGGCTCGCGCCCACGTCGCCACAGCGTCAACCCATGCCCGGGTCGACGCCGCCTCCAACTCTGCCTCGGCCCGGTTTCTGTCCCGCCATGCCAGGCCTTCGATGTCGGCCGGGTCGAGACCAATATCTGGATCCGCCCGCCCCTCCTCCTTGTCCCGGTCGACGGTGCCGGACCGGCTCCTCCAGAACGCGGCGCCCTCATTGGACTCGGCTTCCGCCACCGCTAGCAAGATCGGCGACCTGAAACCCTAGACAAAATAAATACAAGCCAAGCAGAGCCACTCGGCCACTCGGTTCAAGCGAAAAAGGAACTCACCACGGCACCACCGGAATGATGGGCCTCGCCACCCTCTCCTGCGGAGCGCCGTGCCTCCTCTTGATGGGCGGTTTCGCGCCCCCGGCCGGGTCCACCGCGCACTTCACCGCTGGGGCCCGCGGCGCGACATTGTCCTTCCCGTGCGGCCGGTTCCCCGCCGGCGCCCCCCGGGACAACCCGACTCCGGCCGCGCCGCCGCCTCCTCCACCTGGCGCCACTGCGACAGCGAATCGCGTCAGCATACCAAGACCGTCCTACAACTAATGACTCAATAAGTAAAGACAAGACTTACCCGCTCGGCGCCCTGTGCCTGTGTCGGCGGTCGCCTCCCCCCTACCCCTTGGGCCTCGGGCTCCCTCGAGGCAGCGCGCACAACCTGCGCCCGCGGCCGGTCGTAAGGATGCCGGATGGCGTTCAGAAGCACCTCCAGCGTCGCGTCGGGGCGAATAAGAAAATGAGCAGCAACAAAGTATGAAGACCAAGGACTCACCATCGGTGTCGGGTTCGCGCGGTTGTACTGGGGTTTCCCGAACTCCCAGTCATCCCGCAGGTTGGCCTTGGAAATGTCGTTGACCCGGCATGCGACCTGGTCCGCCCCCAGCCGCAAGTTCACCATGCGGTTGGGGTCCTGAAGGCCGGTCATCTGACCGATGAGGTGGCTCGCTGCTGCAGCGGCAGCACTCGACGGACGATGAAGGTGGTGATGAGGTTGGTGCCGGTGAGCCCCTCCCACTCCTTCATCACCGACACCCGCTAGCACAGGTTGAGCAGCTCCTGCGACGGGTGCTTGGGGTAGTACCCCCAGTTCCGTTTTTCCCTCGGCGGCGAGTTGATGAAGGGCGGCAAGTTGATACGATCTGCTCCGAGGTTGCGGACGTAGAAGAAAAAATCCTGCCACTTCTTGGCAGAATCCTCCAGCGGCATCTTCGGGTAGTCAGCGCCCGACCGCTTGGAGATGACGGCGGCCCCACACTCGTCATCTCCTCGGCTCTCGGTCCCTGCTGCTTCAAGGAGAAGAAGCGCACCCAGAGATCGATCGAAGGCTCAACCCCCAGGTACCCCTCACAGAGGGTGACGAAGCCCGACAGCTGCACGATGGCACCGGCACCAAGATGATGGGGCTGGAGCCCGAAGAACTCCAGGAAGTCACGGAAGAAGCCGCTCGCAGGAAGCCCGAACCCGCGCTTGAAATGCGGGAAGAAGAGCACGCGCTCCGTGCCCTCGGGACGCGGCTCCCGCTCTCCCTGCGGCAGGCGCGCGGAGACCTCCGTCTCCCCCGGCAGACGCCTGGTGGTGCGGAGATAGGCGATGTCGACGAGAGTGATGGTCGAGCCCATCCACGAGCCCGACGGCAACGCCATCGACAAAGGTGCGGGAGAAAGAAGAAGAAGATGGAAATGAAGCTCTGCTCAAAGCAATGGGCGTCGCAGCGCGTGGTGGTCGCAAGAAGCAGAGGAAGGAAGAAGAAGGCAGGGGCCGCGAGCGAGAATAATTTTCGTCGCCCCCTCCTCGCCCCAATTTATAAGCCACGGTTCGAAACGTGGGGGACTGGGATCATTTGCGCTCGCCTTTCTCACTTCCCCGCAATAACTGCGCACGTACGTGCGCAATAACTGCCTCGAGAATGGCAACTGACTTGCGGACGCCGCAATTAATACGCGTGCGTGGGCCGAGGGCGCGCGGCCGTGGGCCCCAGCGCATCGCCCTGTCCCGTCGCGCGCGTGGCCCGTCAAGCCCCTCCGGCTTCCAGGCGCCACGTGGCGCCCGCGCGAAGCCCAAAAGATTGCCTCAAAGATTCGGTGGACTCCTCGGTTTCCCGCCACTGCCGGGATGCAGCGATCCAGCTTCCGGAAGCCGGCACACAGTGGGTATTGCCGAACCCAGCAGTCACAAAATTCGCCTCTTCCAAAGGGGGAAACTGCGAAGGCCCTCCCATCTGAAGACGGCGGACCTTCACAGCTTCGGGGACTACTGTCGGGGGGATGAACCCCGTGCAGGCAATGGAACCCGGATCCTTTTCAAAAACAACGGGGCCAGCATCGCCCCTCAAGCCGGCTCCCGCTTGGCCGGGTTGCTCGAACCGGCCTGATCCTCGACCCGGCCAGACTCCTCAACTCAGCCCCAATAACCCGCTCAAGATGGCCGAACCCGACGCACCAAGACTACCCCAACAAGCTAGCTCCACCCTTGGCGTGTTCTCCAACCCGGCCACGGGTCAGCTCCCGTCCCATCCCAGCCGTACGATGGGACGAGTCTCCACCTACCGATGATGAAGGAAAAAGTGCTCCACCCATGCCTGCAGTCGGTAGGCGTGGCAGCGATGCCCACCTACCCGGCCGGGGCGGTGGCAACAGTGCAACCATCGTCACCATGACGCTAGCAAGCGGCGACCTAACGGAGTGCCACTATAGTCAACTCAACCCGGCCACTCCCTGATGATCGACAAGACGGCCAACAGTGCCCCCGTACCCGGTGGGCCCCACACCCAGAGAACCCGGCGAGCCCTGACCCCCGGCGGGTCCCAGCGCCGGCTTCCCGGACAATGACAACCCAGCCCCACGGCCTTGTAACATTACCATTGTACCCCTGAGGGGTTGACCTATAAAACCCCCCAGGAGCCCTTATGCATACGGGCAACTCTCTCACTCGCACATGCGATCACTCACCCACACATACGTAGCAAGCAACACCCAAGGAGGGGGAGCAGCCTAAGCCTTGGCTCGCCTTCCTTCTTCCTCCATACAGCTCTAGGAGCAACTCTGTACTGATACATATCAACTACACTCAGCAGGACTAGGGGTGTTATCTCAGGAGAGCCCGAACACAGGTATGTCTTGGGTCCCGTGCTCGCTCATGCCGACCTCGCCTCTGGAGCCCACCAGTGCCCTCGAGCCTCCTCCTATCTTTAGCCATCCATTGGCATCTGCCGTGCGCCCACCACGACACCTCATGATGACTTTCTTCGACCTCTTCATCTACACAGGCAGTCCGACGAATACGACATTTTGGCCCCATAGCACTCTCTCTTTAAAACATACTCCCTCCGTAAACTAATATAAGAGCGTTTAGATCACTAAAGTAGTATTCTAAACACTCTTATATTAATTTACAGAGGGAGTAATAACCAAGCAAACAAAATCAGTATCATCAAAACATAGTTATTCTTACATAACAATAAGATCAAGAAGAAAACAAATAATCATAAGAAATCGTTCGGAATGCATGTCCCATGAACCCATCCTATTGTGAATGTGTTTCAATTTTTTTATTAGAACCTAGCTCAAGTTTTGCTATTTTTGTAAACCATTTACAAGTGACTTGAGGCTTATTGTTGGAGGTGACTCAAAGGGAGAATAGTGTGAGCCACTTGTTGGCGCTTCAGAGCTTTTGTTTCGGTACCCCTCCAATGGGGATTAGCACACCCCAAAGAGTGTGAAATTTGTTATAATTTTTGCCTCCTTGACTAACTTGTGGTTATCTCTCTCCCACACCTTTACTTGTGTTGTATGCTAGTGGGCTTGCTAACTAGCTTGTTGCTTAGCTTGCTTGCCATATAGGTTGCTCTCAGTTAGTTGCACATCTAGAGGACCTAGTTTATCCGCTTTACCCTAAAATTGGCAACTAAGTTCAAATTTTGTAGCCACCTATTCACCCCCACCCCCTCTAGTCGGCCAGTTTCATCATTTCACCATATATGTTGTTCTCGCCATAGATTGCATATCTAGAAAACCTGCTTTATCTACGTAAAATTTGGTAACTAAATTCAAATTTTGCAATCTCCCATTCAGACCCCCGAGTCGATCATTCGAACCTCTCACGACTTGTACCACAAGACCGAGAGCAATCCATTCGTATTGTTGCATTGTTGGTTCAAGACGAATGGACAAAGCAAGTGGGCAACCATTGCACATTCCGCCAAGACCGCCAACAGCAAATCGGGTGATGATGGTGTTGATCCAACCGATGGAGGGCTTGCACCGTCCACGTGTGTGCCTAGATTGAGGGGGTTGGAGACCGATAAGGAGAAACAAGAAGGGTGATGACCAAGATGTTGGACAAGTTCAAGGACATCATGGCGAAGGAGGAGGCATGTGCCAAGCTAAAAGGACCAGGATGTCACCTAGACGAGGGTGAATAGGTGTTTCAAGAACTTTACGAATTTGGCTTTATCGTAATGTGGAAATAAACTAGGCGAATACTTTTCAAGCACAAATTCTAAATGTACTAGGCTAAACTAACTGCACCGAAAACTAACTCTTAAACAAGATAACCACTAATAAGCAATACTGACTTACACAAGTAACATCACAAAAGATATGGAAATGAATGGTACAAAGCTAGCAATTCACACTAGGCACAAGATATATCAATAGTCGCAAGTATGAATTGTAGAAACTAAAGTATAAACCTGAACAATTGCTACAATGATATATACAACCTAGATGATGCTTGCAAGGTCAAGTGACCAGAGTAAACCACAAGTGATAAGCCAGGATTAAATATAATTGAAGACAACCGCGGACAAGGATGTATCATGATGTTCACTTCCTTGAAGGTAATCACCATTGGAGGATGGATGTTACCACGAATACACCTTCATTGCTTCAAAACATGATCACCGAACTCAACGTATGAGCATAATCTCATCTTTGAGCCATATATAGAATTCTTGTCTTTAGGCATTCTCTCAAGATCTTGATCCATCATTGTTGAACATGTTGTTATTGCATGTACTTGTATAGGGCTAGGGTCTTGTATCTATACCTACCACGCCTCCCCTCTCCCCGTATACTTGTACATATTGGGAGAGAAGTAGAGGCCGGCACCCCTTGTGCCTATATATGTGCACCTGCTTGAGATCAATCAGATATCGATGCATGCAATCCCAACCTTTTCATCTAACATGGTATCCTTTTAGCACGCCGATCCTTGCCTAGCTTCCGCGATCTCCTGTCGCCATCGCTGCACCGCCGTCGCCGCCGCATCTTGCCACTGCCGCACATCCCTCCTCCCACTGCAGTCGTCGTTCCCCTCCTTCCGCTGCTGCTCCCTCCCCTCCTTCTCCCACCCAAACTCTAAACCCTTCCAATCAGGCCGTCGCCCCCTTCTCTCAGTCGTTGCCACCTCCCCAAAACCCTAAACACTTCCCCACTCTGTCGCCATGGGCTCCCCATCGTCCTCCATCTCCGACACCTCAAACCCATTCGTCAGCCCCGACCCTCCATCTGTCGCCAACATCCACGATCTCAACATCTTTGATCGCGTCCCTATCCGTCTCGATCAATCCAACTCCTCCTACTACACATGGAAGACCTACTTCAACCTTGTCTTTAGCAAGTACTTACTCGCTGAGCACATCGACGGCTCCGTCGATGCCGAGGTCATGAAGGGCGACCCGGAGTGGTCTGTCATCGAGGCTACACTCATCCGTTGGTTTTATCTTACCATCTCGAAGGACATATTCCACATGGTCGTCTCCGAGGATGATGATGCGTTCTCTGTGTGGAACAAAATCAACGCGCTCTTCACCGACACAGCTCCAATGCCTCGTTTTTCTGAAGCAAGAATTTTTTGGGTGCCATCAGGACGACTCCTCCATCGACGACTATTATATGCACCTCAAGATGCTTGCTGACGAACTTCACATATCGGTGCCAAGGTTTTCGACGAGCTCATACTTAGCACTCTCACCACCGGCCTCAACGAGGACTTCGGTGATTCTGCGCCTAACCTAGCCTTGTTGTCGAATCCAACCTTCCACACCGACATTGCATACCTGCATTTGGAAGAACACCGGATGAAGAAGGTGCAGATGTGGGTGCAGCACACCGCCCTCGCCGCCGGCACGTCTTGTGGTGCGCCCGTACCGCCGCCACCGGTACAGTAGCAGAAGTGGCCTCCCGCGCCGTGGCCTTCCAGAAGCCGCCGCATAATAGTAGCAGGTCGGAGGTGGCCGGCGCAACAAGTGCGGCGGCCGCCCCAAGGAACAGCAGCAACAGGATGATGGGGGGGCTCCCCAGCCTCAGCCCTTCCCGTGCTGGACCATCGGCACCAACCCATGGACAGGGGTAGTCCATGCCAGTGCTGCAACCGCCCGCTCCCAGCCTCCTTGGCCCCCGTCCGGCTGGCCATCAGTTGCACGCAGCGCTCCAGTAGCCTGTGGGCTTCTTCTCGCTGACCCCACCAACCGGTGACTACCCCCTGCTGCCACCTCCACTGCCCTCTGGTGGCTTCGGCTACCCACAACAGCCAGCGTCCACTCTGTGGGACCCGGCCCTCCTTGCAGCACTTCACTCGGCACCGTCTCTGGACAACTGCAATGGTGGCAGTGACTGGTACATGGACACGGGCGCCACCGATCATATGTCACTGCACCCCGGTAACCTCACCTCTTTATATCACGTTAACACATCTACTCGTAGCACCTCAGTGACGGTTCCTCTCTACCAATTACTCATGTCGGGCATAGTTCTTTTCCATCATCATCCATGCCATTAACTCTTTCTAATATATTTGTTTCTCCTGTACTAATTAAAAATATTGTTTCTGTTCGATCTTTTACTCGTGAAAATCATGTCACCGTTGAATTTGACGAATTGGGTTTTTTCTGTTAAGGACGCCCATACCTGGATGGTTCTTCACCGATGTGACAGCCCTGATGAGCTCTACCCAGTCCACTCATCATCGACCTCCACGGCCACCTCCGTCGCCCTCTCCACCGGTGTGGACCTTTAGCACGCTCGTTTGGGTCATCCCAACCCCACCACGCTTCGTCATATCCCTAGGAGTTTTCATTCACATGTAATAAGATCGGCGATCATACTTGTCATGCTTGCTGCCACAGAAAGCATGTTCATCTTCCTTTCAGTGCATCCACAACTATTTCTTATTTTCTGTTTCAGTTACTTCATAGTGATGTATGGACATCTCCGGTTGCAAGTAACACAGGCCATCTTTATTACCTTGTGATCCTAGATGACTTCTCTCACTTTGTGTGGACATTTCCCCTAAACTGCAAATCTGATGTCTTAGCTACACTCATGGCATTTTATTCCTATGTCAGCACATAATTTGGTCACCCCATACTTGCTCTTCAAACCGATAATGAAAAATAATTTGACAACGTTGCTATTCACAATCTTCTCACATCTCATGGCACCATCATTTGCTTAACCTATCCCTACACTTTGCAACAGAATGATCATGCTGAACCCATCCTATGCACTCTCAACGACTGCATCAGTACCCTTCTCTTCCATTCAAACGTACCCCCATGATTTTGGCCTAATGCAATCGCCACCACCACTCTTCTCGGCCTTGCTGTCCTCGTTGGAACTATGCCCCTTACCAGATGCTATTCGGTACTCCTCCATCATATGATGGTCTTTGCATATTTGGGTTCCTCTGTTATCCCAGTATCGCGTCCACCACCCCACATAAGCTCGCCCCTCGCTCGCTTGCTTGTATTTTTTGGGCTACCCTTCCAACACCAAAGGTTACCGGTGCTATGATCCCATATCCCACTACTAGGGAAAAGCCTAAGTAGCGCGGGGAGCGCGCTACTATACGGTGCTACAGCTAATGTTTAGCAGTAGCGTGTTTTGACACGCGCTACAGCTATACCTACTTAGCAGTAGCGCTTTCCATACCAGCGCTACTGCTAAGTGCTTTAGCAGTAGCGTTTTCCTGTCCAACACTAAAGAGCGCTACTACTATATCACATACCTTTTTTTTCTACGTATTTGTGATGTTTTCGTATAGGTTTTATACAGTATTCTAATCATATCATGCAATATGCTCATCATATCATACACACAATAGTCTCATCATATCATCCAACACAAATCATGTCGTCATATCATAATCACGATATAGCTATACAAGTTACATGACATGTCTCATCGTACATAATGTAGTACTTCTTGAGGCGCCGGTTCATATCCCTCTCTCGCACTAGCGTGAACCTAAACTAACTATTTTCCGCTTCGGCTCTACTATCGAACCCTCTCTGGCTGTCGCTCGGAAACGGTACACCTGGGCCTGACACTCTGGCCACTCGTCGTATACTCCTGGCATAGAACTTCTTCGCCATCGATTCGTCACATGAGTCGATGATATGCAACATATATAGTTGAGAAACAGAAAGAGATAGAGTTGGCAAAAATAGAAGCAACATATCATAAGCATAAATAACAAAGTTCATCGTACCCAAAATGCCCTAACTAGAGTGATCTTCGCTAGTTGAGGAGGACGTATAATTACATCACAAATAAAGTTTCGTCGTGCATAACTCAAAGTTTCATCATAGAGAAAGTATGGACTAAACAGACACATTGTCATATATCGTCAATCACTCCAACATGTCGTGCCATCCATCCAAGTCAGGGAGATAGTCCCCAAGCACAGTGAAAGGCTTCGGGTCGAGACGTTGAGCGGCTATGCGTGTTCAGACGTCTTCCCGCAACATTTGCCCTTCTTTGTAGAACATCCCTGTTTTTTCGAGGACCTCCTTCATGATGATTTGGGCAAGTTCACGCTGGATGTGATAGAACTCAGCTCGTAGTCGATGATCCGGGATATCTCCTAGGTTCTTTTCCCATTGCAGAATATGGGCATCGCTTGATCTAGGTGACATGCGAAGGTTCTGCTGATCCCGTCTGTACTCCAGCATGTGGTGGAGGACATGGAATCCATCACTGAGAGTACCACTCGGTTGCTGAATGCAGCAGAAGTCGATCTTATGGCCGAAGGCGGGCGTGTGGTTCCTTGTCTTCTTGAGCGTGATCTCTCCACCCCGTAGGCCGTAGCTAAAGATAGCACTGTCGAGAACATACTTGATGTGGGTGTAATCCTTTTTCTTCATGTTCTTCGACGAGTCCAAGTAAAGAGCGTGGGAGAATCGAGGGTAAAGGATGATGAGGACGGCACGCCCGTCGCTGCGCAAAATAAGTATCCCTCAAATTAGCCTCCACGCGTGAAGGATATCCGCAGATGACTTACATGGGAGGATAAGGCACGAGAATTGTCTCCTTGTCCTTATTGCCGACCATGAAATAGGTGATGTAGTTACTCGCATATTCACGATGCTTTGGGCAGACTCCCAAGAAGCCCTCGTGCATGAAGTACGGGTCAGCGACACAGATATAAGGTATCTGCTCAATCCCGATGATGTAGTTCATGTACAAGGCAAAATGGCGGAAAAACGTAAAATCCAGCGTTTTCAAGTGAAACATGTCGAAGATGTAAAAGGAAGAACGTTTCCATGCGGAATGTGTCGATGTACGACCTTTGCTGCGGCACGTTAACCACGTAGAGCGGGTATCCTTGATTTTTCGAGGCGATCAGGCTTTTCTCTCTCCGCAGCACATCGTCATGAAGTCTCCTGAGATCATCGTATATGGCCTCTACCCCTGCCTTAGGTAGGATCACCGGGGATATGGTATTTCGCCGCACCTATGACAGGTCTACGGTCTTGAACCCGAGGCTGCGGAGGCGGTTGGCTCATAGAAGCAGCTTTGTTGCCTTTCCTCGGTCTCTTCCTATGCTTCTATGCTACTGGAAGGTCTCCTATAATACGTTCATCCTCCGGCAACTCAGGCACCGACTCATCACGCTCAAACCCTGAGTACTCATACTGCTGAGCCATCAATCCTCCGTCGTCATAGGCGCCAGTATTAAGATACTGTAAAGGGTCATCGTCATCCTCATCGATGGCATCGATATCATGCATTGCTTCTACGACGGCGGCGACGTCATCACCGACTAATGGAGCCTTCCTCATGCCGTCCGCTATCGCCTGGCACGACATGCGACACTAATTGGGTAGGTGGGGTGTTGGTGTTCATACCTTGTTGAGGCTGCGTGGTCGTGGGTGTGCTCCTGGCCGCCCCCAGACGAAGCAGACTCTTTGGCCACAACAGGACCCAACTCTTGCAATCGCCAAGCCGTCGTGGTGTCTCGTCATCATCTCCCCCTAGTGCCGGAGGAGCCAAATTCTCATGGCCCGGTTTGACACAGGCCACGGAAACCTTGAAGACATCAGGGGGGATCGGCCGGCTGTGGAACAATTGTTCCTTCGGCTTCATTATTGTCGCCTTTCCCACGTCCACCTTCTGGACGCTGATGGTGTACAGTATGGTGCACGGGCTTACGTTGGCCTGCAAACACATGTCTACGACATGAGACATCCGAAAGGCAATGGAAATGGGAGATTATAGATATATTGAAGGGGGGCGCTGTGACAGGTACCGTGAGGGCGTCGAGCTCAGCCAAAGAAAAAGCCCCGCCGAGCACGCCAGAGATGCAGGACGGGCTGCTAGCGCGTGCGGGAGCAGGTGCGCTAAACGAGCTCCTCCCGAAGAAGTTGGAAAGGGGAAAGTCCGCTCTCCTCTCTTGCTTGGTCCAACTGACGATAGCCGAAACCAAGACACTATACAAAGCTGCCATCTCCTCTCTTGCGGCAGCTACCGTTTCTTTGACTGTCTCAGCTAATTTCTTATCAACCGCAATCTCAACCTCTTGTCGATGTTTTCTTCATTTAACATATGCCTTTCCTTTCTCTCCTCCATGGTCTCACGGTAGTACTTCTTCCACATGGCGCCGTCTCCGACGCCGTGCACGCGTCCATACGACGGCCGAGTGTCCACCGGGAGTCTTTTCAATATGTTCAAGGCCCGGTTGAACGGGGTGTCCCACTCGGGCCTCGCCAACGCTTTAGACGGCGAGTCTCTTTCGGCGCAATCATGTGCTACTCTTTCTGCAAAAGGAACAACGATCGTTTACAAATGTGACTAAGCGTGCAGTCGAATTGTCAGAAGCTAAAATTAGGGGGTAAACTAAAAATTACCAGCAGTCTCATGAACTCCCTCGTGACCGTGTCCGTTTCGAAAACCTTGTTTACTGGGTCCCAATGGTACCGGGCCCTGATGACGTCACGCTCCTGCGGGACAGTGAACTCTGCCAAAGGGTCAGGGATCCCCAAAATTCACGTTTCGCGTCCTCCTTGGCCCATATGGGCCTCTTCCCCGCGTAACCATGGCTTCCGAGGTGGTGGCACCCCAGGTTCCTCTCTTGAAGCCCCTTCATGTACTTCGACTTTTCTTTGGCAGTTTTGCCAACGCAAGCCACCTTAATATTTCGAACTGCTCTGCTGTAATTGTCGGATTATCCTTTACAATCTCGGAGTAGGGTTCCTTTTTGACCATGATCCGATGTTTCACCCTTACTTTCCAGGCGGACAACGCGCCGCTAAACTTGCCCATGGTGTGTTTGTTTATCTTCTTCATTGCCGGATCTTGCCACGGTCGAGTATATTTGATTTCATCCCAGCCCGGGAACAAGAATACCTGGTGCAGCTTCCTTAGGAGGGAGTGCTCCATATTTGGTATCTTCTTTAGTTTCTCATCGTTGATGGTGGCGGTTGCCCGTAGGATGTAGCCTATTTGATTGTTGTAGCACGCGTGTGCTTCCGCAGGCTCTTTTGGCTCAAAATTGCCGGAGTCCACCTTTGTGACCACCAATCTAGTAGTGTTGAGCTGGTTTGGGCGCCGTATCTGAGGGAGTCCTGGATTAGGGGCTATCCGGACAGCCGGACTGTGTACAGCGTCCGGACTATTGAAGCGTGGAGATACAAGACTCAAGACTTTGGCCCGTGTCCGGATGGGACTTTCCTTGGCGTGGAAGGCAAGCTTGGCGATCCGGATATTATATTTCCTTCCTTGTAACCGACTCCATGTAAAACCTAGCCCTCTCCGGTGTCTATATAAACCGGAGAGGTTTGTCCTTAGAAGGCCGATCACAATTACAATCATACCATCATAGGCTAGCTCTTAAGGTTTAGCCTCTACGATCTCGTGGTAGATCTACTCTTGTACTACCCATATCATCAATATTAATCAAGGCGAAGTAGGGTTTTACCTCCATCGAGAGGGCCCGAACCTGGGTAAACATCTGTGTCCCTTGCTTCCTGTTACCATCAGCCTTGACGCAGATCGGGACCCCTACCCGAGATCCGCGGTTTTGACACCGACATTGGTGCTTTCATTGAGAGTCCCTACGTGTAAATGCGCCGCCCGAGCTCGATGGCTCATCTCATTGTCAAGGGCGAAATTACCTCGGAGGGCTCTGGGCGTAGGCCGACGCTCGGCTTCGGCGGCTTTATCATGGCCACCCCATCGGCGGTGGCGCCGACGATGACTTCTGGTCATCGATCATAACCTTGGCGTCGATTCAGAACTTGCCGGACAGATGGATCCAATGGAGCTCTCCTCCCTTAACGAACTCTTGGATCGCATCGCCGCTCTGGGAGTCGCTATAGACTACGACCGGATTGGGCTTAAACCCGACCAAAGGGACATCAGGTCCCCGCCGGCCACCCATGAGATATCGATAGTGGAGGAGCCACACGCGGATTGCCCCTCAACTTTGAGGACAAGTTGTATTCGGATCACCGACTCCTCGAGCCAAAGACCTGCTCAAAGGAAAACCTGACCCAGGTCCCGGACTTAAAATCGGGCATCGGGCCGAAGAAATTGGGCACCCCGGATTCTGAGCTGTTTAGCTCGGGACCGCCCCCACCCTTGGGCATTAGATCGGGTCAAAATCCGGACTCTAAACTGGACCTAAACTGTCTCTCCCGCATTAGGCAAGAGCCCCAGGAAACCATACATCGCTAATGGGCCAGATTCCTCCTTGCACTTAACAAGGTGAGGGACTGCCGCGAAGAGGACATGGTCTCACTTTTCTGCAAAAACTGCACGGACGAAGGACTCCTCAATGCTATAAGCCGCCGCGACATAGTATGCTTCGCGGACTTGGCAACCATAGTACAGAAGTATTGTGCGATGGAGAGCGCTTGGAAGACCCAAACAGAATTTTGGGATAGTACTGCTCTCGCCAAAACCTTTGTCCGAACTAAACGGACGAACTCTCGTAAGTCGTCCGATCCAACCCCCAAGAAACCAAAGCCCACTCCAGGGCGGAGATCCATATTGGAAGAATGGCTCGACGGGCCATGTAAGCTCCACAGTACTCCGGATACAACACCTACTCATAGCCTTAAGGCATGTTGGATACTCCGGCAGGTGGCAAAAGGTGGCGAGGACCTTCTTGTGGGCCATAAAGCGGAACAACATCCCGCCCGGCCGAACACAATGTCTGGTACTAACAGTCTTCGAGACTTTCGCCTCAAACAATAGGCGCAAGCGAGCTCGTCGAAGCTCCACTAAATTTACCGTGTGGCAAAAACAAACCCTTGGAACGACACTGTTATAACTTTTAATGCCAGTGATGAACCTCGATTCCGGGCTGTCCGGGCACCAGCCGCTCTGGTCCTTAGTCCGATCATAGATGGCTTTCGGCTCACTAAAGTACTCATGGACGGAGGAAGCGGATTAAATCTGATTTATGAAGAAACACTCAGCAAGATGGAGATTGACAAAAGCCACATTGAACAAAGCGGCACGACCTTCAAGGGAATTATCCCTACTCGGCAAGCGCGGTGTGCAGGAAAAATCACATTCGATGTGGTATTCGGTACCCCGGAGAATTATAGGTCCGAGGAAATCACATTCCAGGTGGTTCCTTTTAGCAGCGGATACCACGCCCTTCTAGGGCGGGACGCGTTTACAAGCTTTCAAGGTGTACCCCATTATGGGTACATGAAGCTTAAAATGCCCGGACCCAATGGAATCATCACTCTAGCCAGTGATCCGGATGTTGCGCTTCGCGCTGAAAATAAAACCGCAGCTCTAGCCTTGGAGGCATTATCTGAAGCTCTAGCAGCCGAAGAGTTAACAACACTACGGTCCACTGTGGACAGGGACGACGTGATACTAGACAAACGACCCAAGTCCACCTCATTCAAACCTGCAGACGAGATAGTCAAATTCCAGGTCCACCCAACGGACCCCACGAAGACAGCTTCCATCGGGACACAGCTGAGCCCCGCGATTGACGCCGCACTACGAGATTTCTTATGCGGGAATTGGGACATTTTCGACTGGCACCCATCGGACATGCCTGGCATCCCACGCAGACTGGCCAAACACAGCTTCAATATTCTAAAAGGATATAAACTAGTCAAGCAGACCCTAAGGCAATTCTCAGAGCCCAAATGACAGGCAATGGGGGAAGAGTTAGCCAAGCTACTAGAGGCCGGATTTATCAGAGATATCAAACATCCGGATTGGCTGGCAAATTTGGTGATGGTACCAAAGAAGGACAAATCTTGGCGCCTATGCGTCGACTTCAAAGACCTCAACAAGGCTTGCCCCAAGGATCCCTTCCCCTCCCTCGCATCGATCAAATCATCGATGCCACAGCTGGACACGGCTCGCTGTGTTTCCTCGACGCATACTCTGGATACCATCAAATAAAGATGGCAGAGTCTGACCAAGCTGCAACAGCTTTCATAACGCCATATAGCCCTTTCTGCTTCAACACTATGCCTTTCGGGCTCAAGAACGCCGTGCAACCTACCAACGCATGATTCAAACATGCCTGGAAAAGCAAATCGGCAAAACAGTGGAGGCATATGTGGACGACGTGGTCATAAAAACAAGACACGTCGAAACCCTAATAGATGACTTGAGGCTTACATTCGACAATCTCCGAACATACGACATCAAGCTGAATCCAGAAAAATGTGTTTTTGGCGTCCCCTCGGGAAAGCTACTCGGCTTCATCGTTTCCAACAGAGGAATTGAAGCGAATCCGGCAAAGATCCGAGCTCTGCCACAGTTGGCCATACCAACAGACCTCAAGCACATCCAAAAACTAGCCGGATGCGTGGCTGCTCTCAGCCGCTTTATCTCCAGGTTAGGAGAAAAGGCACTACCGCTTTACCGCCTTCTTCGGCGCACCGAACACTTCGTATGGATGGATGCAGCCGCGGCCGGACTGGATGAAATAAAGACCTTATTGGCCAGTAATCCAGTACTAACAGCGCCGAATGTCGACGAACCTATGTTGTTGTACATAGCTGCAACGCATCAAGTCGTAAGCACAGTGCTCGTCGTTGAACGAGAGGCTGACGGATACAAATACCCGCTCCAAAAGCCAGTCTACTACGTGTCCACGGTCCTAACCCCATGCAAATCCCAATACCCACACTATCAAAAAATAGCATACGCGGTGTTCATGGCATCCCAGAAGCTACGACACTACTTCCAAGAGTGTTCAATTACGGTGGCCTCCGAAGTACCACTCAATGACATAATAACTAACCGCGATGCTATGGGCCGGATTGCCAAATGGGCCATTGAGCTCCTCTCGTTCGACATAACGTACAAACCTCGGTGGGCCATCAAGTCGCAAGTGTTGGCAGACTTCGTCGCCGAATGGACAGAAGCCAAACTCCCTAAAGAGTACAGCGCATACTCAAACTGTATCATGCACTTCGACGGCTCTAAAATGCTGGCCGGATTGGGAGCAGGTGTAGTCCTGACGTATCCCACCAGAGACACGGTCCAGTACGTCCTCCAAATATTATACACAGACTCCAACAATGCAACCGAATACGAGGCTGTATTGCACGGTCTTCAGATGGCAGTATCTATGGGCATTCAATGCCTAGAAGTGCGGGGGACTCAAACCTCACAATATCACAGATAAACGGAGATTTTTATGCCAAGGACCCGAAAATGGCGGCCTACCGTAATGCCGTCCTCAAAATGTCAGCTCGGTTCGAGGGGCTCAAATTCCACCATGTGGCTCGAGAAAACAATCAAGTGGCGGACGTCCTCGCTCGCATCGGCGCTAAACGCGACCCTATCCCACCTAACATATTCTTGGAACGCCTGTTCAAGCCATCCGTAGTTTGGGAAGGGGAGTCCGGCAATACTAGCACGGATCCGAATACATCCCCGATTCGAACCATCAGACATAGTCGGAGGTTCTACCCCCGAAATAACGTCCTCGGCCCACGAAATCATGGCTGTAATAGCCCCGTGGACCGAGCCCTTCTTGGCCTACCTAAATAGGCAAGAGCTCCCTGAAGACCAAAATGAAGCACGCTGCATTGTCCGGCGTTCTAAAGCTTACAAAGTCTACGAAGGGGAACTCTACAAGAAAAGCGCTACCGGAGTACTACAAAGATGCATCTCCGAAGAGGAAGGGCGGCAGCTCTTGGCTGAAGGCCATGCCGGCCTGGGCGGGCACCACGCCGCGGCTCGGGCATTAGTCAGCAAGGCCTTCCGTACAGGCTTCTATTGGCCGACGGCCCGAGCAGACGCACAAGACCTTGTCCAACACTGCGTCGGTTGCCAGCTCTTTGCCAATCAGAGTCATATGCCCCCTACCGCTCTCCAAACAATCCCCATAACTTGGCCCTTTGCGGTGCAGGGGCTGGATATGGTCGGACCTCACGAAGGGGAAGCCATAAGAAGAAATACTTATTGGTCATGGTGGACAAATTCACCAAATGGATAGAAGCTAAACCAGTCAAAACGGTTGAATCCGGACCAGTAATAGACTTCATATCCGGGGTCGTACACCAATATGGTGTCCCCCATAGCATCATCACTGATAATTGCTAAAATTTCACAGCCGGCGAATTGAAAACTTGGTGCGCAAAAATGGGCATCAAGCTCGATTACGCTTCCGTCTAGCATCCCCAAACAAACGGCCAGGTAGAGCGGGCAAATAGTCTCATCATGAGTGGCATCAAACCCAGACTAGTGCGATCCTTGACAGAGTTGGATATGCACTGGGTGGAGGAGCTCGACTCCGTACTCTGGGGGCTACGGACCACGCCAAATTGCACCACCGGATATACACCATTTTTTATGGTGTACGACGCGGAAGCAGTCTTACCTTGCGACATAATACATGATTCGCCACGCGTACACATGTACGAAGAGAAGGAAGCCGAGTTAGATCGGCAGGATAATTTGGATGCCCTGGAGGAGGAGCGCGATGTCGCAAAAGCCCGTTCCACATTCTATCAGCAGCAGGCTCGACGATACCAAAGCAGAGAAGTGCGGGCCAAAAATTACAATATTGGCGAGCTCGTTCTATGACTACCGAAGAAGAAGAAGGACAAACTCAAACCCAAGTGGGAGGGTCCCTTCGTCATTGACAAAGTTCTCACCAGAGGAGCGTACCGCTTACGTAATGCATCCGATAACAGACACGAGCTGAACCCATGGAACGCGGCAAGACTACGGAGATTCTACGCCTAGCGTCGAACACAGTGTTCGTCTCCTAACCCCTCCCTTTTAATTATGCCCCATCCCCTTTTCCTTTCTCGACCCTTTTTCCCTTCACACAAAGTACTCAATACAGTGCGAATTTCTGTATCACTCCGGCCGCACTAAGTGTGTAAGCAATACCTGGGGGCTTCCTATACGGAAGCTAAAAATGATTACTCACATGGCTTTCTGCCCGTCGCATATGCATTCTTTTTCCATATGTGCCTTTTCTTCACCATTATATGCATCAATATGACTTAAGATGTTGCCAAGCTGGGTTGCCTGGCTCTTGTGTTTATGCCCTACGTTCCCGTTATTTCGCCTAGGGCATAAGGGGAGCACCTCTGCGATTGTTACTGCCGGTTCAGCCGGATGTGTACCTCAAACTAGGTGAAGCCGAAAGCTAGCTTCCTTAAGAGAATATTCGGTCAGTGAACAAAAGATGTATTCGATTATTACAACATAAATCCCCAGAATTCTTGTATCCTTCGCCTTCGTTCGCAGTCCGGACATGTGCATCGTCGCATGCGTACCCAGGGAAAGGAACCCCTAACGGAACTATTCTCTCTGGAAGATGTTTCTTAGTATCCATGTAATATAACATAACTAGTTGGGTACTTATGCATTCAAGCACTTATGACCCCTACGCCTTGTTTCCACGCATACCCCGGTTTTGTATAGCTGAGCGGGTATTCGGACACACCCTGCACTATAGGATCTGGAAATTTGAAGCGAAAAGGTCTGCCATGACAAATGATTCTAATCCGGCTAGGGGCTCATCATGCCCATTAAATTACATAGTCACTTGGACTGATTACATTCCTCTTCTATACCATCCAACAGACTATCTAGCTTACAATCCTGTTGAGAATACTTAGCGGCTAATGCTACCTGGTCATACATCAGACTAACGGGAATTTCTTGCCCATCGGGCCCCGCTTGATCCCACTCGGCCATATGGTTCGTGGTCCAGCTTGGTGTAGCGGCGTCTTCACCATTGCCCGAGCTTCTCTTGCTCCTTGCCGGCATCTTGACATCTTCCATAGGCGGAAGCGCCGCTGGGCTCCTTGAAGCAGGTCCGCAAGTTCCCCATGACATTCGACAAGAGGGCTTGATGGCCACAAAGCACGAGCAACACCCTACATCACTTGCTGAGCTTCGCTCGTGCGATGCGAAAGGTCTTGCAGTAAATCATGTGCAGATGAGGGCATCT